>CM061133.1:330521527-331721527 GCA_030789695.1 Scilla litardierei | reverse complement strand
CATAATGTTTGTACTTCCACAAACACATACATTGTGGAATCTCCTTCGTAGACTGATAATTGATCAAGCCAAAATCACATCTAACCAGTCAATTGCACCCCAATGTCAGAATCTAGAAGTATTGCTACCATTTATGCCAACAAAGCTGTTTCTAGTGCCTACAAATCCACCCCTCAAAAAATGTGACTTAGCTTTAAATATATGCCAAAAACAGATTAATGCATAGAATTAACAAATAATTTCCCCAAAAACCTCAACTACTCATCACCAAATTTAATGCAACCTCCTTTAGCACATTCATTGGCAAACCTCGTTCATATGGATCTTATCGGAGCATTGAAATCAAGCACATAGTTATTGCATAATATGTAGGATCCAAAAACTTTGCAGGTCTGCTAATGCTTTCACATACTTTCATTCAAATTTTTGAATGATGGTCATCTAACATACTGAGGCCAATCTAGTTTGGGGTAGAGTAATGTTAAAATCCAGTGGATAGTGAAGGTAGTTTTATGTAATTTCCCATTTTAAAAATCTTGTGTTTACTTGTAACATTGATGACAGAGCCATGTATCCAACATTCTTACTCTAATTTTCAATAGCAAGAAATGTCACAGCAAAAAAAGCTTCTCAGAGTAAAGTTGGTGGAATTTTTGGTGTTGACAATGAAAATATGCACATTTTATTTAGAGAAATCAAAATCTTATTACATTGTGACCATCTATCATTTAATGTTTCTAATTTAAAAAAAATACTGTACACTAGTTTCATGATTTACTCCACACAAGCATTAGTTACTCCACACAATCTTATTACATTAGTTTCATGATTTATTCCACAAGATCTCATGAGATGTCACCTTTAATGAAAATTTCCAACAAATTGGTGGCGGATCATGCACGTGAGGACACAAATTCTCCTATATAATCATGGGAGAGGCGAATGAGGTGGAAGAACAATGGGAAAGCCCAGGCGACCCGCCACAAAAGAGGCCACCACTATGAGGGACGCTAGGACGCCGCTAGCCTATTGGCGGCCACCCAGCCCATGGCGGCCCTTGGGCAGGGCCGCTAGGAGGCCGCTGGCCTCTGGGTGGACCGCCTAAGTCTCGACTATATGCTGGTGGGCCGCCTAAGGGCCCACGACCCCTGGACGGGCCACCCCGGTCCCAACGACCCTTAGACAGCCTTCCATGAGGCACACATGCCCTGGTTTGCAGACAAAAGTCATCCCAGGCCTCGACGACCATGTTTCGGACGCGACGGACCTTCAAGCGGACTTGACGATTACAGTGACTTCCATGCAGACATCGATGAAGGGGGTGTAAATCTTGAGTGGTCTGACAATAGAGAATGCCCGTGAGGTTTCGGCTAGATCACACAAGGTCCACAAGGAGGCGACGAATCATGAGACAGCGGAGGAGGGACAGAGCGTCCTCATTTGGAGTAGCATGGCCCACAGACATCATGCATCATACTGGGAATAATGTGATTTTTTGAGGGTAGAGTAATGCTAGACTTGGGGTGCGACGACAACCAATGGCATATATGTAATTTGTGGACATATGGGTAAAAACTGTAATTTAGGAATGTTCAAGGGCGGATTGTAAATTTAGTCTGAAAACCATATGTCAATGGTATTTTGGTAATTTTAGGGTGACGTCTCATTAGAAGAGTTTAGTATATATAAAGAGGAAGATTAGAATGTTGAATAAATTAAGAAAGAAAACCCTTAGGAGGAGATTAAAACCATAGATGTAAAGAGTTAAGTCTTTTCGCTCGAATGCTAAGAAATCGGTCCTCCTCTTGAAGGAGGCCAAATTATTTTTGTATTCCACTCTATTTCTATAAAGATCAGAATTTTATCCTCCATAACCATAAAAAATCATATCACACTACCTTGTCAAATCCTTGTTCCAACAATTTGTAGCACACTGTAACAAAAGATAGCTAGAGTCTGTGATTCAAAATTGATACTTATTGGCATGACAATATTTCAACTGGCGGTGCAATCCAGGATAACAATTGAATTTGTTTCTGTATTACATTAGAGTCCATGCATACTATTTCATCCATTGCTAGACGAGTAAACCATCACGCGTTCACCATCATTCGAAGTTGTACAGTGAAGATTGTAGTATCTTCCCATCTCTAGTTTGACCATCGGCATGCTGATGATATGAGTCATTGAGACTACAAAGACTTGTTCCAACAATTTGCAGCACACTGTAACAAAAGATAGCTAGAGTCTGTGATTCAAAATTGATACTTATAAAGATCAGAATTTTATCCTCCATAACCATAAAAAATCATATCACACTACCTTGTCAAATCCTTGTTCCAACAATTTGTAGCACACTGTAACAAAAGATATCTAGAGTCTGTGATTCAAAATTGATACTTATTAGCATGACAATATTTCAATTGGCGGTACAATCCAGGATAGGCATGACAATATTTCAACTGGCGGTACAATCCAGGATAACCATTGAATTTGTTTCTGTATTACATTAGAGTCCATGCATACTGTTTCACCCATTACTAGACGAGTAAACCATCACGCGTTCAACATCATTTGAAGTTGTATAGTGAAGATTGTAGTATCTTCCCATCTCTAGTTTGACCATCGGCATGCTAATGATATGAGTCATTCAGACTACAAAGACTAATAGATAAGATATCTCGATAACACATTTGACGCAGAACGGAAGATGGAACTGTGAAAAGGGACTTGGGGAATTAAAGAATTAGAGATTGAAAATTTTTTGGCCTCGTATCCGGAATCCGATGATCACTGACTCATGTGGAGGCCAAATTATTTTTGTATTCCACTCTATTTCTATAAAGATCAGAATTTTATCCTTCATAACCATAAAAATCATATCACACTACCTTGTCAAATCTTTATTCCAACAATTTGTAGCACACTGTAACAAAAGATAGCTAGAGTCTGTCATTCAAAATTGATACTTATTGGCATGACAATATTTCAACTAGCGATACAATCCAGGATAACCATTGAATTTGTTTCTGTATTACATTAGAGTCCATGCATACTGTTTCATCCATTGCTAGACGAGTAAACCATCATGCGTTCACCATCATTCGAAGTTGTACAGTGAAGATTGTAGTATCTTCCCATCTCTAGTTTGACCATCGGCATGCTGATGATATGAGTCATTCAGACTACAAAGACTTGTTCCAACAATTTGCAGCACACTGTAACAAAAGATAGCTAGAGTCTGTGATTCAAAATTGATACTTATAAAGATCAGAATTTTATCCTCCATAACCATAAAAAATCATATCACACTACCTTGTCAAATCCTTGTTCCAACAATTTGTAGCACACTGTAACAAAAGATATCTAGAGTCTGTGATTCAAAATTGATACTTATTAGCATGACAATATTTCAATTGGCGGTACAATCCAGGATAGGCATGACAATATTTCAACTGGCGGTACAATCCAGGATAACCATTGAATTTGTTTCTGTATTACATTAGAGTCCATGCATACTGTTTCACCCATTACTAGACGAGTGAACCATCACGCGTTCAACATCATTTGAAGTTGTATAGTGAAGATTGTAGTATCTTCCCATCTCTAGTTTGACCATCGGCATGCTAATGATATGAGTCATTCAGACTACAAAGACTAATAGATAAGATATCTCGATAACACATTTGACGCAGAACGGAAGATGGAACTGTGAAAAGGGACTTGGGGAATTAAAGAATTAGAGATTGAATTTTTTTTGGCCTCGTATCCGGAGATCCGATGATCACTGACTCATGTGGAGGCCAAATTATTTTTGTATTCCACTCTATTTCTATAAAGATCAGAATTTTATCCTTCATAACCATAAAAATCATATCACACTACCTTGTCAAATCTTTATTCCAACAATTTGTAGCACACTGTAACAAAAGATAGCTAGAGTCTGTCATTCAAAATTGATACTTATTGGCATGACAATATTTCAACTAGCGATACAATCCAGGATAACCATTGAATTTGTTTCTGTATTACATTAGAGTCCATGCATACTGTTTCACCCATTACTAGACGAGTAAACCATCACGCGTTCAACATCATTCGAAGTTGTATAGTGAAGATTGTAGTATCTTCCCATCTCTAGTTTGATCATCGGCATGCTGATGATATGAGTCATTCAGACTACAAAGACTAATAGATAAGATATCTCGACAACACATTTGACGCAGAACGGAAGATGGAACTGTGAAAAGGGAGTTGGGGAATAAAAGAATTAGATATTGAAAATTGTTTGGCCTCGTATCCGGAGATCCGATGATCACTGACTCATGTGGAGATTTTTTTGAACTTTACATCAAGCCCTCTCGCACTCCAATACAAACGATTTAATTGGAAAACAAATTTTACACCAAAATTTTCTTTCATTAATCTTCTGTTAAAAACAAAACAAAACAAGTCTCAGAACTATTTATAGGCTTACAACTTGAACTAAACTTCAAATACCTCCAAAGTGAGACTAAAGAAAGTACTAAAATAAGAAAATAACTAAAATAAGGACTCCAAAAAAGACTCAACTAAAATAAAAAGACTCAAAATAAAAATTAAAAAGACTCAAAATCTGATCTAAATCCGATTGAATCCCAATCATTCTTCCCTACTTTGAGAACTTTACCATCGGATGAGTGGGGACAGAAAGAACACAATAGGCAAACATCATCAGTCTCTTGTGGTTCTCTTGTGGTTGGAGAAGATGCGCACATGAACTTTGAAAGTGGCAGAATGTAGACTTCCTTAAAAATATTTGACGCGAAACGAAAAAGAAAATTATGATGGGGGTTTTGGGAAAGAACAAAAATTTAAGAATTGATAAATTGTGTGGACCTCGTAACCCCAAGATCTGATAATCTCCGACTCACACGTCTTGTATGTAAAGATGTTTCAGACCTCACATCCAGATAACCAATCACACTCTCGCACTCAATGCAAAAGATTTTATTGGAAAATAAAGTTTACACCAAAATTCTTTCATTAATCGCATATTAAAAATAAAACAAGTCTGAGGTCTTTTTATAAGCTTACAACTTGAACCAAAATCCTAATACAACTGATGTGAAACTAAACAAATTACTAAAATAAGAAAACCATTAAAATAAAAAGGACTTCTTAAAAAGACTCAAACGAAAATAAAAGGACTCAAAATAAAAATAAAAAAGACTCAAAATCTAATCACTATTGGATCCACATCTATAGTTAACTAACATTCAAATTAAATATGTCGGTAAGAAAAAAGAAAATTAGCCCGACCAAAAGACAACCTGTTTATATACTATTTAGCTAATCATGCACAATGCTCTCACTTGCATTCTTTAGCTAGACACATACATGTCCGTTCATGATAGGCACATAACAATTGTTTGACACATTCAAAAGTATCATAGCAAGATCAGATAACTAGGTAGGGATGTAACATCTAAATGCTTATGACATACCAGAATTTTAGCACTGCCAAAATCACAAAGCTTGACCTGGTGAGTAATAGGATCGACCTAGAGAATGCAAATTAACAATGGAAAGTCAAAAACAAAAGAAACATGTTTCTCAATAGAGGATCATGAAATACAAAAATTCCATTAGCATACCAAAACATTTTGTGGCTTCACATCTCTATGACAGACTCCTGGAACAGCATGAATATAAGCTAGCGCTCTAAAAATCTGCAGAAATTTTACATCAGATTATGCAATTTCCCAATGCATTATTACAACAAAGACAACCAAAGAAGAGCAAAAGGATACCTGATAAGTGTAGAGCTTCACAAATATAAGAGGCATCCTCTGGTTCATATTGCTATAATGCTTCAGGACACGGTATAAAGATTCGGGCACATACTCCATGACCAGATTGAGGAAAAGCTCGTCTCTGCTTGAGGTTGAAAAGAAGCAATGCTTCAAACAAACCACATTGGGATGATCCATCGTGCGCATCAATTGAAGCTCCCTGTTCTTGTATCTCTTATCCTGCAACACCTTCTTTATGGCAACAGTGTCCCCGGTTTCCAAGCATTTAGCCTACAAAACAATGCCCAAAGTATTAGGCCAAAAACCAAATCTCTTTCATCGTTCAGAAACAAATCAACAAATGATAAAATTTCTATACCTGAAAGACAATTCCGAATGACCCAGTTCCCACTACGCGCTCGGCCATGTAACTAATTGTCTGCGTTGTAAATTGAAAAAAAGCCAGCAATTTACTTAGCTTAACTCAAAAATGGATGTTTGCCATAACAGTTTGATCCAAAAACTACTAACCCTCTTCGGTTCACCATTCTTGCCTCCAATGGTGGTGGAGATGATGTGTCCTGTGACGGGACCATTCGGCTCCACAACCGATTGCTCCTGCAACAACACAAACAATGGTGATCATTCTCAAATCACAATCACACAACGAGCGCACGAGGAATCATGAAGGCAAAAGCACCAACCATTGAACTTGAACAAGGTACAAAACAGATAAAACTAATTCAGAAACGTTAAGAGCGAAAAAGATGCAGATTGGGAAAAAAAGGCATTAAAAATGATATCAGCTCGGAGGTTGCAGATCGAGCAAGAAAAGGGATCAGCAAACTGTAGAGCGAGAATCAAACGTCAAGGGTACCAAACAAGGAAGCTATGAAGATTCTATTGAGAAAATCAAAAATCAAAAAGAATATTAATATAGTGCAGTTTAGTATGGGATCAAGATGAGAAATCGATGAAATTCCTAACAATTAGCCTGAGACCAGGCTGAGAAATCGTTGGAAAAAAGCTCGAATAGATCAGTATCAGTATCCGAGAATCAAAAGTGGGCAAAAATTGTAGCGCACTGGAGATCTACAGTTGTTGAAGGAAAAGAAAGAGATACAGGGCACCAGAAACCCTGCACGAAGAGAAACCCCAAAGCCTAGCCCTAGGGCTAAGTGGATCGCCGTAGAATCTACAGGGGGAGGAGATGGAAGGGGGGGATCGGAGAGATGGGCAGTCGTGTAATTTTACCTTGTCGTCCGCCATTCGTTGGCCAGCGAAGAGAGTCAGTCTTTACTCTTTGGTCAGCAGTAGCGGAAGAGAGAGACGGAGCGAGAGAGTGGAGAGAGAGAAAATGAGGCCGTGAGTGACAGCGAGGCCATTCGTATTTCGTAGCGCCATTCGTATCCCAGAACTTTTATTTACAGTGTAATATGAAGAGTTCATGGTATGATGTATTTGAGTCGTTTATAAACTCTTAATCCTACGAGATAATGTATTTATAACACCCCTTTTTCCGTTATAAGTGTGAATTCTGCTCATGAATACTTTGATGTTCTGAGCATCATATGCGTATCACACGGGGGATACTTCAGAGTCCTGAGTTAATAAGATTTGCCTCGTTAAAACCTTTAGATATGGAAAACCTTGTGGGATAAAAACTGAGAGAAATAGAGAACGAAAAGATATTTTGTTGTTGGGGATTCCAGATATGGCTGAGAGTATTTGATACTGAATAAGAGAAACTCCATCATCTTATATAGGGGCCACCACCATATCTTCCATCCCTCAACCGCCCCAACCGCCCCAGATTTTGCTCAACCGCCCACGATTTCCTCAACGGCCATGTGAGACTTGGTGTCTCGGTTGAGGAAAATCCTCAACCGAGTATCGGGTCGGTTACAAGCAGATTTGGCCATATCAGGCCATAACCAACTTACATCTCCCACTTGGCCTGAAATGGCCAAGTGCATTCCGGTCATACCCTCACTATCCGTGAGATATAACTCATGATGTAATTTCACATACTCCCACTATCCGTGAGATATGCACATTTTATTTACCGAGTACAATCATTGTATATGATTGTCTCCTTTCATTATTCATGAAAGTTTTCTGGACTATATTTCTAAGTCCCATCAAACCAACATGTTTGATGAATGTACCTGCTGGAATACCCTTCGTCAAGGGATCAGCAATCATATCACTTGTTGGAATGTAAGTCACATTGACTTCTTTCTTTTCCACCATATCATGTATGTAATGATATTGTATTTCAATATGTCTTCATTTGGAACTGTTTGCACCACTGTGGATCAAGCTGATGGCTGCTTGATTATCACAGTACATCTCAATTGGTCCATCCACCAAATTGAGATCCAAGTCCAATAGGAACCGTCTGATCCAGACCGCATGAGTAGCTGCCATACTACATGCTATATACTCAGCTTCTTGTGTGTATCTCACTACACACCCCTGTTTCTTGCTACCCCAGGAAACAGCTGCACCACCAAAGATGAACACATGTCCTGCAGTTGACTTCCTGTCATCTTTGTCCCCTCCGAAATCTGCATCGGAATAACCAAGAACCTCAAGCGAATCTGCTTGATAAACTAACTTGTGGTGCACCGTACCCTTTATATATTTCATAATCCTCTTAACAGCTTCCCAATGAGCTGGACCAGGATTACTTTGATATCTACTAACCAGACTAACTGGGTACGCCAAGTCTGGTCTAGTACACAACATTGCATACATCAAACTTCCAATAGCCTGAGCATATGGAACATTCAGCCGACTTTGTCCCTCTCCAGGACATTGTTCTTTACTTAACGGCTTCCCCATAACCAATGGTGTAGGGGCCGGATTGGAATTGTACATTCCAAATCTCCTCAATATTGTATGCAAATACTTTTCTTGGTTTAACATTCTAGACTTCCGATCTCTAAGGATTTGTATTCCAAGAACATAGGATGCATCACCCATGTCCTTCATCTCAAATTCACTACAAAGTGCTGATTTGATTCCTTTCAGCACTTCAATGTCATTTCCAGCGAGCAAAATATCATCCACATACAGGGATAATATCGTAAAACTGCTCCCACTTTTCAAGACATACACACAGTTATCCAATTTGTTTGCAACGAAACCAAGTTGGATAATAGTGTTGTGAAATATGAGATACCACTGTCTAGATGATTGTTTTAAACCATACAAAGATTTCTTCAATTTATAAACTTTGTCTTCCTGTCCCTCAACTTGAAATCCCTCAGGTTGATCCATATATATAACTTCCTTCAACTCTCCGTTGAGGAATGCAGTCTTGACATCCATTTGGTAGAGTTCCAAGTCAAGATGTGCAACAATCGCTAAGATTATCCGAATGGATGCAAACTTAGCCACCAGAGAATAAGTCTCCTGATAATCAATCCCTGCTATCTGAGTAAATCCCTTTGCAACTAACCGGGCCTTGAATATATCAATAGACCCATCAACCCGATATTTCTTCTTTAACACCCACTTGCATCCTATGGACTTCCTCTCTTCTGGTAAGTCACATAGCTCACATACATTGTTTCTCTCAATTGAGTCAAGCTCCCTTTTCATGGCCTCAAGCCATTGATCTGACTCAGATGATTTCATTGCATCTGTATAATTCAAGAGATCAGCTTGCTCATCTATATCAATATCCACAGAGAAACAAGATGGTTCACATGAATATAGATAATAATCATCCATCCATGCTGGTGTTGTTCTGGGTCTTTTGTTGCCACTAAGGGTTGCAGGCTGGACAGGTTCAGCTGGCTGATTTGCCATAGGTATATTCTCGTTTACAGGTTCATCTTCCATAGCTGGATGATGTACGTCATCCACTATATCCAAGTCATCATTCGGAACATCATCTAAGTCCAGCAAGGGTGGCACATTTTCTTGGACTTGTTCCTTTTCTTCTAGATTCTCTAGAAAAGTAGCATCTCTACTTTCAATGACTCCTTTATTTTCATGGAAGAACCTATATCCCTTAGACTTTTCAGAATATCCTATGAATACACATCTTACGGTTTTGAGATCCAGCTTATCTCTAACCTGATATGGAATGAGAACATGTACCACGCAACCCCATTTTCTCAAATGATTTAAATTGGGTTTGCGTCCATTCCATATCTCATACGGTGTTGTCTCGACTGATTTTGTGGGAATTCTGTTCAGAACATAATTTGCAGTCAATATGGCTTCTCCCCAAAAATCCTTGGAGAGACTAGAATGCGATAGCATACATCTCACTGCATTCATTAATGTTCTATTCTTCCTTTCAGCCACACCATTCTGTTGTGACGTATAAGGCATAGTAGTATGCTTCTTTATACCGTACTGAATACAGTATTTCTCAAATTCTTTTGAGTTGAATTCCCCACCTCTACCAGTTCTTAACACCTTTATGCTCCTTCCAAGTTTTCTTTCAACTTCTGCCTTGTATCTTTTAAAGCTTTCAAAAGCTTCCGACTTTCTGCTTAAAAGATACACAAAAGTATACTTGGAATAATCATCTATAAAGGTTATGAAATATTCCTTATTTCCACGCGTCTTTATGCTCAAGGGCCCACAAATGTCAGAATGAACTAATTCCAATAATTCATTCGCCCTTTGACCTTACGAGAATGATTTCCTGGTCATCTTCCCAGTTAAACAATGTTCACAGGGTAATGTCCTTACACCTGTCAGTTCCGGTAATAAATCCATTTTGATTAACTGGTCCATCTTATTGTTACCCGGATGACCTAATCTCATATGCCAAAGATCATAATCAGACAAAAGACACACGAAATAATTCAAATCACCATCTTTATTGCCAATATCAGATTTTACAACGGAAAGACAGAATAAATCATGACCGGGCACAAACTTGCCCATTGCAAACACTTTCTTGTCTTTCCCAATAGAGACCCTATTGTTGTAAAATCTCACTTCAAGACCCTTCTTCAACAAAGCCAGAACAGAGACCAGATTACGTCTTATGCCAGGTGCATAAAACACATCTTTGAGGACCATGATGCTGTCCCCAAGATCCAATCTATATGAACCAATACCTTCTACATCCAAATAGGTATTGTTCCCCATGTATATCCTTTGGTCTCCATTCTTCAGTTCCTGAAATTCGACAACTCCTTCCTTCGTCTTTGCTATGTGTCGGGTAGCACCCGAGTCGATCCACCAGCCTTCAGCGTCTGTTGTTGCAGCGTTGCATTCAGTGACGCCAATGAACTCCCGCTTTCCGGATCCTCCTTGTTCTGGGCGCTTTGAGTTGCCCTTATTCCTTGCCTGAGGACAGTTGGCCTTAAAGTGACCATACTTCCTGCAGATGTAGCAAGATCCAGGAGGTCCTTTCTTCCCGCGAGCTGATGGCTAGCCGGATCCCTTGAAGGAGGGCTTCACAGGTCCAAGACGCTGGTTCCCTTGTGCCTTCCGGTATTGAGCAGCATTCGCCTCTTCCTCCTGCACAAGGTTGACGTCCGAGCCCTTCCTCCTAGCCAGAAGGTCTTGTTCCATTGCTAGCTGAGCTGGCAAGTCAGTTACACGCTTAACGGTTCCGTTTAGCCTAAGCGTAGTGGCAGCCATATCAAGCGACGGTGGCAGACTATTCAGAATAGTTGCCACCTGAAGCTTCTCAGGAATTTCAGTTCCTGCTGTAGCTACGTCCTTAGCCATGACAATCATTTTATTCACGTGTTCGGTGACATTGTCACCTTCCTGCATACGGCATGAATTATACCTATGCAGCAGTAGTTGTATGTTCACATCAGATGTGATATCATACTTCTCCTTAATAGACTGCCACATATCCTTGGCGGTACTATAGTTTTCGAACACCTTTATTAGGCTATCGTCCATGAACATAAGCATGAGACTCATAGCCTTCTTGTCATTAATTTTCCACTGTTCTAGCTCTCTCTTCTGGGCATCTGTAGGATTTTCAGAGAGAGCAGGAGCAGTGGTCTCAATGACACTATCTAAATTGTCATGGATAAGCACGTATCTAATTTTCCGGTGCCACATGTCATAGTTGGAACCGTTTAGACGTTCTATCTTAGCCAGTTCAGACGCAATCAATTTGCTTGCCATAGTTCGTTACTGATATGGATAAAGTTTGATTCAGCTATAAGGTGACAAAAAAGATGTGATCAAAACAACTAAAATTAACGTCTAATAACCTAGCCTAAAAGATCAATTTTAATTTAATGAGAGTGACAAATTTTAATTAGGTTATAAGGAGTCCAACCACAAAATAAATTGCAATATATATGATGTGATTAAATAAAAGTCTCTAACCTTTTTAATTAATGGGTGATCAATTTTATATTAGGTTTATGTCGTTAAGGGGAATAAACTAACTATACAAAATAAATTGCAGAATTAAATTAGAGGAACCTGATTGATGCGTGAAAAACTGTCGCGTGAACCAACGCAGGCACGTGGGGGATGCGGTTGCAACGACTTGCCCACTGACTCGGGATCAAGTTGTGGGGAGTTGCTGTTGAGTGAAATGTCGCTGTTGAGGGATGCTCGGGAAAAACTGTAGATCCGCAAATCTCGTGCTCGTGATCTAGGTACTTGAAAATTATGAGCGTCGCTGAAACTAGGATGGACCAAGACTGTCGGCAACAGATCTGAGCAGATCAGCGGCGGATCTGGACTGATGGCGGCAGATCAGAGCAGATCGACGGCGGATCAATGGAGATCGATGGCGCTCGGATCAGGTTTTCGATGGATGCGGCTATCACATGTGAGTGAACAACTGGGCACTTGTCGGAGAAGAACTTTGGAGGCAGAACTTCTCTCCGATCTAGATGGATGCTCTTGGATTGAATAGAAAAGAGCAAAAAAAAAGACGCTGGATCCGAAGGGAGAGATGACAAATAATTTTTTTGTGTGGAAAAAACAGAGAGGCGTTTTAATTTTGTTGATGCAGAGAGATTTCTATGGAGTTGAGAACAAAAAAATATAGAAGAAAGAGGGGGGCCTCGATAGTCGGATAGCAATTGGGAACAATGCAAAAAAAAGGAAAAGGTTCCCTTTTGTTTGGAAAACGACAAAGCAAATGATCTTTTGGCAGACAAAACTAAGAAGCAAAAGAAAAATAGTTTTACTGTTTGCTGGAAATGAAATATGGCGGCCTCTTTGCTGTGCGTGAATCAACGCGAAGCGAAAGGAATGTGGACGTTCGCTCGGATCAGGTTTCGATGAAGAACCTAGCTCTGATACCAATGAGAGAAATAGAGAACGAAAAGATATTTTGTTGTTGGGGATTCCAGATATGGCTGAGAGTATTTGATACTGAATAAGAGAAACTCCATCCTCTTATATAGGGGCCACCACCATATCTTCCATCCCTCAACCGCCCCAGATTTCCTCAACGGCCATGTGAGACTTGGTCTCTCGGTTGAGAAAAATCCTCAACCGAGTATCGGGTCGGTTACAAGCAGATTTGGCCATATCAGGCCATAACCAACTTACATAAACATAGCTGAGAAAAAAGAGTACAATTCTCTTTTAACTCTACTTGATATGTGCAAGCCCTAAGGCTTTCAGATCTCTTGCGCGTTTTTCATCAATCCTATTTACAACATTCTGAAAAATATGTACAAATTACAAATATCGTCATTGTTAGTCAGCTGTTGTATCCAAAAGAGCCCAGAAGAGGTGTGCTTTGTCTCGTCACCTCTGATGTGGTCTCCTCAAAGTTGGGTAAGCATGTCACATGTTCTTCAGACGATATGGTCAGCTCCAAATCACCAGCCTTTGACCCAATCTTCACTGGGATGTGATGTACTACCAGTGTTCTAAAAATCGGCCTGGGCGGCCGCCTAGGGGGCGCCTAGGCGCTAGGCGGCCAGTAAACGCTCCGAGTATGGCCTGGGCGGTCAATCTGGGCGTTTTTTGGGATTAATCGGCCGCCTAAGCATTCTGGGCGTTGTCTGGGCGCTCTGGGTGGTTCCTAGGCGGTTCCTGGGCGGTTCCTAGGCTGTTCCTGGGCGGTGTCTGTGCGTTTTTGGTAAATGGCTTAATTGCACAAGAGTATCTTTTAAATTTTATTTTGTTGCACACAAATACTCTAAAGTAGGTAAACTTGATTTGATTTAGTATGTATTAAATATTTGATGTATTTTAAATAATATATATATATATATATATAACATAAATATATTATATAAAAATAATTAAAATAATTAAAAAATGTAAATCCGCCTAGGCCGATTAATCTCCGATTAATCCCCGATTAATGCTCTGGGCGCTAGGCGCTAGCAATCCGAACGCCTATCGCCTAGCGTTTTTAACAACCTTATGTACTACTAGGCGTGCTCAAACACACACTTGGTTTGTTTCTGGAATGATAATGATCTCGGAATGATATGATGATATTGCCTTCATAATTTGCTTTGCAGATCTATAGTATATGGTCGTCCCACCGTTGGTATCCAGTTTGTGATTTTTCATTATGAGGGTCGGACCTGTAACCAGCATCTTCATAAGCATGGAGGATAATTCTTTATAATGTAAGTCCAAATCCATCGACCCTTGGAGGTAGATCAGAAGATGCTTAACTACGTTTCAGTGGCGCTTTTTAGGCGCATCACTGTATTTGGATCGTGAATTTACTGCAACTGCTATATCGGGACGCATACAGTTAGCCAAAAGTCCTCTGATTCCACTTAGATAAGAGACTTCAGGACATATAATATCCTCCTCTTCCAGCTGACGGAAGGGGTCTTTTGTACATCATGTGAACGTACTACCATAGGTTCACTTATTGGATCACAATGGTCCTTATTGTAATTTCTTCAACACAATCTGGATGTATGAAGTTTAATGTAACAGAATTTTATCGTTTTAGATGATAAATCTGTGAGCCATGCCATATTTTTATGTTGACTAGGTTTTTGATAGTCAGGCTAGAACAGATATTTTGGTTTTCTCTACAGGAGATCCAATGAGATTTAAGTTATTTACAACTATGATCTCGAATCTGTTCTTTACTCTTTATAAAGATGCAAAGACAATCCTTAATAGGAATCATTGCTTTGTCAAGGGATTCACTTGGTTGTACAATATTTTATTATTTCTTCAATAGAATATACGTCCCGAAGTCTTTTCAAACATTTAAGGAAATGTAGAATTTATCTTTATCAAGATATCCATAGAGGTACGTTGTTACGACATCCAATAGCAGCATATCCAAAATTTCTTTTGCCAAATAGTGAGATGTTCACAATTCATAACTAGGGAATTTGATGCATCATTTATATAAATGAGTCGTGCTCATCTTAATTTGTTTATTTCACAGTTTCAGCGGAAAAAATCCTTGAGCTACAGGCTATACCTTATAGCCTACAATTTTGTACTTATATTTTTATCTATGCAATACTTATTATGCCCAAAGATTGGACGCCTTTTGGAGTCTGGACTTCAGGTCCGAACACTTCACGTTTCATAAGCGAGTCCAGCTCAGCTTTTATTTTCACATTCCACATTTGGCCAATCTATACGTTTGCATTTTAGCAATGGAGTATGAAATGATATTATAGAATTATCATCGCTTTTGCGATGTAAGTGGTAATATGATACGTGAATACATTATCAATAATTGTGTTCTTTTTGTCCAACACCTTTTAAGTACGTACAACATTTAATTTCATTTCAATTTCTCTTATATTTTCATCTTCAGGGGATTCTGGAAGGAGTGAGGATATGGACATGAGCTCATTGTCATATGGTAGTATTTTCTCAAGGCCTACATGTGTTTTCCTCTTCCTGGGAATTTTACAATTGGAGCCTGGTGGTCTGTCACTTTGAGAAACAACCACTTCTGTTGCTGGTGTATTGCACCATTCTCGAGGATGTCAATCCTAGCTGAAGTATTAGCAGCAGGGATGTGTGATTTGACAAATTTTCTTGTTATCAGTACATATGCCCGATAACTATTGAACAATTTTCTTGAATGTGAAGAAGCTTCAGGATCTCATTATTACATTTCATAATTTTCGGATCATAGATTTTTGTTTATTTATTTTGAATGGTCAGTAGAGATTCGTGCTTCAATCGGGTTGAGCCTAGCACTGGGAGTGTGGACACATCTATGCACATGCTTTGAGACGTGCTTTTAACGCCTCTCCCATTTGGGATGCAAGGTATTTAGGGTGTATCAAAACCTATATAGATTCCAAGACGATAAGGTCCTGATTTTATTTTCTGTGGTGCTGAGGAGATGTAAACTACACACCCAAAAATCCTCAAATGAGAGATAGTTGGTGGTGTTCCGATGCTAGTTGCATCGGAGAATAATTCAAATTCCCGGAGGGTCTGAGTCTTATTTATGAAGCATCATGCAAGATTGGATGTCCCCATGCAGGCACCAACATCTGAAATCTGTAATCCATTGGAGTCGTTTTTAATAATCGACTTTTCAATCCCATTTTGGTTGCGAACACATGCGTTAGGGTGTTCATCTTTTATTCCAGTGGAAAATTATTATATATATCACAGTTTTATCCAGTGTGCCCGCAATTTTGATAATTTGTCCTAGTAGCTTTAGAAAAGCTAGAATGTGGTTGGATAATAGGCATACTTATGATCATTTGGATGATGATAAGTACGGTAAAGTACTTTATCAGCCCGTTACGGGGAGTGGATAAATATCCCTCAAGTGCTCTCAAGGAAAAAGTCTTATTATTTTATTCTTAATGGAGATCGGTTTTCACTCCATAAAATGGAGATCCACCCTTCTGGAGAATATTCGTGTTCTTTAGATTATTTTCATAGGATTGTGATATGATGGATTTGCATCATCACTGAACCTGGGTGTTTAAACAACTCGTATCAAAGTATAAATGTGTACGAGTTCGGGCACATTTGTGTGCTCCGTTAATTTTGTTCCGTTCTTCAAATTTCGTATGGTATGGACCTTTTGATGGTACATTCAAACGCTCAAGTATGATCTCCAAGACATTAATTATATTGAGTCGTTATATACGAATATTCAGTATTTATTTATTTCGTTAGTTTCACTATGGATTACGTATCGACGTATATCCTTAAAAATTTTCTTTTTCCATATTTTATGAGAGTACTAATCATCCTCATATTTTGTTCAGGCGTTCCATGCTTGCAATGTTTGATCCTCAAATTAGATGTCCCAAAAGAGTACTTTATGACTATCGTTAAAGTGGGATGCTTATGTTAGCATGCGTCATGAGTGATCATGTAAATGGTAAAATTATCCACAGTTTGTTTGACAAGTTTAGTCAAACTTATAGCAAGCATAACCATTGCAACACATACTTCAATGCAAAACATAACCATTTGAGTTAAGCTATGGATGTTGGGTTTTGATGGACTCTTAGGGCATAAAATCTTGGCCAGTTCTACGTCGGATGGACGATAGAATCAGAAAAGGCAGCGGAATAAAATTCTTTAAACTATTTAATGACAACCATAAGGATTTCATTAACCATAGTCAGGAAAATATCCTATCTTGGGGTAGGTCTGACCAACCCCAAAGACAGATTTAAATTATTGCAGCATATATGAAAGCATAAAATAAAAGACATACCTGTCACTTCGTTACCGCGCGAAGCGTTGTTTTCAGCAACCTGTCTTTATCTTCGAAGCAATGCCCCCGCGTTGGGGCTGAGCCGCTTCTCTCGAGCCGAACCGCGTCCCGAGGCGAGCCAACACCGTGCCCCCGAGCCAACCAATTGACGAAGAAAGTTTCACTTGAGTAGGACCCCCCATCAAAGACTTTGGATCCGATCCAAACCTTCTCGCCGTCTTGCTAGGACTCGAATGGAGAAAGAGAAGAATTTTAGGAGGGAATAATTATTAGTCTAAGTTTGGGCATGCTCAAAACTTTTAGGAGCTATCCGAAGTGAAGACTTGGTGTGGGTTTTCAAGGAAGGGGGTTGGCTCCTATTTATATAGGCGGCTGACCCCTCCCCATTTCTTCACATCCGATGTGTGACTAATCAAATTAGAGGAGAAAAATTAATTTAGTTTGCCGTTAAATTTTAACGAATTTTACCTCTCTCACCGTTGAGATTCGCAAGTGATTTCATATATCAAATCAAAGAGCACTAAACGGCAAACACATAGAAACAAACGGCGCTCAAATCCGACTTCGTTTGACCCCTCAAATGATGTCTCAAAGTTTGGCCAAAACCACGTTTTTCACCAAAAACGCAGCCGTCAATACTCTGGGGGTTTTTCAAACTCTGTGGACCCCACCGTAGGGCCCACCATTGTGCGAGTGCCCCCTGGGCATGCGGGCGCCCGCGTTGGGCCCAGGCGGGCCAGTTCCTGGCTGAAGCCCCGAAGCCAAGCGCATAGGCTTGGGCCGAGGCACTTGGCCTGGGCCCCAAAGCTTGCTGGGCATGTTGCCTAGACCAAAAATTGGGCTCCCCTGTTTTTAATTATATTTTTAATTAAATATTTGAAACTCCTTTCAAATATTATTCTCTATTTAAAACCCCTTTCAAATAGTATTTAAGCACCCGTTTGGACTCCGTTTGAGCGTGGTTTTTCCCCCGACTTTCGTAGAAAAAAACCTCTCTTTATTTCTATGCATCATATGTCCATAAACACTTTATGACATATTATAATCCTTTATTTAATTCCTTTTAGACTTATTGTCACAAGCCATTTGTGACTTTAATCATTCCCGTGCACCCGAGTGCACTCCCCCTAAATCTTCCTAGTAATAAGCTGCAAATCCTACTCGAGGTGAGACCCTACAGCCTGACCCTGCTGCAAGTTGGGGGCTCGAAACCCATAGACGACAAATGCCTTGAGCAGCAAGTGTCGTCCATGTTTCGGCATCATAATTACGTGATTGACCTATTGACTAAAGTGTCGTCGGGATCACTCTGCTTGTGTCCGTGATGAATACCGCAGTTTTAGTCCATTCGTCATAACTATGTTGCTTAGCCAAGCATAGTGTATGGTCAACTGTCAACCCTAATATCTCGAAACCGGTTTGTCTCCATCGACCTTCAGTCAAATAATGTTGGACTTCTTCCAACATACTCTGGCCAGAGTTTTTACTAAAGACCGAACTAACATATGCGACACTTACTCTCCATAAATGGGAGAGACGAATCCTCTCTTGGTCATTACTCTCCTCGCACGCCTCAAGTGTCAACGAACCAAAGACCTTTCGACAAGCCTTGCCTCGAAGCTAGGTCAGGGATCTAAGTGACATCGTTCACGTATAGGCTTGTACAATGACCTCAAGTCTAATGATCAACTTGCATATCATCACTGAAATTTATCAATGACAAATTAGCTAATATTAACCATATGATAACTCTTGTTGGATCGTTCAGTGAATTCATTCTCCAATGAGCACCTGTGTATTGTCCCCGACTTCGCCAAGTCGAACGACCAAGAGATCATCGTCACCACTCCATGGTGAAGACAAAGACACAATGGTCTATCCGATATATCGATATCCAATTCTCGAAACTTCTACGACCACGAACGATTTTAGACTTATGCTTCAAACGGTCAAGCAATTCTCCATGATCGAGATCCTCATCTCGATACTTGTTTGACCTCGCATCAAGTCTCAGGACTTTACCGAAGTTCTAATGTAAATTACATTATTATTAAATTAGGTAAATTATTACCAAACAGCTTACTGTTATTTCGAACACGACATTTGTACATATACAAAGAGATAAATTGCATCAAGGGCATACACATCTCCCAACAATGGCTTGTAATGAAAATATTTCATATCATTCAGTGCATATAAGTATAACTATTTGTTGCAATAGATAACATGTAATGGTAAATACACCTGATAATTATACTCTATAACTAGTCATGAGAGCAATCCATCTAGGATATAAGGGCATATGAGTGTATGTAATTCATAACTAATTTATTCAATGGAAATAGCACCATACATAGTTATGAAAAAAAAGCTCTCAAATGACAATGGTTATTTAACTAAGATAAAGGCTTTTTAATTGAACAAGTCATCATTCTCGAAATCTGCAGCAGGTGAAGCGTCGTTTTCAGTAACCTGTCTTTATCTCCAAAGCAATGCCCTGCGTTGGGGCTGAGCCTCTTCTCCCGAGCCGAACCGCATCCCGAGGCGAGCCAACACCGTGCCCCTGAGCCAACAACTTGTCGAAGAAAGTTTCACTTGAGTAGGACACGCGTCAAAGACTTTGGATCCGATCCAAACCTTCTCGCCGTCTTGCTAGGACTCGAATGGAGTAACAGAAGAATTTTAGGAGGGAATAATTATTAGCCTAAGTTCGGGCATTCTCAAAACTTTTAGAAGCTATCCGAAGTGAAGACTTGGTGTGTGTTTTCAAGGAAGGGGGTTGGCCCCTATTTATATAGGCGGCTGACCCCTCCCCTTTTCTTCGTATCCGATGTGTGACTAATCAAATTAGAGGAGAAAAAATAATTTAGTTTGCCATACGCTAATGTCAAATTTTAACGAATTTTACCACACTCACAGTTGAGATTCGCAAGTGATTTCATATATCAAATCAAAGAGCACTGAACGGCGAACACATAGAAACAAACGGCGCTCAAATCCGACTTCGTTTGACCCCTCAAATGATGTCTCAAAGTTTGGCTAAAACCACGGTTTTCACCAAAAACACAGTCGTCAACTACTCTGGGGTTTTTTCAAACTCTGTGGGCCCCACCGTAAGGCCCACCATTGTGCGGGCGCCCCCTGGGCGTGCGGGTGCCCGCTTTGGGCCCAAGCGGGCCAGTGCTTGGCCGAAGCCCCGAAGCCAAGCGCCTAGGCTTGGGCCCAGGCACTTGGCCTGGGCCCCAAAGCTTGCTGGGCATGTTGCCCAGCCCAAAAATTGGGCTCCCCTATTTTTTAATTATATTTTTAATTCAATATTTGAAACTCCTTTCAAATATTATTCTCTATTTAAAACCCCTTTCAAATAGTATTTAAGCACCCGTTTGGACTCCGATTTGAGCGTGGTTTTTCCCCGACTTTCGTAGAAAAAAACCTTTCTTTATTTCTATGCATCATATGTCCATAAACACTTTATGACATATTATAATCCCCCATTTAATTCCTTTTAGACTTATTGTCACAAACCCTTTGTGACTTAATCATTCACGTGCATCCGATTGCACTCCCCCTTAATTCTTCCTATTAATAAGATGCAAATTCTACTCAGTGTGAGACCCTACAGCTTGACCCTGCTACATGTTGGGGCTCGAAACCCACAGATGACAATGGCCATGAGCAGCAGGTGTCGTCCCTGTTTCGGCATCATAATTACATGATTGACTTATTGACTAAAGTGTCGTCGGGATCACTTTGCTTGTGTTCGTGATGAATACCGTAGTTTTAGTCCATTCGTCATAACTATGCTGCTTAGCCAAGCATAGGGTATGGTCAACTGTCAACTCCAATAGCCCGAAACCGGTTAGTCTCCCTCGACCTTTAGTCAAATAATGTTGGACTTCTTCCAACATACTCTGGCCAGAGTTTTTACTAAAGACCGAACTAACATATGCGACACTAACTCTCCATAAATGGGAGAAACGAATCCTCTCTTGGTCATTACTCTCCTCGCACGCCTCAAGTGTCAACGAACCAAAGACCTTTCGACAGGCCTTGCCTCGAAGCTAGGTCAGAGATCTAAGTGTCACCGTTCACGTACAAGTTCGTACAATGACCTCAAGTCTAATGATCAACTTGCCTATCACCACTGAATGTTATCACTGACATATTAGCTAATATTAACCATATGATAACTCTTGTTGGATCGTTCAGTGAACTCATTCTCCAATGAGCACCTGCGTCTCGTCTCCGACTTCGCCAAGTCGAACGATCATGAGATCATCGTCACCACTCCATGGTGAAGACAAAGACACAATGGTCTATCTGATATATCGATATCCAATTCTCGAAACTTCTACGACCACGAACGATTTTAGACTTATGCTTCAAACGGTCAAGCAATTCTCCATGATCGAGATCCTCATCTTGATACTTGTTTGACCTCGCATCAAGTCTCAGGACTTTACCGAAGTTCTAATGTAAATTACATTATTATTAACTTAGGTAAATTATTACCAAACAGCTTACTGTTATTTCGAACACGACATTTGTACATATACAAAGAGATAAATTGCATCAAGGGCATAGACATCCCCAACAATGGCATGTAAGGAAAACATTTCATATCATTCAGTGCATATAAGTATAACTATTTGTTGCAATATATAACATGTAATGGTAAATACACCTGATAATTATACGTTATAACTAGTCATGAGAGCAATCCATCTAGGATATAAGGGCATATGAGTGTATGTAAATCATAACTAATTTATTCAATGGAAATAGCACCATACATAGTTATATAAAAAGCTCTCAAATGACAATGGTTATTTAACTAAGATAAAGGCTTTTTAATCGAACAAGTCATCATTCTCGAAATCTGCAGCAGTAAACTATGCTGGAGCTTGGGAGTAGGTGGCCACCAGATTTGACTCGGATTTTTTCTTCAAGCTCTCTTGGTACAAATCTTGTAGGTGCCGCGGAGTTTTGTACACTCTTGACCAGTGGTCTGTCATGCCACAACGATGGCACTGGTCTTACCAATCCTTCTTTGGTCGGGGTGCATCATTTTATCATTTTAATCACTTCTCCGCCATATGAACTTCATCTTCCTTGCATTTTTGTTGTTCTGGTGGCTATGTCATCTTGCTTGTTTCTTATTTGGTCCACACTTTTGGAATTTCCCTTTTTATTATTCTTCTTGGATGAAGATGCATTGTGAGCTCCTGGGAAGGGGGCGTGCCAGGAGGGCGCATGTTATGAGTGGCAATGAGAGGCTCTCTATTATGTTCAGCCATTAATAAGCATGTCAGCAGTTCAGAATACTTAGTGAACTTTCGTTCACGGTATTGCTGCATTGATATTGCATCTTTTTCATGAAAAGACATGTAAGTCTTTCCTTGCATGTGTTCTTCTGATGCTTTCACCACATAACTTTAGGCGTGAAGTGATGCTGAACAGAGCTGAGTTGTACTCAGCTATGGACTTAAAGTCATGTAGTCTCATGTTCTCCTACTCATACCGGCCCTTGCGAGTATAACATCTTTCTGATGTTTATACCTAACCTCTAGGATAGTCCACAGCTCTAGTGGATTTTTGACCGTAAGGTATTCAACTTTTAAGGTCATGTCCATGTGTCGACGAATATAAATTATATCTTTTGCTTTTTCTATGCCTATCGCACAGTTATCTTTTGTGATAGTGGCACTTAGAGACTGTGCTCGTAGATAGAATTTGACATCCAACTGCCAAGTGAGGTAGTTCCTCTCAGAGGCTTCCAAAATTTCGAAATCAACACTTGCGATTTTTTCCATTTATCTAGAAAAGTACAACTTGTAATACTAAAATTTTTATAATGCAGATGCAATTTATAATGAATAAGCTAATTGTGTGGATCGACCAGTCACCACAAAATAATAATATCCAAAGTCCAATTATACAATCTCTTTTACATAAATGAAAAAGAGCATACAACTTTGGAAACCACATTGGTCCCATAAAGCTTCTTCATCATTAGGGATGGTCTCCGCCTACATGGAAATGGCCATTGGTCTTGGGCATTACATAATATTCCTCACTACAATTTCTTTCAAAAAAAGAAAAGTGCAGAAAACATAAATGTGGGACTTAAAAATACCGATCCAAAGCCACAATATAGCCATTCATGCAAATTTGTGCTTATAAATATTTTTCATCACATTTCATAATCACATCACAGATATCACATATTCATTGGATATAAATTTAAATATTTTATGGTTAATAATTAGTTGGACCACATGTCGATATCATACACCGTTAGGTTAGGTAACTAATGGCAGAGCGGTCGTAGTATCATCATAATTATTAACCTAATGCTTGCAGAAATAAACATAAAACTTTCCCATGCAACTATCATATAATATGTATATGAAGCATATTTAAATGATCTTAAAGCAGGCATTATAGATGAATAATATGATGAAATGTGAATAAAGGTACTGGGGTAGTTCAAAAAATTTTAAAGAAAAACTAAGCTATGCCCATATATTGTTTATTTGCAAGAAAATTTTGTTTTATCCCCGATTTTCCTTTTATTTTCCTCTCCTTTTTATTTTATTTCGACCCATATTCCCCTAAAAGAATTTGGTTTTGGGTCTGAGGCATGCAATAGTGCTGCGGGCTTAAGCCCGCTTTTGTTGCATGCCCCCTCTTTTTTCACTCTTTTTTGGCATGCGGGCCGAAGCCTGCAGGCTGCTGCTGCGAGCTACAGACTGTAGCTTTTTTCTTTCACCATTTTTCTGTGGGATGATGCCCGCAGTAGAGCTGCAGGCACGGCCCTAAGGAGAAAGAAAAAAATTTATGTCAGGCCAAAAAGCCTGTTAGGGCAAGGGGAGCGACGATCTATGGCTGTCGCTTCCTGCGGTAGTTACGCGCCTGGCGGGAGGAGGGAGTCTTAGAAGGTACCGCCGCCTGTAGCTCGCCCTAGCGGTAGGTCGGCAGACACCATTTTGGCTTGTTTTAATGGGTTTCGGATTGGTTTTGTCGAAAAACCCAAACCCAAGTGACTTTGTATAAATAGTGAACAGTTTTTTAGAGTAGGTTAAGATTTAATTTCTGTAGGAAAACCTTCATAGCTATTGGAGGGGCTCTCTCTTTATGATTTCATTTTGCAATCCATTTCCGTGTTTGTGGTTAGTTCTATTTGATTTCTTTAGCATTGCTATTTTATTGCTTGCTCTCTCTATTGAAATTGGTTTCATGTAATTTGGCCAAGTAATTATGTCCATCTCTATTGCTCCCATGTTTAGAGCCTTTGACATGCTAGAGTAGTGGGTTTCTAGGGCTTAGGGAGGATCCCTAGGAGCTTAGGGATTGAATGTTAGGTTAGACCTACGATTGGGTGAATCTAGGATCTCCTATGGTGGTTTGAACATGGGTTTTGGGGGATTAGCCTTAGCATCGGAGAACATCGAAAGCGACTCCATATCCTAGGGAAAATCCACACGAATCCAATTTGGGCTTAGTGACCGTTTTTCGGGGCTCACGCTCACGAGAGTGACTCGAGAGCTGGGGGCGACCACTAATTTCCAATCCGCTAGCCGATGACTACGAGAGTAGCCCGACCGCTAGAACTAACCATAGGATGGCATCGCATTCCGTAGAGCACGCGAGTGCCTATGAATTGCGAGGCGGGATTCAATGTCAAGCATAATGCCTGTATTCCCGTATGAAGCCGATAGAGAAAGCACGGCTCCGTATAGGGATGCGTTAGACGAGCGTGATTACGGGAGTCTAACGCCCATTCCCATCTCCGGATGTGACACTCATACCCTAATCCATTATCTGACGGAGAACCAACTGACCTAAAATCCATTACCGAAGGCCCTAGCAGGGAATCCCGAAAGTCTTAGACATTTAATATTTAGTCTATTCCATTTCCCTCAACCAACCAATCAAATTACACGTGACAACCCCGACCATATATTCTCCTCCTTCCATAAAAAGCAAAGCTTTAGACGATCGCGTCCCTAAAGTTTGACATTCTATACATACTATAACACACCGTCCACTTGCGGTGTTCTCGTCCGTGCATCGCAGGCGAGGAACAGACCTCGCCACCCAAACCGGAGCGAAGATGCGGGGTCAGCTACGGCCTATTACCCGCCCGAAGACCTCTGGGGCAGATCACGGTCTAGCTACAGGTCGGACCTCGCCATCCAAACCGGAGCGAAGATGCGGGGTTGGCTACGGCCCAATACCCACTCGAAGATGCGGGGTCGGCTACGGCCCAATACCTGCCCGAAGATGCGGGGTCGGCTATGGCCAAATACCCGCCCGAAGACCTCCGGGGCAGATTGCAGCCTAGCTATAGGTCAGACCTCGCCACCCAAACCAGAGCGAAGATGCGGGTTCGGCTACGGCCCAATACCCGCCCGAAGACCTCCGGGGCAGATCGCAGCCTAGCTACAGGTCAGACCTCGCTACCCAAACCGGAGTAAAGGGTGCAAGACGCCCCAGGGGTGTGCAGGAAGGGCTACGGCCTGAACCCGCCCTCTCGAAGACCTCCAGAGTGAAGATCCAAGGCTCTCGCCCCCCGAAAGACTCCAAGGGCGCATGTGAGCTACACAGGAACTTCGCTAACCGACCAGCAGAAGTCATTCCCAAGATTTCTCCCAAACTCTACAACATTCCACCTCTCCTCAACCTTAAGCTCGTCCATGCCAAATGCTGGGGGCATACACATACAAAGACACAAGGTATACAAACAACAACGACAGTAAGCAAAGAAAATTTCAAATTTCATTCATTATATATACACTACAGGGTTACAACAAAAATTCCAAGCCCGACCTCAAGGTCGGCCATACATTGCTGCCCCCAAACTACGACGCCTCGACTCGATCGTCCCCTTCTGGAGCTTGAGCGTCCGCCTAGTCGCCGCTGGCCCGAGTCTCTACCCCTTCGATGTCGATATCGAGGGAAGCCTCCCCTTCGTCGTCGGAGGTCGTCGACAAAAGCGAGAAGTCGACCTCCAGGTTGGGGTAATGCTTCCCCAAGCCCTTCTTGACCTTCTTTGAGATGGCCAACAGGCCCTTGTTGAAGCCCTCGACCCTCATGGCCATCAGGGCGGGGACGAACTGCTTGACCAGATACTGGCAGATGGTCTCATCCCTGACCTTGTCCAGGTCAATCTTTGCCAGCTCAAGAACCCGTCGCTCAAGGTTGGGGGTATTCTTCGCGGCCGCCTCCATCTCTGAGGCCAGGATGTTCTCGGCGGTGACCCTTCGGGCCTCCTCGTCTCTGGCCCTCCTCTCCGTCTCCAAAGCGACCTTCTCCAGCTCGGCAAATGACTCCTTCTGGGTCGCATAGTACCCTCCGGACCTTCTCCAGCTTGTCGCTGATGGTCTTCAGCTTCTCCCTACTCGCCACTGACATGTGTCGCTGGAGGGACACCAGTGCGACGACCGCTTACAGAAGGAACCAAAGTTGTAAGCACAACTCAAAAGAAGGAAGACCAGCAAGGTAAATAGAGGGAGCGACAAACCTGCATGCCGTGCCAAATGGCCATATCGCAGAGTCATTCGGCATCCACCTTGGCCAGGGACTCTCGGTCCCTTGACAGAGTGATGTTCTCCGCCAGGCGGGCCGCTATCCCGGCCTCATCAAAAACGGACTCCTGGACGCCCACCGGGTATAACTGTGCAACGACCTTCTCCGGTGAAAGGGCAAGATCTCCTCCTTCTATGACTTGAAGGTCGCAAGCGCTGCCTCGCAACTCGGGTGGCCCGACTTCCACAGCCCAGACGACGGGCACCCGAAGGGCCAGTACGCGACTGGATCCCGGCTTGTTTTGCCTGACCCAGTCAAAGGTTTCGATGGGGCGGTCGAACTGATTGGGATGGAGGAAATGGCACCGATTGGCGGGCCTTGAGACGCAGTGGCTGTAGGGTCGACCACCGGCTCGACCGGGTCGAGTTTGATGAGTCCGTCCGATGCCGCCTCGCTCGTACATGAAGAATGAGCGGTTGTTGCGGGCTCCTTCCTCGGTTTCTTACTCCGCTCCTCCTTCTCGGCCCGAGCGGTGGCTGCCGTCGCCTGGCTTCGCTTCTTCCCGACCTGCGTTGAGCTCCTGGGCATGTACTGCTTGCCCTTGCCCTTGGTTGTCGGCTCCTTGGATGCCGCATCCCTTACCATCTTCATGGTTTCCTCCATTGAAAGACTCATGGTCACACCTACGAAAAGAAGACAGATCAGGATGAGCATATCAGAAGCTGATCGCTAAGATCGAAGTACCTTCGATCTAGACGTGCTAGGCGATCTGCTCATCCGCGAACAGGCCCTTCAAGTCTTTGCTCTCCCTGGGGATCTCCTCTAGGATTTTGGCGCTCTCCAGGTCGGTCCCCTCTAGGACTACCTTGGCATTCACTGAGGGATTCAATGTCCCCCAGTTCGACCTCAAAGCCAAGCCTGCTGGCGTCGAGATGAAGACGAACTTCTCCTTCCAGTCCTGCACTTTGCTTGGTGACCAAGGACAAGGGGTCGACCCCTCCTCGTGCAGACGTAGTAATACGCACCCTTCCTCTTCGCCTCAAAGAAGTTTTGGAACAATGGCAACGTCGGACTTATGCAGCTGGCAGAGCAGAGGACGAGAAAGCCAACCGTCGAGCTGATGGAGTTTGACATCAATTGGAAGGTGGGGAGTTTGAGGAAATGAAGGACGAGGAGGAGGAAGTGATAAAGTAGGAAGCAGAGCCCCAGGGTGAAGGTCGGATAGTAAACACCGACCTCGTTGTTCCTGGGGGAGCAAACCCACACTGGAATTCGGGGAAGCGAACTGTGTAGGGCAGCCGGATGAACTTGGAGCGGATTTTGGGGATGGAGGAGTACTGCAGTTGGGACATCTGGGCCAGGATCGCAGCATGGACTACAGTCATGACTCTACCGCTGCTCAGAACCTTGGCGACCGAACTAGGCCCCTTTCCTTTCTTGGGGTCCCTTCTGATCGCCGACGACGATGCGGCAGCATGCCCAACCGCTAGATCTACCTCCCACTGCTCCGGCCAAGACATCGACGGCTCATCCGACACCACCGGCTCTGATTCGGCTGCACCGCCTTCATCAAGCTCACTAAAGCACTGCTCGACGAAAGAATTGGAAGCGGAAGAAGCAGACGAAGGCATCGTCGGATCAAGAGAGTACCCAGGAAGAAGATGAACGGAGCTCCGACGGTTGTAAATGGACGACGATGGTCGACGGCGAGAGCTCTCTGCAATGACAGGGGAAGCTGGAATTTTGAAAATTCAGGAGAAAACTCCCTCCCGCTGCCCATCCATCTCTATTTATAAGAAGGGTCGGGCGATCTCAGTTATCGGACATGGGCCACGTGACGAGATCTGGGTGAGACTGGTGCCTCAACTTCTCTCCACGATCGTGTCAGCTACGCGTCACTCTCTGAGCGATTGGATGCTTCGAATTCTCCTCCGACACCGAATCGCCATCATGACCTATGAGATTTGGCAGTCAGATCGAATTAAATGCTGCTGACCAGCCCGCATCCAATGGAAGAGCGACACATCATTCGAGCTGAGCTGGGCTTACTGTTTTGAACTCGAATGAGGGGGGCAATTGTTACAGCCTTAAGGCTAGCCCTGATAATAAAGTCCCATTTATTTGAAGCCCAAATGGAAGGTCACCGTGACCCTGGGAAGCTCGCATCGCCGAGTGATAAGCTCGCCATCAGGGTCAACAAAATAAGGTCGCCTACACTCCTCACAGGAAGCACGGCTGGACGGTCCATAGACACAGAGCTCGGTCACCGAGCTTGGCTCTTACCAAGGGCGGCCTAGTCGAAATATCTCTGACATGGTGACGTAGGGCCACCTATGCCCCCATTAATACCAGAGGTTAAGGGCGAGAACTAATGGCCGCCAATCACATCTCCCATTAATGCATTAATGAGTCGGACACCGCCTGACACCCATAATGCGTAAACATCTCTGACACCCCCACCAACTGATCGGGCCCCGGTATGCACATGCACCCGGGACAGGCGACTCGTAGTCTAACCGCAAGCGCACGGTGTAGTGGCGAGCGGGTATCGAACTCAGGGAGGAACAATGTCAGTGTCTTCTTCTAATCACCTAGCTATCAAAATGGTCAAGAATAATTTGGGGTAAAATTGTCACAATCATTCGAATGTCGATAGAAATATCAATGAAATAAAGCGCCTAGGGATAGGGAATCCCCGCTACGGACTGTATCTCATCGTTGTGATTCGTAGGTTACATCATTGCTAGACTTGAATTTTAGGTGAACTAGTCGCAACTAAATGTAGAACCAAGCTCACGCTCTCGCGCTATTGCCTGTCTATAGCGAACCTAGGATATGGCCCAATCTCTTGCAAACCCTAGCCTAAGCCACTAGCATTAGGATCGACATCATCGTTCAATCGTATCTCGAGCCCACTCTCGTGCAAACTTGAGCTACGACCTAGATTGAGATAGTTACTACCCGTCCAATCTCTTGCAAACAGGTATTGGCATAGAATTACGATTGAAAACCCTACCCTTGGTCCAATCTCTTGCAAACCAATTCTAGAAAAGTCCAATCGTAAATCTCAATCGAATTTCTAGGGCTCTCTATCAATTGGGACCCAATCTCTTGCAAATCCCAATCGATATGAATCCCTAGCCATTCGTAATTTATCAATCCCAACCTAACCCTAATCAATTCTAGCAAGAATTTCACCAATTCATCACAATTCAGAAATAGGGTTCATAGGGTTCATCCCTATGCCCTAGGACAATAAAACTACTCACTAATCATCATGCAATTCATAAGAAATTCAATAGCAGATTCAGCACAATTCATTGCAATAGAGAAATTATCAACAAAAATGGAGTTTTTGATGAGAAAAGAGACAAACCAATGAGAATCCAATAGCATCCAACAAAAGTCCCCTTTCTAATCTCTCAAAAAGCCTAAATCTAATTACCTAAAAAGCTCTCTAAAAAGGCTGCCAAAAAGTATCAAAAAGTTCTTCTCAACTAGGGCAAAAACTGGGTTTAAATACCCCTCAAAATTGCCCAAAAAATCGTGACAAAAACGCCCTTGCGCAGCCCAGAAATCGCAGTTTACGCAGCAGGCGGGGCAGCTCACGGCCGAGTGACAAACCCTGTATAATTACAGTAAGTTGGGGATTTTTTGGGGGTCTGTCTTCGGAGGTGACTCGGCCGAGTGGATTTACTCACTCGGCCGAGGGGCTTTTCTTGATCGGCCGAGTGAAAACCCTGAATCGCCTGTACATTTCCAGTAAGTCAGCTTCTTTTGATGTGGATTTTCCCATGCCACTCGGCCGAGTGGACTATCGTCACTCGGCCGAGTGCACGCCGATTTCATTCTGTTGATGCGTGTCCGGTCTAGTCGGCCGAGTGGTCTTCTGGCTCGGCCGAGTGGTCTTCTGGCTTGGCCGAGTGAGATGCTGCAAATGCCCAATCTTCATCGTTTCGCTTCCTCGTCGCTCCTACAAAGTTCCTTCCTCTTCCACTTGCCTCCCATCGTCGAATAGTCCTCAGAGGAGCCTTGTGTGACACTCCGGAGTGGGTGCAAATCCTCTTATCTTAAAATCACTCCGAGTCGCTCCATATCTCCTGAAATACGACAAAAACAAGAAATCGTGAAAAGCATCGCAATATTGTCGAATAATTGTGAAAAACGCGATATGAGCGATCAAAGTGGCATGCAAACATGCAAAAAAGGGTGTAAAATACGGAGTGATCAAAATCCCCCAAGCTTACCTCTTACTCGTCCTCGAGGAAGATGAGTAAAAAGCAAACTTGACGGGAAAAATAATGGAAAAGAAGGAAAATGAAAATAAAAATAGTATAGAAAGCGAAGAAGGGGGGTGCTAGATCATTCTTCTCAGGACGTGGGTTTTGCTTACTCATATAGCATACATTGAATATAAAACACACGTCAAAGACTTTCTTCTCGATATCATAGTATAATGATGCATTCGAAATAGAAAACCCAAAAATATCAAAATAGCATGAAATACGGAATCATTCTAGGATTAACATCGTCTGAAGCATTTACAGCGGTATGCATAACCATAGATCACCCACTTTTCAATTGAATGCTTTCTATAAGGAGTATAAGAGATATCACACGATATGGAATAGTAAGAATAGAAAAGTATGGTTTTCATGAAATGAATGCTAAGTGTCGATTTTCTGGATTTCGTGAAACTTTAGCAATCTCACCGAGTATAGAAGATTATTTAGCCTAGGTTGTCATGCACTGTCAGGTAGTCACTCTCTCACACATCATCAGATCCTCTCCCCCAAGCTTATCCATAAGCGTGGTGGCTAAACAAATCAATATGTACATTCCACATTTCCTTTGAAGCTCCAAAAAAGGGTAAAAATAAAAACAAAAAGAGGGAAGAAAGAGAGAAATAGTATGAGATGGGATCGTTATGAACTTCTTTTCTCTTTTCTTTTCTTTTCTCTCTCTCTCTCTCTTTTGAATAATCAATATATACATAAGCGATCCCAAATCAAAAGAGAGAAGGATATACATGTATATATATATATATTTTTCTTTTTCTTTTTTGATTTTGGGGATTTGGAGCATGAAAATTGATAGCGGGGGAAATACCGATAATAGACTTGCTAAGGGGGGATTCACCAATGAAGTTTAAGTAGAGAAATAATGCTCAAGATATGTGGAGAAAGAAATAAATGTATCACTCGGTTCACTCTATAAGACTTGCACGACAACTTTCAGCAGAGTAAAATAATCTACTCAGTTTAATCTCAAAAGGTAAACTAGTCCAGATATATCATCCTAGCAAACATTCAATCAACCTGAAGGTGAAGCGTATAATTCATGCAATAAGAAGTGATATGAGAGAGGAAAGCAGTACTCCAAATATAAGCAATCAATGCGTGAAGCTTGGTGTGTTTTCTATGAAAAGCATACATATGAATTATTAGACATCAGCTAATAACAGAATTTCATCCATATTCATACAGAAAAAGAGTGGGTTACTATTTCAAATGCAAAGCAGGGCATAGCATATGATATCTGAAACAAAAGCTATGATGTGACAAAATAGTATGCATATAGAGATAAGCTAACACCACGTCATCATCATCATCACAGAAAAGTCATCTCTAGCAAAAGATGAAAGGAACAAAGATAAAAGAAAATAGAACTATATACAATGCAGCACACTCATAAAGGAAAAGAAAACGTGGTGCATGATAAAAAATGAAAAAGCGGTGAAAATAAGTGCAAAAATGGAAAGAAAATGTGAGAAATCAAAAATAAGGGGTGGCAAAAAATAAAAAGTGTAAGAACTCACTCCCCCAAGCTGAAGTGCACAGTGTCCTCAATGTGTAAAGTGTGGCACACCGAGAAACGTGAAGTGGGTGGGGTGGGTGAGGATGCATGCATGATGAAAAAGAAAGAAAAAGACAAGGAAAATAAGATGTGAATGAATGTGATGCATGCAAAGATTAGTATAGTGCAGATATAGGTGTCCCCAAAAGGTCTCTCCCTCGCTCCCAAAAAGATATAAAAAAAGATATGATCAGGAAGGCACCAAAGTAATACGTGGAGGAGGGGGGCAAAAAATCACCAGGCCCAAGAACAAACGGGCAGCAAAACGAAAAAAAATATCAGAGGCATCAAGAGTGTGCCTAAGCTGGTGGTGGGGCTGCACCAGCACCGTCCTGTGGCGGAGGTGGTGGTGGAGGTGGTGGGCGTGGTATCTGCTGGTGGGTGTGGGTGGTGGAGGCAGACGCGCCAGAATCCGATTCAGGCAAGCCTGAATACTGGGAAGGATAGCGACGTGGGTCTGCACGGCACTGACCGTGGCGGAGAGAGCCCTAAAGTCTCCTCGAAGTCCACTAACAGCCCCCTCAAGAGCACGAATGCTCTGAACTAGAGTGTCTGGGGGTGGTGGAGCAGAGGAACGCACAGGTCTAACTGGTGAGGTGCGTAGCTGTCTCTGGCGGGTAGTGTAGGTGAAGGGGCCAGCAGGAAAGTGTGGAAGGGGTGCTGTGCTCATTAAGGGATGCCCAGCCTCGGTGTGAGGCTGGGACACAGGCTGGGTCGGAGCAGCAGCAGCAGCAGTAGAGGTGGATGGAAAAATGGATGACTAGGCAGCAGGAGAGGTCAGTGACGCAGAAGTGGGGACAGAAGTCACGACACTCTCGGTAAAAACATTAGTAGTGGGGTCAGACGGGCCAACGACCGGGGTGGCCATGGACAAAAGTGAGGACAGAACCGCCACTGCGGCGGTAAAGGAGGTCTCGCCGCTCTTTAAAATGGTGGTGGGACGCTCAGGGCTCAGAGAGGTGATAGGCTCGACGGACATAGGCTCAGTGGTGGTGGTGGTGGTGGTGGACTAGGTGGAGGGGAGTCCTCCCTAGCGTGAGAGGGACCGGGATCATCGGTCCTCTTTCGCTTCGAAGAGGCTCCCCGTGTACGTGACCTAGTGTGCGGCGGCATGTGTGCCGCGAGACGTGTCCCAACCAAATAAATACAGCGACATGCTAAATGATGGAATGAGTGTACCTGAACACGCCGCGAGAGCAATAAGTAGTATGTGCGAAGAGATGCCTCCACCGCGAACCTCAAAGCGCGTCTAAAAGCTCCCCAAAGCTCCCCCAAGCTTGCCTGCAAATCAAATGATCAAATCAGCGAATAATATTCAATATATATAGGGGAGATGGGGGATAATAGATAGATATGAAAATTAATTTCAAAATCGGGCTAAAAACGCATGCGGATTGGAGAAAAAGGCGAGAAAATTGGATTTTGGGACAAAACGGAGGGATTACGGTGAAATGGCAGCGGCGCCGACAATGACCGGCAGCGAGGTGCTCGACAGGTCGTCGGCGGACGGTTGGGAGGCGGTCGCCTACGGGTGGTGGCCGGCTCGACGAGGAAGTGATGAATCGGGCGACGGGATGCGAAGCGGCTGCGGCTCGGGCGAAAATTTGGGATTTTTTTCGTTTCGATTTTTGCGCAGCCCGCAACCGCTATATATAAGAATTGTTACGACTCGGCCGAGTGATGATGTCACTCGGCCCAGTGGCGTAAACGGAAAAGTTTGAAAATTTCCTCGCCACTTACGACTCGGTCGAGTGGCTTTGCTTCACTCGGCCGAAGGGAGAAACTCCACTCGGCCGAGTGGCTCTATCACTCTGCAATTTTTAAGCTAGGAGAGTATCTGTTTCACTCGGTCGAGTGACTAATCACTCGTCCGAGTAGTAATTAAAACTAAAACTTACAGAAATTGACAGAGAGTTGGTCTGCAGAAACTTCCCTGATTGGTGCTCCACTCGGCCGAGTGGGGCCTGACATAAGCCACTCGGCCGAGTGACATGCTGTTTTCTGCAACGTCTCTTCGTTTTCGCTCTGGTCTCTGTTTTTCTTCCTCCATTCTGTTTCTTCATCCTCCTAAGGCCTGAGTGCGTTCCTGGAGCGCTCTTCCTTGCCTCAATCATCTTCCATATGATTGATCTCCCTTTCTCCTTCTCCTGTCATGAAAAATAGGACCCGTTGTCACGATTTTCATGGACAAAAGACTCTAACCACTATAAAAGTCTAAACCAAAAATGAAAATCAAATAAAAATAAATGCAAAAACCATCGGGTTACCTCCCGACAAGCGCTCGTTTAAGGTCATGAGCTCGACCCCTTTAGATATTTGTTTAGCTCGCGATATTGGGCGCATACGAGCTGCACCCGTCAAACTTGCCAGGAAGGCCGCTTGGATTTGGGTCGTGATGATCATCGGTCTTCCTCGATGCCTCCTCATCATGGGCAATGTTGGGAGATAAGTCCCCCAAGCTAGAGCTTGTTCCTATCTTCTTCTTGGCCGGTGACACCGATCTTCCTTTCGGTGGAGCTTTCTTCGGATTCTTGGCCTTTGAGAGCTTGCAAAGCTCTCGTATTCTTGCGACATCAGCGTCGCCTTCATCACCATTCGTGGAGCTATATGGAGGGTCCTCCAATTTCTCTTCTTCACCCGAAGCTTGGCCTTCTTCGAAGCCGTCGTCATGGAGAGCACCAATAGAGTGGGGGATTGCTTCTTCAATCACTTCATCGAGGAGATCCACATAATCCAACTCCTCATGATAGGGCATATGCTTCATGGCCTTGGGTATGTGAAGCTCGACTTCTATATTCCCGACATTCAAGGATAGGGTTCCTTCAAGCACGTCGACGATAACACCGGCGGTTGCGAGGAACGGGTGTCCAAGTATGAGCGAAGTGTCTTCCTCTTCCTTGATGTACATTATGACAAAATCACAAGGCAAGCATATCCCTCCCGGAACTTGGAGTGGAATTTCTCTGCGACCCATACCGGCCTAGTAATTCGACCGTCCGCAAGTTGAATTCTCATGTTGGTCGGCTTCAAGTCGGTGCCCGTGTTCAATTTTCAGAACATACTAAGGGGAATAAGGCTCACACTCGCGCCCAAGTCAACTAGAGCTTTTTGCAAAGGGACGCCTCCTAGTGTGCAAGGGATGCGGAAACTCCCAGGATCCTTCAATTTCGCCGGCTCCTTCTCCTTCCGGGTAAACCAAGTTCCTTGCTCCACAAGCATGATTTTTTCCTTCCTTTTCTTTCTCGAAATCAAGTCCTTTAAGAACTTCACGTAAGACGGGATCTCAACAATTGCATCTAAGAAAGGAATAGTGAGGCTTACTCCCCTCAAGTATTCTAGGAACTTGGCGAGACTTTTCTCCATCTTGGCTCTAGCTAGCCGTTGTGGAAATGGCACCGGTGGCATGTAGCGGCGCTCATCAAGTGGCTCCACCACTTTAGAATTTCCTTCTTCAATTGGCTCCTTTTGGCTCTCCTCCTCAATCGTCGTCTCTTTTTCTTCCAAAATTTCCACCACGGGTTGCTTGCTTTGGGTCATAGCAGGAGTGGTATCCTTCCCGCCCCTTGTTGTAACCACAACCACCGCATTGATGTGTCCGGTGTTGCTCCGTGGATTGGGCTCGGGTTGAGCCAGCAATTGTTGGGCGTTCTTGGTGAGCAACGTAAGTTGCTCTGCAAGTTGAGCGACGACGGTATTTAGTGACTCTTGTCCCGCCGTCAATCTAGCGTTGATCTTTCTTTGCTCCACCATAAATTCCTCCACCCTAGCTTCGTGGTCCGATCGTGGTTGAGCTTGAGGTGGGTTGGGAGCTCTCCAACCTTGGTTGTAACCTGGAGGTCTATATGGTCCCGCTTGTTGCCTCGGCGGGTAATTTTGTTGTGGTGGCACCCTCGGTTGATATTGAGGTTGTGGTGGTGGAGACCGAGCTTGAGAAAGTTGTTGTGGCGGGGGGGGGGGGGGGGGGGGGGTTCAAAGCACCATCATTGTTTGCATATGAAAAGCACGGATGGTTTCTAGCGGCCGGGTTGGCCCAATATCCGGAGTTCCCCGCGACATATTGTACTTGCTCCAAGGCTCCTTCTCCATTGTCCCCTCCTACATACATGGCTTGGGATTGGTCTTGCCAATCACTCATATTGCTTGTCGGCGTAGATGTTGAGGGTGTTCCATGTGGGTCGGTGATATATTTCTCCAATCTCTCCACTACCTTGTGGAGAGAGTCGAATTTGTTTGAAAGCTCCGCCACGGCCTTGGCCTCATAAATGCTAGTGGGCTTCAAAGAGGACGAAGAATGTCCTCGCTCGTCCCCCCATTGTTGGTTATTAGAGGCCATCTCTTCTAACAAGGCCGTAGCTTCATCCGGGGTCTTTGATAGTATGGCTCCATTGGCGGTTGCGTCAATAATTTGCTTCGTGCCCGGTTGGAGTCCATGGCAGAAACTGTGAACAAGCTCCCAATCTTCTATACTATGATAGGGGCATTGATGTTGTAACTCCTTGAAGCACTCCCATGCTTCATAGAGGGTCTCCTGCGGTCCTTGCTTAAAGGACATGAGAGCACTCCGTATCTTCACCGTCTTGGAAGGCGGGTAGAATTTGTCAACGAAGGCGCTTGCCAACTCATCCCAAGTGGTGAATGTACCTTCCGCCTGTGTCCTCAACCAATATAAAGCTTTATCTTTGAGTGTGAAGGGGAAGAGTCGCAGTCGGATTGCATCAACGGAAACGCCCGACATTTAGAAGGTGGCGCACTTGGACAAGAAAAGTTGGATGTGAAATGCGGATTCTCATGGGCATTCCCATGAAACGGGTCTTGTTGCATCAACACTACCAATCCCGTCTTTAGCTCAAAATTCTTGTCCGTCGCTAGTTCTGACATGGCGATGGATGATGTGGTGGAAGAAGTCTTAGGCCGAAGCCTATATCTAATGGATATGATCCTCGCCATACGTGCGGCTAGCTCCTCCGGTGTCTCCACACGGTTCATACAATTGTCCTCCATAGCGTGCCTTCTCTCGGCTCTGATCCTCCTCACGGTACGTTCGATCTCTGGATCAAATAATATTTCTTCGGGGTTCGCTGTAGATCTCGTGTACATGCAAGGGAAAACAGAGTTTCAAAGGAATTGTCAGCACGAATAAGGAGTAAAAAGATAAAGACAACACTAAGTAAAGAGAATAAAACACTATCGCCTCCCCGGCAACGGCGCCAAAAACTTGATCGCTTCCCGATATGCACACGCACCCGGGACAGGCGACTCGTAGTTTTACCACAAGCGCACGGTGTAGTGGCGAGCGGGTATCGAACTCAGGGAGGAACAATGACAGTGTCTTCTTCTAATCACCTAGCTATCAAAATGGTCAAGAATAATTTGGGGTAAAATTGTCACAATCGTTCGAATGTCGATAGAAATATCAATGAAATAAAGCACCTAGGGATTGGGAATCCCCGCTACGGACCGTATCTCATCGTTGTGATTCGTAGGTTACATCATTTCTAGACTTGAAATTTAGGTGAACTAGTCGCAACTTAATGTAGAACCAAGCTCACGCTCTCGCGCTATTGTCGGTCTATAGCGAACCTAGGATATGGCCCAATCTCTTGCAAACCCTAGCCTAAGCCACTAGCATTAGGATCGACATCATCGTTCAATCGTATCTCGAGCCCAATCTCGTGCAAACTCGAGCTACGACCTAGATTGAGATAGTTCCTACCCGTCCAATCTCTTGCAAACGGGTATTGGCATAGAATTACGATTGAAAACCCTAGCCTTGGTCCAATCTCTTGCAAACCAATTCTAGAAAAGTCCAATCGTAAATCTCAATCGAATTTCTAGGGCTCTCTATCAATTGGGACCCAATCTCTTGCAAATCCCAATCGATATGAATCCCTAGCCATTCGTAATTTATCAATCCCAACCTAACCCTAATCAATTCTAGCAAGAATTTCACCAATTCATCACAATTCAGAAATAGGGTTCATCCCTATGCCCTAGGACAATAAAACTACTCACTAATCATTATGCAATTCATAAGAAATTCAATAGCAAATTCAGCACAATTCATTGCAATAGAGAAATTATCAATAAAAATGGAGTTTTTGATGAGAAAAGAGACAAACCAATGAGAATCTAATAGCATCCAACAAAAGTCCCCTGTCTAATCTCTCAAAAAGCTTAAATCTAATTACCTAAAAAGCTCTCTAAAAAGGCTGCCAAAAAGTATCAAAAAGTTCTTCTCAACTAGGGCAAAAAATGGGTTTAAATACCCCTCAAAATCGCCCAAAAAATCGTGACAAAAACGCCCCTGCGCAGCCCAGAAATCGCAGTTTACGCAGCAGGCGGGGCGGCTCACTCGGCCGAGTGACAAATGTCAGTCGGTCGAGTGACAAACCCTGTACAATTACAGTAAGTTGGGGATTTTTTGGGGGTCTGTCTTCGGAGGTGACTCGACCGAGTGGCTTTACTCACTCGGCCGAGGAGCTTTTCATGCTCGGTCGAGTGAAAACCCTGAATCGCCTGTACATTTCCAGTAAGTCGGCCTCTTTTGATGTGAATTTTCCCATGCCACTCGGGCGAGGGGATTTCCATGCTCGGTCGAGTGAACTATCGTCACTCGGCCGAGTGCACGCCGATTTCATTCTGTTGATGCGTGTCCGGTCTGATCGGCCGAGTGGTCTTCTGGCTCGGCCGAGTGAGTGATTCACTCGGTCGAGTGAAATGCTTCAAATGCCCAATCTTCATCGTTTCGCTTCCTCGTCGCTCCTACGAAGTTCCTTCCTCTTCCACTTGCCTCCCATCGCCGAATAGTCCTCAGAGGAGCCTTGGGTGACACTCCGGAGTGGGTGCAAATCCTCTTGATCTCAAAATCACTCCGAGTCGCTCCATATCTCATGAAATACGACAAAAACAAGAAATCGTGAAAAGTATCGCAATATTGTCAAATAATTATGAAAAACGCGATATGAGCGATCAAAGTGGCATGCAAACATGCAGAAAAAGGGTGTAAAATACGGAGTGATCACCAACCTATCACTTCTCCACTTCAGCTCCAGCTAAGCAGACTCGACAGCTGATTGGACGGTGAACAACCGACTCTCAGCCCTATAAATACCCATGTCCAGCCACCAAGGAGGGGGTTGGTTAGTTGAAATCTTTACTCCTATCCAGTATTCAAGGTCAGATATCCTTCATATATTCGTGCCTTCCTCATAAGCTTGCCACGCAATGCCGATCTGCCTTAAGATCACCCGGTGTGTTCGACATACTCCATACAAGTCATACACTGACTTAAGCATCGGAGAGGTGATTTGTGGTGAAAAGTGTATATTTATACCCCCTAACTATCACCATTTTGTGCTAAAGATTAGGTTTAATCTTGCTCTCTTAAGTGTATTATCACTTTATGTTTCATTTTAGACCTTATTTGCATTCTTTGCACAAAACATCATTATATGGGCTAATTTCTCCTTCTCCTATTTTCAGGTACTCCTGGGAGTCTTGGGGATTTTCAGAATTTTCTGGGATTTCTTTAGGAGTCCCGAAGGGGACAAAATCAAGTAAATGGAGAAGTGAAGCTGGAGCCAGGACAGTCGACTGTCCTTACAACAACAGTCGACTGTTCTTACAACGACAGTCAACTGTTTCATCTCCTTCTGAAGGGCGAAAGAAAGGGAAACGCTCTGTCGATTTGGCGATTGCTGCAGCAAGCAACTGATGCACAAAAGACAGGCGCCTGTGTCATTCACAGTCACCTGTACCGTTTACAGCTCGCCTGCCTGACCAATGACAGGCGATTGACAGTTGTTCGATAGTCGCATGTCGCAGGTTTTTTTCTGCCAAATCTAGGCTGCGAGAAATGGGTTTTTCTTAACCCAATTTCTCCATATTCGCTGTGAGCTGTTGGATGATATTTTGGATGGATAGGATGCAATCCCTTAGGGGTTTAAAACCCCTAAACTCTGATGTAATAAGGGAATTCGATCAAGCCTCGTTTTACTGTTCCATTGGGGGTTTAGACCCCCCCATCTTCTTTCCTAAAGGCTAGGGCAAGGGCTTGGAGGCCATTGGAGGCTAGGATAGCTTGGAGGAGGAGCAAGAGAGGGGAAAGCTTGGGTTTCTAGAGCTTCTATGGGTGATCTCTCTACTCTCTTATAAACATTTGGTCTCTAAATGATTTGTATGAATATTTGAATGATTATTAAATGAATGTGAGAATCATTAAATAGTTATTTGATTATTAGCTTGTAATGAAAATTTGTGTGCTCATGTTAAATGATTATCATCTTGTTTTCATTATGAAGGCCTAGAGCCATTTGTGTGTTGATTGGGATTAATTAGGGCTTGTGTGGTTGAATAGTAATTAGTCATCTCTTGCATCTAATAGACCTAGCTTGCCTTGAAATGGATGCTAGTAGTGTTGATTGATGGGTTGTGCCATAGATTTCATTGAGTCGTGCACCACCGGTGGGACCGTAGAATGGTGGTGTACCCTAAGGGTCACATCTACGTGCACGATCCGTGCATCCTATTGACACAGATGCAAGGATCTACTTACGAGCTTAAGTTAGGAATTTCAACCAACTAATCAACACATCAATGAATCGTGCATTACCCTTGGTGGGGCCGCAGAATGGCGGTGTGCCTTAAGGGCATTACCTATGTGCACAACCCAGCATACCTTGAAGTGGATGCGAGGGTTGATTCATTTGGGATGAACATATTGCTAATCAACCCATAAACATAATGACACCCCATTCCACACACTTCTCCTTGCTTGACTAGCTCCACACTTTGGTCTCCACCTTAACTACCTAGGGATTGGCTCGACCGTGTTACCCCATACTCCACTCACACTACACTTGTTAGTTTAGTTGGTTGTACCAACACCTTTAGCATTCCTTAACCAATTGAGATTGTGAACGTGAAACAAGTTGACTTTGTGGATTCGACCTCGTACTCACGTGTTTATATTGCATTGGACACTCCTCTTGGGAGGAGACATGTGCATCCTACTTGGATCGCGCACACCCTCGGTTGCAATCATTTGGCACCGTTACCGGGGACAACGGTTTTCACATTCACATCTTTGGTTGGTTTTGGACTCTTTAGGTGTAGTACTTCCAACTTAGTGTTGAGTCTTTTTGATTGTTTATTTTATACTTTTTGGAGTCATTTTTCTTTCTTTCTTTCCTTTATTTTAAAAATCTTTTGTATATAAATTTTTTCTTATATATTCATTTTCAAACTTTAGCGATGCTGATGTGGAGGATTACCAACTTCCACCGTTCTTTCATAGTATGGGGTTGGAAAATCATAGTTCATTTATGCCAAAGTTTGAAAAATGGTGTAGAAAAGAATTTTGGGATTTGTTTGATGAGAACACTTGTGCAGATTTTGTTTATTTTAAAGTGTTCCCACATACTTTGAGAGATGATGCTAAGATTTGGTTTGATACTTATCCTCGAGATTCTTTTTCTACCTGGCTTTCTTTTCAGACTGATTTCCTTCGAGCTTTCTTTCCTATTTATTCCAGGAATCAGGTACAGATGCGCCGGGCATTTGAGCAACACATGGGGGGCTTCATCCAGTTTGACGGTGAGATGTACTGTCAGGTTTTGCAGAGGTTCGATGGTATAGTTCTTGGGTGTCCATGCCATGCTTTCAGCGTAGAGGATCTTCTTCAGATTTTCTACACATGGTTGCAGTCGTCGACGCGGGACTTTGTGCAGATGAGCAGTAGTGGAGATTTATTTGCATACACGACAGAGGATGCATGGTTGTACCTGAGGGAACTTGCAGAGTGGGAGCAGACTGCGCCATCTGGAGAGCCGTAACTTGGATATGAGGATGATGGCTAGTCCCTACTTCCACTTCAGGATGCAGAGCAGCAGGTCCAGTGTCAGTCTAAGGAGCCACCTTTGGGCTCTTTTTCTTGTGACCCCATGAGATACCTAGCAGAGCAGGATATTGGGTTGCAAGAGAGCTAGGTAGAGGATGTTGAGAGACTACATGTTGAGGATAAGGAGTAGATGGATGATGGAGTGTGTGTCACCCACATTGGAGACACGATGCAGTTTCGTTGGGTTGGTGATGATGATGAGATGGAGATGTGTCCAGGCAAGAGTGAGATAGATGGCATTGGAGTGCCTGAGTCACATTGCCTATCTGATCCATTACCACAGCTGGAGGTGTGCGAGCATCTTGGATGGACTGCTGAGATGGGTTACTACGGAGGTATTGAGGAGGATGAGTGCATGGGATACAGCCTACAGACTACTTTGGAGCCCGAGCCCTCCCTCCCTTCAGATTCAGTTCAGCAGCCATCACTTCAGACACCTCAGGACACACATCAGCTCATCATCCAAGACGATGATATTCAGGATGGACCACAGAGTCCAGGGATGACTGCAGATGCCATTACCTTCGATGGAGAGGATGCGGCAAGAGACATTAACTACGAGATGATCTACATTGAGCCTGCGCTGCCTTCTCCTCCACACATGCCCCTGTAGCCATTTCACCCTCCTCCTGAGGAGTCGCATCAGCCGGGCGATAGCATCGCCATTCAGGGAAGTTCTCATCACACTTTTCCCTTCATTTCTGAATCTCAATCTCCATTTCCATACGTTTTAGATTCAGATTGTCGTCATACAAATTCATATCCTTATTTTTATTATGACGACCCTATTTGGACTTCCTTCATTGGAAGTCTTACTTATTTTCCTTGGATTGACACATCTTGTCTCCCGCATGACACATGAGCATATTCTAGGGAGATGCTAGGAGCTGTGTTGCTAGGATCCAAGGACGGTGGAGGAGCTTCATTTCCAAAGCAGATGGCTGAGGAACGAAAGGATATGATAGAACAGCTGCCTCCACCATTACACATTCGGGATCCGCCTTTTGCTAAGGTGTATTCCTTCCTTTACTTAGTGTAAATAAAATAAAAATTTTAGTTTAGTTTACTTTAGTATGCTTGTTTTCCCTCTAGCATCGTTGAATAATATCTAGTTTCACTTCAACCATTGAGGACAATGCTCATTTCTAGTTGGGGGGAGTGAACTATGAATTTTGATGCTAGTTTTGGGCAGTTTTGAAAATTTTTGATGTTAATAAAAAAAATTCTCATTCGTTGTCATCATCATTCATTCATTTTAAGCATATCTTTTTGGTGCCTCCATCATTGCCTCCATCACATTTCTTTTTCTTAGTCCCTACATGCTTAATGCCATACAATTTTTTCGGATTATTATTTTGGTATCAACTTTATAGATGTTTGATTGGCATGTTTTAATTTCTTTTCCATTTTGGAGTCAAATGTTAATATGCCATGTATGAAAATATTTTATATGTTGTGATACTCTCTTTGAAATAATTCGAGAATAGTTTGGTGTAAGTGATTGCATGAATTGGGATGAATGGCTTAGTTTTCGATTGAATAGGGTGTGGACAATGGTGTATGTTTTGTTTTCCTCCTAAGGAGTGAGTGGATGAGTTAATAACTCGTGTTTATAATGAGAAAGAGAGTTAATATAAGTTAATGTTTCTTCTAATCAAATTGAGTAGCCGGTGCCCTACGAAACATTGGGGAGGACGCCAAAGATGAGATTTAGGGGATCATTCCATCACTTTGCCAATATAGCGTTATCGCGTGTATGCAAAAATGGCGGTGTTTGCATTTCATAGCATGATTGCATGAATACAAAACATAAACATAAACATACTAAAACAAAAAGAATACAAAAAAGAGAGAAAAAGAAAAGAAAAAGAAAAAATGAATGAATAAATGAAAGAATAAGCAACGTGAGTGATGCAATCTCATCTCCCATAACTCAGAGGAAATTTCTTTTGGTTTTGGCCACTTCCTTGAATTTCGAAAATTTTGCCATTTGCGCATTATCCCAAAGAATGTGATCATGTGCTTATTACCTCACTTTTCTTTGAATTGAATTGAGGAGAATATCATTTGTTGTTTACTTTCATACATAGTGTATATTGGATTTGGAATCACATGGAAATAACATATGGGGTATGCCATGATGATATCTTAAATTTGGTGCATGATTTCACTTTAATTCGAAATTATCGCTTATTTTGCTAGGGACTAGCAAAATGCTAGTTGGGGGTGTGATTCGTGGTGAAAAGTGTATATTTATACCCCCCAACTACCCACATTTTGTGCTAAAGATTAGGATTAATCTTGCTCTCTTAAGTGCATTATCACTTTATGTTTCATATTAGAGCTTATTTGCATTCTTTGCACAAAACATCATTATATGGGCTAATTTCTCCTTCTCCTATTTTTCAGGTACTCCTGAGAGTCTTGGGGATTTTCTAGAATTTTTTGGGATTTCTTCAGGAGTCCCGAAGGGGACAAAATCAAGTAAATGGAGAAGTGAAGCTGGAGCCAGGACAGTCGACTGTCCTTACAACAACAGTCGACTGTTCTTACAACGACAGTCGACTGTTTCATCTCCTTCTGAAGGGCAACTCTCTGTCGATTTGGCCACTGCTACAGCATGCGACTGATGCACAAAAGACAGGCGCCTGTGTCATGCACAGTCGCCTGTGCCGTTTATAGCAGTCGCCTGCCTAACCAACGACAGGCGACTGACAGTTGTTCGACAGTCACCTGTCGCGAGTTATTTCTGCCAAATCTGGGTTGCGAGAAATGGGTTTTTCTTAACCCAATTTCTCCATATTCGCTGTGAGCCGTTGGATGATATTTTGGATGGATAGGATGCAATCCCTTAGGGGTTTAAAACCCCTAAACTCTGATGTAATAAGGGAATTCGATCAAGCCTCGTTTTACTGTTCCATTGGGGGTTTAGACCCCCCCATCTTCTTTCCTAAAGGCTAGGGCAAGGGCTTGGAGGCCATTGGAGGCTAGGATAGCTTGGAGGAGGAGCAAGAGAGGGGAAAGCTTGGGTTTCTAGAGCTTCTATGGGTGATCTCTCTACTCTCTTATAAACATTTGGTCTCTAAATGATTTGTATGAATATTTGAATGATTATTAAATGAATGTGAGAATCATTAAATAGTTATTTGATTATTAGCTTGTAATGAAAATTTGTGTGCTCATGTTAAATGATTATCATCTTGTTTTCATTATGAAGGCCTAGAGCCATTTGTGTGTTGATTGGGATTAATTAGGGCTTGTGTGGTTGAATAGTAATTAGTCATCTCTTGCATCTAATAGACCTAGCTTGCCTTGAAATGGATGCTAGTAGTGTTGATTGATGGGTTGTGCCATAGATTTCATTGAGTCGTGCACCACCGGTGGGACCGTAGAATGGTGGTGTACCCTAAGGGTCACATCTACGTGCACGATCCGTGCATCCTATTGACACAGATGCAAGGATCTACTTACGAGCTTAAGTTAGGAATTTCAACCAACTAATCAACACATCAATGAATCGTGCATTACCCTTGGTGGGGCCGCAGAATGGCGGTGTGCCTTAAGGGCATTACCTATGTGCACAACCCAGCATACCTTGAAGTGGATGCGAGGGTTGATTCATTTGGGATGAACATATTGCTAATCAACCCATAAACATAATGACACCCCATTCCACACACTTCTCCTTGCTTGACTAGCTCCACACTTTGGTCTCCACCTTAACTACCTAGGGATTGGCTCGACCGTGTTACCCCATACTCCACTCACACTACACTTGTTAGTTTAGTTGGTTGTACCAACACCTTTAGCATTCCTTAACCAATTGAGATTGTGAACGTGAAACAAGTTGACTTTGTGGATTCGACCTCGTACTCACGTGTTTATATTGCATTGGACACTCCTCTTGGGAGGAGACATGTGCATCCTACTTGGATCGCGCACACCCTCGGTTGCAATCATTTGGCACCGTTACCGGGGACAACGGTTTTCACATTCACATCTTTGGTTGGTTTTGGACTCTTTAGGTGTAGTACTTCCAACTTAGTGTTGAGTCTTTTTGATTGTTTATTTTATACTTTTTGGAGTCATTTTTCTTTCTTTCTTTCCTTTATTTTAAAAATCTTTTGTATATAAATTTTTTCTTATATATTCATTTTCAAACTTTAGCGATGCTGATGTGGAGGATTACCAACTTCCACCGTTCTTTCATAGTATGGGGTTGGAAAATCATAGTTCATTTATGCCAAAGTTTGAAAAATGGTGTAGAAAAGAATTTTGGGATTTGTTTGATGAGAACACTTGTGCAGATTTTGTTTATTTTAAAGTGTTCCCACATACTTTGAGAGATGATGCTAAGATTTGGTTTGATACTTATCCTCGAGATTCTTTTTCTACCTGGCTTTCTTTTCAGACTGATTTCCTTCGAGCTTTCTTTCCTATTTATTCCAGGAATCAGGTACAGATGCGCCGGGCATTTGAGCAACACATGGGGGGCTTCATCCAGTTTGACGGTGAGATGTACTGTCAGGTTTTGCAGAGGTTCGATGGTATAGTTCTTGGGTGTCCATGCCATGCTTTCAGCGTAGAGGATCTTCTTCAGATTTTCTACACATGGTTGCAGTCGTCGACGCGGGACTTTGTGCAGATGAGCAGTAGTGGAGATTTATTTGCATACACGACAGAGGATGCATGGTTGTACCTGAGGGAACTTGCAGAGTGGGAGCAGACTGCGCCATCTGGAGAGCCGTAACTTGGATATGAGGATGATGGCTAGTCCCTACTTCCACTTCAGGATGCAGAGCAGCAGGTCCAGTGTCAGTCTAAGGAGCCACCTTTGGGCTCTTTTTCTTGTGACCCCATGAGATACCTAGCAGAGCAGGATATTGGGTTGCAAGAGAGCTAGGTAGAGGATGTTGAGAGACTACATGTTGAGGATAAGGAGTAGATGGATGATGGAGTGTGTGTCACCCACATTGGAGACACGATGCAGTTTCGTTGGGTTGGTGATGATGATGAGATGGAGATGTGTCCAGGCAAGAGTGAGATAGATGGCATTGGAGTGCCTGAGTCACATTGCCTATCTGATCCATTACCACAGCTGGAGGTGTGCGAGCATCTTGGATGGACTGCTGAGATGGGTTACTACGGAGGTATTGAGGAGGATGAGTGCATGGGATACAGCCTACAGACTACTTTGGAGCCCGAGCCCTCCCTCCCTTCAGATTCAGTTCAGCAGCCATCACTTCAGACACCTCAGGACACACATCAGCTCATCATCCAAGACGATGATATTCAGGATGGACCACAGAGTCCAGGGATGACTGCAGATGCCATTACCTTCGATGGAGAGGATGCGGCAAGAGACATTAACTACGAGATGATCTACATTGAGCCTGCGCTGCCTTCTCCTCCACACATGCCCCTGTAGCCATTTCACCCTCCTCCTGAGGAGTCGCATCAGCCGGGTGATAGCATCGCCATTCAGGGAAGTTCTCATCACACTTTTCCCTTCATTTCTGAATCTCAATCTCCATTTCCATACGTTTTAGATTCAGATTGTCGTCATACAAATTCATATCCTTATTTTTATTATGACGACCCTATTTGGACTTCCTTCATTGGAAGTCTTACTTATTTTCCTTGGATTGACACATCTTGTCTCCCGCATGACACATGAGCATATTCTAGGGAGATGCTAGGAGCTGTGTTGCTAGGATCCAAGGACGGTGGAGGAGCTTCATTTCCAAAGCAGATGGCTGAGGAACGAAAGGATATGATAGAACAGCTGCCTCCACCATTACACATTCGGGATCCGCCTTTTGCTAAGGTGTATTCCTTCCTTTACTTAGTGTAAATAAAATAAAAATTTTAGTTTAGTTTACTTTAGTATGCTTGTTTTCCCTCTAGCATCGTTGAATAATATCTAGTTTCACTTCAACCATTGAGGACAATGCTCATTTCTAGTTGGGGGGAGTGAACTATGAATTTTGATGCTAGTTTTGGGCAGTTTTGAAAATTTTTGATGTTAATAAAAAAAATTCTCATTCGTTGTCATCATCATTCATTCATTTTAAGCATATCTTTTTGGTGCCTCCATCATTGCCTCCATCACATTTCTTTTTCTTAGTCCCTACATGCTTAATGCCATACAATTTTTTCGGATTATTATTTTGGTATCAACTTTATAGATGTTTGATTGGCATGTTTTAATTTCTTTTCCATTTTGGAGTCAAATGTTAATATGCCATGTATGAAAATATTTTATATGTTGTGATACTCTCTTTGAAATAATTCGAGAATAGTTTGGTGTAAGTGATTGCATGAATTGGGATGAATGGCTTAGTTTTCGATTGAATAGGGTGTGGACAATGGTGTATGTTTTGTTTTCCTCCTAAGGAGTGAGTGGATGAGTTAATAACTCGTGTTTATAATGAGAAAGAGAGTTAATATAAGTTAATGTTTCTTCTAATCAAATTGAGTAGCCGGTGCCCTACGAAACATTGGGGAGGACGCCAAAGATGAGATTTAGGGGATCATTCCATCCCTTTGCCAATATAGCGTTATCGCGTGTATGCAAAAATGGCGGTGTTTGCATTTCATAGCATGATTGCATGAATACAAAACATAAACATAAACATACTAAAACAAAAAGAATACAAAAAAGAGAGAAAAAGAAAAGAAAAAGAAAAAATGAATGAATAAATGAAAGAATAAGCAACGTGAGTGATGCAATCTCATCTCCCATAACTCAGAGGAAATTTCTTTTGGTTTTGGCCACTTCCTTGAATTTCGAAAATTTTGCCATTTGCGCATTATCCCAAAGAATGTGATCATGTGCTTATTACCTCACTTTTCTTTGAATTGAATTGAGGAGAATATCATTTGTTGTTTACTTTCATACATAGTGTATATTGGATTTGGAATCACATGGAAATAACATATGGGGTATGCCATGATGATATCTTAAATTTGGTGCATGATTTCACTTTAATTCGAAATTATCGCTTATTTTGCTAGGGACTAGCAAAATGCTAGTTGGGGGTGTGATTCGTGGTGAAAAGTGTATATTTATACCCCCCAACTACCCACATTTTGTGCTAAAGATTAGGATTAATCTTGCTCTCTTAAGTGCATTATCACTTTATGTTTCATATTAGAGCTTATTTGCATTCTTTGCACAAAACATCATTATATGGGCTAATTTCTCCTTCTCCTATTTTTCAGGTACTCCTGAGAGTCTTGGGGATTTTCTAGAATTTTTTGGGATTTCTTCAGGAGTCCCGAAGGGGACAAAATCAAGTAAATGGAGAAGTGAAGCTGGAGCCAGGACAGTCGACTGTCCTTACAACAACAGTCGACTGTTCTTACAACGACAGTCGACTGTTTCATCTCCTTCTGAAGGGCAACTCTCTGTCGATTTGGCCACTGCTACAGCATGCGACTGATGCACAAAAGACAGGCGCCTGTGTCATGCACAGTCGCCTGTGCCGTTTATAGCAGTCGCCTGCCTAACCAACGACAGGCGACTGACAGTTGTTCGACAGTCACCTGTCGCGAGTTATTTCTGCCAAATCTGGGTTGCGAGAAATGGGTTTTTCTTAACCCAATTTCTCCATATTCGCTGTGAGCCGTTGGATGATATTTTGGATGGATAGGATGCAATCCCTTAGGGGTTTAAAACCCCTAAACTCTGATGTAATAAGGGAATTTGGTCAAGCCTCATTTTACTGTTCCATTGGGGGTTTAGACTCCCCATCTTCTTCCCCAAAGGCTAGGGCAAGGGCTTGGAGGCCATTGGAGGCTAGGATAGCTTGGAGGAGGAGCAAGAGAGGGGAAAGCTTGGGTTTCTAGGAATGATATAGGTGATCTCTCTCCTCTCTTGTAAACATTTGGTCTCTAAATGATTTGTATGAATATTTGAATGATTATTAAATGAATGTGAGAATCATTAAATACTTATTTGATTATTAGATTGTAATGAAGATTTGTGTGCTCATGTTAAATGATTATCATCTTGTTTTCATTATGAAGGCCTAGAGCCATTTGTGTGTGGATTGGGATTAATTAGGGCTTGTGTGGTTGAATAGTAATTAGTTATCTCTTGCATCTAATTGACCTAGCATGCCTTGAAATGGATGTTAGTAGTGTTGAAAGATGGGTTGTACCATAGATTTCATTGAGTTGTGACCACCCTTGGTGGGACTGTAGAATGGTGGTGTACCCTAAGGGTCACATCTACGTGCACGATCTGTGCATCCTATTGACACAGATGCAAGGATCGACTTACGAGCTTAAGTTATGGATTTCAACCAACTAATCAACACATCAATGAATCGTGCATTACCCTTGGTGGGGCCACGGAACGTCGGTGTGCCTTAAGGGCATTACCTATGTGCAGAACCCTGCATACCTTGAAGTGGATGTGAGGGTTGATTCATTTGGGATGAACATAATGCTAATCAACCTATAAACATAATGACACCCCATTCCACACACTTCTCCTTGCTTGACTAACTCCACACTTTGGTCTCCATCCTACCTACCTTGGGATTGGCTCAACCGTGTTACCCCACACTCCACTCACACTACACTTGTTAGTTTAGTTGGTTGTACCAACACCTTTAGCATACCTTAACCAATTAAGATTGTGAACGTGAAATGAGTTGTCTCTGTGGATTCGACCCCGCACTCACGGGTTTATATTGCATTGGATACTCCTTCTCTTGGGAGGAGGACGTGTGCATCCTACTTGGATCGTGCACGCCCTCGGTTGCAATCAAGAGGCTATGGGTTGACATCCAACCCTGCCTTTCTAACAGTTGTTATTCTCGTAGGAAGCTCGCCTAATCTACCGGGAGTCGGCGACCTTCGACGACCACCAGGCGACCTTGGATTCCTCGCTTCCAAAGCGTGCTCTGAGTCGTGCTAACCTTGCCATCAACCCCGTACTTGTTATCATTGTACCTGTGATTCCCATTTAATACAAATCTTATTGTTGGGCGGACTTGACCTGCAACAACAGTGTATAACTTAATGATTAAGATGTTTACGTGAAAGGCCCCTTAAACGTTGGTGTGTTCTTGTGCATTTTTTCCTTTTTGATTGAAGTACACTTACTGATTGTTAGAAAAAGTGTGTACTACTAAAGGTGAAGAGGCAAAATAACAGACAAAAACAGAGAAGGGAAACAAAGAACAGTGGACCGCAAAGTAGATTAGAGTCAAGATTACTTAGCAGATGAATGCGAAAGCTGTGTCATGGGATGACCACTGCCTTGAAAGAAATTACGGTACAACTTCGGTGGCAATCGCTGTCACCGGTTGCTCCCCAAGGTTAGCACAATTGCAGCTTCGAACACGTCCACTTGCAGACAGGAACATATGAATGCGAGAGATGAAAATTGTAAGAGGCAGTAGATTTTTTTCGTGTTTTCAAGAACAAATGGCACGACTATTTATAGGAATCAAAAGAATTGTTGAAGAATTCAAACGGTAAAAAGATAAATGCCGCGTTTGAATGCTGTAGTAACATGCCGTTTAAATATTAACAGACTCGAATCAATACTGCAATTAAATGGCTATTAAAAGGTTTAAATCTGAGACATTAAGGGGCTAGATCCAAAAAAGGAAAGGCACATGCCACGGCAGGTAGGCGGCGCACGCACGTCACGGCCGGCAGACGGTGGCACACGCGCGTGTGGTGGAACCATGACCATGTTGGTCCCCTCACCTTCACAAAAGTGTCGTACCCTTTGGGGCACAGCCCAAGTCTCTACAACTTCCCTTATAAACTCCTCCAAGGCAAATTGCGCAAGCAATGTGGGACTAAAAGAATAGTGGCAATGAAACAAAGGCTTTTAAGAGCCTATTATTTCCAACAATACTGAAGCTGGCTCTTGTCACACTATAATGGTACCAACTTGTTGCGGGTCAAGTTCGCCTAACATTGATATTTATAGTTAACGGGAATCACGGGTACAATGATTACAGTTTTTGGGTTGATGGCGAGGTTAGCACGACTCGGAACGCGCTTTGGGGATGAAGGATTCAAGGTCGCCTGAAGGTCACCCAAGGTCGTCGTCTCCTGGTAGCTGAGGCGAGCTTCCTGCAACAATAGTAGCTTGTTAGAAAGGCGGGGCTGTCTGTCAGCCCCTAGCCTCTCTGATGCTTAAGTTAGTGGGTGACTTGAAATACGTGTGTCGAACACGCTTGGCGATCTTTGGGTAGATCAGCGAAGCATGGCGAGCTTATGAGGAAGGCACATATATATGTGAGATATCCGGCCTTGAATATTGGACAAGAGTTAGGGATTTTAACTGACCAACCGTCTCCTTGGTGGCCGAAGGGGGGTATTTATAGGGTTGAGAGGCGGTTGCTCGTCGTCCAATCAATCGTCGAGTCAGCTTAGCTGGAGCGCAAGTGGAGAAGCAATAGGTCGGGGGGGGGGGGGGGGGGGGGGGGGGCTGTCAGAGATATTTACGCATTAACGGGTGTCAGGTGGTGTCAGATGCATTAATGAGATGCGATGGGTGGCCGTCAGTTCTCACCCTTAACCTTTGGCATTAATGGGGGTTATGTGGCCATACGTCACCATGTTAGAGATATTTATGCCAGGCCGCCCTTGGGGAGAGTCAAGCCTGATGCCTTCAAACTGTCAGGCCGTGCTTCCTATTGGAGAGTAGGCGAGCTTCTTGCTGGTATGGCAAACTTGTCGCTCGGCGAGGCGAGCTTCCCTGGATAGAGGCGACCTTCCAATTTGGGCTAGTACCCCAGAATGGCTGGAGAGTTGTTTGATTGGGCTTCCAGTGTATGTGGGCCTCAATTATGTGGGCCGACCATAAGGCTGTAACAATTGCCCCCGTCATTCGAGCTCGAAATGGCAAGCCCAGCTTAGCTCGGATGACGTGTTGCCCTTGCATCTATTGGGGGCTAGTCAACGGCATTTAATTCGATCTGACTGTCGGATCTCAAAGGTGATGATGGTGATTCGACGTCGGGGAGAATTCGAGGCATCCATCCACTCAGAAGGTGATGCGTGGCTGACGTGATTAGGGGGAGAAGTCGAGGCGCTAGCCCAATCACGCTTAGATCTTGCCACATGGCCTATTTTCAACAGCTGAGATCGCCCGACTCTTCCTATAATAGAGACGGGGGCAGCGGGAGAGAACATTCTCTTGAATTTCAAATTTTCGATTTTTCCCTCCGTTGCAGAGAGCAGTTGTCATCGATCGCCGTCGTTCGTTCGTTCGTCGCAGCTCCGTTCATATGCTTTGTTCTAGGTACTCTCTTGATCCGCTCGATGACTTCGTCTGCCTCTTCTGCTTCAAATTCTTTCGTCGAGTAGTACTTCAGCGAGGTTGGTGGGGGTAGCACCACTGAATCGGATCTAGTGGCATCGGAGGTGTCGTCGATGTCTTGGCAGGAACATCGGGAGGGAGACACGATGGTTGAGCATGTCGTCGCTTCATCGTCAGGGATCAAGAGGGACCCCAAGAAAGGAAAGGTGCCCAAGTCTGCCGCTAAGGTCGCAAGCGACGTAGTAGTCACGTCCGTGGTTCCAGCTGAAATCCTGGCCCAAATGTCTCAACTGCTGCCCTCTGCCATCCCTAAGATTCTCTCCAAGTTCATCCGGCCCCCTACACAGTTTGTCTCCTCGAACTCAGCGAGCGGGTCTGCTCCCCAAGGGATAATGAGGTCGGCGTATACTACCGAACCTTCGCCTTGGAGCTCCGCTTCTCGCTCCATCCCTTCCTCCTTCTCGTCCTTCACTTCCTCGAACTTACACTTTTTTTATTGATGTCGAACTCCATTATCTTGATGGTAGGCTTTCTCGTCCTCTGCTCCATCAGCTGTGTAAGTTCGGCACTGCCGCTCTTCCAATACTTTTTCGAGGCGAAGAGGAAGGGGGCATACTACTATGTCTGTGCGAGGAGGCGTCGTCCTCTCGTCCTCGAGCTGTCGGGCAAAGTAAGGGACTGGAAGGAGAGGTTCATCTTCATCTCGATACCGGCAGACTTGGCTCTGAGGTCAAACTAGGAGACTCTGAATCCCTCAGTGAATGCCGAAGTGGTTCTTGAGGGAAGCGACATTGAGAGCGCCAAAATCATGGAGGAGATCCCCAGGGAGAGTAGGGTGTTGAAGGAGCTGATCAAGGACGAGCAGCTCGTCTAACACGTCTGGCTCGAAGGTACTTCGAGCTTAGTGATCCACTTCTGATATGCTCATCCTGATCTTTTTTTTACAGGCGCGACTATGAGTCTGTCAATGGAGGAGGTCATGAGAATGGCGAGGGAGGCATCATCCAATCAGTCACCGACCAAGGTCAAGGGCAAACAGCCCGCACCTAAAAGCTTGACGTCGGGTGGGCAGTAGCGGAGTCAGGCGGCGGCGGCCACCTTTCGGGCCGAGAAGGAGGAGCGGAGCAAGAAGCCAAGGAAGGAGACTACGATGGCCGCACACACTTCCCATGCAAGCGAGGCGACATCGGGGTCGCTCATCAATCTCAACCCGACCGAGCCTGAGACCGACCTCACGACTGTCGGGTCGCGGGGCCCATCGCTCATCATTGACCCAATAAATTTGGTCGCCCCTTTGTAGCTTTTGGCGGGGCCGGCCAAAACAAGTCGGGCTCCAGTAGTGTGCTGGCCATTTGGGTGCTCGCCATCCGGGATGGGGAAGCCAGCCCACCTGAGCTGTGAGGCTGCTCTTATGACCTTCAAGTCATGGAAGGAGGAGCTCCTCATCCTCGCTCTGGATAAGTTCGTCGTACCGCATTACCCGGTGGGTGCCCACAAGTCAGTCTTCGATGAGGCCGGGGTGGTGGCCCGCCTGGCGAAGAATAGCACTCTACCGAGGGACCGAGAGTCCCTCGTCAACATGGATACCGAATGCCTATGCAGCACGGCCATCTGGCATGTCATGCAGGTTCTTCCCCCCCTCTATTAGCCATGATGATCTTTCTTTTTGTTATTTGTGCTTACGCCTTTGGTTTCATCTATAGGCGATGGCTGCACTGGTGTCCCTCCAGCCACACACGTCAGCAGTGGGCAAGGCCGAGTCTGCCCTAGCGAGGATGGCGGCCGAGCTCAAGGTGGCCGAGGCAAAGCTGAAAGACGTCACCGGGAAGCTGACAAAAGTCCGGGGGTATTATCCGCCAAGCTGGACAAGGTTGCTGAGGAGTTGGAGAGGAGGGCCCACGATGAGGAGGCCCGGAGGGTCGCTGCCAAGAAGCTCCTGGCCTCGGAGAAAGAGGCGGGCACGATGAAGATCGCCGAGCTGGAGTTGCGGATCATCGAACTGTCGAAGGTCGACCTGATCAAAGTCAGGGCTCAGGTTGTCTGCCAGTACTAGACCGATGAGCTCATCCCCGCTTTGATGGCCATGAGGGCCGAGGGCTTTGATGGCGGTCTGGAGGACGGCCTGGAGAGGGCCAAGGCAAGGTTGGGGAAGCTCTACCCCAACCTAGAGATTGACTTCCCCCCGCCCGTCGATGGCCTCTGATGATGAAGCAGAGGCTTCCCATGCTGCCGAGGTTGAGGTGGTGGAGACTCCGGCTAGCGGTGGTCAGGGGGGCGACCATGCAGACTCCCAGGTCCCGGTAGGTGGAGGCCCAGAGGGTAGCGACCAAGTTGAGGCGCCTTAGGCAGGGGACGTCAAATGTATGGCCGGCCCTGAGGCCAAGCTTGGAGTCTTTTTTTGTAACATGTAGTGTTAATATTTAAATGAAATGAAATTTAAATTTTTGGTTTATTGTCGTTGTTGTTTGTTTTCTATGTGGTTGTTTGTTCTACGCTGTCTTTGTATATGTATGCCCCTAACATTCAGCATGGACGAGCTTAAGGTTGAGGATAGGTGGAATATTGTAGAGTCGGTGGACGAAGCTCAGGTGGGTCGCCCTTGTAGGTCGACGTCGCAGTCTTTACGAGCAGGTATAGATGGGCCGTAGCCGACCCTGCATTTTGGAGAGGGCAAGTCAGAGTCAGAGCTCCTCTAGTCCCTCTTGAAGCCTTTCGGGGGCGAATTGCCCCAGAACTTTGAGAGGGCAGGTATTGGGCCATCACCGACCCCACAGTTTGGAGAGGGCAAGTCAGAGTCGGAGCTCCTCTAGTCCCTCTTGGAGCCTTTCGGGTGCGAACTGCCCCGGATCTTTGAGAGGGCAGGTATTGGGCTGCTGCCGACCCTGCATCCTCTATAAGCAGGCGGGTATTGGACCATCGCCGACCCTGCATTTTGGAGAGGGCAAGTCAAAGTCGGAGCTCCTCTAGTCCCTCTTGGAGCATTTCGGGGGCGAACTGCCCCAGATCTTTGAGAGGGCGGGTATTGGGCCGTCGCTGACCCTGCATCCTCTATAAGTAGGCAGGCATTGGGCCGTCGCCGACCCCGTATTTTGGAGCGGGCAAGTCAGAGCTGGAGCTCCTCTAGTCCCTCTTGGAGCCTTTCGGGGGCAAACTACCCCAGATCTTTGAGAGGGCGGGTATTGGGCCGTCGCCGACCCCGCATTTTGGAGAGGGCAAGTGATTCGGGGTAAATATTGCATATTTAACACCTCATTTAGCCTCATTTGGCGCATATATGGTACGTATTTGGTCTATAATACAATCGTATTTTGAATATCGTCATTTATTAGAGCAATCACTTGATTTAAGCACAAAACAGAATTTTATTGAGTATTTTGGCATTCTCATATTTTTCATACAAAGATCTTGATCTCACGATTCCAACGACTATTTATTCGTATTTTTCTGAGATCTGTGCTAATTACTATGAATTTTTGAATGTAGAATACCATAAAAAAGACATTTATGACATCATGAGGACATCAGCATTCGCAGAAGCGGGTCTGAGCACGGTTTTTAGCGGGGTTTGACCCGTTTCGAGTCTTAAACCTAATATGAATCCTTTGCATATATGTACGCGATTTTGAGGGCTTTTGGGACATCAAACGACGTCTAAAAAATTCGCATAAATACTAAAAATTTGCGTATTTCAGAGGAGCACGTCAAGAAATTGGTTGCAGCAACAGCAAAATTCGGCAGTAATAAAAAAAGAGGGTTTTAGGGCTCAATTGAAGGCTTTGGTGATAAAAATCTCAACTTTCTTGTTGTATTGAATTAGATTCTTGTATTAGAGACTAAATATGTTGTTTTTATTAATAAAGATCGAGTCTTTTCTCTTAATGCTTGGCTAGTTCTCTTATGTGTTGGTTGTGATGTAGTTAGAGTTATGTAATCGTTGTTATTAATGTCTCTTCGCCCTATTTTCACGTCATATCAAGTGTTTTATCGGTTTCAATATATACTATTTGAGTGTGGTCGTTGTTGACATGCTTAAATCAAATATGACCTTTGCATGCTTATTTGTGATATGATCTTTGCCGACATATCGTGACCCTTGCGGGCACCCAAGCTTAAAATCTTTATGAAACTAATAATTCACTTGATTACATATGGCATTATTTTATGATCTTAATCGTTATATTTTCTGATTTTCTCATACCCTTGCAGGGTGAAACATTGAGTTATAGAAAATATATTAATAATCATTGATTGCAAAAACCCTAACGAAATCACAACCGACACATATTCTTCATATTGATACCCTATCATCGACTTCACCGTAATTATCTTAAATTGTTTTTAGTAGTTAAAACCCTTGATACGATTTTCTCGCCTTCAAAAGGTGGTTGCTTTTCATCGTATTATTACTCTTTATAAATTGAAATTCATGGTTTTGCAGGTTTGTTGTCCCGTGGATACGATACCTGGACTCACGATGATTATTACTTGTTCGATCTCTTACACTTGGGAGTAGCGCTCACATATTTTGAGACGAGTCAAGTTTTTGGCATTGTTGCTAGGGATAATGGGACTTGTGTCGACGATTTCAGTTTGTAAGGAGGAATATTCGGTGAGATCCTTCCATCTTATAGCTGATGTGTCATTATGTTCCACATTTTATCTAAATGATTACACGTCAAAATGATTGCTCATTTACATGTTTCATACGCTTTTACGCTATTATTTGGAATAATATGACTTTCGGAGCGTTTATGCCCATTTCAGGGATTTGGGACGATATTGGAGTAATTTGGAGTCAATAAGACGATCGGAGAATGAGAGCACCAATGAGACTCATGATGACATGCTCGAGGTGCCAAAGAAGAAGATTGGAGCAAGGAAGGGGCAAGAGACAAGGTCGCTCGATCGAGCTATGATGCGACGAAGGAATCGAGCGACCCAAAGTGCTTGAAACAAGACAGCCGTGCACTCTTTTCAAATCTGCTATCACCTGGGATTTTTCCATATTTTTATGATATTGTTTCCAGATAGTAGACCTCAATACGGCTCTAACACCACCAAGAACGTGCCAATTGGATGTCGGATGAGCTCTAGGGAATTTCTGCAAGTTGAGACTGTAGTGCTGAAATCTGTTTTTGGCCTCCTACTCGACTGGGCAACCTCCTACTCAAACGAGCAACCACCTACTCGGTCCGAGCAACCACATACTCGATCGAGCAGAGTGACAAATGATGCTGAAATCTGTTTTGGCCTCCTACTCGACCGAGCAACCTCCTACTACCGAGCAGAGTGAGAAATGCTATTTAAATGCTGCTGAAATCTATTTTCGACCACTACTCGACCGAGAAGGACTTGCTCGACCAAGTCAGATGGAGACTCGACCGAGCAAAGCCTACTCAGGCTGAGTAGACAGAACGACATTTTTTGAGGAAGCCCGACCCACTGACAGACTCCACCGAGCAGCTACATACTCGACCGAGCAGAGTGACAACTCGACCGAGCAGGCTTTACTCAGCCCGAGCAAGCAGAGCGCGGTTTTGGACGACGGATCCATATTTTCTGATGACTCGACCGAGCAGCTTCCTGCTCGAACCGAGTCGCCGGGCCCAGATCTCTCTAAGGCATGATTTTGGAGAGGGTTTTTGCAGGGGGAATATTAGGAGGACAGCCGTCACTTTTGGGGGGGGGGGCTTTTTGGATACTTTTTGAGAGTTAGATCTTTTTAGAGTTTTTTTGGAGACGATGTTTTGGGGAGTTAGGCTATGCCATAGGCCCCTCCTTTGTATCAAGATAAGTACTTTTGTCTCTTTAATTCTATTTGTTATTTCTTTGTGATTTCTTATTGAATATCTTTTTGATGCATGCTATGATGAATTCTCTTGCTATTATCGAATCTTCTATTGCTATCATGCATGAGTATTCCATCTAGGGCTAAGGGATTAGCCCATGGATCTTAGGATTTAGATGTAAAGTTGGGATTTTTATGACGTATTGGATATAAATGGGGCTGTATTTTGGTTGATCTAGCAAAATCCCTAGGGAAACTCGTACTGAGATCGTGCCCACGGTCGGTGGAATCGATTAGCTTAAGGAGTATCCTACGGATTTAATTAGGGAGTTAGTGAATCTAACCAAGGCTCGTGACCATGCCTGGCTCTTGCCTTGAGGGGATCCACCGACAAACTATAGGACTACATTGATGGCTACCTCCATTGCGTCAATGAGAGCCACCGAAATACCTCAAAATTCTAACCCGCGAGAGTGGTATGAGTTGAGAGCATTCGAACCATGAAAGTGGTAAGATTATTGTAGATCCTTAATGCATATACCGTATGCATCTTTCGCACGAGCGGGATGAATATGGTATGTTAGATTCATGATGCCTAGACACATGAATTCACTTCCTAGATGCTACAACCCCCAATTAAACCAACGCAACGTAGAAGTCTCAACCAAGCATCGACGTCCGACGGTCCTAGCGACGAGTCCCAAAGCCCTAATATTTTATAGTTTATTTCTTTCTTTCTTTGTGTGGAATCCCCTATTTGCGACATCGAGTGACACGACTTTCGCATTCATCACCATAACGACACTCCATACTCCACATCCACCAATAAACCCGCAAGTCTAACTCAACCTAGGAGTAGATAGGTAGTATAGCACCACTTCCCCGTGTTCGATACCTGCTTGCCACTATACCGTGTGCTTGCGGTTAGACGACATCATTTCGGAGTTAGTTCCAGACTCATCAAGTTTATGGCGCCGTTGCCGGGAAGGCGTTCCACCATATCATCTATTTACCACAATTAGGTTGATTAGATTGCGTTTAAAAAATAAAAAAAAAACAAATTTTTAAAAAAAAAACTAAACAGAGAGAGATTTTTTCCCCACCACCTGCTATTATTATTATCTTTATCTCTCTTTGTATCACTAACGTCTTTTCCAGGTTGTTTATCTTGCTTGATCAAGTACAGTTGATGTAGCGATGGTGCTTCCAAAGATGATGCGGCCGGGTCCTATTCAATCCTTCATACATCTCACTGCTACATTCAAACAAGCTGATGGAGAATCTTTCAGGGAAGCCTTTTACAGGTTCGACGAAGCGTTAGGAATGTTCCAAACGGAGTCAAACCATGTGTGGAATGGTTCCCAACTACTTCCTCTCTTTACTAGAGGACTGCAGGGATCCTCTTTGGAATTCTTGAGGAGGATGCATTTGAGAACCTTCAAGGAACTGAGATATATAGCAGCTTTAGAGAGCTTATTGGACGCAGCTCGATCTTCTGGCTCATTAACCGTCGAGGCAAGTGATCCAGAAGATCGTGAGCTCGTCAATTTTATTATGAGTCGTGTGTCTACTGCAGGTACCATCGAGGATGATATTCACGTTCAGCTTGGGGGAGGTATTACGCGCTTTGATATTCCTACTGCAGACGAGACGTCGACACCTAGCACTGCAGAGCTAGCTCATGCTGTCGTCGCCTCCTCTTGCCACCCACATGAGTCAGAGCAGCATATACCATCAGAGGATATTATTGAGGATGTTGTACCTACAGTAGCGGAGCAGACCATCGAGGAGGATGTGACTTGTGACGATGACATCTGCACACAGGTGGAGCCCGAATTGTGCCCCCCTCTGTTCGAGCTACCGCAGCCACCCCCACCATCTACAGAGGCTGAGCATCCCTCAGAGGACCACCCACCAGAGCTTACTGTTCCCCTTCACGGAGATCTCTTCACCCCCTCATCTCCTACATTTGATTCCCCTCCCATGTATGATGTTTTTTATGATTCAGATTTTGACGACTCATCATGCCTTTTGCAGGATACACATACATATGATCAAGAGGTACGATGGGACGTATACAAGGAGGAGAGCAAGGAGTTAGCACCCATGAATGTATTGAATATGATCAGGAGGTGCGATGGTATAAGACTGACGATGAGGAGGACTTGCCTGATGAGACCCACACATATATGTCAAAGCTACCTGAACAACCTGAGGCGAACAACGAGGAGTTGATCGACGTGGTGCACGAGAGTAGAGATTTATTTTCAGGGAAGTGTTGTCAACCAATCTTAATTTTAAATATTATTGTTGATGACCCTCTTTACAATATATTTATTCTGGGGAAGAATTATCCACATCAGATGATACTGCTTATCTCTTGTATGGTACATGTGGAGTCCTTGGAGAGATGCTGGAAGCTGCATTGCTGGAATCTGATGGAGTCTGTGGACACACGCGTCTGGCAGAGCCACTGAAGGAGCAGTTGGTGCAGTTACCTGCACCGGTAAAGATACTGGATCTGCCTTTTGCTATAGGCGATATCAATCCTGTAGTGTAGATTTTATGCTTTAAATAATCACGAATCCTCTCGGCAGCGAGAGGACCGTATATAATTTTATATGATTTCTTAGTTTAATAAATTCACCCCATATGATGGCTCAATTATTTTCATCACCCAATCCACTCTTTATCATCTATGCCCACTATTGTATTTGGCACTTATTTTACCTCTCTCCCCAATTTTTATGTGATGTTTAAGTTTGGGTGAGAGAGACTATTTTGTTGAGTGGCCCCTCTATCTTTTCATTGTCCTCTATTTATAGCATACACGCATTGAGGACAATGTGAGTTTAAGCTTGGGGGAGTGCATAGTGCACGCACTTTGCTTCATCGTGAAACACACTTTAAAATTTCCATATGAACATTGTTCACCTCTATATTTATATCTCATATGCTTCATTTTCTATGAAATATCGTGGATTTATTTTTTTTATGAACTTTGATATCTGTTAGATTAGAGTTCGATTCCTTGATTAGTGTAACATTGTTAATATGCTTTTTCAAGTAGAATCCATAGTTTCACAACCATATTCTCGAAACAATAGGCTAAAAATGAATGAATCAAATCTGAAAATTATTTGACTCCTGCGTGATTTTATTGATAATTCTATTGCTTCATGGATGTTTAGTGATTCAAAAGAGATAGGATAACCCTACGACAACCAAAGTAGTGATGATTAGGATTCATGAAACCGAGACATGTCTAGATTCTATGTTTTTTCTTTTTCTTTTGTGAATAGCCAATAAATGATCTTTGATCATGTTTTGTATTCCATTGCGTTTACGTGAGTTTGCAAAAATCCCAAAAATGCAAAAATCAAAATGAATGAATAAAGGCCCCAGGGGTTCTTCGTAACCCGATGCCCTAAGACCATCTGGTCTGGGATGCATATACTGCTTTTTGTATATATTGAGTTATCTCGTGTATATAAAGTAAGAAAAATGCTTATGAAATATTCATATAGCCAAAAACAATATAAAAGTATAAAAATCACATATCCTTATCTCCATTTCTATATAGAACAAAGACATGGCAACGTTGATGGGTTCTAGGAGTCCTGAAATGGTCGTAGTGTGGTGATGCCTCACCTTGATTGAATTTGCTAAATTCATTTCATGAAGTATAACAAAATACCACACATGCTTGAAAATGTTTGATCATGACATACTATACTGCTTAGAGAATGAGTTGTGAACATTGGTTTCATTTCTGTGAACTTAGTATATTGCATGATAAACTATGATATGATATAACTCTAATCTCTTTTTATTGCTTATCAAGTTCATTTTATTTATTGAAATCCACGTTATTTTAATTCGAGCGAGACTTAAGTATTTGTTGTGTATATGTGTTCTAATTTCATATTGACGTGTGTTCACGAGATCTTGCATATCTTGGGTTTTTGTATTTTCTGAATTTAAGATTGAATCCCTTGTCTCCATTACACGCCACCGCCTCGCATCTCCATTGTATCCATCTCCAATGTTCGAGGTAAGCTTGGAGGAATTTTGATGTGTCATTATATTCCACAGTTTATCTAAATGATTACACGTCAAAATGATTGCTCATTTACATATTTCATACGGTTTTACGCTATTATTTCGAATAATATGACTTTCGGAGCGTTTATGTCCATTTCAGGGATTTGGGGCGATATTGGAGCAATTTGGAGTCAATAAGACGATCGACGACATGAGAGCACCAATGAGACTCATGATGGCATGTTCAAGGTGCCAAAGAAGAAGACTGGAGCAAGGAATGGGCAAGAGAGAAGGTAGCTCGATCGAGCTATGAAGCGGCGAAAGAATCGAGCGACCAAAAGTGCTGGAAATAGGACAGCCGTGCACTCTTTTCAAATCTTCTATCAACTGGGATTTTTCCATATTATTTTGATATTTTTCTCAGATAGTAGACCTTAAGACGGTTCCAACGCCACCACGAACTTGCCAATCGAAGGTCCAATGAGCTCTAGGGAATTTCTGCAAGTTGAGACTGCAGTGCTGAAATCTGTTTTTGGCCTCCTACTCGACCGAGCAACCTCCTACTCGACCGAGCAACCACCTACTCGGTCCGAGCAACCACCTACTCGACCGAGCAGAGTGACAAATGATGCTGAAGTCTGTTTTTGGCCTCCTACTCGACCGAGCAACCTCCTACTCGACCGAGCAACCTCCTACTCGACCGAACAGAGTGACAAATGCTGTTTAAATGCTACTGAAAACTATTTTCGACCACTACTCGACCGAGCAGGACTTGCTCGACCAAGTCAGATGGCGACTCAACCGAGCAAAGCCTACTCGGTCCGAGTAGATAGAACGACATTTTTTGAGGAAGCCCGATCCACTGACAGACTCGACCGAGCAGCTACATACTCGACCGAGCAGAGTGACAACTCGACCGAGCAGGCTTTACTCGGCCCGAGCATGCAGAGCACGGTTTTGAATGACAAATCCATATTTTCTGACGACTCGACCGAGCAGCTTCCTGCTCGGACCGATTTGCCGTGGGCCCAGATCTCTCTAGGGCACGATTTTGGAGAGGGTTTTTGCAGGGGGAATATTAGGAGGGCATCTGTCACTTTTTAGGGGGGGACTTTTTGGATACTTTTTGAGAGTTAGATCTTTTTTTAGAGTTTTTTTGGAGACGATCTTTTGGGGAGTTAGGCTATGCCCTAGGCCCCTCCTTTGTATCAAGATAAATACTTTTGTTTCTTTAATTCTATTTGTTATTTCTTTGTGATTTCTTATTGAATATCTTTTTGATGCATGCAATGATGAATTCTCTTGCTATTATCGAATCTTCTATTGTTATCATGCATGAGTAATTCTATCTAGGGCTAAGGGATTAGACCATGGATCTTAGGATTTAGATGTAAAGTTGGGATTTTTTGACGTATTAGATATAAATGGGGTTGTACTTTTGGTTGATCTAGCAAAATCCCTAGGGAAACTCGTACTGAGATCGTGCCCATGGTTGGTGGAATCGATTAGCTTAAGGAGTATCCTACGGATTTAATTAGGGAGTTAGTGAATCCAACCAAGGCTCGTGACCATGCCCGGCTCTTGCCTTGAGGGGATCCACCGACGAACTATAGGACTACATTGACGGCTATCGCCATTGCGTCAATGAGAGCCACCAAAATACCTCAAAACTCTAACCCACGATAGTGGTATGAGTTGAGAGCATTTGAACCACGAAAGTGGTAAGATTATTGTAGATCCTTAATGCACATACCGTATGCATCTATCACGTGAGCGGGGTGAATATGGTATGTTAGATTCATGATGCCTAAACACATGAATTCACTTCCTAGATGCTACAACCCCCAATTAAACCAACACAACGTAGAAGTCTCAACCGAGCATCGACGTCCGACGGTCCTAGCGGCGAGTCCCCAAGCCCTAACCTTTTATACTTTATTTCTTTCTTTCTTTGTGTGGAATCCCCTGTTTGCGACATCGAGTGACACGACTTTCGTATCCATCACCATCACGACACTCCATACTCCACATCCACCAATAAACCCGCAAGTCTAACTCAACCTAGGAGTAGATAGGTAGTATAGCACAGCTTCCCCGTGTTCGATACCCGCTTGCCACTATACCGTGCGCTTGCGGTTAGACAACATCGTTTAGGAGTTAGTTCCGGACGCATCAATAGATTAGGGCTTTTATTAGCTTATTTTTTTCCTTTAAATTATACGGAAAATGGAATACATGAATTTATATGGCACATATTATTGGTGTGATGCAGAGTACGATGTTGCACACAAGCATAGAATGGAGAAGCTCAAGATCGTAAATTTCAATCAGAGAGACTGTGAAACTTTCTTTCAGGCCAGGAGGAGTTTCACAGACATAGTTTTGAGCTATCCACAGCATGGGTACACAAAGAAAGAGCTCATGGAGTCCTTATTATTTGGACTACAACCACAGCTGCAGGAATTTTTGGGAGTCATGACACCGACAGAGGCATGGAAATACATGGAGTCCTTACAAGAGATTGATCAGATCATTAATGAGACTTTAGAGCGTGATTCAACATAGCCTTCTTGCGACGACACTAGGGCATGCCTTGATCATGGAGAGCAAAGCGTTGACGTACCCTTGCAACCTTTGAAAGATGAAGTTCAATTGCTCATTCAGACACAGGAGGCTAAATCCCATCAATTCCAAGAAAATTTCCTTGCTCGGAGTCGGTAAATTCAACAATCTATTGAAAATCTTACTCTAATTGCCACTTGCTTAGAAGAAAGTAATTCTTTTGAAATTCAACTTCAAGAATCTAATATGAGTTCATCTTCAATTGCAGGTATATCGGGTGAGCCATGTCACGATGACAGCACACATCAGAAAATTAACATGGCTGGAAGAGTGTGCAGAGGAGAAGACGAGCTAGCAATTTTGGATGACCAGGAGGAGGAGATAGTAAGGGACTTGAGTTTAGAGATTATCAATATGGAGCCCGAACCACTCTTTCCCCTAGTTTTTCCCAAAATCATTCATCCCTCTCCCCCATCGTTGAGCATCATACCAAAAGTAGTGCAATTCTTTCAGGGAGTAGTCATCAGCATGCTTTATTTAATTTTACTTACTTTGATGACTATATTTGGAATATGTTTATGGCGAAGAATTTTAGACTAAATTGGATTAACATAACTCATCTCTTGTAGGACATACGTAATCACTTCATAAAGATGCTTGGAGTTGTGTTGTTGGGGCCTGATTTAGCTTGTGGAGGAAGAATATTCACTGAGGAGTGCAAGGAACAGATAGAACAACTTCATCCACCATTAAAGATCCTTGATCCTCCATTTGACCACAGTGTGTTCTTTCCATTAGTGTAGATTTTTATATGCTTTTTAGGATGTTTGTTTTTGAATAAACTCGTACCCTTTTCGACATTGAGGACAATGTCCATCTTTAGTTGTGGGGAGTGTATGAGACTTTAGGATTTTTGATTTTTTAAATAAAATGAGAGAAAGGAATCAATCACCAATTCTCATCATTCAAAACCCCTTCACTTATCACTTTATTGGATGATTATGCATTAATTGAGTTCTAAAAATTGTTTATGGCTTGAATTAATTGTTTTTCCCGCATGGAATTAATCATTAATATGCCGTTTATGAAAACTTTCAATTGCCATGATTAATATCTCGAAATAGTTTGAATTTATTTCATGCAAGTTATTGTGATGCTTAAGTTTTAAGTGGACATGATTGATTGGCTTAGTTTTCGAGTTGAAGAGGAATTTGGCTATTGTTTCTAAAGTTTATGTTCATGTTTATGGATGTTGAGTTGCTTACAAAAAAATGAAAAAAAATGAGAAAAAGGAAAAAATGCACCGTTCCCTTGAGTTTATTAATTAGCCGGGTCTTCGTGCCTCAAGAAGCATTGGAGATTCGCGTCGAAAGATGGATGAATGGGGAGTGCAGTCAAAAAAAGAGAAAATAAAACTTAGATGATTCGAGTTATTAAGTTCGATGGGCTCTTCTAAACCTAATGCCCGAAGGTCGTCTGGCCAAGGAGTCATTAACTGAAAACTTGTTACATGGATCATTATAAGTCGTCAAAAAAGAAAAGAAAAGAAAAAGAAAAATAAATGGTGAATAAATCAAGCAATTTCAATACCCATGATTTGAACGATATCTATGAGATGCCAAATCCTTGGAAATAAGAAAATTATGATATGACGTCGTGTTACACTTTAGCTTACGCAAAACAATGCTTGTATGTTATTTGTTCAAATTAAATTATAGAAAATATCATGTGATTCATTTTATTCATGGTTGTGTATATTGATGGTCAAAATCATTTTGGAAAACACATTATTGAGCCATGTCATAAGCGATTGATAGAATTTAATATTTTATTAATCATCCAAATTAATCGCTCTTTTTGCTAGGGACTAGCAAATCGCTAGTTGGGGGTGTGATTCGGGGTAAATATTGCATATTTAACACTTCATTTAGCCTCATTTCGCACATATATGGTACGTATTTGGTCTCTAATACAAGTTTTGAATTTCGTCATTTATTAGAGAAATCACTTGATTTAAGCACAAAATAGAATTTTATTGAGTATTTTGGCATTCTCATATTTTTCATACGAAGATCTTGATCTCAAGTTTCAACGACTATTTATTCATATTTTTCTGAGATCTGTGCTAATTACTATGAATTTTTGAATACAGAATACCATAAAAAGGCATTTATGACATCATGACGATGTCAGCATGTGCAGAAGCGGGTTTGGGCACGGTTTTTAGCGGGTTTTGACCCGTTTCGAGTCCTGAACCTAATAGGAATCCTTTGCTTATATATACGCGATTTTGAGGACTTTTGGGGCATCAAACTACGTCCAAAAAATTCGCATAAATACTCAAAATTTACGTATTGTAGAGGAGCACGTCAGGAAATTGGTTGCAGCAACAGAAAAATTCGACAGTAATAAAAAAATAGGGTTTTAGGGCTCAATTGAAGGCTTTGGTGATAAAAATCTCAACTTTCTTGTTGTATTGAATTGGATTCTTGTATTATGAGACTAAAGATGATGTTTTTATTAATAAAGATTGAGTCTTTTTCTCTTAATGCTTGGCTAGTTCTCTTATGTGTTGGTTGTGACGTAGTTAGAGTTATGTAATCGTTGTTATTAATGTCTCTTCGCCCTATTTTCACGTCATATCAAGTGTTTTATCGGTTTCTATATATACTATTTGAGTGTGGTCATTGTTGACATGCTTAAATCAAATATGACCTTTGCATGCTTATTTGTGAAATGATCTTTGTCGGCATATCGTGACCCTTGTGGGCACCCAAGCTTAAAATCTTTATGAAACTAATAATTCACTTGATTACATATGGCATTATTTTATGATCTTAATCGTTATATTTTTTGATGTTCTCATACCCTTGCAGGGTGAAACATTGAGTTATAGAAAATATATTAATAATCATTGATTGTAAAAACCCTAACGAAATCACAACCGACACATATTCTTCATATTGATACCCTATCATCGACTTCACCGTAATTATCTTAAATTGTTTTTAGTATTTAAAACCATTGATACGATTTTCTCGCCTTCAAAAGGTGGTTGCTTTTCATCGTATTATTACTCTTTATAAATTGAAATTCATGGTTTTACAGGTCAGTTGTCCCGTGGATACGATACCTGGACTCACCAGGATTATTACTTGGTCGATCTCCTACACTTGGGAGTAGCGCTCACATCTTTTGAGACGAGTCAGCAAGTCAGAGCTGGAGCTCCTCTAGTCCCTCTTGGAGCCTTTCGGGGGTGAACTGCCCCGGATCTTTGATAGGACGGGTATTGGGCCGTCGCCGACCCCGCATCCTCTATAAGCGGGAGGGTATTGGGCCATCGCCGACCCCGCATTTTGGAGAGGGCAAGTCAGAGCCGGAGCCCCCTCAAGTCCCTCTTGGAGCCTTTTGTGGGCGAACTACCCCGGATCTTTGTCTACAAGGTCGCTCCACGAGAACTTGGGATTTTGGGAGTATAGCCGACCTTCACGAAGGCGCTCTTAATTTTGGAGAAGGGATGAAATTTAGATTCCAACGACTCATTGAGTGTACAAACATGGAAAAATTTATTAAAAATATTCATTGAATGTACAAGAAAAATGCATTTATGAAAATTATTTGAGCAAATGCTCGGTATTCCAGGGATGGGCTAGCTCCTCACCCTCCTTGGTCGCCAAAATGTTGGTCGCCGGTCCCACGACGCCTGTTATTGCGTAGGGGCCTTCCCATTTTGCGGAGAGCTTTCCTTGACGGTCGATCTTCGGTCTGAAGGTTGCGTCCCTGAGGACAAGGTCGCTGACTCTGAAGCTCTGCTTCCTGACGCGGGAATTGTAGTACCTCGCCATCCTTTGGCTGTGCTTGATTAGATTTGTTAGTGCACGATCCCTTACCTCATCGACGAGTTCGATATTGATGTCAAAGCCTTCTTCGTTTGCTTCCTCATTGAAGTACTGGAGTCGGAGGGGCTCCTTGTCGACGTCCAAGGGACGACGGCCTCTGCCCCTTAAGCTAGCATGAAGGGGCTCTCGCCAGCTGAAGCTTTGTATGTGATGCGGTAGGACCAAAGGATGCCGGGTAGCTCGTCGGGCCACGATCCAAGAGCGCTGCCAACCTTCTTCTTTAGGGGCTCAAGGATGCACTTGTTCCCTACTTCGGCCAGGCCATTGCACCGTGGATGCGCCACGTAGGCGACGTGTAGGTTGATGCCCCAATCCGAGCAGAAGCTTCTGAAAGCCACAGTGTCAAACTGCTTCTCTTTGTCCGTCACTATGGAGCAAGGCACTCCGAAGCAGCATATAATCGACTTCCAGACGAAGCTCTTCATGTCCACCCAGGTGATGCACGCCAGTGGCTCCGCTTCGATCCCTTTGATGAAGTAGTGGACGGCGACGACGAGAAACTTCCTCCCTCCTGTTGCCATGGGGAACGGGCCGAGTATGTCGAGGCCCCACTTGGAGACCGGGACCGGGCTGAGGATCAAAATCAGGTCGATGGGCGGTGCAGATGTATGTTTGACGAATCTTTGGCACTCCTCGCACCACTAGACGTAGTTGGTCGCATCCTTCAGCATGGTCAGCCAGTAGTAGCTCTATCGGATTACCTTGTGCGTCAGGGTGCAGCCCGCCGTAGTGATTCCCATAGAGCATCTCATGTATCTCGTGGACGACATCATCTACCCTCCTTGGCCTTAGGTATTTTAGATAGGGTAAGACATCGTACCTCGCGCGACGCTTTCAGATGAGTACATCGTTGAAGATCACGAACGTCAAAGCCCGCCTCTCGATCTTCCGTGCCTACAGCCTGTCTTCTAGTAGGGATCCGGTCTCCAGGTATGAGATGATCGGGCTCATCCATGGTCACTTCGAGCCGATGCACAACAGTTTTCCCTCTTCGATGCATGGTGTCAGCAGGTTCTCGATGTAGATCGTTTTCCCAATCTCGGCCAGAGAAGAGGATGCTAACTTCGAGAGGGCATCAGCTCAGAGGTTGTTTGACCTTGGCAGATGTTGAACCACTGATTTTTTGAATTTTAGGATCTCGGCCCGGGCGCACTTCAGGTACAGCTTCATCAGATCTTCACTTGCTTCAAAGCTGCCTTCAATTTGCTAGACGACGAGCCTTGAGTCGTTGATCAGCAGCACATTCATCATCCCAAGCGCCCTGCAGAGCTTCAGCCCATTGATGGGGATCTCGTACTCTGCCACATTATTGGTTGCCGAGATGTTGAAGCGGAGTGCATACTCCAGTAGGCTTCCCTTTGGGGTCTCAATTACAATGCCGGCTCCGCTACCCGACCCTGTGACCGATCCATCAATGTGGATGACCCATAGCTTACCTCTGGATTGTGTGGAAGTCAATGGAGGATTCTCTTCGGTGAGCTGATGTTGTGTGTTTGGCCAGTCGTCGGGCGTTGCTTCGCCAATTTCCTTGATAGTGCACTCGTCCGCTAGCACCTGACCCTTGATTGTCGCCCTGGACTTATAGATGATGTCGAACTCACTAAACTCAACACTCCAATGCAGCATTCTGCTTGATCTCTCCAGCCTCCTTAGGTTCTTTTCGAGTGGCGAGTTAGTGTAGACAATGATTGAGTGCGCCTGGAAGTAGGGCCGGAGCTTCCTCACCTTCAGGGTCAGGCAATAGGCAAACTTCTCGATGGGGCTATAATGGGACTCTGCCTCCTAGAGCACTCGACTCGCATAGTAGACCGGCCTTTGGATACCCCCGTCCTCCTTGACTTGGACTGAACTCACTGCTTCTTCAGTGGTGGCGAGGTAGATACCGAGCCGCTCTCCTTCCTCTGGCTTTGCGAGCAGCGACAGGCTTTGAAGATAGGCTTTCAGTTTGCCAAAGGCTTGGGTACAGGATTCATCCCACTCGACCTCCTTCATTATTCCATTCCTCTCACTCAGGACCTTCCACAGAATTTTGAAGAATAGGAGGGACCTTTCGGTGGACTTTCACAGGAACCTCCCCAGGGCGGTGATCCGGTCGTTCAGCTTCTGTAGGTCTCTGATCGTCTTTGGCTCACTCATGTTGATGAGGACGGATATCTTGTCAGGATTGGCCTCGACTTCTTACTTCATGATCATGAAGCTGATGAACTTCCCAGGCCGGACGCCAAAAATGCACTTCGCCGGGTTGAGCCGCAGATTGCAGCGCCGCACTTTCTGAAAGGCATCCTCAAGGTCGACGAGATGATCCTCAGACCTCTTTGATTTGACTAGCATATCGTCGATGTAGACATCCAGATTTCTATCGAACTGGGGGTGAAAGATTTTGTTCACTATCCGTTGATAGGTCTCCCCGACATTCTTCAGTCTGGACGGCATCTTTGTGTAGCAGAACGTCCCCCGGTTGGTGATGAACGACATCTTCTCCTCATTGTGGGTCGCCATCTGGATTTGATTGTAGCCTGAGAAGGCGTCTGTGAATGTCAGCAGCTCGTACCCGGAGGCGTTGTCCACCAGATGGTCGATCCTCGACAGTGGAAAGCTATCTTTCGGGCGAGCTTTATTGAGATCAGTGAAGTCCATGCACATCCGTCATTTACCGCTGTGCTTCTTCACCGTCACCACATTGGCAAGCCAATCAGGATAGCTCACTTCTCTGATGAACTTGGCATCGAGGAGTCGCTCCACCTCCTCGCCCGCAGCCTGCATCTTCTCTCCCCAGGTGCTTTGCTTCTTCTGCCAGACTGGGTGAGCTTCCGGGTCGACGTGTAATTCATGGGCGATCACCGCTGGGTCAACTCCAGGCATGTCCAAGGACGCCCATGCAAAAATTTCCGCATTCACACTAAGGAGGTTGACCAGTCCTGCCTTCAGCTCTGCGGGCAGCTTCGTGCCAATAGACATTGTCTTCTCCACTTCCTCCGCCACTGGGACCTCCTCCACGTCCTCCATTGGAGCTGGTCGTTAATGAGCGAAGTCCTCTCGACCGTCGAAGAGGTCGAGCAAGAGGGATTCCTCGGACTTCTTGTGCTTTGTAGAGCCGACGTAGCAGCTTTGTGAGAGCTTTTGAGATCCCCGAACCTATCTAACCACGTGCGAAGTCTGGAACTTCATCATTTAATGCAGCAATGAGGGGAGAGCTTCAACGGCGGTCATGTAAGGCCGCCCGATAATACCGTTGTATGTTGAGGCAACGTCGACGATGACGAACTGTGTCATCCGAGGGATGATCTTCGGCCTCTCCCCCAGGGTAACGGGCATGGTGATTACTCCGACAATGGGCACCAAATGCCTGGTGAAGCCGACAATCGGAACCATGCAAAGCTTCAGCTCCGCCTGGTCCAGCCCCATCTTCTGAATCGTAGACAAGAACAGGATGTCACACGAGCTTCCTGTGTCGACTAGGAGTTTGCTCATGATCACTGGCCCTATAAGAGCTTCGATGACTAGGGCATCCTCATGCGGCAGCTCGACTCCCTCCAGGTCGTCATCAGAGAAGGAGATGGGGTGACGAGCTACTCTTCTCTGCTTCACCCCTATGTCGGTGCCCACTGTCATGACTTGTCGAGCATAGGTCTTCCTTACCGATGCTAAGTTTCCACCCAGGGATGGCCTGCCGCAGATTACGTCCACGCACATGATCGGCTCAGACCTATGGTGGGCCACTTGCTTGGTTCTGTGGGTCGATGGAATAGCTCATGTGGTCGCTCCTCCATCGCGGCCTGGTCAACCTTGGTTGACAAACCTACGGAGATGTATTCCTTGAATCAACAGCTCAATGTCTTTCTTCAAGGCCAAGCAGTCATCGGTGTCATGGCCATTGTCGCGGTGGTACCGACAATACTTTTGCATATTCCTCCCGCTGGGCCTTGCCCTCATCTCCGGGGGCAGGTCTTTGAGGAACCCGCCCGTCATGGCCGCTGCCATCACCTTGGCCAGGGGCGTTGAGTCTCGTGTAGTGCGTTGCCTCCGTTGCTCTTTCCGGCCCGCCTCTCAGAATGGGATTCCTGGGCGCGAAGAATCCCCTCAGAGGTCCGGGGCGATCTTGCGCTTGTGGGCCTCCCTGTTGGGTACAACGTGTGTTGGATACAATGATCTTGTTTGATAATGACAAACATATATGAACGATTTGATGTGTGTGTTAAGTATTTGCAGGAATGGCGATGGGGTAAATACTCAAAGATGGACCAAGTCAAATGGATAAGAAGTGAGGAGAGATCAATCCAAATCAAGTTGAGAGGTGATCATATTCAAAGAGAGGACATTGGATTGCCTAGCCTCTCCTAGCCAAGGTGGACATTGGATTGCTTAGCCTCTCCTAGCCAAGTTGGACATTGGACCAAGTCAAAACTTGGCCCCTAGCACCCCAATCTCTCTATGCCGCAACATGGTTTGCCAACCCCTTCTAGCCGTACCCTGTTTGCTAACCCTAACCCTAGCAAGATAAAAGAACATCTTTTAGGGTTAAAAAAGTCGGCCAAAATATTATTCCCAAGCTACAGTGCGACACTAAGAGCATCATTATCTTCATCATCTTCTTGCCGTAATCCCTTGAGCCAAAGCTAAAAAGATCCAAAGCTCTAAGCCCTAAACTTCATCATCATCATCAAGATTTTGGAGGGCATCATCATCAAGGAGAGAAGAGACTCACGCATCTACAAGGGGACTGCCGACCCATGCACCAAGCAATCCGCTTGGGTTGTCGACTACATCATTAGCAAGCCATCATTGACGCCGACCCAAGGAGCAGCCCACACAAATACCGCTGCTGACCCACTGTTGCTGCTGCCTATTCCTCCTCGTCGACCGGTCTACATCCAACCAGCAATCCTTGCTGACTGATCCCCACACGAGCCAACAACGAGTCACAAACACAAGCAGCAGCCTGCATCTCAGAGCTTGCCGTCCGAGGGTTTTGCTGAGCCATAAGCTTCATTGATCGACCACAACCTTGCCATGAGCTCATCTTCTTGCTGCCATCACCTTGCCATCACCGTCGGAGTGAAGCCATCGGAGAAGTCGAAGCCCACGAAGTCATCGCCGTCGAGCTATCAGACGACGAAGTCGAGTTGTTAGTAAACTCATCTCCGAGCTGTGGATGGAGACGTGCATGAAAAACACGCTGACGTGGAAACTTAAGCCATTGCTATATGCACAGACCAACTATTATTTCATTTGTACTGGAATTGCTATATACACAGACCAGTTTGCCACATTACTTTGCGGGGCTACAGATTGAGATCCAGGAGTCAGATCAAGATACCATTTGCGTCAGACTAGAGCTGACGACGTGCTAATTGACAGAGACAACTACACAGACATGAACTGAGCATTTCTAAACTCTTTACTCTTTAAATTCGTGTATTAGTGTATTGATCTCTGTAGGGAAAACCTTACCATTATTGTGACATTTTTGGGGACTTGACGAGTTGGGGCTCGTTAAGGGTGAGAGCATCTGACGAGGTTGATAGTGTAGAGCATGCAGGAGTGCGTATGAGCTAGGTGAGAGTTGAGTTGGGGCTCTTGAATCATTGTAGCTGTACCTTGATTATATATCTATCTAGTGGTTGCTTTTGGGGCTGGAGTAGGTCGTAGGGTCGACCGAACCAGGGTATATCTATGCGTACTCTGTAATTGCTTTTTATTTACCCTGCATGTGCTTATAACTGCGTGTGATTGTTCGTGGATGCACGAATATTTTTTATTAGCCTATTCATCCCCCTCTAGGCTAGGATCCAGATCCAACACTCCCTGGTCGTGCCCTCGGGGCGGTCCTGGTCGCGCCCTTACGGGCGTTCATCCCGTCCAGGCGTTCGCTGGGCCTAGCTTCCACCCGTGCGACTTTGATCGGTGAGGCCCTCTTTACTGTCCATAAGGCTTCCTTGCTCAGTATGAACTTCTCCACCCAGGCAAAGAGGGCGTGGAGGTCGGCTGCAGATCTCGGAGTAGCGACTTGTGTAGACTTCTGTTCGTCAGTCCCTTCTTGAAGGCCGCTATGTAGAGTTCGTCTCCACAGCTCATCACGTTGAGTATTTCTTTGTTAAAGTGCTGCAAGAAGTCGTGGATGGTCTTCCCCTCCTTCTGGACCACCGTGAACAGATAGTCCGACACTTTCTTCTTTCTTCGCCCCGCCAGGAATTGATGACAAAACTTTCGTAAGGGGTCACTGTTGAAACACGGGTACGGCCCCCGAAACAGCATGGGATAATTGAGGCCCAATCACGGACCAATATCACAGACAATGGCTCAGGGCCCGCCAACGAGATAGAGGCGGCGTGAGACTAAGTCGAAGGAATAATTCTTCCCAACTGTTGGACTCCCACCGACATCAATGGGGTGGAGTTAATGATGCAGTGTAAATGGGCAACCGTTAGCTCAAATCCCGAAGAAGATCGTGCCCTAATCAATGAGGGGCGGTTACGCCTCATCAAGAAGGAGCTACCTATAAATAGGTCGATAGACAAAGGTAAAGGGGTTCCATCTTCAAGGTACGAGATCTTATACATAGAAATCTATCTCCTCACTTTACCATTCTATATTCGAGCTTGCGTCGTCAGCATACAGACGAACCTCCGCGGGTCGATCTCAGCTACACCATGCTCACTCTCTTCCTTAAGTTCCCTACTAACTTAATCATCGGAGGGGATTTGGATCGGAACCTAGATCCGACCCCCATATTGACTCCCTGTGGTGCAGATCGACGATCGCCATCCAGCACCGAAGGTCGACGTTGTGTCATTGATGTGTCCATATTTTACATGTTTTTACCGCATCATTTCATGTCATTTCCACCTCCAAACTCTATATATTCACATATTATCATGCTTCTAACGCCATATTTTAGTTTTGTATAGCTTTTTAGATTTTCAAGAGTTTTGGAGCAAATTGGAGCTATTTTGGGACATTGACACATCCGACATGTCAAAGACGTCATTGGAAAGGCTCCATGAGAGTTCGCCGAGGAATGGAAAAAGATTGGAGGAAAGGATGCGGAGAGAATAAGAAATGGCAAGATTTAGATCAGTTTCCCTGGTGACTCGACCGAGTAGCATCAGCTACTCGACCGAGATGACACGCGAAAATCGCACAGAAAACAGCTCTGACCTACTCGACCGAGCAGACATCTGACTCGACCTGAGTCGCATCAAACAGATGAAGATTTCGAACTTCTCTCCAAGGCATCCCAGCTCGACCGAGGAGCAAAGCAACTCGACCGAGCAGCTCACCTGCTCGACCCGAGTTGAAAAGAAACATAACGACATTTTGGAGGAATTTCGGATCTACTGTAGCTAGACCGAGTAGGGAGGCTACTCGACCGAGTAGCCCGTATCTGCCAGACACAGAAGCAGCAGCAAGGGGAGCTTGTAGCTGACTCGACCGAGCAGGCTCCTCTACTTAGTCGAGTAGCCGACGCGACCAGCCTAGTTTGTGGGCCCAAGTGCCCAGATTTTCTGAGATTTTTTGGGATCTTTCCCCTATGTATTTAAGGACGTTTTAAGCTTTATTTTCAGAGAGGACCTTTAGAGAAATTCTTAGTTTAGTTTTAATTAGGTTTTTGAGAACTTGTGCCGTCGTTATTTTGTATGAAGCAAAGCTTGGATTTTTACTATTGTTTTGAGCAAGGAATCTTATCTTCTTAATTCTCTTTGGATTGTTATTGCTTCTCGACGGTAACGATTTTCTACACTTTCTATTGCTTTTTGATGTTTTCCATTGCCGTGATGAATTCTATTGCATCTATTGAATATTTTGTTGTTATTTCTATGATGCGTGAGTAGTTCTATCTAGGGCTAATGGATTAGCCCATGGATCTTAGGATTGAGATGCAAAGTTAGGATTTTTAGGTTGTGTTGGAATAAAAGGGAAGTATTTTGGTTGATCTTGTAAATTTTGTAGGAGAACTCGTACTGAGATCGTGCCCACGGTCGGTAGAATTGATTGGCTTAAGGAGTATCCTATAGGCTTAATTAGGGAGTTAATGGATTCAATTGGGACTCGTGACCATGCCCGGCTCGTGTTTTGATTGGATCTACCAATGAACTATATTACAAATTGATGGCTACCTCCATTGCGTCAATAAGAGCCACCAAAATACATCGAGGCTCTAACCCACGAGAGTGGCGTGAGCTAAGATCATTCCGTCCATGAGAGTGGTGTGAATATTGTCGATTCTTAATGCACGTGTCGTGTGCGCCTACGGGTTAATGCGATAAGTTAGCTTCATGGTGCTTAGAACCATGAATTCCACATCTTGGATGCGACAATCCCTATAAAACCAATGCAACGTAAGAGTCCTAACCAAGCATCGACGTCCGACAATCCTAGTGGTGAGTCCTAAAGCCCTAGTCTTTATTAATCTTTCACATTCCTAAACAACCAATCTTTCGAAACCGACTGCTACCTATAATCTGAGATTTAAAAATAACCCAAGACAATAACATTCATAACTTCCTTGTGGGATCGATATCTTTTATACTATTACTTGACACCGTACGCATGCGTAAAGTGTCGAGAATTCGCATTTGGGATACATTTAGCACTTGGCGTTCATGCCATTACTAGGTGAATTCTAGGTGTTAGTTTCGGGAGCACCAAGTTTTTGGCACCGTTGTCGAGGAAGGTAACAGTGTTACTTGGATTACTTTTCTATTGAAGAATTTGTTAGCAAAGCTTATCATCTCTCATCTTTCCATGCTTTTTATTCTTTTTGTTCTTTTGTTACTAACACTTCTCTCCAGCCAATATTCTTCATAAGAAATCAGGTATAATGGAGATGCAAGTGCACTGGAGAAGTGATTCTGATAGTGACTCAGAGGGGTTTAGTTTCTCTCCATACCAAGCATATGGGCTTCAAGACTCGCGAATGAATGAAGCCATGGTCGACTGTGCAGCGAGAGAGCTATTGGATGCAGTCTGATTCATCGGAGCAGGAACCTACATGATAGTAATGAGAACCAACAGATGGTTATGAACCATAATACTGAAGAATGTCTTCGATGCAGGTACCATTGAGGATGACATCCATATCAGCTTTGAAGGAGACGTGATGCATCTCTGTGCTATTAAAACTTTACCAGTCGATGCACATTGGGGAGCGACTCGTCAAACTGAACTGCTGGACAAGCCACAGCTGTTAAGTATACTGGAGAGCGTAGTAAATGATGTGTGGACCAACTTCCCGGTAGAATTCCCTGCAGAGGACCATATTGTTCAAGTACTTTTGATCTTCATTGCAAGCAACTTCTGGGATGTAAAGTCCTTGGACGGCGTCCCCATCTCTGAGGGAGTCTACATACAGTACGATGGAGACACTTTACGCTTTTATGGTGACAACATCCTCCAGACTGAAACCTATGAAGATCATGACCATGGGGAACACGTTGACCCCGAGTCGCCCCAAGGCGATATTGATCAGGGAAGCCTTCTTGACTCTACACCTGACAATGTGTGCGCATCGGAATACTCTATTCCTATTGACAGGTGCACTATAGAACCTGATCCCATGGAGATGGACTCCGCAGACGTCTACCACGATGCACCATCATCATCTTGCTCATCCTATGAATCTGTCGACGAAGAATTCCCAGCATCTGAGCCAGCAGTTGAGGACGCATCCTTTTCACAGGCGAACGATGATGGGGGTACAGCACCCCCTCAGGTAGAACTAAAACCCCTTCCCGCGAATTTAAAATATGCCTTCCTAGGGGAGAACTCCACTTACCTTGTCATCGTTAGTGCCTCCCTGACCGAGCCACAATTAGAAAGCCTTCTCAAAACTCTCAGAGCACATTTCAGGTGATAGGGTATAGCATTGCCGACCTGAAAGGGATTAGCGACACCATATGCACCCATAGAATCCACCTCGAGGATGAAGGCGCTACTTCCATTGAGCCTCAAAGGCGACTCAATCCTAACATGAAAGAAGTAGTAAAAAGGAGGTGCTAAAACTACTAGAAGCTGATATTATTTACTACATTTCCAACAGTAGATGGGTTAGCCCCGTTCAGGTTGTGCCCAAGAAAGAGGGCATGACCGTTGTGAGGAACGATAAAAATGAATTGATATCTACTAGGACTGTCACTGGTTAGCGCATGTGTATAGATTTTAGAAAACTCAATAAAGCCACCAGAAAAGACTACTTACCGCTTCCATTCATTGACCAAATTCTCGAGCGACTTGCTAAGCATAAATATTTTTGTTACCTTGATGGCTATTCCGGATTCTTCTAAGTCCCATTGCATCGTGAGGACCAAGAAAAAACGACGTTTACATGTCTCTACGGCACCTTCGCATACTGAAGAATGCCGTTTGAATTATGTAATGCACCCACGACATTCAAAAGGTGCATGACGGCCATTTTTTCAGATTTCATCGAAAATATAATGAAAGTTTTTATGGATGACTTTTCCGTTTATGGCACCGACTTTGATGCTTGTTTAGCCAATTTTTCTAAAGTCTTAGAACGATGCCAAGATAATAATTTGACTTTAATTTGGGAGAAGTGCCATTTCATGGTAACAGAGGGAGTTGTTCTTGGCCATGTCATCTCCTCTAAGGGGATCGAGGTTGACAAGGCCAAAGTTGAGGTCATCAAAGACTTGCTGCCCCTACTAATCATAAGGGTATTCGTGGTTTTCTAGGCCATGCATGATTTTACCGTCGCTTTAAAGGATTTCTCTATCATTGCTCGCCCCCTTACAGAGCTCCTTGTGAAGAATGCTCCTTTTGTGTTTTCTGAAGCTAGCTAGCTAGCTTTTTACAGGTTGAAAGAAGCTCTCATTTCTGCACCTATCATACAACCGCAAGACTGAAACCTACCTTTTGAGTTGATGTGTGATACTAGTGATCAAGCGGTGAGAGTTGTTCTGGGTCAAAGGAAAGAGGGAAAGCTTCACGCAATATACTATGCTAGTAAGACCTTGGATGATGCTCAAAAGAACTACACCACCACAGAGAAGGAATTACTAGCCGTGGTGTACTCCATTGAAAAGTTCAGATCTTACCTTCTGGGATCCAAGGTAATAATCCATACGGATCATGCAGTGCTGAAATACTTGTTAAACAAGAAGGACGCAAAGCCGCGCTTAATACAATGGATTCTTCTCCTCCAAGAGTTTGACATAGAGATCAAGGACAAGAAAGGGGTCTAAAATGTAGTAGCAGACCATATATCACGGCTAATTCATAGGCATGTAGATGAAAGCATGCCGATTGATGACTCTTTCACTGGCGAACAATTATTCGCGGCATCCTCCTCTGAAGCACCTTGGTACGCCGATATAGTCAACTATTTGGTGAGCAGCATAATCCCTCATGGGATGACAACCCATCAGAGGAGGAAGTTCTTACACGATGCCAGAAACTACTTTTGGGATGATCTGTACTTATTGAAAACATGCGCCGATGGGATCATCAGACGATGCATTCCGAAAGAGGAGGCCACTTCCATTATGTCGCATTGCCACGACCAACCTTGCGGGGGACATGCATCAATCACTAAAACCACTGCAAAAATTCTTAAAGTGTCTTCTATTGGCCCACCATCTTCAAAGATGTAAACGAATACATCAGAGCATGCGACATGTGCCAAAGAACGGGAAACATCATGAAGAAAAATGAAATGCCTCTACAGGGCATTTTGGAAATAGAATTGTTCGACTGTTGGGGTGTCGACTTCATGAGACCCTTCCCAACAAATAACGGCAACAAATACATCCTAGTCGCGGTTGATTACGTCTCAAAGTGGGTGGAAGCCATAGCCGCCCCAATGAATGACGCAAGGGTAGTGGTCAAGTTCTTCAAGCATATGATTTTTCCCCGCTTTGGAGTCCCAAGAACGGTTATAAGCGACTGGGGAAGTCACTTCATCGAAAAGAAGTTTGAGATAATGCTTAAGAAATACGGAGTGCACCACAAGGTCGGTATTGCATATCATCCATAAACAAGTGGCGAAGTCAAAATTTCCAATATAGAGATCAAGAACATCCTAGAGAAGACGGTAAGAGCATCGAGGAAGGATTGGTCCCAAAAGTTGGATGACGCTCTTTGGGCATACCGCACTGCTTTCAAGACCCCTATCGGAACAACCCCTTATAGGTTAGTATACGAAAAAGCATGCCACCTACCGGTGGAATTAGAGCATAGAGCATATTGGGCGATAAAGAAGTTGAACTTTGATTACAAGAGCGCCACCACGCGACGATTCTTGAGTGTCAACGAGCTTGACAAAATCCAATGACACGCCTATGAGAATGCAAGGATGTACAAGGAAAAAACCAATGTCTATCATGATAAGAATATCACGATGAGGTGCTACGAAGTAGGTGGCCAAGTGCTCCTCTACAACTCGAGACTACGACTCTTCCCCGGGAAGCTAAAATCAAGGTGGTCCGGCCCCTACAAGATAATATGTATGTTACCGGGAGGTGCCATAGAACTTGAGGGGAAAACAAATTCAATTCAACTCGATTCGGGAGAACCGATTGGACAAGAGGAAACCTACTTCCTCGAGGAATGCAACATCATTCGTTGAAAATCTTGAGGGAGTCGAGCTTACGACTTAAAACAAGCGCTTATCGGGAGGCAACTCGATTCTCTTTCCCTTAGTGTTTGTTTTTGTTTTTTGTTCTTTTCTCATTCAAAAACAAAATAAATACATTTTTTAATTCCAACAAAATACGAAGACACAAAAAAATTCATGAGTTTCCCCCTTCTACAGGTTGAACCATGAGGAGAGCGCGACAAACGATGAAAAGAAGGAGAAGGAACCAAGGGAAGAGCACCTTAGAGAAATACATGCTTGGGGGAAAAGTTACAGGCAACTCGGCCGAGTAGCTACCCTGCTCGACCGAGCTGCAGAGAATTGGAGAAAACAGGCAAACACACGCTCTGGAAGTTAATTGCGACTCGGTCAAGTAGCCCCCTACTCGGTCGAGCTACAGTAAGAGCTGCAAAAAGCTGGAGAAAAAGGCAAAAAGTGGCTCTGGAAATCAATTCCGACTCGATCGAGTAGCCCCCTACTTGGTCGCGCTACAGGCAGAGCCCAAAAAGGTCGAAAAGAGCATTCTGTTTCTAATTCGACTCGACCGAGCAGCTACCCTACTCGGTCGAGCGACAGGGAGAGTCCCAAAAGTACTAAAAGGGCGCTCTGGAAAGCTTAATGGACTCGACCAAGTAGCTACCCTACTCGGCCGAGCTGCAGGGAGAGCAAAAGAGAGCTGAAAACAACGCTCTGTTAATTCAGCTCGACCGAGCTGAGTGAGTAGCTCGGTCGAGTACCAGGGTAGAATTTCTAAACTTATATTCTTATATTTTTAATCTTTTCTACTCGACCGAGCAGCGGCTTACTCAAGCTGGCCCCCCACTTAACCGACTCGACTCGACCTATACCTATTCGACTTTGACTCGGCCTAAACCATACCCCTAATTGAAATTCAAACTCCCGAGCTCCCCCCAAACCCCACGCCCCGCCCCTTGCTCTGGCACCTCATCGGAGCAGCCTGCCAGCTCCACCCAGCACCGGTGGCGTCTCCCAATAACTCACCCCACCCCCCTCTCTCCCCCCAAACCCCCCGCCCCCGCCCCTTGCTCCGAAAACTCGCCGGAGCCGTGCCCCCAAATTAGTTGCCTGAGCAGCCCGCTCGAGCACACCCTGTGCTCGGGCCGAGCAGCCCCCACCCCCTATTTCCATCTCTCTTCACACCCCATCTCCCCGTATCCGACCTATCCCCTACCCTAATTTTTCCAATTTTTGATCTTCAAACCGGATTATTTTTGCAATTGCCTAATCTTGTTTCCATATCTTATTGCAGGTATGCTCGGAGCTTGAACGAGGATCCGTGGAGCTGGGTTTGGATCAGCTTAGGGGATAGCTTGGCTTCGAGGTGTCGCACATGCACACCACACTTTTGCTTTTGCAGCTACGCTCGGTTATCGGTATACTCCTTCCATTTTTTATTATATTTGCCGTAGCTAGTCGTTTGCACCACTTGCATGATGCCTCCTCGCCTTAGGCCGAGGAAGCCTCAGCCGGCGAAGAGGAATGCCACCTCTGGTCCCTCCTCTTCCCAGCCTGCACGACGCCCACGGTGTTCACCTTCCCCCTCACCTGAGCCGTACTTGGACGATTTGTCGTCCTCATCTGACTCGTCACGATCCACCACTCTCGTGCCTTTAGCCATAGAGGCACCACACACCATCCACCCTACCACTCCTCCTATCCCCACCACAGCTCATCCACCCTGTCCTGTTCTACCACCGGCCACCCTGAGGACGTACGACATCGTCTTCAGGGACAACGCTCACCGTGAGCATTTCCTTGCCACCGAACCATCGTCCCCACCTGCTTTTCTCACATTCCTACCCTCCAATGCCTCGGAATCCTGCAGGGTGTCCATAGGCTTTACCAGGTCATTGGGTTTGACCGCCTCCTCGCCATCCATGCCCGCACCTATCCAATTCCACGGACAACGTCAGAGATCATGAGTTTTCTTGGGCTAGCAGGATATTATCGGCGCTTCATCAAGGATTTCTCTCAAATTGCAGAGCCGATGACTAGACTGACGAGGAAGGATATACCGGTCGTTTGGTCCGATGCTTGTGAGGAGGCCTTTTCTATTTTGAAGGTGAGATTGATGTCAGCACCTGTTCTAGCTGTGCCAGATCGGAGAGATGGCTTCGAGGTCTTTTGCGATGCATCTGGTAAGGGTATCGGTTGCGTTTTGCATCGGCATGGATGCGTGGTTGCGTACGCTTCTCGACAGCTCAAGGCTCATGAGAAGAACTACCCGACGCACGATTTAGAGTTTGCTGCAGTCATTTTCGCGCTCAAAATCTGGAGGCATTTCCTGCTGGGTGAGAAAGTGAATATTTTCAGTGATTACAAAATCTTGAAATACGTCTTTACGCAGAAGGAGCTCAACATGCGACAGCTTTGATGGTTGGAGTTCATGACAGATTACGAGATCGACTTGCAGTATCACCCTGGCAAGGTAAACGTGGTCACTGATGCACTGAGCAGACTTCTAGTAGTTATGATGTTGACTTCACAGTGGAACTTGCAGCATGAGTTCTGTGAGTTAGGTATTGAGATTGTGCTTCTTGGAGAGGATTCGTCGTTGATGTGTATGAAGAAACAGTCGACGATCGTGGATCGAATCAAGGCAGGTCAGGCTGGAGATTGGAAGCTGAAGAAGATCCGTGAACAGGTAGAAGACGGTCTACAGACTGACTTTCTGATTCATGAAGATGGCTCACCGAGGTATGGAGCCAGAGTTTGTGTGCCAGCTGGAGATGTTAGAGAAGAGCTGCTTGTTAAGGCATATAGTTTGCCAGATTCTGTGCATCCTGGAGGCACCAAGATGTACAAGGACCTTCGCCTAAACTACTGGTGGCATGACATGAAGCGGAGTGTATCACAGAGCATTGCCAAGTGTTTAGTATGCCACAGGTTAAGGCAGAGCATCATCGTACGGTTGGCTTGCTACAGCCACTTCCGATTCCGGAGTGGAAGTGGCAACACATCACTATGGATTTTGTGATTGGACTGCCTCAGAGTCTGAAGCAGATTGATGCGGTTTGGGTATCGTAAACCGATTGACCAAATCTACACACTTCATCTCTTTCCGAGTGGGACAGTCGACGGAAACGCTAGCAAGGAGATACATGGAGGTAAATTCTTTCCTCTCAGTTTTTATTTCCTTCCTTAGTATAGATAGTGATGTATTGTGAATCGTGCAGGAGATCGTGCGACTTCATGGAGTCTCCGTTAGTATCGTGTCGGACAGAGACACGAGATTCACATCTCAGTTTTGGTAGAGTCTGCAGAAGAGTCTGGGTATGAGTCTGAGTTTCAGCACCGCGTACCACCCGCAGACAGATGGCCAGTCCGAGAGGACGATTCAGATTCTGGAGGACATGTTGAGAGCATGCATTTTGGATTTCAAGGGATCATGGGAGGATCATCTTCATCATGTGGAGTTCGCCTATAATAACAGCTACCAGGCGAGCATTGGCATGGCGCCATTTGCGCGCTTTATGGGAAGAAACGTCGATCACCACTGAGCTGGGATGACATTGGCGACAGGGAGCTTTTAGGGCCAGATATGATTGTTGAGGCGGTGGATGTTGTGAAGAACATCAAGGAGAAGCTGAGAATTGCTCAAGACCATTTTAAGCATTGGGCAGATGCTAAATAGTGACCGTTGGAGTTTCAGCCTGGAGAGCATGTATTCCTCAAGATCTCTCTGAATCGAGGAGTTATTCGATTTGGAAAGAGAGGCAAGTTGAGTCCGAGGTATATTGGACCCTTTGACGTCCTACAGCGAGTTGGAGCAGTGGCTTACCGATTGGCGTTGCCGCCATCGCTGGAGGGAGTTCACGACGTATTTCACGTATCTCAGTTACGTCGATACGTTAGTGACCCATCTCATGCTGTGGATTTCTCGGAGATCACGGTTCGCCCGGACCTGACCTATGAACAGTAACCAGTAGAGATTTTGGACCGTCGACAGAAGAAATTGAGGAAGAAGGTAGTCGACCTGGTGAGAGTGATGTGACGTCACGGATCACCTGGAGAGTCCACTTGGGAGCGCGAAGAAGAGAAGAGAGCACGCTTTTCGCATTTATTTCCTGAGCCGTAGTTGATATAGATTCCGAGGGCGGAAGCATTCATAAGGTGGCTAGGATGTCACGGTCGCTTTTCGATCGTGTGTTTTTCAGCACGTACTTTCTTTTTCCTATGTGTATTTATTGTGACCTCCTCTTGTATCGCAAATACGTGAAGTTATATATCGTTGTGACCCTTGGAGAGAGTAGTTATTTGTGGAATTTTTTATGAATGTCATTTCACGGGTCATTCTTCCACAAATCAACTTTTAATGAAGGGGTGTCTTAACTTTTAGACTTCGACGTTTGACCTTTTATTTTTAGTACCGTTTTCCGTTAACCTAGCACGTGACCAATCATCGTAGTCCCGACCCTCTCATCGACACGATCGTCCCGATATTTTTCTTGTATTTTCGAACACCGTTAAACTGACCCTTCACCCTAATTATCTTTAATCTATAATTAGCCCTAGATAATCCCTAATTCAAATCCCTAATTAAATATAATCAAATCAAATCCTAGGGGATCCTACGTGTCATCAAATATCTTCCTAGTCTATATGCCACACTAGTTGTACCCTCCCCCTCACACTCTCTCTCCAATCAACCCCTAATTCCTCCACTTTTCTACTCTATTTAGCAACCCTCCTTGTTATAACGTAAACACTCACCCTAGGGTTTTCTAAACCTAGCCGTCATCTCATCTCTTTCCCTAACCTAGTCGTTGGCCACCCCCTTGCCCTCCCATTGACAGCCGCACCTCCCTCTCCCATCCTCCATCAACCCACGGCCCCTCTCCCCTAGACGCACACAGCTGGCCCTCCACCATTTGCCGTCGGCCTCCCCCAAGCCACAGCCACCCTCTCAACTGCCGCTGGCCACCTCTGGCCAAGCCCCACAACCGGCGCACACCCTCTCCCCTCCAACTAGCAGCCCATAGCCTCCCCTAACTGCACGGCTGCCGCACCCCCTTGCCCTCAGCCCGTCGGCCTTCCCCTTACTTGCCGTCAGCCTATCCTCATCAACCCCACGCAGCCCCCTGCCGTTCATCTTCCTCCCATAGCCATCTTCACCGCCATGCTACTGCCCCCCTTGTTGTCGCTATCTTCACCGCAAGTCGACGCTGTACCTTGCTCTCTACGGGAATCCAACCCCTGACGTCGCTACCCGACGTCAGTGTAGCTTTCATGTCGTGTTAAGGTAAGCACCGATCCATAGGAACCTGCACACCCGCATGTTTAACAAGATTAAAAATCGTAATTTCCTTGCTTTGGTTAAATAACTAATAGAAGTTAATTAATATGGGACTGTAGGTTGGATATTGGTTTGAGCACATAGGAAGATTCTGGACCCTGTTGATCTGAGATTTGCGGCACGTTATTTCAGGCAAGTGGAACTTGCTCAGTTAATGTTAAGCCATGTTTAGGATATTCTGAGTTTTTGTGTAAAAGAGACTAGGCGATGAAATGATAGTCGCCTAGACACCCATGCTTGATCTAGCTTGACCACGAAGCTAGATCCGACACCCATGCTTGATCTAGCTTGACAACGAAGCTAGATCCGACACCCATGCCATGCCATGTTCATGCATATCACATGTCACGTTTATTTCTGATATACTATACGCATTCGTTGTTTGCAATAACTATTTTTTATATACTATCAATGTTGCATATCACATGTCATTTCATGCATTTGATTGTCTTGCCATGAATGCGTAGCACACGCTACAATAAATCATAAAATGCGGCGAGTAGGATTCTGACTCCTATATCATGAAAAGGCTAGGTACAACCCTATGCCATATAAACACTTCCTGGCTCGTGATCCAGAAGCTGAACGCCAGTTCAGACACACGTGGAGGGGTAGGGTTAAGCGATCACTCAGCGTAGAAGTGTGCCTGTACAGCAACTTCAGCTGAAATACGTAAACCCTGTGTACGACGTGATTATGTACTTTTCGTGAAATCGTGAAATATTGTTTAGTAGCTTTTTGCTACGACATGACATGCATTGTTAACTACCATGTTCATTTTAAATTGCTGCATTCATTAAATATTATGCCATGTCATTATATTTTAAACTGCTAGTTGCATTCATTACCCTTATATTTCCTTGCACAAAAGTCTCCTCCTTTTTACCTTTTGGAGATTTTTGCGGACATGCGCCCTTTTCTCTTTGGGTGTCGCATGTTAGGCTTTGAGTCTGAGGTTGTTGCTGAGGACGACCAGTTCGCTGACGTCGAGCTTGAGGCTTCCACTGACGTTCAGTTCGAGGATACCGGAGACCTATCCTATTCTCAGCTGGAGGCTTTTTCTTGGTTGATGTTTGTTTTCCTAGTTGCTGCTGTTAGGTTTTTTGGTGCGTAACACCTTATCTATGTCTTAGTTTCGGCCATGCTTGGGACCTTTCTTTTCAGATTCTTGTACTACTTTTATGACTTATCTCTGGATGTTTTGAATTAAGATTGGATGTTTTTTTGAATGTTGGTTAATTTTTGCATGCGTTCTAAATTATTATTATTGTTGTTTCATTGCAATGTAAGAATCTGCGAATGGATGAACACACAGACACTTATCAGACTGTAGCTTCACAGCTTCAAGTTTGAGCAGACCTCTTCACGTCTCGCCTTCCATACTTGGGAAGCGGGGCGTGACACCCGCATCTACACATGCCTTACACTAGAGGCGTTGAGCTCTATTGTCGTCACCCCAGCAGGTGATGGCATTAGCTTCCGGCTACTTGACCACGACGTAGTGGTCACGCACGCCATGATCCACGCCCACTTCCACTTCCCCTCCATCCCTGACTGCACAATCACCTTCTCCCCAGACTTCGAGCCCACCACCTTCGATGCCGAGTAGTTTTGGCATCGCATCACAGGTCTACGAGGATATCGCCCTAGCGGGGCGAAATCCTCTTGTATCGTCCACCCCTGCCTCCGCTACACCCAACGCCATCTCGCCACCACTCTCTTTTCTAGGCCAGAGGTCGGGACACTCTCCCTACCCGAGCTTTCTGATGCGTGTTCTATTTCACCTTTTGCACATGCTCTTTATCGTGATTTCATATGCATTTCATCTCATTCCATGTTGTATATATCACATTTTGGTTCATATTGACTTTGGATGTATTGTTTGTATTTCAGGTAAATATCGGCATTTCGGTGTCTTCCGGGGTCGACCATACATGTCGGGACCAAAGCGCGCTCACACGACAAAGATCTGATGGCCAAAGACGAAGATTTGATGTTTTGGTGCTTCAACCGATCGGGTGGACAGTCCCACCCGATTGGTTTGTGCACATGTATCTGACCCGACGAGAAGCAAAGATGAAGCAGATCCCACCCGATCGGTTCAGTGATCGGGTGGTCACAACAGTGCTCTCTATTTTTGAAGCTGAACTCCACCCGATCGGTTGACTTGTCAATCGATCGGTCACCTGTAGCAATTTTTCCCAGGCTCGAGGCCCCAACGCTTCACCCGATCGGTTCAGCGATTGGGTGAAGATCTTCTGGAGCTCTCACCCGATCGGTTGAACCTCCAACCGATCGGGTGGCATCTTTTTCTGTGGTTTTATTGGGTTTTTGGACCCGAACCGTTAGGGTTTTGTGAGTGGTCTATAAATACACGATGATGGACAACAGAAATGTGATTCTCCTCTATTTTTCAGTAGCTGATTGCCCCTTTCATGGGAGCTTTAGGTTAGATTAGGTTTTCTATTTCAATAAATCTTGTAATTGATTGATGAATTCGAATGCAAGATAAGTATTTCTTATCCTATTTCCATTGTTTTGTGTTATTTTCATTTTGCTTGATGGTGAATGTTTGTTTGGCCTTTTTTGTTGCTTGCTTTTATGTTCATCACCATTGAGTAGTGTTTGATGACCCCTAATATGGGTTAGAGTAGGATTGATGCTTGGGTTATTTTATTTGACTTAACTGCATGGTAAGTGTTTGATGGAATGTGTCAATGGGGATTTCTAGCAATCTGAGTCCAATTTGTATGGCAACACACTAGATGTGTTGGGGGTTGGGGTCCGGATGCTTGTCCTGTCAAGATCCGCTTTGATGTATTGCTAGAAATCACATTCGACCTATTAGGCCATTAGGGTTACGCGGGTGTATTTTATTGCCATTGGCGGGAGGAAGACCGCCTCTGACCGTCGGGCCAAGGGGAAATAAAACTGGCGTTTGATCCCCTAGCCACAGCTCACACCCCTAGCGTTGACATCGAGTCCTCGCGCGTGGGAACGGCTTAGACGAAATGTTGGGAGTTATCATTGTGGCCTTATTGCTCCCAGTTGCGGTCGGTGTTAATGGACATGGGAATGCCCACCGTCTGAAACCGGGTAGACCTAGCGTATCATCCTGGGCATCGACCGGAATATCGGGCCCATGGGGCACTAGGTACCACCTTTTGGGGCAACGTCTCACCCTGGGTCAAGTCGAATGCCAAGTGTCATGAGTACTCTAGCCCGTGTTAGCAGGGATTCATTTCTTGTCTTTTTCATTTCTTTCTTTTATTTCTACACTTCCACTCATATAATCCGCGTAGCTCTCACACAACCAAGGCGAGGCTAGTAGCCATTCAAGCCATCCACCTCCCTGAGTTCGATATACCCGCACCCTACACTAACCGTGCACTTACGGTAAAACGACACCGCGCCCAAACCGTAAACGGGGCACCGGTCAAGTTTTTGGCGTCGTTGCCAGGGAGGCGTTCGGTTTGATATTAGCTTAGCTTGGATTCGTTAGACTACGTATAAAAACATAAAAAAACAAATACAATAACCAAGAATTTTTCCCCCACCATTATATTATATTTTTGTTATTCTCTTGTACTATTGACGCTCCTCTTTAGTTTTCTTTTTTTTGTTCAGGTATCTTTGCTATTACCATGTGGAGATCAAACTTCGATGCTCAGATGGGAGGCTACGATCCTTATTCATTTGTGGTTTGTGAGACTTGTGGGATGGCAGGGCATGTGCATTATGATTGCCCATCTACGCTTGAGAGCCTCCCCTAAACCAAGGCCAAACACTTTCCCACAACCTTAGCCCAAACACCTCCCATCCATTTCCTCAACCTTATATCCCTCCACCAACACAAGAAAAATCAAGCCTCGTGTCTCTCCTTGAAAGTGCCATGTTTAACCAAGGCCAAATATTACAAAACTTTATTGTACCAATCACCGAGCCTGTACCAAGGAGAGGGGATGAAGGAGAGGATATACCCACTTTCATGGTTGAGACCACCATGCCGTCGGCCACCATAGACGCATCTCATGCTGATGCCCCAGTTTTTCCACACTATCACTTGGATGACGAAGCATTTTTTGATGATGATAGTGAGGATGTGGTGATTTCTCTAGGATCTATGGGAGAGGCTTCTCATCTTGATTTGGATACCCCACATGAGTCCTACGAGGGCACCGAGGAGGCTACAGAGCTTATACATACTGGTGAGGAGAATGTGCGTGAGGACGAGGACACCACGACCACATGCGAGTGGTCCGCTCCACATCCACCTCCACTATCATCTCTGTTGCTGCTTCTTCCTTGGTCCGTGGTCAACCGCGATGATGTCATTCAGGACATCAGGCAGATGGTGGAGCATGAGCATATCGTCGAGGAGAATGTGCATGTGGGCTTGGATACAATGGTCCACTTCATGGAGCCCGAGTCACATCTACCCCTACCGCCACTCTCCATTTCTTCTACGGCTGAGCATCTACTTGAGCATATTGCCCCTATTCAGGGATTTTCATACTCATTCTCACTCCACATTTAAGTCTCGCTTTTCACGTCCTATTTCTTTAGACTTACATGGTTTTGACACACCATATCTCTCGCAGGACACAGGATCAACTTTTCCTGAGGTATGCTGCGGTGTGTCACCACCTGGAGAGCCACTTCTCTTGGGGAGTGAGGATTTGGTCGTCACTAGTACAGAGGATAGCGACCCATTCTTAGGGAGTATTCGTCACACATTTATATTTTTCCATCTTATACTGACGATTATCTCTGGGATACATTTATTTTGGGAAATAATTTCTTGCCCTGGACTAATGCACCTCATCCTTTGCAGGTCACAGGTGGACATCTACTAAGGATGCTTGGAGGTGCATTGCTTGGATCCATTGGCACACGTGGCACAACGCTTTTGTCGGAGCCACAACAGGAGCAGTTAGAGCAGCTACCTGTCCCACTCGAGATTCTGGATCTGCCTATGCTCAGGTGTATCCTAATCTAGTAGTGTAGAAATTTACAGCTTTTTCGTTTAGATTAGAATAATCTCCTCTCCTCTCATTAGCGAGGGGAGCGTATCTAGGGTTTGCTTTTGCATCATAATAACCCATCATGTCGTGCCCTTCTATCATTTCACCTCCATCACCTTATCATTGTTCTTTTGGCACTTTTCTTGGCCCCGTTGTCATTTTTCTCCATGAGACCACTACCACCTCCAAAGGGTGGTGATGCCTGTTTTGCCTATTGTTCACTCTCCCCTTTATCTTTTATGCCCCGTATCGGATTTTCATATCTTTGGGAGATAGCTTATCTCAGCTTGGGGGAGAGTATCACCCATAGTCATTTTTGTTATTTTTGATGCATTTCCCCTCCCATTTTATCTTTGCCCTCTCATGAGTGATTTTATTGCATTGAGGGCAATGCAAGCTTTAGCTTGGGGGAGTTGCATTTCATGCATGTTTCCTTTATTTTCTTCCATTTTTCACCTTTTTCATGCATCAAAAATTTTTCTTTTCATTTTTATGCATCATTTCCATCATGCATTTTTCTTTCTCCATTTCATTCTTGACTCTTTCTAGAGATAAACCCTCAATGATATTTTGCCACTCACGCTTCACTTTTCGCATTTGAGCACCTTTTTCCATCACGCTATTTCTTTGATTATTCAATGCTCATATATGTGTTTTGCCATCTTTTGGGTTTATTTGCTATATTTCGAGATTGTTGGTTGTGATTGTGTTTAAGGCATGCTTCTAGATATATATCATATTTTAATATGCCCCTCTATTTGAAGTTCCTAGATTTTCACGCTTCATTTTCAAAGAACGGTTATTTTACCATCCTACCCCCGTGCTTCTAACTCTTGCATGAAATACTTTATGTGCACTCTTATCACATGTGTTAGCTGCCTTTCAACGGGATTAGGATAACCACACCTTCGTTCCGTGCTTTAATTCATAGAGGATTTTCTTGCCATGCTTGGGTTTCTCAAAAATTCTCCTTTATTTTACTTTGTACATTCCCCCTCGTCGTGCATCGTTCTCCTATTTGGGGAGTGCACACTTTTGTACATATTTTTGTATAATGGTCCTTCGAGGTTCTTCGTAACCCGACGCCCTAAAGCCATCTGGCGTGGGATGCGTCGGCCGCCCTTGCATTCCATTGCGATCCCGCAAGTTTGCAAGACAAAAATATTAAAATCAAAACAAAAACAAAAAAAACAAAAAAAACAAAAAAAAAACAAAAAAAAAACAAAAAAACAAAAAACAAAAAAACCAAACCAATGTATATATAGAAGGCGAGAGTTTGTACAAAGTGATCTTTCCACATATTCTTCATCTCCTTTTGAAAATACAAGCAAGGCAAGAAAGTGTTTTAAAAATCCAAAACGACAAGTGTGTGTGGTGATTCCTTTCATCCTAGAGATTGATAGTTATTCCCATGATTCGTATCTATTCTTTCTTACTTCTTCATGCATGTATGGGTATATCGTATTCACCGGTTGGAAGATTTGATATGAATTTTGAGCTTCCTCATATTTTGGTATATTATCTATTATAACATGCTATAATAGCTATGCCTTTACCAATGTCACGCTACTATCTCTTTTGTGCTCTATTGAGATGAACCCATGATGCTATATTATGAGACTGAATTCTTGATTTAGATTGTGATATGCTTTTTCCTTTTGCTTAATTGTGTTGGTGATTACATTTGTGGTTTGGAGAGTGTGATCTAGGACTCTTCGCTTTCCTTTCTTGCTCTCGCACCCGATCTTCATTCCAACTCGTCTTCCTCGGGACGAGGACGAGTTTAGCTTGGGGGCTTTGACGCGTGTTCTTATTTCACCTTTTGCACACGCTCTTTATCATGATTTCATATGCATTTCATCTCATTCCATGTTGTATATATATCACATTTTGGTTCATATTGACTATTGGGTGTATTGTTTGTATTTCAGGTAAATGTCGGCATTTCTGTGTCTTCTGGGGTGGACCTTGCATGTCAGGACCAAAGCGCGCTCACACGACAAAGTCCCGATGGCCAAAGACAAAGATTTGATATTTTGGTGCTTCAACCGATCGGGTGGACAGTCCCACTCGATCGGTTCGTGCACACGTATCTGACCCAACGAGAAGCAAAGATGAAGCAGATCCCACCCGATCAGTTCAGTGATCGGATGGTCACAACAGTGCTCTCTATTTTTGAAGTTGAATTCCACCCAATCGTTTGACTTGTCAACCGATCGGGTCACCTGTAGCAATTTTTCCCAGGCTCGAGGCCCCAACGCTTCACCCGATCGGTTCAGCGATCGGGTGAAGATCTTCTGGAGCTCTCACCCGATCGGTTGAACCGCCAACCGATCGGGTGGCATCTTTTTCTGCGGTTTTATTGGGTTTTTGGACCCGAACCGTTAGGATTTGGTGGGTGGTCTATAAATACACGATGATGGACGACTGAAAAGGGATTCTCCTCTATTTTTCAGTAGCTGATTGCCCCTTTCATGGGAGCTTTAGGTCATATTAGGTTTACTATTTCAATAAATCTTGTAATTGATTGATGGATTCGAATGCAAGATAAGTATTTCTTCTCTTATTTCCATTGTTTTGTGTTATTTTCATTTTGCTTGATGGTGAATGTTTGTTTGTCTTTTTTTGTTGCTTGCTTTTATGTTCATCACCATTGAGTAGTGTTTGATGACCCCTAATATGGGTTAGAGTAGGATTGATGCTTGGGTTATTTCATTTGACTTGACTGCATGGAAAGTGTTTGATGGAATGTGTCAATGGGGATTTCTAGCAATCTGAGTCCAATTCGTATGGCAACACACTAGATGAGTTGGGGGTTGGGGTCCAGATGCTTGTCCTGTCAAGATCCGCTTGATGTATTGCTAGAAATTACATTCGACCTATTAGGCCATTAGGGTTACGAGGGGGTGTTTTATTGTCATTGGCGGGAGAAAGACCACCTCTGACCGTCGGGCCAAGGGGAAATAAAACTGGCGTTTGATCCCCTAGCCACAGCTCACACCCCCTAGCATTGACATCGAGTCCTCGCGCGTGGGAACGGCTTGGACGAAATGTTGGGAGTTATCATTGTGGCCTTATTGCTCCCGGTTGAGGTCAGTGTTAATGGACATGGAAATGCCCACCATCCGAAACCGGGTAGACCTGGCGTATCATCCTGGGCATCGACCGGAATATGGGGTCCATGGGGCACTAGGTTCCACCTTTTGGGGCAATGTCTCACCCTGGGTCAAGTCGAATGCCAAGTGTCATGAGTACTCTAGCCCGTGTTATCGGTGATTCATTTCTTGTCTTTTTTATTTCTTTCTTTTATTTCTACACTTCCACTCATATAATCCGCGTAGCTCTCACACAACCTAGGCGAGGCTAGTAGCCATTCAAGCCATCCACCTCTCTGAGTTCGATATACCCGCACCCTACACTAACCGTGCACTTACGGTAAAACGACACTACGCCTAAACCGTAAACGAGGCACCAGTCACTTTCCCATCTTATGGAGATGACTCGACTTCTGTGCTTCCACCCCAACGGCACCCTCCACCCCTTCCTACTCTCCGACGCAGCACACTGGCTGTGTCATCGCCTTCTTCAGACCGCCCACACCGCCACAGATCTCTGCTGCTGCGGATTTTTCACCATTTTCGCCCAGATGCTCGGCCTCGATCTCCCTGCACGTCTAGTGACTCCGACCGGGCCTACATGCCTGACGATGGATGTGCTCACCCGTATGTCCATCATTAGGCCGCACGGTGTGCGTCACTGGATTTACCTTCTAGGCGCCCACCACGAGCAGTACCTCTACTTGCCCCGCCCTGACCTCACCCATGTCGCCCCAGTCACGCTTGACTGGCTCACTCCCCATACTTTTCCTATCCCCCACCCACGTCTTGGAGCCTCCTGAAGCCCCAATCTTCGATGACATCGATGATTGGGTGCTAGTTCTGATGAGGACGAGCCTGACATTGTCGCTCTCATGGCAGCACAGCCAGCCCACCCTGCACACCCGCCCCCACCTAGGAGCACTTCTGTTCCCACTTCTGTCAGTGCTCCAACCACCACCCCATCCCCACCGTAGAGACCCCGGAGACTGTCCACACCTTTACCCTGGAGGTCACTACCGTTGTCTCTGCCGTGCCCAGACCTGATGGCACGGTTGTTTCGACTGCTCCCAATCTTACTTCTTCCACCCTTTCAGAGCCAGCCAGTTCTTTTGCTCTTGAGCCCACCGATTCACCTATTTTGGAGCACGTCTCTGACAACACTCTTTCCGCACCTGTGGACCTTCTCACTTCCCTTCCTATCACTCTTGGGCCCACAGTTTCTCTATCCGGCACTTCTTCTGCACCAACATCAGCTGTTTTCTTCGAGAGCGTTGTGGTGTCTGTCACCACTTCTGTTGCCACGACGTCTCCTCTATCTGATGATGTTGCTGCTTCGGTATCTGCACATGATCTTAGATCCATTCCACGCACATCCTCTTCATCCGAGATCCCTGCTAGACTTCCCTCCCCTGACTTATAGTTCAGACCCTGGGTATCACCTGCCCGTGGGCACTCTACGAGGGTGGTCTCTAGCAGTTCACGCCCACCCATTAGCTCCCACACCATGGACGCACGTCTTTCTACGATGGAGACCGAGGTTGTCACCTTGAGGCATGCCTTTGACACCCTCGCGACCTCGCTCTCCACTTTTCAGCAGTCCGTGGAGCGGGATCTCACAGCCATTCTTGACATTCTTAGGTGTCAGCGTGCACCCACCGTCATTCTTGCACCAGCCCATCCTCCCAGGCTAGACCCTGCCCTTTCACCACCTCCTGCACCGTTCACTATGCCTCACTCTCAGGCTTTTGCAAGGCTTGTCACTTCTACCATTGAGCCGGTTGCACCTCAGTTAGAGACTTCTGTTCTCGACACACACGATCTCACACCTGTCGACACTCCAGCTGTTGTACCTTGTCTGAGCATGCTGTTTCTTCTGTTTCCTCACCGGCCGACACACCTGTTGAGCCTTCACCTTCAGTGGCCGATGTTCCCATTTCTGGTCCCCAACAGTCGGACCCATCATCACCTCCAGAGGGTGATGCCACTGCTTGATCTCTTCGCTATTTTTGCTCCTGTCACCCCTATCATTTTTGTGCCCATCTATCTCTTCGGTGCCCTGACCTTGCATAGCTTGGGGGATGACACTTATTGCACCACCCGCATACATTCTATCATTTTGCATTCGCATATATCTACTTGCTTCATGACATCATTTGCTTCATCTGCCTGCCTGTTCATATTTTTGCATCTTCGGCATTAGGACATGCACTTTTTCTTTTCTTATTTGCATCTTTTCGTTTTTTATTTTTTTATTTTCTTTTATCTACCACCCACCTACCCTAGCCTCATTTTCCCTTCCTATCAGCGTGTTCTCAGCAGTGAGGACACTGCTGTGTTTAGCTTGGGGGATGAGCGATATCGCTTTTATTTTCATTTTTTCCATTTTCTTTCATTTTACACCTTTTTATTTTTACTTTCCGCCACTTTTCCACCGTTTCATTTTTTAGCATCATATTTTCCATGTTTGGTATGCTTGCATGCTTGCTTTCATTTTATTTTCTCCACCTTTCTTTTCCCCTTTTTGCTAGATATATTCCATATGATGATATCTCTCTTAGCTTTAGTAACTATCACGATACTTATTACTTTTGCCATGCTACTTAGAGTATTTCAGTTCTTACCAGTCATATGCTTGCATATATGTTCTGTTGATGGTCTCTCTATATGAATGCATGAAATGAATTGAAAATGAATGTACGCAGTAGTATTTGGTATGCTCATGTTGGATATGCACTAAGATTCACGCGTCTTTAGAATATTTGAAGCATCTGCTTTGTTATCTTTTTCACCTTCTGTTGCATGCCTGCTATTACTGTGTGCTTTACTGCATTACTTCATTATTCGTTGAAATGGATGAAAATATCTATGCTTGCTTATGAGTTTAGTTGGAGTATTATCTTATTGAACCATTGTGCACATCTTATGAGTGAACCGAGTGATACATTATTTCTTTCTCCACATATCTTACTATTCTCTACATGTCACTTGGGCTCATCCACTCTGCAGCTACATATACCGCATCATATTCCTAAAAATCCCAAAAGAAAAGGTTAGCTTCAAAAAGCCCAAAAAGCCAAAAAGGAGCCAAAACATATGTATTTCCTATTGCTCTGTTAAAAAAAGAAAAAAAAGAAAAAAGAAGAAGAAATACTTCCTATATCTTGATATTTGAAGCTACACAAATACTTGGGAAAAGCCACAAAATTCCTTTATCCTTAGATGCGAGGCCTCAGCTAAGCTTGGGGGGGTGAATCCATTTGATTATACGAGTGAGTATGCCATTAGAGTGGAGTTGTGCATATTTGGGGATATTTGATAATGCTCAGACTTTGCGAAATATATTAGCTTCGAAAATTTTTCATGATTTGAGATGAATTTATGAATGCCATGATCTTTATTCTATTCTCTGTGGCATGCTTGGTGTGACTCTTATATGCTTCATTTATCTCTATTGATTGAAAAGTGTGTCGCCAACGTGTTTATACTAGACTCTATGAATTGCATGATGTGGATATGAATAGATTGCATGAATTTAGAAGATCCATTCCTTTGTTCTTAAATGCTTGCAAGCAATATGTTTAGCTAAGATATGATATTCTTATTAGCATGTGATCTATTTTTCGAAGCATTGTAATATGTCGCTATGGCTTGAGATCTGACCGAACACTCTAGCACTCCACTCCATCTTCCATTCTCTTCTCTATTTCTTTATTTTTATCACCCGTTGAGCCTCGTATTCGTCTTTCTCAAGGACGAGTAAGAGGTAAGCTTGCGAGATTTTGATGTGTCCATATTTTACATGTTTTTACCACATCATTTTATGTCATTTCCACCTCCAAACTCCATATTTTCACTTATTATCGCGCTTCTAACGCAATATTCGAGTTGTGTATATCTTTTTGGATTTTCAGGAGTTTTGGAGCAAATTGGAGCTATTTTGGGACATGGATACATTCGGCACGTCAAAGACGTCATTGGCAAGGCTCCATGAGAGTTCGTCGAGGAATGGAAGAAGATTGGAAAAGAGGAGGAGGAGAGAACGAGAAATGGCAAGATTTAGATCAGTTTTCGAGGTGACTCGACCGGGCTTACACGTTGAAATCGCACAGGAAATAGCTCTGACCTACTCAACTGAGCAGACATCCGACTCGACCCGAGTCGCACCAAACAGATGAAGATTTCGAGCTTCTCTTCAAGGCATCGCAGCTTGACCGAGAAGCAAATCAACTCGACCGAGCAGCTCACCTGCTCGACCCGAGTTGAAAAGAAACAGAGCGACGTTTTGGAGGAATTTCGGATCTACTGTAGCTCGACCGAGTAGGGGCTACTCAACCGAGTAGCCAGTATCTGCCAGACGTAGAAGTAGCAGGAAGGGAGCCTGTAGCTGACTCGACCGAGCATGCTCCTTTACTCGGTCGAGTAGCTAACGCCACCAGCCTAGTTTGTGGGCCCAAGTGCCCAGATTTTCTGAGATTTTTTGGGATCTTCCCCATATATATTTAAGGATGTTTAAGCTTTATTTTTCAGAGAGGACCTTTAAAGAAACTTTTAGTTTAGTTTTAATTAGGTTTTTGAGAACTTGTGCCGTCGCTATTTTGTATGAAGCAAAGTTTGGATTTTTACTATTGTTTTGAGCAAGGAATCTTGTCTTCTTAATTCTCTTTGGATTGTTATTGCTTCTCGATGCGTTAGTAACGATTCTCTACACTTTTTATTTCTTTTTGATGTTTTCCATTCCCGTGATGAATTCTATTGCATCTATTGAATATTTTGTTGTTATTTCTATGATGCGTGAGTAGTTCTATCTAGGACTAATGGATTAGCCCATGGATCTTAGGATTGAGATGCAAAGTTAGGATTTTTAGGTTGTGTTGGAATAAAAGGGAAGTATTTTGGTTGATCTTGCAAAGTTTGTAGGAGAACTCATACTTAGATCGTGCCCACGATCGGTAGAATCGATTGGCATGTAACGAATGGTTTTTCATGTATTTGGATTATCTATATTATATATATGTTTTGGTGGATTTTCTCCTTATGTGTGGTTTCCGTCTCCGTAGCTTTCGTTTTTGATCGTTTCGTCGTGATTTTCTAGCTTCTTCCTTAGAATCGTTGATTTTGGAGTAAGTCACTCATGACGAACTTCAAATCGCTCATATTTTAGAGTTAGAGATCTTAGAAGCTATAGAGATCTTCCCGAAGCTTCGCGCTTCATTTCGGCACTTTTCGTGCACCTTAGTTGGTTCAAGAAGGGGAACCAACCAGCTAGATTAAGATCTAGTCGGTCGGCAACTCTTCTCAAACCGACTAGTTCATTGAATCAATAATTCAAAAGTTACTGTTTACTCTTAGTCGGTCTAAGAACAACCACCGACCGACTAGATGTGAAACTAGTCGGTCAGAACTTGCTCTCAGACCGACTAGTTCCTTTGATAAATTTCACCTAAGTTACTGTTTATCGTTAATCGGTCTAAGAACAACTACCGACCGACTAGGTTTCAAACTAGTTGGTCAGCCATTGTTCTTTAACCGACTAATTCATTGACCATTTTGACGACCTGAGTTACTGTTTGGTGTTAGTCGGTCACAGTTAGTCAACCGACCGATTAGTTGTTAAACTAGTCGGTCAACAACCTTCTTTGACTGACTAATCAACCCAGAAACCCTAATTTTTGGGCGGCCGCCGGTTCACCCCTATAAATAGCCGATCAGTTTCTTCTTCTTTCTTTTTCTCCTCTAAACCTAGTTCTTCCCCATTGATTCCCCTTCAATCCTAAAACCTTCCTCCTTCCTCTTGAGCCATTCCTTCATCCCCCGAGCTCCCCTCACGCATTCTAGCGCCGGCCAATAACCCTAGGCCGTCGTTCTTCCCCAAAACCCCATCAACCCTCATTTTCTCCAGATTTCTCCATCCATTCCAGATCTGAGCCGTGGTTCCCCGGATCGTTTCTTCCGTTGCCGTGCTTGCTCGACATCGATCTTCCGCTTCCTACGGTAGTGTTCGAACCTTTAATATTTTCATCACCCACATTTGATAAACCCTAATAAAAATGGAGGTTAGATGTCGTAGGATTCGTTTATAGAACCGGATTTAGATATCGTTTCTAATGTTGTTTCTCCATAACAGTGATCCATTCTCCGTAGATAACAATTTTGTGTGACGAGCTTGTCGATCGTCAACCTTGGTGCCAGGCAAGTGAAACTTGCCACTTAGGGTTTTAGGCCATGTTTTAGGCCATTATCTTGTTGTAGGCGTAAAAGAGAATAGGTGACGAAATGATACTCGCCTAGGCGCTAATTTCAGGATCTAGCTTGACAACGAAGCTTGATCCGACTACTTTTCATTATTTGCACTTGTTGCCATCCATGCATCTTAACTGCCATTTTTAATACTTTAACTGTATGCCTTGCACTACTATTTGCCATGCCATGTCATCCATGTTGAATGTCGCATTCGTAGCACACGCTACAATACTTGTGTTTCCTGGCTCGTGTTCCAGAAGCGGGCCACGTGTGTTGGTCGATAGCCAATGCCTGATCTACTTGTTTTCGACTAGGCACCTGTGTTGCAGGCATAACCCTAGGCCAGGCTAGGCACCTGCTTTTTAGCGGGCACAACCCTATGCCAAATACACTTCCTGGCTCGTGATCCAGAAGCGAGCATTCCGTGTTCGGGGGTGATACCCTGGCTCGATACACGTGGAGGGGTAGGGATAAGCGGTCACCTGAGCTTACGAGTTGGCCCGATCAGCCACTCTAGCCAGCAGACGAAATCTCTGTGCACAACTTGTTTACTTGACGTGTTTACTTGACGTGAACTACTTGACTTGTACTTGTCTGTGTTTTTACTTGTAAAACTTGTTATCCATGCCATACTTTCTACTTGCTACTTGTACTTCCCTTTACTTGTCACTTCCATACTATACTTGCCATGTCATGCATCATACTAGAACTGCTAGGTTGCTAGTTTGCATTCACTTTCGTTTCCTTGCTCAAGTGTTGTTAGACTTGCTGACATGTGCCCCTTTACTCTTTTAGGTGACACATGTTAGATCCCGAGCCTGAGAGTGCTGCGGAGGACGTGGCGTTTGCTGACGCTGAGTCAGAGCCTGCGTTCGTTGAGGAGTACGAGGACACTGGAGATCAGTCATAGAGGCTGCTTGTGTTCTTCGTTTGAGACTGTTTTTATTGTCGGCGCGTAGCACCAATACTCTGTTTATGTTTGTCTTTGTTGGCCTTGTTCTGGGCCTGTAGACTCTTTACTTTAGCCTGGTGGCTTTTATGGATGTTGAACTTGATTTTATGTTTGGACATTGCTGAGATTTGGGATTTTATTTTTGTATCTCCTTGTGTTATTATCTTGTTCTGCTCGTGGTTACAGGGACCTGCATATGTTTTATTGACGCTTATCAGGCGCGTGGCTTCACAGCTCCACGCTTATGCGGACCTTCTCACGTCTCGCCTCCATTTTAGGGAAGCGGGGTGTGACAGGTTTTGTTGGTGGCCCATGCAGGTCTCTCTTCTGTAACTACGATTAACGGAATAACGATAATAATATTAGAATGTCCAATAAACTAAGTTCGACATCCAAGTCATAAGCTATGAGTCTAATCTGTTTCGTTTTCTGTGTCATTAGATGGCAGGAAGGCGATTTACCCGTGGTGGTGGTAGCGTGCCCCCTCATGACGAGGAGCCTGAGTGGGAGCCCACCAATGGGGAGATGATTCGGATGATTCTTCAGATGATGCAGGTGCAGCATGGCGTGCTCCTGCAAGTCCAGAATGCTCCAGTTGCTCGAGCTGCTCGGGCAATCCAGGATGCCCCTCGCTCCGAGCCGGGAGCGAAGCAGTTTCGGGAGCTGGGTCCCGCTTATTTTGTTGGGTCTGAGGGTCCTCTAGCTACCGATGAGTGGATTCAGAACATTGAGGATAACTTGAAGATGGCGAAGATCAGCCCGGCTGGATGGGTTGATCTGGAGAAGAGGCAACTCAAGGATAATGCCCGGAACTGGTGGGATGCGAAAGAGAAGATGCTGGTGGAGCCGATAGCTTGGGCTACCTTTAAGTCCAGGTTTGATGAGGAGTTCTTTCCGAAGGCTGCCAGGAAGGAGATGCTGCATCGTTTTATTGAGCTAAAGCAAGGGAGCTTGACGGTGGACCAGTACCACCAAGAGTTCACTAGGCTGAGTCGGTTCACACCGAAGATGGTGCAGGATACTGATGAGAGGGCTCAGAGGTTCCTGCAGGGACTTTCTTTGGAGCTTCAGAGTTTCGTGTCTTCCTCTGATCTGGACTCTTATCAGAAGGTTCTGGTAGCTACGAGCTGAACCTGAACCAGAGGAGAGGGCATACTTCTGGAGCAGGGAAGAGGCCTATGGAGCAGGCCATGGTGGTGGTTAGGCATGGTTTCAAGCCTAATCATCCGGTGCAGTTCAAGAGGTCAGGAGGGCCTAATCTGAAGACTTGCCATTTCTGCGGTAAGACCGGGCATATCAAAGATCAGTGTAGGAGATTCCTGGGCCAGTGTGTTGTCTGTGGAGATCCTACCCATACCATGAAGGATTGTCCGAGGTCGAAACAGCCTTGGAAGGCACCTGTTGCAACACGGCTGTTGCAGCAGAGAGCGCATGTTCCTGCTGGACATGGAGCAGCTCTTGTCCCACAGAGGCAGGCTTTTCAGTAGGCTTTTCTGCCAAGGAGGCAGGATTTTCTTATGACTGAGGTGGAGAGCATGGCTGTGGATGAGGTTATCGTAGGTAACTCTCATTCTAGCTGTTTCTTTCCTAGCTAGTTTTGTTTGTTAGATTATGTTTGGTTGCTTGCACATGATTGTTTGATAGACTAGGGCTTGATTGTTAGACTGTTTGTAGGTGTGATTTTGGTGTGCACATTTTCTGCACGAGTTCTCTTTGACTCTGGTGCATCGATGTGCATTATTTCTCGGAGCTTCGTGGAGAAGCATTCCTTGTCGACGTCCCCTCTTTCCAAGAGTTGGAATATCGTTACAGGGAATGGCGTGGTCTCGGTGCATCGTGGTTGCAATTCTTGCTCGTTGGTGGTTTGTGGACATGAGCTTTAAGCTGATTTCATTGTCCATGACATCATCAACTATGATGCGGTCCTTGGGATGGATTGGCTTGTGAGCTTCTTTGCTACGATCGACTATCAGAGGAAGAAGGTGGTGTTCGAGATACCAGGACATCCATTATTCGAGTTCAGTCGAGGTAGAAGCTCGCTTGGCCCTGTCAGATTTCGGGCCAGGCCAGTGGAGTTTGTGGCTTTGCAGATGGAGCTGGAGAGGCCAGCGGTTGTGCGGGACTTCGATGACGTCTTTCCTGAGGAGATGTTTGGATTGCCACCCGATCGACCTCTGGAATTTTCTATTGATCTTATTCCGGGAGCGCAACCGATTTCGAAGGCGCCATATCGTATGACACCCGCAGAGTTGGAGGAATTGCGGAAGCAGCTGGATGAGCTTTTGCCGAAGGGTTATATTAATCCTAGTGTGTCTCTGTGTTGAGGGCGTGCATGTTGGACTTCTCAAGACTCATAAGAAGAATTACTCGACGCATGACTTGGAGTTGGCTGCTGTCGTGTTTGCGCTCAAGATTTGGATGCACTTCCTGCTGAGTGAGAAAGTGAAGATCTTCACCGATCACAAAAGCTTGAAGTATATTTTTACTCAGAAGGAGCTCAATATGCGACAACGTCGATGGTTGGAGCTCATAGCGGATTATGAGATTGATTTGCAGTATCACCCTGGCAAGATGAATGTGGTTCCTGATGCTCTGAGTAGGCTTCCAGCGGTGATGATTTTGACCTCGCAGTGGAGATTGCAACAGGATTTTTGCGAGTCTGGTGTGGAGATTGTTCTTCCTGGAGAGGCTTCTTCGTTGATGAGTATGCAGATTCAGTCGTCGATTGTGGATCGGATCAAGGCTGGCCAGGCTGGAGATCCGAAGCTGGTGAAGATTCGGGAGCAGGTAGAAGCCGGTCTGCGGACTGACTTTTTGATTTATGAGGATGGCTCGCTGAGGTTTGGATCCAGGTTGTGTGTGCCAGCTGGGGATATCAGGGAGGAGTTGTTGGTGGAGGTACACAGTTCGCCATATTCTGTGCATCCTGGTGGCACCAAGATGTACAAGGATCTTCGTCTGAACTATTGGTGGCATGGTATGAAGAGGAGTGTGGCTCGGAGTGTAGCCAAGTGCTTGGTTTGCCAACATGTAAAGGTGGAGCATCAGCGTACGGCAGGGTTGCTACAACCGCTTCCGATTCCGGAGAGGAAGTGGCAACACATCACTATGGATTTCGTGACTGGACTACCTCGGAGTCCGAAGCAGAATGACGCGATTTGGGTGATCGTAGATTGATTGACCAAATCTGCGCACTTTATTCCATTCCGAGTAGGACAGTCCACTGAGGCGCTAGCGAGGAGATACATTGAGGTAAATTCTTTTACTCTCCGTTTCTATTTCCTTTTCCTAGTTTAGATAGTGATGTAACGTGAATCGTGCAGGGGATCGTACGACTTCACAGAGTCCCTGTGAGTATCGTGTCAGACAGAGACACGAGGTTCACATCTCAGTTCTGGCAGAGTTTGCAGAAGAGTTTGGGTACGCATCTGAGTTTCAGCACCGCGTACCATCCGTAGACAGATGGCCAGTCCGAGAGGACGATTCAGATCTTAGAGGACATGCTGAGGGTGTGCATGTTGGATTTCAAGGGTTTATTGGAGGACCATCTACATCTGGTAGAGTTTTCCTACAACAACAGCTTCCAGGCCAGCATTGGCATGTCGCCTTTCGCCGCGCTGTATGGGAGGAAATGTCGATCACCATTGAGTTGGGATGACGTTGGTGATCGGGAGCTGTTGGGACCTGAGATGATTGTGGAGGCCGTGGATGTTGTCAGGAACATTCGGGAGAGGTTGAGGATTGCTCAGGACCGTTTTAAGCATTGGGCGGATGCTAAACGCCGTCCTTTGGAGTTTCAGCCGGGCGACCATGTGTTCTTGAAGATTTCCCCGAATCGTGGAGTGATTCGCTTTGGGAAGCGAGGGAAGTTGAGTATGCGATACATTGGACCGTTTGACATTCTGGAGAGAGTTGGCGATGTAGCCTACCGCTTAGCCTTACCGCCATCTTTGGAAGGAGTTCACAATGTTTTCCATGTGTCGCAGCTTCGTCGATACATTGGCGATCCATCTCATGCTGTGGATTTCTCGAAGATTACCGTTCGCCCTGATATGACTTATGACCAGTAGCCAGTGCAGATTCTGGACAGGCGTCAGAAGTCGCTCCGGAACAAGGTTGTCAATCTTTTGAGGGTGATGTGACGACACGGCTCGCCCGGAGAGTCTACTTGGGAGAATGAGGATGAGATGCGAGAGCGCTACCCACTTTTGTTTCCGGACACGTGAGTGTTGGGAAATTTCGAGGACGGAATTTTTCTTATGTTGGGGAGGATGTAACGAATGGTTTTTCATGTATTTGGATTATCTATATTATATATATATGTTTTGGTGGATTTTCTCCTTATGTGTCGTTTCCGTCTCCGTAGCTTTCGTTTTCGATCGTTTCGTCATGATTTTCTAGCTTCTTCCTTAGAATCGTTGATCTTGGAGTAAGTCACTCATGACGAACTTCAAATCGCTCATATTTTAGAGTTAGAGTGATCTTAGAAGCTATAGAGATCTTCCCGAAGCTTCGCGCTTCACTTCGGCACTTTTCGTGCACCTTAGTTAGTTCAAGAAGGGGAACCAACCGACTAGATTGAGATCTAGTCGGTCGGCAACTCTTCTCAAACCGACTAGTTCATTGAATCAATAATTCAGAAGTTACTGTTTACTCTTAGTCGGTCTAAGAACAACCACCGACCGACTAGATGTGAAACTAGTCGGTCAGAACTTGTTCTCAGACCGACTAGTTCCTTTGATAAATTTCACCTAAGTTACTGTTTATCGTTAGTCGGTCTAAGAACAACCACTGACCGACTAGGTTGCAAACTAGTTGGTCAGCCATTGTTCTTTAACCGACTAATTCATTGACCATTTTGACGACCTGAATTACTGTTTGGTGTTAGTCGGTCACAGTTAGTCGACCGACCGACTAGTTGTTAAACTAGTCGGTCAACAACCCTTCTTTGACCGACTAATCAACCCAGAAACCCTAATTTTTGGGCGGCCGCCGGTTCACCCCTATAAATAGCCGATCAGTTTCTTCTTCTTTCTTTTTCTCCTCTAAACCTAGTTCTTCCCCATTGATTCCCCTTCAATCCTAAACCCTTCCTCCTTCCTCTTGAGCCATTCCTTCATCCCCCGAGCTCCCCTTACGCATTCTAGCGCCGGCCAATAACCCTAGGCCGTCGTTCTTCCCCAAAACCCCATCAAACCTCATTTTCTCCAGATTTCTCCATCCATTCCAGATCTGAGCCGTGGTTCCCCGGATCGTTTCTTCCGTTACCGTGCTTGCTCGGCATCGATCTTCCGCTTCCTACGGTAGTGTTCGAACCTTTAATATTTTCATCACCACATTTGATAAACCCTAATAAAAATGGAGGTTAGACGTCGTAGGATTCGTTTATAGAACCGGATTTAGATATCGTTTCTAATGTTGTTTCTCCATAACAGTGATCCATTCTCAGTAGATAACAATTTTGTGTGACGAGCTTGTCGATCGTCAACCTTGGTGCCAGGCAAGTGAAACTTGCCACTTAGGGTTTTAGGCCATGTTTTAGGCCATTATCTTGTTGTAGGCGTAAAAGAGAATAGGCGACGAAATGATACTCGCCTAGGCGCTAATTTCAGGATCTAGCTTGACAACGAAGCTTGATCCGACTACTTTTCATTATTTGCACTTGTTGCCATCCATGCATCTTAACTGCCATGTTTAATACTTTAACTGTATGCCTTGCACTACTATTTGCCATGCCATGTGATCCATGTTGAATGTCGCATTCGTAGCACACGCTACAATACTTGTGTTTCCTGGCTCGTGTTCCAGAAGCGGGCCACGTGTGTTGGTCGATAGCCAATGCCTGATCTACTTGTTTTCGACTAGGCACCTGTGTTGCAGGCATAACCCTAGGCCAGGCTAGGCACCTGCTTTTTAGCGGGCACAACCCTATGCCAAATACACTTCCTGGCTCGTGATCCAGAAGCGAGCATTCCGTGTTCGGGGGTGATACCCTGGCTCGATACACGTGGAGGGGTAGGGATAAGCGGTCACCTGAGCTTACGAGTTGGCCCGATCAGCCACTTTAGCCAGCAGACGAAATCTCTGTGCACAACTTGTTTACTTGACGTGTTTACTTGACGTGAACTACTTGACTTGTACTTGTCCGTGTTTTTACTTGTAAAACTTGTTATCCATGCCATACTTGCTACTTGCTACTTGTACTTCCCTTTACTTGTCACTTCCATACTATACTTGCCATGTTATGCATCATACTAGAACTGCTAGGTTGCTAGTTTACCTTCACTTTCGTTTCCTTGCTCAAGTGTTGTTAGACTTGCTGACATGTGCCCCTTTACTCTTTTAGGTGACACATGTTAGATCCCGAGCCTGAGAGTGCTGCAGAGGACGTGGCGTTTGCTGACGCTGAGTCAAAGCCTGCGTTCGTTGAGGAGTACGAGGACACTGGAGATCAGTCGTAGAGGCTGCTTGTGTTCTTCGTTTGAGACTGTTTTGGTTGTCGGTGCGTAGCACCAATACTCTGTTTATGTTTGTCTTTGTTGGCCTTGTTCTGGGCCTTTAGACTCTTTCCTTTAGCCTGGTGGCTTTTCTGGATGTTGAACTTGATTTTATGTTTGGACATTGCTGAGATTTGGTATTTTATTTCTGTATCTCCTTGTATTATTATCTTGTTCTGCTCGTGGTTACAGGGACCTGCATATGTTTTATTGACGCTTATCAGGTGTGTGGCTTCACAGCTCCACGCTTGTGCAGACCATCTCACGTCTCGCCTCCATTTTAGGGAAGCAGGGCGTGACATGGCATAAGGAGTATCCAATAGGCTTAATTAGGGAGTTAGTGGATTCAATTGGGACTCGTGACCATGCCCGAATCATGTTTTGATGGGATCCACCGACGAACTATATTACTAATTGACGGCTACCGCCATTGCGTCAATAAGAGCCACCAAAATACATCGAAGCTCTAACCCACGAGAGTGGCGTGAGCTGAGATCATTCCGTCCACGAGAATGGCGTGAATATTGTCGATTATTAATGCACGTATCGTGTGCGCCTACGGGTTAATGCGATGCGTTAGATTCATGGTTCTTAGAACCATGAATTCTACATCTTGGATGCAACAATCCCTATAAAACAAATGCAACGTAAGAGTCCTAACCAAGCATCGACGTCCGAAGGGGTCGGGAGAGCGAAAGAGAATCAGAAGCAGGCACGGTTATGCTACACGCTGTCCATCGCCCTGAGAAGGATCGAACAGGCTGATCTAGTCGACTCACGGATCGAAGATCGACGGCCTTTCGCGGTCGAAGAAACGGAGAACGTCAGGGTCTCCAACGAGGAAGGAAAAACCATCTCAGTCTGGCCATTGCTCCCTTGCGACCTAAAAGAGCAGTGAATCGCCCTCCTAAGAGAGCTTGCCGATATATTCACCTGGACCCCGAGGACATGCCCGGCATCGACCCTGGTGTAGTGTCCCACAAGATGGAGGTCGACCCGACCTCCAAGCCCATGAAGCAAAAGAAGAGAAATACGGGATGCGAAAAGATGAAAGCTGCCAATGAAGAAGTAGATCGACTCCTGGAGGCCCGCTTCATTCGAAAAGTCAATCACCCGAATAACTCTCGAATGTCGTGATGGTCAAGAAGGCGAACGACAAGTGGCAAATGTATATCGACTTTACCGATCCAAACAAGGCGTGCCCAAAAGATAGCTACCCCCTGCCACGAATCGACCATCTGGTTGACATTGCATCAGGCTACGAGCTTCTCATCTTCATGGATGCCTTCTCCGGGTATAACCAGATAAAAATGGCACCAGAATATGAGGAGAAAACTTCTTTCATCACTGATCGAGGTATATTCTGTTACACCAAAATGCTGCTCGGTTTGAAAAATGCAGGGGACACGTACCAACGCATGATGAATGACGTCTTCGAGGCTCAAATAGGGAAAAACCTAGAAGTCTATGTTGACGACATGTTGGTTAAGTCGAAGAAGCCAACGGATCACCTCGCAGACCTCCGGGAGATATTTGCACAGATCCGGTGATGCAACCTTCGACTAAACCCCGCCAAATGTACATTCGGGGTTCGTCCGAGGAAGTTCCTCAGTTTCATGCTGACAAACCAAGGAATCGAGGCCAACCCCGACAAGATTGCTGCCATCTTCACGATGAAGTAGCCCTCGACTCTTAGAGAGCTCCAGAGGCTGAACGGAAGGATAGCAGCTTTGGGACGATTCCTATCTAAGTCGGCCGAAAGGTCGTTACCTTTCTTCAGGGTGCTGAGAAAAGCTATAGCCTCTACAACGAGCGGCAAGAGAATCTTCGAATGGGATGCCGACTGCAAAAAAGCCTTCTCAGAGCTAAAGGAGTACCTTCGCACCCCACCGCTCCTGACCAAGCCAGATAAGGATGGCCAGTGGTTGACTGCGGAACGACGCGCACGGGGCACGCCTTCCACTCCCAAGCGTTGGAGTGTCAATGCAATAAATATAACCGGTGAGTACCGGGTCGGATCACAGGGACAAGTCGTTCTTTATTCACAAAATTTATCGATAACGAAAAATAAAGTGTGATTCAACCACCTCAACTAATGGTGGATGAGTGGGAAAAAGTGTGGTGAAATTAAAATCTAACCTAAGTGGGTAGGGTTGGAGAACCAAAAGTGGAGTTAGGATAGCAAGGCGAGAAAGCATGGGTTGTGGGTTCACTAAGATTGGTGTTAATCAAGCTCTAATTACCGCATATAACTCAATTGATCATCCGGCTAAGGATACTCAATCGGAAAATTTAGGTTTAAAGAACACAACAATTAGCAATAGGGATGGATATATTATCATGGCACTAATCAAATATTTGTTGGATATTGGACTCCCCGGATTTGGTTTTGGATGATGAACAAACATAAATATAATATGTACTAACACTTTGTGAGCGCAGTTATGGAGATCGTCGCCAAATTCACATGAATAACAATTACGACGTCTCAAGACTTCTCAAAGCACGTGATCGTACGCCTAAAGCTTCGTTGAAGCTTATGGACCTATTTAGAAGTCATGAAGATTCGATTGAAGCTATTGAAGACTGTATCGTCAAGTTTAATTTATAGTCTTTAAGCTTCTTTCGTAGAATGTTAAGCCTTGAGTAGGTCTTACGTTTTAAATCTTCATAACGCTCATATCTTAGCTCTAGGATCTTAGTAGAAGTCCATACAATCCTTCCCGAAGCATCGCGCTTCAATTCGGGACTTCTTGTGCATGTTAGTTGGTTCAAGAAGAAGAACTGACCGACTAGATGGTGATCTAGTCGGTCAGCCAAGCTTCTTGGACCGACTAGTTCTTCTCAGTTAATTCTTAGCTCTTTACTGTTTACAGTTAGTCGGTCTAAGTTGACTCACCGACCGACTAGTTTGTGAACTAGTCGGTCAGTGATGCTTTTGTGACCGACTAGTTGAGCTTTCCCTGAACATGCACATTTGAGCTTGAGCTACTGTTTATCATTAGTCGGTCTGTGCTCATTGATCGACCTACTAGTTGATGAACTAGTCGGTCAACTTTTCTTCTTAGACCGACTAGTTTAGTTTACTGTACATGCCAAATTTTTCACCATACTTACTGTTTATTGTTAGTCGGTCTATGTTCATTTGGTGACCGACTAGTTGGTGAATTAGTCGGTCAACATTTGTTCTTGGACCGACTAAGTCTAATTCTTCTCAGACTTCAGTTTTATCTGTTAGTCGGTCCACGTTGAGTAACCGACCGACTAGTTGTGAAACTAGTCGGTCAGCGACTCTTCTTAGACCGACTAGTTCCTTAGTCTGTACTTTGATCTTTTCTCAGTTTACTCATTAGTCGGTTCACGTTATTTGACCGACCGACTAGTTGATGAACTAGTCGGTCGGTGGTTGTTCTTTGACCGACTAGTTGGGTTCAGAAAAGAGCCGTTGGAGCTTTAATTGAAACGTTTTTCTCTCTCTCTCTCCTATAACCTATATATACTTGATGGGCTGCATTCATTGCTGCCAAGGCTGATATTATTGCAAGTTTAGAGATCAAGAGAAATCATTCCAAGTGCATTCAAAGCTCATTCTTTCCATTCAATAATCTCTCCTCACTCTTACTTCCAAAGAGAGATTCATTGAGTGTGAAGCCTTCCAAGCCAAGTGCTTGATTCTAGGTCACCAACATCCCCAAAGCTCTCCATCGCTGATCTACATCTTGGAGCTAGGGTTTGGTGCCACTTCTTCCCCAAAATCATCCTTGCCCTAATTCGTAAGCAATACTCAAGGCATAGGTATTTTGTTCGGTAAGAAGTTTTCTTATTTCATTTCATATTTGATTTGTAAGATTCACTCTCGGTTGTGAGAGTGTGGTTGTGATCCCGGGTTGTGGGAGTCACAAATTACATTTTGTATGATTTGACTTGTGGAGGATTTTCACAAGTATTTCATAGTGGAAATCTTGAGTTAGGGTTTCTAACTCAAGTATCCGGAGGGGATCCGGGTGGTTGGGATGTAGGATCACCTGGAACAAGTCGGGGAGACTTGGGTGGATCCGAACCCAGTAACATCTCTTGTTAGCATTGTTATTATTGTTGTTGTCATTCAATTTAAGCTTCCACAAATTGATTTGGTAGTTGTTTGCATTATAATTAGGAATTATACTCATTGTTATTTTTAAAGTACTATTCACCCCCCCTCTAGTACTTGTGCAGTAGCTTGTAGGGCATTACATTTGGTATCAGAGCCAGATACTTAGCTATGTCTGCCAACGACAACAAGACCGTGCGTCCACCTTCCAACTATGACACCTTCAGGAACCGTGAAGGAGCATCTTCGGTGATGGAAGGACATTCCTCTACAAGGCCTCCATTCTTCAACGGTACCAACTACGGGTACTGGAAATGCCGGATGGAAACCTTCCTCCGGAGTGCATCTCTATGGAGGACCACAATGAAGGAATACATCGAGCCCAAAGAAGAAGACTTTGAGAAATGGACAACCGCGGAGGTCGCCGCGGAGGTAAGCAATGCCAAGGCAATGAACGCCTTGCAATGCGCGTTGGAGCCCGAGGACTTCAATAAGATATGCACATGTAAGAGTGCATATCAAATTTGGAATTCCCTCCTCATTCTTCATGAAGGGACGAGTAGGGTAAGAGACTCTAAACTCGTAGTTGTAAACAAAAATTACGAAATGTTTCATATGCAACAGGGCGAGAAGATGAAGGAATATTATGCTCGCTTCGTCGACATCATAAACGAGTTAGAGGCTCTCGGCAAATCCTACACCCAAAAGGAGAAGTGCTCGAAGCTTATCGAAGGACTTCCTTCTTCTTGGGAGAAACGTACCTTCGCCATCGAGGAAGGTAATGACATGAATAAGTACACCGTAGTTCAACTAATGGGTACTCTAATGTCATACGAGGTACGCAAGGATAGCAAGCTCAAATTGCAGGAAAAGATGAAGTCCTACCTAAAGCAAGACGAGCCAAAGAAGAAGGCCATCGCTTTCAAGGCCGCTCCATCCACATCCACATCAACCGATGATGAAGACTCAGAAAACGAGTTGGACTTGGAATCCATGGCACTCATGGCCAAGAAGTTCAATCGTTTCTTCCGAAAAGGTAACTATAAGAACAAAGCTAAATTTGGTTCTTCTAACGCCTCTTCCTCTCCTTTGTGTTTCAAGTGTAACAAGCCAGGACACATGAAAGCGGAGTGTCCTCTTAATAAGCAAAAGGAGAAGTGGAAGGCGCCAAAATTCGATAAGTCCAAGAAGAACAAAAAGGGGTACAAGAAGGGACTTGTCGGAGCAACATTCACCGACTCCGAGGATTCTTCAAGCGGAGAGTCGGACGATGAGCAAGTGGAGCAAGCGCACATGTGCTTCATGGCAAGAGAGGAGCGTGTTCAAGGATCCTCCTCTTCCGATGATAGTGATGACGAAGGCAACGATGAGGTAACTATGGATGATCTTAGGAATGCTAACTCTCAATTATGGTCAAAATACACTAAATTAGTAAATAGATATACTAAGGTAAAAGATGACCTAGCTAGCATTCAAACCTCGCCTAAGACTATCATCACCAACAACGACACCGTTGTTGAAGAGTTGAGAAATGAGATTATTAATCTCAAATCTAAACTTGAACATGTTAGCATAGATGATCCGGAAGAACATAGGATAGCGGATTTAACTTCTCAAAACTCGACTTTGAGTATTGAGAACGAGAATCTTAAATCTCGTGTTTATGTGCTCACATCACAAGTATCTACTCTAGATACTTCTATGCGTTCTCTCAAAGAGAAATATGAGAACACATTAGGCCGAATCAATAGATTCAATAAGGGTAAGGACCATTTGGATAAAATCCTAAGTGACTTACTCCCGGCCAATCACCACATTGGTTTGGGGTATACGATGGGATGTCCATCCAAATCGGCCACTACTTTTGTTAGGCCAACTTCCGGTGACTCTACGAGTGGTAGCAAACACTCTATTGGTAGTTCATCTACCAATGGTGCTTCCACCTCGTCCACGCCTTCTTTTGGAAAGAAACCCACTTTGGGTAGACCTCCAAAGAAGGGGCATGCTTATATGTACACCAATACCATGCCACGTAGGAACACACGTCCTACTCCACCATCTCACACATATGATGATTTTTATGCAACACATTCTCGAGCACGTGCACACCATGTGAGACACCCTCACGCACGTGTTCCCACACATGCATATGTTCACCCACAACATCATATGAATAATTCTCGTCGTGCACCATTCCATCATGTTCCTTATGCCTATCCACAACATGCATCACGTAGAAATCAACGTCGAATGCATGCACCCAATAGGATGATGGCTCCCAAGATTTTCACAATTTGGAGCCCAAAGGACACAAGCATGGACGAAAAACAATTGTATATGAATGCTTATTTTTCGGATGTTGTGCATAGTAGAAATTATGTGGGGAAGTCTAAGTCCAATTGGACTTGGCTTCCAAAGGTCTAATCTTTTGGACCCAATGACCTTGGGTACCATGATATGAAATTCTCTATCTTTAGGTACTCAAGGAAAAGAAAAAGAAAAGGAGCAACAAATTTAAATTTAGCTCCAAGGGAAATTGGATACTCGATAGCGGGTGTTCAAAACACATGACGGGTGACGCTAGTTTGCTCTCCGGAGTGGTTCCCATAGCAAATGGAAACCGCGTCGTATTTGGAGGCAACGAGAGCAGAACCATCATTGGTGTCGGTAAAGTGGGTAACCCATCTAAACCCTTAATTAGTGATGTTTATCTTGTTAATGGTTTAAATCATAATCTTATTTCAATAAGCCAACTTTGTGACAAAGGTTACAAAGTTAGCTTTGCGAAAGGATTGTGTCATATTTTAAGAAAAGATAATGATACATTACTATTTTCCGGCACTCGTCATAAAGATATTTATATTTTGGATCTTCCTAAGTCTTATGAACAATGTCTCGTTGCCAACACAAGTGAACAACACTTATGGCATCGACGCTTTGGACATGTGAACTTTGGAACACTTTATAAGCTTTCAAAATTAAATTCAATTAAAGGTTTTCCGAAGCTTGTTTTTGAAAAGAAAAGTTTTTGTGATTGTTGTCAACGTGGCAAGCTTCCTAAATCTTCATTTAAACCTAAGAAAAACATTTCTACGAAACGGCCACTAGAGCTATTACATCTAGATTTATTTGGGCCAACTAGAGTTGTTTCATTAGGAAATGCTAGATATGGACTTGTCATCGTAGATGACTATTCGAGATTTACATGGGTATTTTCATTATGTAATAAAAATGAAGCTTTTGAAAACTTCACAATTTTTGTTAAGAAAGTACAAAATCTCTTAGGAACCACCATTGTCACTATTCGTAGTGATCATGGAGGTGAATTTGAGAATGCGTCTTTTGAGACATTTTGTGATGAAGTTGGTATTACTCACACCTTCTCTTTCCCTCGTGCACCTCCTCAAAATGGTGTAGTTGAGAGAAAGAATAGGACGCTAGTGGAGTGTGCTCGCACTATGCTTGATGATAGCCAACTTGGCCATCAATTTTGGGCGGAAGCGGTACACACCGCTTGCTATGTGTTTAATAGAATACTTTTGAGGCCCGGCACTAAACAAACTTGTTATGAATTGTTGTTTGGTAGGTTGCCTCAAGTTAAACATTTTCGTGTTTTTGGTTCGAAATGTTTTATTAAGAACACGTATGGTAGTTTGGACAAATTCGATCCAAGATCTGATGAGGGGATTTTTGTTGGATATTCTTCGCGTAGCAAAGCCTACCGGATATTCAACAAACGAACCTCAACGATCGAGGAGTCGCTTCATGTCTCATTTAATGAAGGATTTGTTCCAACTAGAATTTCAAATGATAATGACTCTATGGATGTTTTATGTGATTCATTTGATAATTCTAAGTCTAATGATTCTATTGATTCTATTGAGACTAACCCAACTAACGAAGTTGTTGAGAATGTTCCTAGTGATCAAGGTATTCCCAAACGGCTTCATACCATTCGTGACCATCCTCATGAGCAAGTCATTGGCAATATCTATGATAGTGTCAAGACGAGATCTCAAGTGAACTACTTCGCTCATTGTGCCTTTGCCTCCTCGATAGAGCCAAAGAATGTTAATGAAGCATGCGAAGATAGCGCTTGGATCTTAGCCATGGAGGAGGAGCTCATTCAATTCGAGAGAAATGAAGTTTGGGAGCTTGTTCCATTGCCATCGAAGAACCACACCGTCATAGGGACAAAGTGGATCTTCAAGAACAAAACCGATGAAAACCAAGTCGTCGTCTGGAACAAAGCTCGGTTAGTTGCTCAAGGCTATCGCCAAGAGGAAGGTATCGATTTCGAAGAATCCTTCGCTCCGGTAGCTAGATTAGAATCAATTAGATTATTATTGTCTTTTGCATGCCATAAGGATTTTAAATTATTTCAAATGGATGTTAAAAGTGCATTTTTAAACGGAGATGTCGTTGAGGAAGTTTACGTTTCTCAACCTCCGGGATTCATAAATGAAAAATTTCCAAATCATGTTTTTAAACTAAAGAAAGCACTTTACGGTTTGAGACAAGCTCCTCGAGCTTGGTATGATCGATTAAAGAATTTTCTTTTGGATTTGAATTTAAAAATGGGAGAAGCCGATTCTACACTTTTTGTTAAGCATGCGAATAATGATATAATTTTAGTTCAAATATATGTTGATGATATCATTTTCGGTGCTACTAACTTTGCTCTTTGCGAAGAGTTTTCTAATGTTATGAAGGAACAATTTGAGATGAGCCACATGGGTGAGCTCAAGTATTTCTTAGGTCTCCAAATTCGCCAAATGGACGATGCCATCTTCATCCACCAAACGAAGTACACGGTGGAGTTGCTAAAGCGATTTGGAATGGAGAGTGCTTCCGGGAAAAAGACTCCAATGAGCACAACTACGCATCTTGACAAGGATACGGGCGGTAAGGATGTAGACATTCGTCTATATCGAGGTATGATAGGTAGTTTACTTTATCTTACCGCAAGTAGGCCCGATATTATGTTTGCCGTATGCGTATGTGCTCGTTATCAGTCTCAACCTAAGGAGTCTCACTTGGTAGCGGTAAAGCGTATTTTTCGCTATCTAAGTTACACTTTAGATTTTGGATTACTTTATCCGAAATCTAGCACGTATGAGTTAATCTCATATAGTGATGCCGATTATGCGGGATGCAAATCCGACAGGAAAAGTACTAGTGGCACTTGCCATTTTATAGGAAATTCCCTTGTCTCTTGGTTTTCCAAAAAAGCAAAATTCCGTATCACTTTCAACCACCGAGGCGGAATATATTGCCGCCGGTGCCGCGTGTGCTCAAGTTCTTTGGATGAGACACACACTTAAAGACTTTGGTATTAATTGTGATACTTGCCCTATCATGGTTGACAACCAAAGTGCAATATGTCTTTCCAAGAACCCGGTACACCATTCCCGATCAAAACACATAGATGTCCGACACCACTTTTTAGATGATCATGTTGCTAAAAAGGACATCATTTTAGTGTACGTTGAAACCCAAAAGCAAATCGCCGATATTTTCACGAAACCCCTAAAGGAGGACTCCTTTGTGCGGTTGCGTCGAGAATTGGGGATTATGGGTGAATCCGAGATATAGGATTCATATTTCATTCAATTTTCTTGCATGCTTTTATATTTAGCGATATTTCAATCATGCTAGATTTATTGAAATTTTGGGAATTTTATGTGATTTGTTTGAATTTATGATCGAAATCGTATTTCAATGTCGTATTTAAGATTTCGACGTTTAATGGGGTAGTTTAGATGAGTATTGAGAGTTTTGCGATATATCGTCCAAGTGAATTGAGGAGAGAACTTGATTATCACTTTTTGGACTCTGTTAGTCGGTATCAGTTCAACCACCAACCGACTAGATGTTCATCTAGTCGGTTAGTAGAAGAACTTAGACCGACTAACTCAAGCTTATTGAGTTTCCCTTCCATCTTAAACTCTTTAGTCGGTTCATGTTCAGTGACCGACCGACTAGATTGAGATCTAGTCGGTCAGTAAATGAACGCAGACCGACTAAATATTGTCAGTAAAACTTGGATTCAGCCACTGTTTGCAACTAGTCGGTTCAAGCTCATTGACCGACCGACTAGATCGTGATCTAGTCGGTCAGTGCTTGAACTGTGACCGACTAGTTGTGCCAGGGGCTGTTTGGTCATTTGCGAAATCGACCGACTTAAACTCAGTTTAGTCGATTGATTTTCATTCTAATCGATCGAAATCTCTTCTCTCTCAGCTCAAAACCCCGACCTCCCTCAAGACCCTTCGTCTTCCGGCCTCTTTCCGACCATCCCAGCCGTCGCCGTCCGCCGATCTCCGACCTAGGGTATCTCCTCTTCCTCCCTCTCCTATCTAGGGTTCGGTTTCAGCTCTAGGGTTAGGTTGTTAAGTTGATTTCATCTCCTAGGGTTTCGATTAGGGTTTTCTATTTCGACTAGGGTTTCTTCATTTCCGTTTGTTTGTGTCGTGTTGTGCCGAGATTATGGCCCGAACACGTATCCCGATCACTCCGTCTAGCCCCTCACCGATGACCGTAGAACAAAACCCTTCGGATCCCGAGCATCCAACCCCTCCGAAACGTCGTGCCAAGACCACCCAACCTTCGTCGTCTTCGCCTCCTCTCAAGAAGAAGAGGACGACGACCGCCAAGCCTAGAGGTCAACCAAAGCCCAAACCTAAGCCCAAGGCCAAAGATCTTACCTCTCGTTCTTCGTTTCATACTCCTACCGATTCCGATACGGAGTATATCCCCGAGACAGAGACTCATAGGGAACCCTCTCCTCCTTCTCATCCCGAGTCTAGCACCCACCCTCGTACGTCTACCCGTAAGCCTAAGGGAAAGGGTCCGATGCCGGTGGGCGGTGTCGATATTTCGTTGTGTCGCGATGACCCTTTGTGTCTCGCGGCGTACAACCGTATCGAACATTGCCCTCTGCTTCTGGAGCATTTCGTCCAGTTTAGCGACTTCATAGGGTTAGCTGATCTTCTCTCGTCGTCGGGTCTCCTCGATTACCTTCGATTTGACCCAAAGGCGAATCCTCACCCCTATCCTAGATTAGTAAAGCTTTTCTATGCGAATAGGATCCGGGGTCAGTACGATCAGACCCACTCTGTTGAGACGACCGTTTTGGGGACTCCTATAGTCCTCACTGCGGAAATCTTAGGAGAGATTTTGGGTATCTCTTCGTCTGGCCTTCTTCCTTCTGATATCTCGGTTGACGATATTTCTTCTCTTGATCAGACCATCCTTTCAGAGATTTTCCATCAGATCCCTCCTGCCATGATTGGCGTGCCATCTAAATCTTTCAAGCCGAATGCTTGGGTCCTAAATCTGATTCTGAAGTCGTGCTTGCTTCCCAAGTACGGCTCCTCATCTTTACCATCCCAGCCATTTTTGAAGCTTATCTATGCGATCTTCATGGGGAGCTTGATTAATTGGGCTCGAATAATACTCGATAAGATTGACTCTTTCGAGTGTATTCGAAAGTCCAATAAATCGGCTCATATCCCATTTCCTTGCATGTTGACCCTCGTTTTTCGTCATTTTCGTGTCACGTTGCCTCGTGACGATGAGCGTCCCCTTGGTCCTCCCCTGAATGCGACAGCCGTCAAGAAATCTCTTGCGGCGCTTCGTCACGTTCAGAGGACGACACCTTCAGCGTCTGACCCTGCCTCTGCCAGTTCCTCTGCTGCTCCCTCTGCCACCCTGGATGAGGTCGTATGGTTGCTTCGTCGTCACGAGTCTCGCTTGGCTCGTACCGAGGAGGTAGTCTGCCGTATAGCTCGTCTGCTGGGTGTTGATCTTCCTCCTTCCGTTTCTGAGGATGAGGAGTTAGATGACATGGCTGAGGAGGACGTTGAGGAGCTTTTTCGTGCTTCGACTCGTGCCCCCGAGGACACTGCTGCTGGTGCTTCCACTTCCGGTGATGCTGTTGCTGCTTCCTCTGCTGGTGCCCCCGAGAGCACACCTGTTGCCGCCACTCCTGTGGTGGATACTCCGACTGGTGCTCCCGAGGCCACTACGGTTGCTGCTTCAGAGGTTGCCACTTCAGCCGTTCCTCCTGCTGATCTTCCGGACGTCTCTGCTGATCCAGTCACCTCTTCTGCTCCTGCTGAGCCTGCAGTTGCTTCTGGTCCTCCCGCTGCCTCTTGAGTTTCTCCGAGGCCTCTCCTGATACTTATTGGATGATATATCTTGTTGTGAGAGATGTAGGGTAGGATAGTGTGGGTGGCTGCGTCTTTTGGATCATTTTGATGTCTTTTTTATATCTGTGATGATGTATTTTGATATGTGTGATGATGATGTATTTTTTGTTGGCACTCCGATATTTTGTCATATGATGATGTATTTTTGTTGTATGTCGGTGATGTACTCTGCTTCATATTATATATATATAAATGCATCGAAGTTGACATTTCATTATATTGTGCAATTTCTAATTTTTAATGTCTCTGATGTTTGAATTCGTCGCTCGACGATATTAACTTGGTTTAATAGAAATTTCTTCTATGGAAACATAGAATTGTTTTCCATGCACTAAATTAACCAAGAATGTTGATATTGGAGATTATATTCCATAACTCAATCCGTTAAAAAGATTTGAGTTTTGATGATTTCGTTTTACGATTTTTCGACTTTGGTATCATTGACACACCTTGATTCTACTCGTATTTTTCTATTTGGTGTCACTTGAACCGTCGTCGTCTTCTACGACTCCCGTGCTTTTAATTTGAGGCCATTGTTGTTGTCGTTGTTATCCTCCCGCTCTTTTTGCTTATGCCAAAGGGGGAGAGATATAATAATAACGATGTGCCAAATGAAAATTTAAAGCATTTCTCCAAGAATCTAAATTGTTGTGTTAGATTCAGGGGGAGTTAAGATATATAAATGGATTTTCAAATCCGATATTTCAATAACCTACGTTTGGTATTTCAATAATTCAATAATCGATTCTCATTTAATATACTTCACTCGTCTGCTTGATGCGTATTATTTTTGTTTAAATTGGAAATTAACGTGTCATCAATGCAGGGGGAGTAAGTAAATTTCATTTGAATTATTATTTTTGATTATTATTTATGTTGGTTTGTCATCACCAAAAAGGGGGAGAATGTTGGATATTGGACTCCCCGGATTTGGTTTTGGATGATGAACAAACATAAATATAATATGTACTAACACTTTGTAAGCGCAGTTATGGAGATCGTCGCCAAATTCACATGAATAACAATTACGACGTCTCAAGACTTCTCAAAGCACGTGATCGTACGCCTAAAGCTTCGTTGAAGCTTATGGACCTATTTAGAAGTCATGAAGATTCGATTGAAGCTATTGAAGACGGTATCGTCAAGTTTAATTTATAGTCTTTAAGCTTCTTTCGTAGAATGTTAAGCCTTGAGTAGGTCTTACGTTTTAAATCTTCATAACGCTCATATCTTAGCTCTAGGATCTTAGTAGAAGTCCATACAATCCTTCCCGAAGCATCGCGCTTCAATTCGGGACTTCTTGTGCATGTTAGTTGGTTCAAGAAGAAGAACTGACCGACTAGATGGTGATCTAGTCGGTCAGCCAAGCTTCTTGGACCGACTAGTTCTTCTCAGTTAATTCTTAGCTCTTTACTGTTTACAGTTAGTCGGTCTAAGTTGACTCACCGACCGACTAGTTTGTGAACTAGTCGGTTAGTGATGCTTCTGTGACCGACTAGTTGAGCTTTCCCTGAACATGCACATTTGAGCTTGAGCTACTGTTTATCATTAGTCGGTCTGTGCTCATTGATCGACCGACTAGTTGATGAACTAGTCGGTCAACTTTTCTTCTTAGACCGACTAGTTTAGTTTACTGTACATGCCAAATTTTTCACCATACTTACTGTTTATTGTTAGTCGGTCTATGTTCATTTGGTGACCGACTAGTTGGTGAATTAGTCGGTCAACATTTGTTCTTGGACCGACTAAGTCTAATTCTTCTCAGACTTCAGTTTTATCTGTTAGTCGGTCCACGTTGAGTAACCGACCGACTAGTTGTGAAACTAGTCGGTCAGCGACTCTTCTTAGACCGACTAGTTCCTTAGTCTGTACTTTAATCTTTTCTCAGTTTACTCATTAGTCGGTTCACGTTATTTGACCGACCGACTAGTTGATGAACTAGTCGGTCGGTGGTTGTTCTTTGACCGACTAGTTGGGTTCAGAAAAGAGCCGTTGGAGCTTTAATTGAAACGTTTTTCTCTCTCTCTCTCCTCTAACCTATATATACTTAATGGGCTGCATTCATTGCTGCCAAGGCTGATATTATTGCAAGTTTAGAGATCAAGAGAAATCATTCCAAGCGCATTCAAAGCTCATTCTTTCCATTCAATAGTCTCTCCTCACTCTTACTTCCAAAGAGAGATTCATTGAGTGTGAAGCCTTCCAAGCCAAGTGCTTGATTCTAGGTCGCCAACATCCCCAAAGCTCTCCATCGCTGATCTACATCTTGGAGCTAGGGTTTGGTGCCACTTCTTCCCCAAAATCATCCTTGCCCTAATTCGTAAGCAATACTCAAGGCATAGGTATTTTGTTCGGTAAGAAGTTTTCTTATTTCATTTCATATTTGATTTGTAAGATTCACTCTTGGTTGTGAGAGTGTGGTTGTGATCCCGGGTTGTGGGAGTCACAAATTACATTTTGTATGATTTGACTTGTGGAGGATTTTCACAAGTATTTCATAGTGGAAATCTTGAGTTAGGGTTTCTAACTCAAGTATCCAGAGGGGATCCGGGTGGTTGGGACGTAGGATCACCGGGAACAAGTCGGGGAGACTTGGGTGGATCCGAACCCAGTAACATCTCTTGTTAGAATTGTTATTATTGTTGTTGTCATTCAATTTAAGCTTCCGCAAATTGATTTGGTAGTTGTTTGCATTATAATTAAGAATTATACTCCTTGTTATTTTTAAAGTACTATTCACCCCCCCCTCTAGTACTTGTGCAGTAGCTTGTAGGGCATTACAATATTAGCATGTTATTTTCTCAAATTGTGCCCTCTCGGGACTTAGCCAATCAAATTGTGCCTAATGAAACATCCAACATTAACATATAAATTGAGCAAGAGGAAAATGAAACTATAATTAACAACCAACATCCATGAACCACAATCCAAGCTATTCAACACTACTCAATCATCGTGAACCAAAAGATTGAATTTTCATTCAACATTAACCCAAATTCATTACAAATGAGAGATGCTAAAATTACAAAAGAGAGAGGAAGGATTTCACCCAAGAATCTCTCCAAATGAAGCATCCCTTCCCCTTGAGCACCTCCTTCAAGCTTCCATCATCCTCCAATGGCCTCCTCCCCTCCAAGCTCGTTGGGGAAGAAGAAACCCCAATAAAAACCCTAAAAAACAAAGAAACATCCAGAAGAGCAGCTCACGGCCGAAGATTGCTTCAAAATAACGCAGCAGAACCCACTTAAACCCGTGCGGGTCGGATTTGGGGGGTGGGCGCCCGCTGCCCGCCCCCGCAGCTCGCTACGCGCATGCTGGCAAAGAGATAACGGGGCCGGGTCGGAGACCCAGCCCCAAACGACGCCCGTCCACTCCAAAGGAGCGGGCGCTGCGCCCGCTCTTCGAAAATTCGAGCGGGCTGGCCCACTGGTCAGCCCTCGTCGAATGTTTTTTAAAGTTTTATTTTTTGAGTTACTGAACGACGACCTGCTCCAAGAGCGGGCCTCGACATTGGGCCGGCCCAAAAGTCGGGCTTTTTATTTTTTTTATTTTTCTTTTTTTTCAGAATTCCAGAATTGCTCTAATGCCTCTTTTGCTCCAATTAAATCTCCAAAAATACCTAAAAATCCCAGAAAAATACCAGAAAATTCTGAAAAATCTCCAAGACTCCTAGGAGTACCTGAAAAATAGGAGAAGCAAAAATTAGTTCATAAAAATCGTATTTTATGTATAAAAGGAGATTAGGCGTTAATAATCCACGATATCACGAAAACACACGTATCAACGCCAAAATAAACATGAAATACACATAAAATACCCAGAAATGGGGGAAAAATAAGCAATTTATATCCCAAATCACACCCCAACTAGCTTTTTGCTAGTCCCTAGCAAAATATGCAAAAAAATTCAGATAAAATTGAAAACATGCACCAACTTCACGATATCCTCATGGCATACCCCAAATGATATTTTCAAATGATTTCAAAGCCAATATACCCAATGTATGAAAGTAAATAACAAATGAAACTCCCCTCAATCCAATTCAAAGAAAAGTTAGGTAATAAGCACCGTATCGTATATATCGGGAAATATCACGATGTCAAAATTTCAAATTTTTATGGAAATGGCCAAACCAAAAGAAATTTCTTCTAAGTTTTCGGAGATGAGATTGCATCACTCATGTTGCTTATTCTTTCATTATTCATACATTTTTTTCTTTTTCTTTTTTTTGTTTTTTTGTTTTTGATGTTTATGTTTTGCATTCACGCGATAACGCCATGAAATGCAAACACGGCCACCTTTTACCTACATGCGATAACGCTATATAGGCAAATGGATGGAATGATCCCCTAAATCTCATCTTTGGCGTCCTCCCCAATGTTTCGTGGGGCACCGGCTACTCAATTTGATTAGAAAGAAACATTCACTTATATTACCTCTCTTTCTCATTCCAAACATGAATTATCAACTCATCCACCCACTCCTTAAAAGAAAACAAAACATACCCAAATGGCCACATCCAATCCAATTAAAAACCAAGCCATCCATCCCAAATCATGCAATCACTTACACCAAACTTTTTCCAAATTATTTCAAAGAGATATCACGACGTATAAAATAGTTTCGTACACGGCATATTAGCATTTGACTCCAAATTGGAAAAGAAATGAAAACATGACAATCAAACATCGAAGAAGTTGATACCAAAATGATAATCCGAAAAAATTGCATGGCATGAAAGCATGTAGGAACTACATAAAGCAAGCGGCGTATGGACAAGGAGGCCAAATATGATATGCAATGAAGTGCAATGGGTGATGGAAACATGGAGAGATCACAAAGAAAAAAAATTTTAACACCAAAATCCTAACAATTCTAAAGATTCTAACCCTCTCCCCCAACTTAAAATAAGCATTATCCTTAATGTTGGGAGAGTATTAGATCAAAAGAAAAAAACATACGAAAGCAAACATGCAAAAGCAAACTAACTAACTTTTTATTTATTTACACTACGTAAAGGAAGGAATACACCTTAGCAAAAGGCAGATCTCGGATGTATAACGGTGGTGGCAACTGCTCGATCATATCCTTTCTCCTCCGCCAGCTGCTTTGGAGCTAGGCCTCCACCGGCCTCCTTGGATTCCAGCAATGTAACTCCCATCGCCCCCTTTGGATAATATGTGTCGTGTGAGAGACGAGCTGCATCAATCCAAGTCATGTTCTCATGTCCTACAATAGCATTCCAAAACGGGTCGTCAAAACAAATAAAAGAATGTAAATGCAATGGACGACAATCTGAAGCAAAAATATGCGGAAGTGCAAATTGGGCTTCAGAAATGCAAGGCATGAGATGGTGGAAACTTCCCTGAATCATGGTGCTAGGTATGGTATGATACGCTGCCTCAGGAGGAGGTGGAAGTGGCTGCAGAGAGAAAACTGGAGTAGGAGGGAGCTCGGGCTCAATATATACCATGTCGCAATCCCCGTCGCTATCCTCTTCCTCGACGTCAACATCAACAATCTCTGCGGCACTCCCCACAACTGGTAACTGCTCCTGACAAACCTCCTCGATGACTGGCAAGTGCGCATCCTGAGGCGAAGAAAGTGACATCTGTGATAGGACTGGAGGTAGACTCGTCTCGAGCAAATCCAAGCACGCATCATCCTCGTCATCCCAGAAATAGTTCATCTCAGTCATCCTCCCTAAGTACTCAATCGCCTCAACCTATGAAGCTAACTCTGAAGTGGATTGTGGCTCAGGCCCCATGGTGTCCTCGATCTGCTCTCGGCCATCATGCACATCTGCTTCATCCTCAACCTCAAAGTGAAAAAACATCATGTCACCGTCGTGGTCGACACGCACTCCATCATCCGTCTCCTCCGACTCCTCAAAACATATATGCTCAAACTCCTCTACTTGGCCCCAATGCACCCTCTTCACAGGTTTCTCTTGGTATTCCATAGGGTCACATGGGAATGAGCCCTCAGCTGGCTCCTCAGGCTAGTACTGGACCTGCTGCTCTGCATCCTGAAGGGGAAACTGGGACTGGCCATCATCCTCATATCCAAGTGACGGCTCTCCAGATGGCGCAGTCTGCTCCCACTCTACAAGGTCCCTCAACTACAACCATGAATCCTCGGTCGAATAATCAAAGAACTCCCCAACGCAACTCATCTGCATAAAATCCCGCCCAGATGGCGATAATCATGTGTAGAAGATCTGCAGAAGATGATCCTCATGAAAGCTCTGGTGTGGGCACGCAAGCACCAAATCAGTGAACCTCTGCCAAGCCTGATGGTAGGCCTCCTACTCAGCCTGGATAAAGATCGCTATATGCTCCATGGCCTGCCGCCCCTGTACCTGCTCCAAAAAGATTGGCAAAAACACTCGGAGAAATTCAGCCTGAAAGGACAACCAAGTAAAATGTGAGTCAAGAGACAATGAATCAAACCACAATCTAGCATCATCTTGTAAAGAAGAGGGAAAAAATCTAAAATATATGCAATCATCACCAATATTCCCACCAAGACATGAATACATCCACTCTTCAAATTTTTTATATGTAAATGAGGGTACTCCCACTCCGAACCATGAAAGAATGGCGGAGTGGGATATCCTCCAAATCAATGTCTGAAAAATCTGAAGATGAAGCCATGTTTAAAAAGAATTTCAAAGAAAATGAAAATAAACAACCAAAAGACTCAATAAGTGGAAAATAAATAAATAGGAAGACATAACACTAAAAGATAGAAGTATCACACTAAAACTTTCAAAATCAATCAAAAATTACTACTAATAGAAACCGTTGTCCCCGGCAACGTCGCCAATTGGTTGACTGCGGAAGGACGCGCACGGGGCACGCCTTCCACTCCCAAGCGTAGGAGTGTCAATGCAATAAATATAACCGGTGAGTACCGGGTCGGATCACAGGGACAAGTCGTTCTTTATTCACAAAATTTATCGATAACGAAAAATAAAGTGTGATTCAACCACCTCAACTAATGGTGGATGAGTGGGAAAAAGTGTGGTGAAATTAAAATCTAACCTAAGTGGGTAGGGTTGAAGAACCAAAAGTGGAGTTAGGATAGCAAGGCGAGAAAGCATGGGTTGTGGGTTCACTAAGATTGGTGTTAATCAAGCTCTAATTACCGTATATAACTCAATTAATCATCCGGCTAAGGACACTCAATCGGAAAATTTAGCTTTAAAGAACAAAACAATTAGCAATATGGATGGATATATTATCATGGCACTAATCAAATATGATCATGTTATTTTCTCAAATTGTGCTCTCTCGGGACTTAGCCAATCAAATTGTGCCTAATGAAACATCCAACATTAACATATAAATTGAGCAAGAGGAAAATGAAACTATAATTAACAACCAACATCCATGAACCACAATCCAAGCTATTCAACACTACTCAATCATCGTGAAACAAAAGATTGAATTTTCATTCAACATTAACCCAAATTCATTACAAATGAGAGATGCTAAAATTACAAATGAGAGAGGAAGGATTTCGCCCAAGAATCTCTCCAAATGAAGCCTCCCTTCCCCTTGAGCACCTCCATCAAGCTTCCATCATCCTCCAATGGCCTCCTCCCCTCCAAGCTCTTTGGGGAAGAAGAACCCCCAATAAAAACCCTAAAAACAAAGAAATAGCCAGAAGAGCAGCTCACGGCCGAAGATTGCTTCAAAATAACGCAGCAGGACCCACTTAAACCCGTGCGGTCGGATTTGGGGGGCGGGCACCCGCTGCCTGCCCCCGCAGCTCGCTGCGCACGCTGGCAAAGAGATAACGGGGCCGGGTCGGAGACCCGGCCCCAAACGACGACCGCCCGCTCCAAAGGAGCGGGCGCTTCGAGCGGGCCGGCCAGTGGGCCGGCCCGCGTCGAATGTTTTTTTAAAGTTTTATTTATTTTTAATTACTGAACAACGGCCCGCTCCGAGAGCGGGCCGCGACATTGGGCTGGCCAGCGGGCCAGCCAAAAAGTCGGGCTTTTTATTTTTTTTAAAGAATTCCAGAATTGCTCTAATGCCTCTTTTGCTCCAATTAAATCTCCAAAAATACCTAAAAATCCCAGAAAAATCCCAGAAAATTCTGGAAAATCTCCAAGACTCCTAGGAGTACCTAAAAATAGGAGAAGAAAAAATTAGTTCATAAAAATCGTATTTTATGTATAAAAGGAGATTAGGCGTTAATAATCCACGATATCACGAAAACACACGTATCAACGTCGAAATAAACATGATATACACATAAAATACCCGGAAATGGGGGGGATAAGCAATTTATATCTCGAATCAGCCAGCTCATCCTCTACCTGGCCGCCGCCGAAGAGGCTGTGAGTTCAGCGCTCGTCAAAGAAGACGATGGGGTACAACGGCCATCTACTACGTCAGTCAGGTCCTCTGAGGCGCAGAGGTCAGCTACTCGAGGATCAAAAAGATGGCTTTCGTGTTGGTCCAATCCGCCAGGAGATTACGGCCGTATTTCCAAGCACACACCATCTTGGTCCTCATCGACACTCCCTTAGAGTAGACCCTGAAGAGGCTTGGTCGATCAGGGAGAATGACAAAATGGGTGTCGAACTAAGCAAGTTCGACTTCTAGTATAAGTCGAGGACCGCCATCAAAGGGCAGGCTCTCGCCGACTTTATTGTCGAACTCACCTACGACGACTGCCCCGGGAAGAGGTATGTGCAACTAGCACAATACCTGAGGCTATCCAATGCCCTCAACCAGCAGGGCAAAAGACGCAATCGAGGACGAGGGAACCTGGATCGTTCTGGTCGACGGTTCGGCCACACAAGCTGGAAGCGGGGCCAGGATAATCATCCAAACATTCGTGGGTGACATACTTGAATCCGCCCTTCGCTTTGATTTCCAAACCACTAAAAATGGTGCAGAATATGAAGCAGCCATCAACGGACTCCGAATGGCTCGAGTTTTGGGGGCGAGAGTAGTCCAACTACTCAGTGACTCCTGCCTCGTCGGCCATCAACTGAATGTGACCTTCGAGGCCCGCGATGACTCAATGCAGAGTTATGTGCAAGTTGCTAAGGTAGAGCTCCCCACATTCGCATGCATAGAAATTCATCACGTGCCAAGGTCGAAGAATCATCGAGCTGACGCCTTGTCGAAGCTTGCATCATCTTCCCCCGCGGGACTCGGTCGGACCGTGTATGTACAACGTCTACCCCATCCCAGTGGGCTGGCACAATAGCTTCTGAGCCTCGACCAGGTGGCCATGTGGATGGATCCGATAATCGGTTACTTAAACACCGGGGAGAAACCGACCGACCCAGTGGAGGTACGAAAACTTGAGCAGAAGGCCTACCAATTCGTCCTGCTGGATAGTTCATTGTACAAAAGATGATGGACCATGTATGACATTTTCCCCTACCTTAAATGCTTAGCCCCGCAGGAAGCACACTACGTGATCCAGAGATCCATGAGGGCGACTGTGGGAACCATTGCAAAGGGAAAGCCATAGCCTGAAGGCTGTGAGACAAGTGTACTTTGGCCAACGATGTTCAAAGATGCCGTCGAATACGTTCGACGGTGCTCGACCTGCCAAAAGTTCTCAAAGATGCTCGGCACCACCGACTGATCTGATCCCCATCGTCAGCCCAGTTCCTTTCGCCAAATGGGGACTGGATCTCCTTGGACCATTCAAACCAGTGAGTGGGCAATGGAGATACCTGATAGTGGCGATCCACTATTTCACCAAATGGATCGAAGTGGAGCCTTTATCCCGAATCACCTGGAAGGAGGCTCGAAGCTTCGTCTGAAAGTCGGTCGTCTGTCGTTTCGGCATCCCATAATCCATAGTAACAGACAACGGGACACAATTCGACAGTGCCGGCTTTAGAGATTTCTGCACAGAGCTGAAGATCAAGATGCACTTCGCCTCCGTCGCTCATCCCCAGACAAACGGCTTGGCGGAATCATCAAACAAAAGCAACCTTGGGCCCCTACGGAAGAGAATAGTCAGGCTCGAAGGAACTTGGTTAGACGAGATCCCTGGCATATTATGGTCGTATAGAACAATCCACAAAACTTCGAGAGAGGAAACACCTTTCATGCTGTCCTACGAATGCGAGGCCGTCGTCCCCGTCGAGGTCAATGAGCGACCGCCTCGTTTCCAATACTACGATGAAGAAAGAAACTCAGAGGGTCTCGAGCTCAACCTACAACTGGTGGACGAGGTCCGTGAACGGGCGTTGGCGACCCTCATCGAACAGAAGGGGTGCATGGCCCGCTACTTCAACTCAAAAGTCTGCCAACACAGCTTCCGTGTGGGAGACTTGGTGCTATGCAAGGCCGCTTTCACTCCTAATATCCTCAAGCAGGGAAAGCTCGCTACAAAATGGGAGGGGTCCTACACAGTGATCGACGTAATCGGTCCGGCCACCTACCGACTCGCTACTTTGGATGATATGGAACTTCCTCATCCTTGGAACACAGAACATCTACGAAAGTATTATCAATTATTGTACTAAAGGAGTAAATCGACCGTTCATTTTTCATCATATACATGTTCATTATGAATGCAAAGTAGATCGTTCTTCGACATCAGCCGTGTAACGCCTCGCTTCCCAAAAGCGGTGGAAGCGAGAACATTACAAAGATCCGCATGAACTGGAGCGGTGAAGCTCGAGTTCACTAAGCGTCTGTGATAACAACCTTGCATGATTTCTTACATGCATTTCAGAACAATAAGAACATTCATTTATTTTAAGCCATAATCCAGAAGTCCGCACGCAGAAATAAAACGATAAGGCCTCAGCAGGGCCAAAAGGACTACAAAAAGAATATACACTAATACAATATACTAAAAGCAAATCCCAAGAAAAGCGGCAACTGCTCGGGTCTCTAGTCTTCCACAGGGAGTGACTCAGCATTGACGGCAAACTCCTGACTCTCCAGTACAGGCGTCCCAAACAGGTCTTCCTGGTACTCAGGCTCGAGATCTGACATACATTCCAAAAATACGAATGTATGTCAGCAAGGGTCTGCAAGAAAAAGGTGCGATGACCCAAATCGAGGTGTACGAATTATTAAACATATTTAAAAGATGATAATAGTTCTAAAGTCACAATTATACATTTATTCACATGCAGTTATGAATATGACAGTTCTAAACAGTTAAAGTAAAAGCATTTATGAGCATGTCAGTTCTAAAGAATTAAAGCAGGCATTATAAACATGACAATTCTATGTGCGAGTAAGGTAACAATAATTATTTCAGGTTCCATGTAAATGTTTCTATCATGCATAGGGTTCTCGCCTTTAAGACGTGGTGAGTGAGTCAGGCCTTCTTACAGGGGTATAATCGTGATTGACGCCACCCATCGCATACGGGTGGTGCTGTTGAAGGGGGACCCTTTCACACGCTTAGTGGCTGCTCAACCTTAACCCCACCCAAATGTTGTGCTGAAACACGAGCCAGCCTAATCAAGTTGCACGAGTTCACGAATTCAAGATTTTGCTTTTGAAGCGCACGAATTCACGTACTCAATTATTTTCAAATGTTTCATTAGTGTCCAACCTAACAATGTGTGTACAAGTGTAGTGTGAAGCATGATATATGTGTACAAGTAATTTCAGGCATTTCATAACAAGAAAATCAGTTGGTTAATTGATGAATAGGTTGCATGTTTGTGTTTTTAATTTACAAGTCGATATGCAATTTAGAATGTAATAAACTGCAATAATTCACACACTTGCCTGACATGGATGGTTTTGGGTGTCCAAGCAATTTATGGAAAAGACGTGACGTATCTGCGTCATTAAATACACGGCAATAAGCTAGCCGATCATAACCGATTAAACTAACAACCTATAATACTAACATTTAGCTTTAATAGACCCATCCTAAAAACCCAATAAGATGGCTTAACCCAATGCGCATATATATGCACCCAAACCCAATAAGATAATATTAAAACTCAAAAGAATATACCCAATAGTAATAATACCCCAAACTCATTAACTTAAAACCCAATAGGCATATACCCAATACTCAATTAACATCATACTCATATCATAATACCCAAACACAATAAGATAATTACCCAAACCCAATAGCAATAATAAGGTAACTAAAACCCAATAAGAATATTTCCTCTTTCTTCTTCTATCTCCTTTTATGTTTTCAGATCTGCCTCTTATCTTCTCCTAACCTTTTTTTCTTTTTTTTTCTTTTTTTGTTTCTCATTGCATGTGGCTCACGGCAAAGGGGGGGTGGCGGCAGCAAGGGAGGCAACGACTAGGGCTAGAGGCGGCGGCGACTAGGGTAGGGGGTGGCAGCCTGCGGTAGCACGGCGGGCGGTAGCGTGCGCAAGAGCGACGCGGTTTGTAAAGGGGAGGGCGACGACGTTGTTGCGGGTGGAGCACACGGCGGTTGGGCCAGGGCGACGGTGGCGTGGCCAGCTGAGGGCAAAGGGCACACGGCTAGGGCAAGGGGCGCAACTAGGAGGAGGGAGGCACCAGAGAGAGGAGGGGTTTGTGTTGTATGGATTGATCTGAAAACACAGATCTCAATTTCTCTTTTTCTCATCTTTCTAATTTTAGTTTCAATTAGAATTGGGTTTTGTTTTTGGTAAATGATGATTTGGGTTTGTGAAATTTGATGTGGATTTGAGCTGAATGTTTGATTTGGCTTTGTTTTGAATTCCAATTTGGTTGGAATTTTACAGGGAGAAGGAAAACTCTGATGTGTTTCTTGTTGTTGACGTTGTGTTTGCTGATATAGGAATAGTGAAGAGGGCAGCTTGAAGGGAGAGAGCTGGAAGTGGGGGGAGAAGATTGAAGGCATGGTTGGATCTCACCAATATAATTCGGTGGAATTCATTTCGTAGGGTTAGGTTAATTAACAAATTAATTAGGGGTAATCAATTAGGGTTAATAGTTAATTAATCACGTCATGATAAAAGTAAAAAAACAAAGACGCACTCGCGTCGATGCGTAGAAATAGGACAGTACACGAAACATCCGGACGATCAAAACAGAGTATGGGCACACAATAACCAACACGCATAGAAATACCGGCCGTTACAAGTCGTAACACTTTCGTTGGTCGTAAGTCGAAGGGGACATGCCCCTCGCCAACGAACAACCTTCGTCGGTCGTAAGTCGAAGGGGCGACGCCCCTCGCCACCGAACAACCTTCGTCGGCCGTAAGTCGAAGGGGCCATGGCCCTTGCCACCGAACGACCCTCGTCGGTCGTAAGTCGAAGGGGTCACACCCCTCGCCACCGAACAACCTTCATCAGCCATAGTCCAAGGGGCCATCCTTGCTACTGAACGACTCTCGAACGTCGTCGATCATAAGTCGAAGGGACCGCGTCCCTCGCACGAAACGACCTTCGACCCTCGATCGTCAACTGTAAGCCAAAGGGTCACCCTTGCCACTGAACGAATCTCGATTGACGTCAGCCATAAGTTGAAGGGACCACGTCCCTTGCCACCGAACAACCATGTCGAGAAAATTCTTGTCAGATAGTGTCATGACACTCCAGCGACCTAGGTCTACTAAACTTACGTCGTTAAGGGGCCACATACATGCGCACATATCTAAACACTGACAAGGATTTCAAAAAACACTTCAAAAACAGACGTGAAAATTTCCTGTTGCAAAAATTCTTTTCATTTAATTCTGGGCAATTACATATGACTCGCTCGAGACCAGTCTTACAAAAATAATGATTCACAAAATTTAGGAAGACGAGGCATCGTCGGTGTAAAAAAGGTCCTTTATTGCTCTCACCACCCTATCCATCTTGGAGGTGGTCCGAGCCTTGTAAGCATCGACCTCTTTTTCTTTCTCAAGAAGCGTGACCTGAAGGTCAGCAACCTCCTTCCTCGATGCCTCAAGATCAGCACGGAGTTGAGATCGCTCTCTCCCATACTGAGCTTTCACCTGCTTCCTGGTGATTGACACGGAGGCGTAACTGGATTTTGCCTCCGGGGCCGCCCAATCTGATGCGGCCTTGGAAGACATGGTCGTCCCCAAGTCCTCCTCCAGCTTCCTCACCTGAGCTCTGAGCTCAGAAGTCTGGTTCTTGGTAGCTGCCAGCCGGCACTGCCCCTCGATCAGGTCGAAGGCCTTGCGGTGTAGGCATGCACCGAAAATGACCACCTGCAGAGGGCGACAATCAGCAAAACCAGAAGGGAAAGTAAAGAAAAAAGGCCCAGTGGCAATGAACCTGAAGACCACTACGGACAAAGCAGTTGGCCATCATCTCAAGATCGACCCATGCAAGAAGTCGAAATCCTTTGGCAGAGTGATATTCTCCGCCAGACGGGCCCCCGTCCCAAAGTCCAGGAGGGCCGACTCGTCCCTCTCCACGACAAATGGGGGCCGACAGGGCTCCCCTTGAGTCTCCATAGGATGGCCGACCAAAATGTGGTTCGACAGCAAAAGGTGACCGAACTATAGAGAAATGAGGCCGGTAGAAGGGACCGGAGGAACAATGTCCTCGTATGGCCACCTGTCATGAGGCGGGATGGCGAAAGGTTCAGCCCAACTCGAGGATCAGAAGGAGACGCCTTCAAAGCCCCTACAGCCTGACTTGATGAGCCTCCAGCCTCCCCCAATTCCAGAAGGAAGTCCTTCGCCTCCCCCTCTTCCTCCACTTCCTCTTCTTTCTCCTCAGCCCTCTTCCTCTTCCGGCCTTCTTCATAGGACCGCTCCAACTCTGAAGTCAAATCTCTGTATACTTCGCCTGGCATTTTTGATTATCGGAAGCAAGGAGAAGAAGATGAGATTTCCTCGAGTTACCAAGGGTCAGAAGCACAAAAGCCCTTGGCTTCACAACTCCAGTTTCTTATACGCAAAGGAATTTCAATGGCTCAGTACCCAATGACCGACACGCGTCGGAAACTCACCAAAAGCAACGGTTGAGATCAACTGAAGACGAGAAGTTTTGGCGGCATGAATCAAATCAGCTGCTTCAAATGTCGTCCCCCTTTAATGAAAGTACTCATCATCGGCCTCGATCAGTGCTATCTCTCGAGAACGTATGACGGGGGCCAATGTTGATACACGGGTACGGCCAATGAAACAGCATTGGATAATTGAGGCCCAATCACGGCCCAATATCACACGACAACGGCTCAGGGCCTGCCAACGAGACGGAGTCGGTGTGAGACTGAGTCGAAGGAATAATTATTCCCAACCATTGGACTCCTGCCAACATCAATGGGGTGGAGTTAATGGGGCAGAGTAAATGGACAGCCGTTAGCTCGAATCTTGGAGAAGATCGTGCCCTAATCAATGAGGGGCGGTTACACCTCATGAAGAAGGAGCTACCTATAAATAGGCCAACAGACAAAGGTAAAGGGGTTCCATCTTCAAGGTACGAGATCTAATACATAGAACTCTATCTCCTCACTTAACCATTCTATATTCGAGCTTGCATCGTCAGCCTAGAGACAAACACCCGTGGGTCGATCTCAGCTACACCAAGCTCCCTCGCTTCTTTAAGTTTCCTACTAACTTAAGCATCGGAGGGATTTGGATCGGAACCTAGATCCGACCCCCCTAACGACTCCATGTGGTGTAGATCGACGATCGCCATCCAGCACTGAAGGCCGACATTGTGTCATCAACTCGAACGATCGACCAAACGTCCGCTCATAGGTCGATCAAGGGTCGTATCACCTCCAGCTACCAGCATCCAACCCTAGTTCTTCCAACTAAGGCTCCCACCTCTATTGCTGACAAGGTTCTAGCTCAGCGTTACGAGTCTCCGTCAGCTTGACAACTGTCCTGGTCAATTTTGGCCTTTACAGTCGCCGAACTTATCAACAAAGCTATCGAGCAAGCCATTATACCACTCTACAGCTGCCTTCTTCAAGGTCGTCTGGAAAGCTTGATAAAGGAGGGCGTCACCTGCCCCGTGGATCTCCATCACTCCCCAGTATCGCTGCACATGCTCCAGGGGATCACCTGAACCGTCATACAGTTCAATCTGAGGTAGCTTGAACCTATGTGGTACCGGGGTTGAGATCACTATTTGGGTCAGCAGATTGGCTTCTTCGGGTAGGGGGAGGCGTTGGTGACCTTCGGGAAATATTTCTGTCGCCACGATGCTCTTGCCGCTGGTTAGAATCGTTGAATGAGCCTCCTCGGCACTCAGAGGCGTTCCACCCTCTCTCCCGGGGTCGGGTTGCGGTCGTGGCTCCTTCGTCGCCGGTCATCACGACTAGGAGAGTGGCAATATGATCACTTCATATTTTACACCTTTTTCTGCATGTTTGCATGCCATTTTGATCACCCATATCGCGTTTTTTCACGATTATTCGACAATATTACGATGCTTTTCACGATTTCTTGTTTTTGTCGAATTTCAGGAGATTTGGAGCGATTTGGAGTGATTCTGATATGCACCCACTCCGAAGTGTCACCCGTGACTCTTTCAAGGGGAATTCTACGATTGGAGAGGAGTGGAAGAAGAAAGAACGTCGTAGGAGCTACGAGGAAGCAAAAATACGAAGATTGGGCATTTTCAGCATGCCACTCGGCCGAGTGAAGGAGTCACTCGGCCGACCATCGACAGCCCGCTCGGCCGACCAGATCGGACACGCAGCAGTTTGAATATCAGCGTGCACTCGGCCGAGCATCGCCAGACCACTCGGCCGAGCACGGAGACACCACTTGCCTGAGTGGCATCTCGACGATGGCAAGCAAAAATCCCAAAGTTACTGTAATCCGTCAGTCAGCTCCCGAGTTCCGACTCGGCCGAATGAAGAAATCACATCGGCCGAGTGAATAAAGTCACTCGGCCGAGTGACTCCCGAGGAGACGACCCCCTAAAAGTCCGAAGTTACTGGAATCTGTCAGGGTCTGTCACTCGATCGAGTGACATTTGTCACTCGGCCGAGTGAACCACGCTGCCTGTAGCGTAAATTGCGATTTTCAAGCTGCGCAGGGGCAATTTTGTCACAGTTTTTGGGCGATTTTGGGGGGTATTTAACCCCAGTTTTTAACCTAGTTTAGAGAACTTTGTTCAGACTTTTTGTAGCCTTTTTAGAATACTTTTTAGGAGATTAGATTTGGTTCTTGGAGAGAGATAACAGTGTTAATTTGTTGGATGCTATTGAAACTTCATTGGTTTGTCTCTCTTTCTATCAAAAACCTCATTTTTATTGATATATTGTCTATTGCAATGATTTCTATTGATATTTCTATTGAATTTCTAATGATTTGCATTATGAATTGTGAGTAGTTTTATCGTCTTAGGGTGTAGGGATGAACCCTACGAACCCTATTTCTAATTTGTGATGAATTGGTGAAATTCTTACTAGAATTGATTAGGGTTAGTTTGGGATTGATTTAATACGAATAGCTAGGGATTCATACCGATTGGGATTTGCAAGAGATTGGATCCCAACTCGATAAGAAGCCCTAGAAATTCGAATTGGGTTACAATTGGGTTTCTCTGGAATCGGTTTGCAAGAGATTGGACCGAAACTGGGGTTTTCGATTGCAATTCTATACCAATACCCGTTTGCAAGAGATTGGACGGGTAGGAACTATCCCAACCTAGCTCGTAGCTCGAGTTAGCACGAGAGTGGGCTCGAGATACGATTGGACGATGATGTTGTTCTTCACGCTAGCTTGCCTAGGTTAGGGTTTGCAAAAGATTGGACCCTACCCTAGGTTTGCTATAGACCGGCAATAGCACGAGAGCGTGAGCTTGGTTCTACATTTAGTTGCAACTAGTTCACCTGAATTTCAAGTATAGCAATTGTGAAACCTACGAATCACAATGACGAGATACGGTTTGTAGCGGGGATTTCCTATCCATGTGTGTTTTTATTAATTTGATATTTTCTTTATACGATTGAACGACTGTGATCGCTTTATTGCAAATATTTCTCGACTGTTCTTATAGCCAGGTGAATTGAAGAATACACCGTCATTTGCCTTCCTCGTGTTTGATACCCGCTCACCGCTACACCGTGCGCTTGCGGTAAGACTAGCGAATCCTGCCCCGGGTGTGTATCCGGGGCGTCGATCAAGTTTTTGGCGCCGTTGCCAGGGAGGTTTTGACGGAGTTCGATTTCAATCACCCAGTTATTTTTCAATTTCTTTATTTATTTCTTCATTCTTTTCTAACTTCATTCTGTTTACAGCCCAATTTTGCACGTTCTCCCAAAATTTTCCACAAGATCTTAACAGGTAACATGGGGGATGCAATGCCAATGACTGAGTCTGGCCAGGGAGATGATGAATCCTTTGTGGAGCTCCTTAAGGAACTTGTTGATGAGGTCCACTTCATTAGAGCTTTTGCTATTAACATCGAGGACCCCGTCGAATAATTATTTGCATGCTTCGTGATGGATCAAATCTCCCTGGATGGGACAATTGGGGGCAACATCAGAGTTGATGTGAGAGACGACAAGCTATATTTCGAAGACAGCAGAACATGCATCGAGAAGTGCTACATCCCCGAGGGATCCACTGGACATACCAATATTCAGGGAAGTACGCTCTATGACCCCTACTCCTGCATTTATGGGTTAACTGACATATCTCTTGGTCTCAGGAATGGACCGGAGCAAAGTGGAGGTCCTATCGATGCCCACGCAGAATTGTGCAGTGTCAATTCAGATGCACCGTCCTCACCAAGAAGCGAATCTGAGCCTCCACTCGAGAGTGCACCACCCGAACATGAGCTAAACTCAGAAGATGAAGGAGAAGCCAAACTCACACAAGCTGATGAAGCAGAGGGTACTGCACCTCTTGAGGTAGAGCTTAAACAATTACAGCCGAATCTAAGGTATGCTTTCTTGGGTAGTAAATTGACCTTTCCGGTGATTGTTAATGCCCACCTCGGCCATGATCAACTTGAAAAACTATTAGAAGTCCTTAGGGACCACAAGGATGTCCTTGGCTACACTATCTCGGATCTTAAGGGAATAAGCCCTAGGCTATGCACGCATAGGATCCACTTGGAAAACACTGAAGTCACTTCCATTGAGCCTCAAAGGCGGTTGAACCCGAATATGAAGGAGGTCGTCAAAAAGGAAATCCTTAAATTGCTTGAGGCCGGCATTATTTATCCAATCTCAGACAGTAGATGTGTTAGTCCCATTCACGTTGTCCCCAAAAGGGGGGATGACCGTTATAAAAAATGAAAAAGGAGAACCCATCTCTACACGCACTGTCACGGGATGGCGGATGTGTATTGATTACAGAAAACTAAATAAAGCCACCCGAAAAGACCATTACCCACTACCCTTCATAGATCAAATGCTTGAACGGCTTGCTAAACATAAATACTTTTGCTACTTGGATGGGTATTCGGGGTTTTTCCAAATCCCTTTGCATGAAGATGACCAAGAAAAGACTACTTTTACTTGTCCCTATGGCACTTACGCCTACCGTAGAATGCCCTTTGGTCTTTGTAATGCACCCGCGACCTTTCAGAGGTGCATGACCTCCATCTTTTCCGACTACATTGAAAATATTATGGAAATTTTCATGGATGATTTCTTAGTTTATGGAAGTGAGTTTGATTCTTGATTGGCTAATCTTACCAAAGCTCTTAAAAGATGTCAACAAAATAATCTTACTCTTAATTGGGAGAAATGTCACTTCTGTTGGATCCTGCCAAAACAGAGTTAGGATCGATAATTAAAGTGGAGACTTACGCTTGCGTATGCGGAACGGTAGTCTCGGAACTTTGCCTTCGGATTCGCCACGACGGATCGAGTCTTCTCACGAACGGAGTAAGGCTACTAATCCACAATCTAAATCTCTATTTTAGATTAAGAACTTGGAAAGAGGAAGAGAAAGGATTTCTGCAGAGCTTCGCTAGGATGAAGTTGCATGCATGAATTTCATGCAAAAGGTGTTTGAAATGGCTTACCCTTGGGTCTTATTTATTGCCCCCAAGGTAGTTATTTTAGGGTAAGTTGTTCCTTTGGAACAACTTAAATAAGGTGTACCATGATACATGGCACATTATAAGCTTAAGTTGTACCATATGCATGGTACAACATAAGCTTAAGATATTCCCCCTTTATTAGCCATATGTCGCATGCACTTATGCATATATAATGCGACTTTTCCACTCATCCAGAGATCCTCTCCGTAAGGGAACAGATTCCCTTTGTACACGACTTCGTGTACGCGACGTTCGAGGTCCGTATTCCCTCGTACATCCCCCACAAGGGTGTACAAACGTCTTCCATATCCAACATCTCCCACTCACACTTGAGGGGATTGTAAGAGAACGTATTTCCCTTAGTTCTTTCATCTATCATACCGAGAAATAGACCGTGCGACCGTCATGCGCGTAGAGTCTGTTGTTGTGCACTTGTTAGAGATACACAACGACCTCGAAGGTGCAAAGTTGAGTAGTTCAACGCATGCTTTACCCTAGATTATTTCTTCACATTTCTTATACTTTATATTCAACAATTGAATCCCATCTGGATTACAATTGGCTGGCCAGCTTTGAATCATTAAAGTCAAAATGCGAATATGAAATCAATCTTCCTCTTCTTGCGAACCTTCTGATCTTGACTTGATTCGCTTTTCTAACGTGCCCCGCCGAGCCGAATTATCATAGCCTATTAGCAACACGCTAAGATAGCGATCATCTCGTCAAATCTAAAGGAACCAATTGGAGTCCTTGAGGGTAAGAGTTAAGACCCGTATGGCCTTTGAGTCTCACATAATAGCAAACACTATTGCTACTAACTCAGTGGTCGAAATGCATACGTGGTATGAGCACGTATTACAACATCACTCCTTTCCCAGGGAGAGTATGTCTTAATGATGTTGTACGGATGAAAAGATCAGACACCACAGTGCCTATCTTTTTGAGTCCCCTTACTACTCGTGAAATATTCACGGACTCTCATCCTGCATCAGACAGATAGGATTAAAAAATCCTATGAGATCTCTTTCAAATATCCTTGTGATACAGATCTTAGATCTTTTGTAAGCATACATATGATGCAGATCTTTCATTCGACTATCTTGTTTAAGTCATGACTCTAAATCATTTGTCTAATGATTTTGACTTTAAACTAGTCTCATCTCTATCTTATCCATCTGATAAGATAAGGCGGTTGCTCATGTGAGAGAGCCAACCTTAATCTGTCCGACATACACATAATAAAATAGCTGAGACTTAAACACAAATGTATATAAAATCATTTGTAAGAAACTTGTATGCAAATTAAATTTTTGATCTTCTATAGACATGGGAAATATTACATGATACAGCTCAGCACCTACGCATTCCCATAGATGATAAGTGTTTGAAAAACACATCTCTGGGGATCGCCTTAGTAAGGGGATCCGCTATCATCTCATGCGTGGATATGTATCCTATGTCTACTTCCTTCCGTTTGTCATAATCCTTCGCAAACTTGAATCGAATGTCAATGTGTTTGGTCTTACAATGAAATTTAGGATCTTTGACATAGGCAATCGAAGCTTGACTATCACTGTATATAGGAACAGTGCTCGAGTCAGAGGCATTCGTCAGCCTGTCTAAGAATTTCCTAAGCCAAACAGCTTCTTGGACCGCCATGCTGAATGCTACGAATTCGGCTTCCATGGTTGATAAGGCGATGCAGGTTTGCTTCTTGCTGCTCCAGGATATTGCACCATTCCCGAGCAAGTAAACAAAGCCTGAGGTAGATCTTCGCTCGTCGAGATCACCCGCCCAATCAGCATCGGTATAGCCTTCGAGTCTCAAGGTATTGCCTTGATAGCATAACGCATAGTCCGCAGTCCCTTTGAGGTATCTTAATATCCTCTTCACCGCTTTCCAGTGTGCTTGTCCTGGATTGGATTGGTAACGGCTTACCATACCAACAGCATAGCAAATGTCCGGTCTGGTACACATCATGGCGTACATCAGACTCCCGACAGCACTGGAGTATGGAACTTTTTCCATAACTTTCTTTTCTTTTGTATCTTTGGGACACATCTCCAAACATAGACCCTCGCCTTTGCTTATTGGAGTATCAATTGGCTTGCAGTCCTGCATATTAAACCGTTCTAAAACTTTCTTTATATATGTCTCTTGAGAGAGAGAAAGAAGTTTCTTGGAACGATTCCTTGAGATCTTAACCCCAAGGATATATGCAGCTTCACCCATGTCTTTCATCTCAAAGACGGATGAAAGCCAAGCTTTGATATCCAAGATAAGACGCTTATCATTTCCGGCTATAAGTATGTCATCTACATAAAGAGACATAATTACATACTTGTTTTTAATCCTCTTAATATATACGCAGTTGTCTTCGTCGAGCATGGAGAAACCATACGACAATACGACTTCTTGAAAGCGCATATACCACTGCCTTGAGGATTGTTTAAGACCATATATGGATTTACGAAGTTTACAAACCTTATGTTTGTTTTCTTCTTGTATGAACCCGTTTGGTTGTTCCATGTAGATCTCCTCATCTAGTTCTCCGTTAAGAAAAGCAGTCTTTACATCCATCTGATGTAACTCGAGGTCCAAACAAGCCACCATTGCCAGAATTAAGCGAATGGAGGTAAAACGCACGACAGGAGAGAAAGTCTCTTCGTAGTCTATTCCTTCCTGTTGCGTGAAACCTTTCGCAACAAGGCGAGCTTTATATTTCTCGATGGAGCCATCAGCCTTATGCTTGATTTTGAGAACCCACTTGTTCCCAATGGCTCTACGTCCCTTAGGTAAATTAACCAAGTCCCAGACTTGGTTTGTTTTCATGGATTGAAGTTCTTCTTCCATTGCCGCTATCCATTTATCTTTAGCAGGGCATGTGACGGCCTGTTTGAAATTTGCAGGTTCGTCATCATCTTGTAGTAATGTCATGAATGTTTGAGGAAATTCATCCTCAAATCTCAGAGGTGTTAGCCTCGTTCGATTACTACGTCTTGTTTGAGTTTGATCACTCCCACTTGGAATGACATCACTCCCACTTGGAATAACATCACTCCCACTCGGAATAGGATTGGTATCGTTCGTATCATCCATTGGTGAAGTTTGAAACGTATTTTCTTCTTCACCAAGAATTCTCCCACTCGAACGTTCCGATCCTTCTTGATCCCAAGTCTCAAACAAGGATAAGTCTTGACTTATCTCACCCTGTCTTGGAAACTCTTTTTCCAAGAAGACAACATCCCTCGATTCGAATTCTATTAGACCCCCATTGTCCTCTTGACCGACAAAAACATATCCTTTGGAGTTTTCAGCGTATCGGATGAAGATACACTTCCTCCCACGTGGCCCAAGTTTGCCATATTTGTGAGAGGATAAATGTGCGTAAGAGGCACAACCCCAAGGTTTTAGAATGTTTAAGTCTGGAGTTCTATTGTTCCACAACTCATAAGGAGTAGAACTTATCGACTTCGAGGGTACACGGTTTAAGATGAATGCTGCCGTCAATAATGCGTCACCCCAAAAGGTGATAGGCAAATTTGCCTGAGACATCATTGATCGGACCATTTCCATCAATGTCCTATTTCTTCTTTCCGTAACACCATTTTGTTGCGGAGTATAAGGCATAGTTATTTGATGAACTATGCCTTTTTCATCACAGAGTTCCTTAAAACTCGTTGATTGATATTCTCCACCCCGATCAGTTCGCAAGACCTTTATCTTGCGATCTAGTTGATTTTCCACTAAACTCATATAGTTTTTGAAGCAAGTTAAAGCTTCATGTTTGTGGGAAATCAAATAAATGTGACCGAAACGGGTGAAGTCATCAATAAATGTGATGAAATAGGACTTCCCGCGTCTTGTCTTAACATTCATTGGACCGCAAATGTCCGAATGGATAAGCTGTAATGGAACTTCGGCCCTTGTGCCAGTTCCAAACGGCTTGCGACAAGTTTTCCCTACAAGACAATGTTCGCAAGTTGACATTTCAACTTTTGAAACATTAGATAGCAAGCCACTTTTGGCAAGTCTATCCATTCTAGTTGGTCCAATATGACCAAGTCTTGCATGCCAACAAATGATCTCAGACTCAGAGTTAGAAGCATTTGTCAAATGGAAACTTTCATTAATGGAAGAAGAATCATCATACATTGTATTTAAAACAATTAATCCATTACAAACATTACCAGAACCAATCAAAGAATTATTACAAACAAGGTCAACATATTGTTTATAGAACCTCCACTCATAATCTAAAGACATTAACATGACCACGGAAACGATATTCCTTCTAATATCTGGAGCAAAGAGGACGTCGTGCAATAATAAAGTCCGGCCATTGTCGAGAACTAGCTTGCATGTTTCGACGCCTTTGACTTCAACACGAGTGTTGTTGCCGACGTATATCCACTTTGTTCCTTGAGTTATCCTTCGATACTCTACGAAGAACCTTCTGTCCTTCGCTACGTGGTCTGTGGCCCCTGAATCAATCAACCAAAAATAGTTAGATTCAGCAAGAAACATGGAACTAGAAACACATATGTAACTAGCCCTACAAGTTACCTTATCACTTTCATCCGTACATGTACGGGCGAAGTGACCGTACTTGTTGCACTTAAAGCACTTGATCTTCTTCAAGTTTTTCTTCTTTAAGTGCACATTCTTTTGCCACTTTTTGTTCTTTGTCTTCTTTGAGGTTTCCGGTTCTTGCTTTCGTTCGTTCACAAACCGTAAGCGTTTATTCTTCCGCTTATTTCCTCCATGTGAGGAACTAGCGGCCACGTGCACTTCTGCACTTGGTTTTGCGGCTTGAATCTGCTCTTCCTCGAGTTCGAGGTGTTTCGATACATCGCTTAAAGTTTTAATGCACTCATTATGAGTGAGATGCATTTTCATGTTATCCCAGCTATCTGGGAGTGAACGAATGACTGCTTGGATCTGCTGTTCGTCAGACAGCGTAACACCCGCATCCTTTAATTCAGATATAAGATTCGCCATGTGGCGGAGATGCTTTTTCATAGAATGATCTCGTCGCATCTTGTACGAATCAAATTGAATGTTTAAGGAGCGGAGTTTGGTAACCGAAGTTCCACTAAACTTTATCTCTAGCTCAGACCATATGTCTTTGGCTAGGTCGAATTCCCGAAATAGACGCATTATGTCATTGTCCATTGCGGACAGTAACGTAATATGTGCTATTTTGTTCTTTCGAGTCCAAGTATCATAAGCTTCCCGGTCCCTCTTGTGTTGGGCCGTATTGCCTAACTCAGGTTCTTCCATTATGTTTTGGAGTGTTTCGAGCACATCTTACTCCTCCAAAACATATTGGATTTTAATTGACCAAAGTTTATAATTGTCGCCATTGAGCTTTTCACCTTTGTTAAGCTCTGCGACAATGTTCTTAGAAGCGGTAGACATATTTGATTCAAAAAACTGCAAAGAGAATGAAAAACACGATCAAAATTCTATGCATAAAGTTTCGATTCTTTAAACACTTGATAAGTTCCTTGGATGCGTTGAAATGTTACTCTAGAATCGAGAAGTTCACTACGTTCCCAACTACCATCTAGAAGTAACTTTCAAAGTATCCCTCTTACTTATCTCAAGTAAAAAGAAATCATAAATAATACCCGTATGGTATTAGCAGCGGAAAAATATTTTGAAAAACATATCTTTCAAAATGGAATAGGTGAGAATTTGCGCAAAGAATTTTAGCGCAACAATTGCCAAGCCACGAGACCTGTTCTACACACCCATGGGTTAGATAACCATGGTCGGATCGTGGTAGGACTTGGAATTCTAAATTGCGCTATCCCGATTAAGGACGGGACATAACCTATTTGAAAACATCTTTTCCAAAAAATTTGAAAGCACGTTGGCTAATCTCTGTAGAGTAGAGCACAACGTCACAAGTGCATTGGCTAATCTCCGTAGAGTAGAGCACAATGACATGGCTAATCTCACATGAAGTAGAGCACTATGGATAATCTTCAAGGAGTAGAGCCCAATGAAAAACTTCATTAAAACGTTAGTCCCGTATGAACTAGTCGGCACTGTGGTTAGCCCCGTATGGGCTAATCGACACATTCGAGTTTGACCAATGCCCTTTGTCACCCCGTATGGGTCAGTTGACAAATTTGCAGTCGACCCAGACCTTCTGCCAGATTGGTCGACCAAAAACACAAAATTGGTCGACCAATTTTCCGGACTGCAACTTCTTCCCGGCCAGGGCCTCTGCCCTGGCCGGGGCTTGGCCAAGGGCCGGCCAGGGCCTCTGCCCTGGCCAGCCAGGGGCCCTGGCCCCTCGGCCAGGGCCTCTGCCCTGGCCGAGGCCGGCCAGGGGCCGGCCATGCCCTGGCCGAGGCCAGGGCATTGGCCCTGGCCTCTGCCAGGGCCGGCCAGGCCGGCCTGGCCTTGGCCGGCCTCTGCCAGCCTGGCCATGGCCGGTCATGGCCAAGGCCATTTTGGGCATTGGCCGGCCATGGCCCCTTTGGCCATGGCCGGCTACCCCCTTGAATGGGGTTGCCGCACACTCTCCTCCCCCTTGATGGGGTGGTCACCGGTGGTTATTGGCCGTAGCCAACCCCCTCCGAGTGGGAGGGGGGATGCATGGCATTCATAGCCCATTTGGCCATGGTGAACATGCACCAAATTTCCTCTTACCCGATGGAAATAACTTCCATCATCTTCCTCGATGAAGCACCCGTTCGTCGATGAAGCACCCGTTCGTCGAGAAATTAGTTATTTCCTAATGGCCGTGTGCCAAAAATGAATAACGTACTACGTGAACGGTCGGTTCTTCCCGTCACGGAGAGTTCCTACCATATCCGTAATGATAGGAGACCCTAACGTGAAAAGAACAACCGATGCGTTCTCTCCGTCACGAAGCGTTCCTACCATATCCGTAATGGTAGGAGACCCATTCGTGAAAAAGACAACGACTCGTTCGTAGTTTCGACGGGGCGGTGGTTTGACCGGGGTGAACCCATATGGCTCCGATACCAATGTTGGATCCTGCCAAAACAGAGTTAGGATCGATAATTAAAGTGGAGACTTACGCTTGCGTATGCGGAACGGTAGTCTCGGAACTTTGCCTTCGGATTCGCCACGACGGATCGAGTCTTCTCACGAACGGAGTAAGGCTACTAATCCACAATCTAAATCTCTATTTTAGATTAAGAACTTGGAAAGAGGAAGAGAAAGGATTTCTGCAGAGCTTCGCTAGGATGAAGTTGCATGCATGAATTTCATGCAAAAGGTGTTTGAAATGGCTTACCCTTGGGTCTTATTTATTGCCCCCAAGGTAGTTATTTTAGGGTAAGTTGTTCCTTTGGAACAACTTAAATAAGGTGTACCATGATACATGGCACATTATAAGCTTAAGTTGTACCATATGCATGGTACAACATAAGCTTAAGATATTCCCCCTTTATTAGCCATATGTCGCATGCACTTATGCATATATAATGCGACTTTCCCACTCATCCAGAGATCCTCTCCGTAAGGGAACAGATTTCCTTTGTACACGACTTCGTGTACGCGACGTTCGAGGTCCGTATTCCCTCGTACATCCCCCACAAGGGTGTACAAACGTCTTCCATATCCAACAACTTCATGGTCACCGAAGGGATAGTGCTTGGGCACCTTGTCTCCTCAAGAGGGATTGAGGTTGATAAAGCGAAGATTGAGGTAATGGAGAAACTCCCTCCTCCTATTAATGTTAAGGGCATTAGGGGCTTTCTTGGTCATGCGGGGTTTTACCGCCGCTTTATCAAGGATTTCGCCTTGATTGCCCAGCCCCTTATCTCCTTGCTTGCTAAAGATGCTCCATTTGTTTTTTCAGGAGAATGCTTGCAGGCGTTCAATACATTGAAGGAAGCACTAATTTCTGCACCCATCATACAACCACCGGATTGGAGCCTTCCCTTTGAGCTCATGTGTGATGCAAGTGACCAAGCCATTGGAGCGGTGTTAGGACAAAGGAAAGACAGGAAGCTACATGCAATATTCTATGCAAGCAAAACGTTGGATGACACGCAGAAAAATTATACAACTACTGAGAAAGAGCTTCTAGCGGTCGTTTATTCCATTGAAAAGTTCCGCTCCTATCTCCTTGGATCCAAGGTAATTGTCCACACCGACCATGCGGCACTGAAGTATCTTCTAAACAAGAAAGAGGCCAAACCTAGGTTGATTAGGTGGATACTTCTATTGCAAGAGTTTGATTTGGAAATCAGAGATAAGAAGGGTACGGACAACGTTGTGTCGGATCATTTATCTAGGCTTATTCGTGACAAGGAGGATGAGAGCTTGCCCATCGATGACACCTTTGTTGATGAGAGGCTATACGCCATAAGGCCCGGGGAAGTTCCTTGGTATGCGGACTTTGTCAATTACTTGGTTTGTGGGATTAAACCATGCGGGATGCCCACACAGCAAAAGAGGAGATTTATGCATGAAGTCCGTAGCTATTTCTGGGAAGATCCGTATCTCTTTAAGATATGCAAGGATGGGGTTATCCGAAGATGTATTTCTAAGGAGGAGGCCACCTCCATCATCTTGCATTGTCATGGTATGCCATGCGGGGGACATCATGCCGCTTCCAAGACTACAGCTAAGATATTGCAAAGTGGATTCTTTTGGCCAACCACGTTCAGAGACACGCACGACTTCGTCAAGGGGTGCGATAGATGCCAACGGACCGGGAATATTTCCAAATAAAATGAGATGCCAATGAGGCCCATTCTAGAAGTTGAGCTCTTTGATTGTTAGGGAGTGGAATTCTTGGGAACATTTTCGTCAAGCAATGGTAACAAGTATATCTTATTGGCCGTGGACTACGTCTCCAAATGGATAGAAGCCATCGCCACCCCTACCAACAATGCGAGAGTCGTTTCCAAGTTTTTCAAGCAGAATATTTTCCCACGCTTTGGGGTGCCTCGTACTTTGATAAGCGACGGTGGAAGCCACTTTATAGAAAACAAATTTGAAGCCATGTTGAAAAGGTACGGGGAAAACCATAGAACTGGCATGGCCTACCACCCTCAGACGAGCGGGCAAGTGGAGGTTTCGAATAAAGAGATCAAGCAGATTCTTGAAAAGACCGTAGATCGATCTAGAAGGGATTGGTCCATGAAGTTAAATGATGCTCTATGGGCATATCGCACGGCCTTTCGCACTCCCATTGGTACCACGCCGTTCCGACTTGTTTATGGGAAAGCTTGTCACTTGCCGGTAGAGTTGGAGCACCGCGCGTATTGGGCCATCAAGACCCTCAATTATGACTCTAAGAGTGCGACAGTGAGGCGGCTCTTAGATATCAATGAGCTTGATGAAATTAGAAGAGATGCCTACGAGAGCTCAAGGATTTACAAAGAAAGGACCAAGATTCTCCACGACGCACGCATAACTGTCACGGACTTCAAGGTCAGAGACAAAGTCTTGCTATATAATTCCCGACTTCGACTATTCCTCGGAAAGTTGAGGTAACGGTGGTCCAGACCTTTCACCATCAAGCACATACAACCAGGAGGAGCTTTTGAATTGGAAGGGAAAGACGGAGCCACGTTCAAGGTGAATGGACAACGGCTCAAGCATTATTCCGAAGGAGTCCCTACGGGTGAAGTAAATAGAATATATCTACTCAAGGGATGGCCGGATGACCTTTCATACCTCCTTGATGAGGTTATAGAAGAGGCTATCCCCCACTCCATCGGTGCACTCCACGATGATAGCTTTGAAGAAAGCCAAGATTTGAGCGAAGAAGAGACATTGGAGGACTCTCCCAATAGCTCCACAGTGAATGATGATGGCGACGCTGATGTCGCGAGAATACGGGAGCTTTGCAAGCTCTCGACATTGAAGAGTCCAAAGAAAGCTCCACCGATTCGAAGATCGGTGTCACCGGCGAAGTCATTGACCGAAACAAGCTCAAGCTTGGGGGAGCCATCCCCCAACATTGCCCATGATGAAGGGGCACTGAGGAAGGCCACGCACCACCACGATCCAAATCCGAGTGGTCTTCCCGGCAAATTCAACGGGTGCATCTCATATGCACCCAACATCCCACGCTAGATTGAAAATCCAAAGGGGTCGAGCTCAAGACCTTAAACGAGAGCTTGTCGGGAGGCAACCCGATGGTTTTTGCATTCTTTTTATTTTGGTCTTCATTTTTGTTTTAGACTTTTATTAGTTTTTAGAGTCTTTTTGCCCATAAAAATCATGACAACGGGTCCTATTTTTCATGACAGGAGAAGGAGAAAAGGAGATCTATCATATGGAGGATGACCGAGGCAAAGAAGAGTGCTCTAGGAATGCGCTTGAGGCTTAGGAAGAGGAAGAAATCAACTGGAGGAAGAAAAACAGAGAGCAGAGCGAAAACGGAGCCCCGAAGCAGAAAACAACATGCCACTCGGCCGAGCATCATATGCCACTCGGCCGAGTGGGGCACCAACCAGGGAAGTCTGCGGAACCAACTCTCTGTCTTTTTGTGCATGTCAGTATTAACTGTCACTCGGCCGAGTACGTTTAGTCATTCGGCCGAGTGAAACGGATACCCTCCTAGGTCGAAAATTGCCGAGTGGCAGTGCCACTCGGCCGAACGGAATTTCCCCTTCGGCCGAGTGAAGCAAAGACCACTCGGCCGAGTCGTAAGTGGCGGGGAGAAATTTTAAAAACTATTTCGTTTACGCCACTCGGCCGAGTGACAAAGTCACTCGGCCGAGTCGTAACTTCACTTATATATACGGCAGCGGGCTCGGCGCGATTTTCAACGCGAAAAAATCCCAATTCTTGCCCGAGCCCACACCGTTTCATCTCCCCTCACCCGCGACCACTGCCCACTCACCCGGTCCGACCTCGCCGCCGGTCAACCCAAGCCCACTTTGCCGGCGACGACCCCCTCCCGTCGTTGCTGACCTCCGGCGACCGCTCCCGCCGCCGGCCGACGCCGTTCAACCCCCATTTTGCCCAAAAGCTCCATTTTCTCCTATTTTACTCGATCCGTACGCCTGTTGAGCCCTTAACTCAAATCAAATTCCTTTTCTATCTATTATACCCATCTCCCCCATGTATTTCGAATATTATCCAGTGATATCATTGTTTGATTTGTAGGCTATCTTGGGGGAGCTTTGGGGAGCTCTTGGACGCGCTTTTAGCTCCACGGAGGCGGCGTTCTTCGCAGTCATTTGCTGATTTGCTCTCGCGACGTGTTCAGGTACATTCGTTCCATTGTTTAGCACGTCGCATATTATTTTTGTTGGGTGAGCACTCGCGGCACACATGCCGCCCCGTACTAGGCCATGCATCCGGGGATCCGCCCTCAAGCGGAGGCGGACCGATGACCCCGGTCCCTCTCACACTAGGGAGGACTCCCCTCCACCTAGCCCGCCACCACCACCACCACCCACACATCCTATCCCAGCCGATCCTGTCCCTCCACCCGCTCCCGCCATCGGGCCGTTGGGGATCACGTTCAGAAACGTTGCACAGCGCGTCTGATTTGAGCGTATCGCCCAGCACTCGATAGTGCCCTCTAGGTTCGCACATTTAGCAGACCTTGATCGCCTAGGGGTACTAGAGGGGCTACTCACGTTGTACGACAACGTGGGATGGCGTGATTTTCTTGCTGTGTCGGCGGATACCTATATCCGTCCGACACTAGAGGTCCTGAGCTCGATTGACCGGACCGCTGGGGGATGCACATTCCCCCTGATGGATCGAGAGTGCGAGGTCACTCTCGACATGCTTCGTGCGTTCTTCCAGTGGCCCGCTGTCCCTGTCCCCGACCGTGCCTACGTGCCCACGCACATCCCACCATCGTCGTTCGACACTTCCACGTTCTAGACACGGATCACGGGTTCACCACTTGGCTTTGACCCTAGTAGGGCCTAGGCCTCAGCCATCCTGCACCCCTGCCTCCGCATAGCACAGCGCCTCATGGCGACCACTTTCTTAGCGAGGTACGAGCCTGGGACGATGTCTACGCCTGAGCTCTACATGCTCTACGCAATGACTCGCCCTAGAGCTCTGGATAGGGGTGGCGACGACCTGGTCCCCGCCGTTGAGATTGATATCGCTAGTTGGTTCTTAGACCGCATCATCATTTCGGTGGGCGCTCGCTCACCTATTTACTGCGGCGGTCTGATTACTCTGCTAGCCCTGGTGACCGGCGTGGACCTACCTGACGACCTTCGACGAGCCCCGGGCCCCACTGCACTATCGATAAATGTTATGGCCCGGATGAAGATGCTTCGTCCCCACAGCCAGCGGCACTGGGTGTGGTTGCACGGTCCCTTTAGTGCCGATTACATTATCCTCCCGAGCCCCGCTCGGACACATATTGGACCGGCCTACGAGGATTGGATCCCAGCGATGGATCTCCTCATCCCAGCTGCCTACGTACTTGAGGCTGAGGGTGCTGAGCAGGCACCCCCTGCACCCCCTGCACCTCCTGCTGACCCCGTGATCCCTCAGCCCGAGCCTGCACTGTCTGCACCTCACGACACCTCTGTTCACACTTCTGTCGGTGTCGACAGTACCCTAGCTGAGTCGTCCACCACCACCACCACCACTACTGTGCCTATCTCGGTTGAGCCTATTTCCTCACTTCTTCCCGAGCGTCCACCCACTATCCTGGAGAGCGGTGAGTCTTCCTTCTCTGCTGTTGTGGAGACCCTGTCTAGTTTACTATCCGCTGGGGTGCCACCTTTTGGTCCTTACACTTCCTCCCCAGTGGTCGACCCTTCTGTCTCCACCTCAGCCGTCCTATCCAAGAGTGTCGTGACGTCTGTCCCCATACCTGTGTCACTGACCTCTCTCGCTTCCTCGTCGCCGATTTTATCTTCCACCACTGCTGCTGCTGCTCCGTCCCAGCCTGCGTCCCAGCCTCACACTAAGGCTGGGCATCCACTACCGAGCACAACACCGCTTCCACGCTACCCTGCTAGCCCCATCCTATACGCTTCCCGTGTCAGACAGCCCCGTCCTTCATAGCCTAGACCTGTTCGTCCCTCCGCTCCACCACCCCCTGACACTCTACTTCAGAGCATTCGTGCTCTTGAGGGGGCAGTGAGTGGACTCAGAGGCGAATTTAGGGCTCTCTCTGCCACGGTCAGTACTGTACAGTCCCGCGTCGCCATGATTCCCGATATTCAGGCTTGCTTGAATCAGATTCTGGCGTGACTGCCTCCACTACACCCACGCACCCAGCAGACACCTCGACCACCACCCCCACCTCCACCTCCGCCACAGGACGGAGATGGTGCAGCACCACCAGCTTAGGCACACCCTTGATGCCATTGATTATTTTTGTCGTTATGCTGCCCATTCTCTGCTGGTCCTGTCGATATATTTTTCCTACCCTCCTCCCCTCACTATTTTGGTCCATGTTCCAATCACATCATTCTATATCTTTTTGGGAGAGAGGGAGAGTATTTTTGGTGACACATTACATGCATCACTCTGATCTTTGCATGCATCATTCATATCCACATCATATTTTCTGTTCATTTTTCTTTTATTTATCATGCATGCATCCTCACCCACCCCACCAATTTCCCGTCTCTCGGTGTGCCACACTTTGCACATTGAGGACACTGTGCACTTTAGCTTGGGGGAGTGAGTTCTCACATTTTTTGCTTTTATCACCTTTATTTTTAGTTTTTTCACGCTTTTTCCGCTTTTGCACCCATTTTTCATCACTTTTTCATTTTTTTACCATGCATCACGTTTTTTCTTATTTTCTTTGTGTGCTGCATTGTAAATAGTTCTGTTTTCTTTTATCTTTATTTCTTTCATCTTTTGCTAGAGATTATTTTTCTGTGATGACGATGACGTGGTGTTAGCTTTTCTCTATATGCATGCTAATTTTGTCATGTCATAGCTTTTGTTTCTGATATCATATGCTATGTTTTGCTTTGCATTTAGAAATAGTAACCCACTTCTTTTTCCGTATGAAAATGGATGAAATTCTACTATTAGTTGATGTCTGATAATTCATATGTATGCTATCGTAGAAAACACACCAAGATTCACGCATTGATTGCTTATATCTGGAGTACTGCTTTCTTTTCTCATATCACTTCTTATTGCATGATTTGTACGCTTCACTTCAGGTTGATTGAATGTTTGCTAGCATTGATATATCTGGACTAGTTTGCTTTTTGGGATTAAACTGAGTAGATTAAATTACCCTGCTGAAGTTGTCATGCACGTCCTATAGAGTGAACCGAGAGATACATTTATTTCTTTCTCCACATATCTTCAGCACTATTTCTCTATTTTAAATTCAATGGTGAATCTCTCCTTATCAATTCTATTATTGGCATTCCCCCCGTTATTATATCCCATGCTCCAAATTCCCCAAAACCAAAGAAAAAAATACTTGTATATCCTTCTCTTTTGATTTGGGATCATTTGTGTATATATGTTATTCGAAAAAAAGAGAAAAAGAAAAAGATTTGAGAAAAACAAAAGAAAAGAGAAAAGAAGTTCGAAAACGATCCCATCTCATACCCTTTCTCTCTTTCTTCCCTCTTTTTGGTTTTTTTACTTTTGGAGTTTCAAAAGAAACGGGGAATGTAAATATTGTTGTCTATGCCACCACGCTTATGGATAAGCTTGGGGGAGAGGATCCAATGATGTGTGAGAGTGTGACTACTTGACGGTGCATGACAACCTAGGCTAAGTAACATTCTATACTCGGTGAGATTGCTAAAAGTTTCACGAAATCCAGAAATCTATGCTTAGCATTCATTTCATGAAAACCACACTTCTCTATTCTTACTACTCTATTGTGTGATATCTCTTATACTCCTTATAGAAAGCATTCAATTGAAAAGTGTGTGATCTACGATTTTCTATACCGCTTTAGATGCTTCAGACGATGTTAATTCTAGAATTATTCCATATTTCATGCTATATCGATATTCTTGGGTTCTCTATTTCAAATGCACCATTATACTATGATATCGAGATAAAAGTCTTTGACATGTGATTTATATTCGATGCGTGCTATATGAGTAAGCAAAACCCACGTCCTGAGAAAAATGATCTAGCAACTTCCTTCTTCATTTTCTATTTTGTTTTTATTTTTCATTTTCCACTTTTCCATCGTTTCTATTATCTTTATCCACCGGGTTCGCTTTTTACTCACCTTCCTCGAGGACGAGTAAGAGGTAATCTTGGGGGATTTTGATCACTCCATATTTTACACCTTTTTTCTGCATGTTTGCATGCCATTTTGATCTGCCATATCGTGTTTTTTCATGATTATTCGACAATATTGCGATGTTTTTCACGATTTCTTGTTTTTGTCGAATTTCAGAAGATTTGGAGCGATTTGGAGTGATTCTGAGATGCACCCACTCCGGAGTGTCACCCGTGACTCTTTCGAGGGGAATTCTACGATTGGAGAGGAGTGGAAGAAGAAAGAACATCGTAGGAGCGACGAGGAAGAAAAAATACGAAGATTGGGTATTTTCAGCATGCCACTCGGCCGAGTGAAGGAGCCACTCGGCCGACCATCGACAGCCCGCTCGGCCGACCAGATCGGACACGCAGCAGATTGAATATCAGCGTGCACTCGGCCGAGCATCGCCAGACCACTCGGCCGAGCACGGAGACACCACTCACCTGAGTGGCATCTCGACGACGGCAAGCAAAAATCCCGAAGTTACTATAATCCGTCAGTCAGCTCCCGAGTTTCGACTCGGCCGAATGAAGAAATCACATCGGCCGAGTGAATGAAGTCACTCGGCCGAGTGACTCCCGAGGAGACGACCCCCAAAAGTCCGAAGTTATTGGAATCCGTCAGGGTCTGTCACTCGGCCGAGTGACATTTGTCACTCGGCCGAGTGAGCTGCACTGCCTATAGCGTAAATTACGATTTTCAAACTGCACAGGGGCAATTTTGTCATAGTTTTTTGGGCGATTTTAGTGGGTATTTAACCCCAGTTTTAAACCTAGTTTAGAGAGCTTTTTCAGACTTTTTGCAGCCTTTTTAGAATACTTTTTAGGAGATTAGATTTGGTTCTTGGAGAGAGATAAAAGTGTTAATTTGTTGGATGCTATTGAAACTTCATTGGTTTGTCTCTCTTTCTATCAAAAACCTCATTTTTATTGATATATTGTCTATTGCAATGATTTCTATTGATATTTCTATTGAATTTCTAATGATTTGCATTATGAATTGTGAGTAGTTTTATCGTCTTAGGGCGTAGGGATGAACCCTACGAACCATATTTCTAATTTGTGATGAATTGGTGAAATTCTTGCTAGAATTGATTAGGGTTAGTTTGGGATTGATTTAATACGAATAGCTAGGGATTCATACCGATTGGGATTTGCAAGAGATTGGATCCCAACTCGATATGAAACCCTAGAAATTCGAATTGGGTTACAATTGGGTTTCTCTGGAATCGGTTTGCAAGAGATTGGACCGAAACTGGGGTTTTCGATTGCAATTCTATACCAATACCCGTTTGCAAGAGATTGGACGGGTAGGAACTATCCCAACCTAGCTCGTAGCTCGAGTTAGCACGAGAGTGGGCTCGAGATACGATTGGACGATGATGTTGTTCTTCACGCTAGCTTGCCTAGGTTAGGGTTTGCAAGAGATTGGACCCTACCCTAGGTTTGCTATAGACCGGCAATAGCGCAAGAGCGTGAGCTTGGTTCTACATTTAGTTGCAACTAGTTCACCTGAATTTCAAGTCTAGCAATTGTGAAACCTACGAATCACAATGACGAGATACGGTTTGTAGCGGGGATTCCCTATCCTTAGGCGTTTTTATTAATTTGATATTTTCTTTTTACGATTGAACGACTGTGACCGGTTTATTGCGAATATTTCTCGACTGTTCTTATAGTCAGGTGAATTGAAGAAGACACCGTCATTTGCCCTCCTCGTGTTCGATACCCGCTCGCCGCTACACCGTGCGCTTGCGGTAAGACTAGCGAATCCCACCCCGGTGTGTATCCGGGGTGTCGATCACAATACAGTCGGGGAGCTCCTGCTATGGTGGGCGTGCCCTTCTCGTCTCGGGCTTGGCGATCTCCCGCAGTGATTGCTTTCAGCAGGATGGTCGAGCATGGGGTTCCCTCGCACTATCAAAGCCGATGCCAGGGGGACTCCTCGGCTCCCCCTTGAAGCCTCTCCCTCTCCGCATCGAGGAATCGATACTGTCGAATGACCGCTTCTTCATCCAGTCGTATCTGATGAGCGTGTAGGAGGATATATGCCCATAAGGCAATTTATCCTTAGTGTACGTCTTGTTAATAGAAAATATGGTATCCATTATCCTAAGTATGAATTCGGATGAATAATATACTTAGATAATATCCATAGACTTATAGTTGGGTCCTTACTATCCAGATAAGATCTCGATTATGAGTAGTAAGTGACCGAATAGAAACTTAAGTCTTAAACGGTTCATGGTCATAGATGTGTCGAGAACTGGATATCGGCACATCGGACAGACCACTGTGTCTTTGTCTTACCTTAAGGTAATGATGATCTCATAGTCATTCGACTTGGTAAAGGCGGAGACGAGACACATGTGCTCATTGGAGAATGAGTTCACTGAAAGACCAACATAGAGTTATTATATGGTTAAACTTTAACTAAACTGTCTATAATAACTCTAGGGTGATGATAGGTAAGCCGATCCTTATGACCTGAAGTCATTTGTACAAACCTGTGAGTAAACGGTGTCACTTAAACCTATGATCTTGCTTCGAGGCTAGGCCTGCTGAAAGATCCTAGGTTGGGTTACACCTGAAGCTCTCGAGGCGAGTAGATGACTAAGATGGGATTCATCTCTTCCGTTAAAGGGAAGTTAGTGTCAGTACGGTCTTTGTGTTAATCCTCGGCTGGGGTATGTTGTAAGATGTACAACGTGAATACTTCAAAGACCGTCGTATACTGACCAATGTTGTCTAATGGGGTTGACAGTAAACCATACCCTAGGCCAACAGAGACACAGTCTTGATGAAGGGACTATAGCTAACGGTATTCATCACTGACACAGCCAAAGTGACCCCAATGATACTTTGTCAATGGGTCGATCACATTATGATGATTTTGAAATGGGGACGACAACTACTGCTCGTGGTGACCGTCGTCTAGGGGTTTTGAGCCCCAAGCTGTAGTAAGGTCAGGCTGTAAGGTCTCACACCGAGTAGCGTTCATGTCTTAGTAATAGGAAGATTAATAAGAGAAATTCATTCGATGAAATGGAATAGTTAAAGTTCACAAACTAGTTGTGAGACTAAGTCGTAGATGCAATAAGGACAATGTTGCATTTGATGCAAACAAAGATTAAACGTGTCGTAAATTGGTTACGACAATATTTGTAGGAACAAAAAGCATTGGAAAAGGTTACCTGGTTGACAGGATCGTCCTGGTCTAAACACGGGTTCAAACCGCATCCAAATCGGAGCTCAAACGAGCCCAGAAATGCAAAAACAATCCGAGGCAAGTGGGTTAGACCCACTTGGGCTAACGGGCCCATCCGCAAAGGGCAAACAGACGCAGCCCGCTAGCAACAGCAGGCGCACATGCTCGCTGCTCAGCGGGCGCAGGCCCGCTGCTGCAGCGGGCGCAGGCCCGCTATCTGCAGCGGGCGCCGCCGGCTGTCCAGCGGCTCGGTGTGCCCGCCCGATTTTTGCCTTGGACGGGCGCGCCAGCTAAGCCTAGCGGGCGCGCCCGCAACTTATACAAATAGGGTTTTTTGAAACTCCTTTTGACGGCTACAAAAATTGATTTTTTGCCCATCTTTGGGCAATTGTTTGAGGGGTCAAACGAAGTCGAAATTCGTCGCCGTTCGTTCCTACGCGTTCACCATTTGAAGCCCTTCGAATTGATAGCTCGTTTGGTGTCTGAAGTTTAATGGATAAAGAGAATTAATTCGTTGAAGTTGGCTTTTATGAAAGGCTTACTAAAACTTCAATTAAGCTAAATTAGCGTAATTAATTTCTCTTCAATTTGACAATTGTCCCACATTGCTCGCAACGAAAGGAGAGGTGCCGACTCCCTATATAAATAGGGGTGCACTCTCTTCTTTAAAAAATCCACTAAGTTCTCGATCAAGTAGCTCTGGATTTTAGAGCAAGCTCGATCTACGACTAAACTACTCTCTCTCTCTCTCTCTCTCTCTCTCTCTCTCTCTCTCTCTCTCTCATATTCTCCCGACTAGTCCTAGCAAGACTACGAAGGGGGTTTGGATTCGGATCCAGACGTCTAAGACGCGGGTCTACTCAAGTGAAACCTTCTACTGCGTGTGATCGGCTTGGAGGCGGGAGTCGGCTCGGGCAGATCGGTTCAAAGGTGCGAGACGGCTCAGGTGGATCGAGTCAAGGCAGTTCGGCTACGAGGAGTGTCAGAAGACGGTGCTGTACATCTTGTCCGCCCCAGGGTCGAGATTCCGGGTATGTTCTCTAAGTAATTTTAGTGTAGTTTAATTTCATCGCAGTAGAATAGATTCCTCTTGGGGTGGTCAGATCCACCCCAAGTTGGCATAGATCGGGCTAGGTTCTGGCTCTCTCAGGACCTAGCTAAATTGTTTAGCTAGTAAGTTTTATTTTTTCGCTGTGCTTTATGCCTCTGTGGTCCGTCCGACTTAGGACGGACACAGATCTGAGCTCTGAGTGTCCGCCAAAACCCTTCAGTGGTATGAGAGCCTTGTTATGCTTCTGGATCTATTTTAGCGACGATTTTAAATTTTTTAAAATTGCTTGTTTTGAACATACGGGAATTTTAACTTTATGTTAAAATTAGTTTAATATTTTTTTCTGTGTTTTAAAATTGTTTTGTAACATGAAAAAAATTTTGGGGACGTTTTTAAATTTTATGCGGTAAATTTAATAGGTCTTCCATGTTTAAATGCCTTTTAAAATTTTATTTTATGAGATAAAATAATTTTAGCAAGCGTTTAAAAGATTTTAAAATTTATGTAACATTAAGGAAAATATTTCATGAGACGATATTGAAAATTTATTTCTTTTGGTTACATAAAGGTTGAAATTTTTTTTAAACTTTATCCGAAAGTTTTAAAATTAATTTCAAATGATTTAAAATTGTTTTAATGTATATGTAACATAAAGAAAAAATTTATTCCCATGAGATGGAATTATAAATTTATTTCTTTTAATTACATATAGGTTTCAAGATTATTTTATGCGATATTTTAATCTTAGAAATGTATCGTTAATTTTAAAGCTTAGGTTTGTATTTAAAATTATTTGATAATTTTATGAAACCTAATTTTATATGATAAAAGTGCGTCAAGCTTTAAAATTTTAGATCTTTAAATTTAAATGTTAAATTTTAGATTTGCAACTTATTTAATTATATTGTAGATAATTTTAACTTGTATGTTCTCATTGTATATCACTTTAATTGAACCTTTAATTTATGTGATTAAATTAGTTGGTTTATGTTTTAATAGACATAATGAATAAATTATTCATGAATCCTTTAGGTTAGCCATTAATTGATTAAAAGTTTATAAGATAAATTTTTAATGACTAGTGACATGCTACGTTTTAAATAAACAAATACAACATCAAAACCTAATACCAGATTAGGGTAGTCCCTTTGATTGACAATCATTATCATAAATTGTTTAAATGATGATTATCATTAAAAGACTGATTTTTGTAAAATGTTGTAATTGGTTTATTAAAATCCTAATAAGATTGGGGTAGCACGATGAACATAAGAACCTTATAGTTGATAAGGATCTAATAAAAGCTGTTCAACAAATCCATAAAAAATTTCGAATTTTTAGGATCCACTAGTTGATAAGGATTAACTAGTATTAATTAAAAGCCATTTAGTTGATGGATGAACATAAAATTGATGAACCTCCTTCAATGGATCATGATGTCGGTCAATGTGCTTGACTAAGTTTGCTGGACCACCCTAGCTAGTCTAGGGGCCAAGTGGTCCCGGCTTAGTCAATTCCCTGGCCGCGTCCGCTGGACCGCAAGGAGTCGAATCATGACTTTGTAAGTCCATCGACTATACCTAAGTCAAATACGATAATAATCTTGTTCAAGATAAATCGTAGCCCTCCTTGTTTTAGGAGTTGGCAACTGTAAAACCTGTGTTACGATTGTTGAGCTACACTCAAGCTGTGACATGGCAATCTTATAGAAACCGATTTCTTGATAACATCTTGACTTGACCCAAACCATCGTCTCATGCATACACCGAGCGCTGGCATAAGTCTAACCAAAGATGTAGTCTAAGACCTGACCCAAACCGACGGGTCGTGCATACACCGAGCGTCAGGGCAAGTCAGGCTAGACATGAAAACAAGGGTCCGACTATGCTAGCCATTGTGATTTGGATGAGTATGCTCATGATCACAAATGACTAGGGGTAAAAATCGATAGGGAATCATATTTAATATGATTGATGATGAGTTCGTCTACCGACTGCAGAGTCGGACAACTTGTTGAGATACACTCAAGGTTGTCAGACTCAGGGTAGTCGGATCCCTCTCCTACAAATGTTATTATATAATAAAATGTTTATTATTATGGCTTTAATAAATTTAGTGGGAGAATATAGTTTTATTAAAGACCATTGAAACTATACAACGAACATATACTGACTAAGTGTCTACTAAATTGCAGAATGGATTCGGGTCTTAAGTATATGATAGAGAAGAATATGCTTGATGGAACAAACTATAAGGATTGGCTTAGAAACATTAAGTTAGTCCTTTCTCTAGTCGGGATTGGATACGTGTTGTTCGAGGACCATCTGGAAAAGCCAGACGAAGATGCAATGCCTGAGGAGAAGAAAGCCTACAAGGAATACCAGAGGGATGCAGAGAAGGCCAGGTGCCTTACTCTGACTTCAATGAATAACGAACTGCAGAGGAAGCATGAACATTTGGATGTTCAAAGCATGCTTCTGAATGCAGAAGAGTTATACGGCAAGCGGTCTAAAGCTGCCAAGTTTGAAGCCACGAGTAATCTCTGGCACTAAGATGGAGACAGGGCCCGGACAAGATCATGTTATTAAAATGATCGGATACGTGGAAGACGCCGCCCAGTTGGGTTTTGTCCTGGACAATGAGATATCCATGGACATCATCCTTAGGTCTTTAACCCCAGCCTTCAAGCCTTTCATTACTGGTTTCATTATGAACAGTATTGAAACGGATCTTCCTGGTCTCCTTAACATGCTTAGGCAGTTTGAGGAAATTGAGAAGAAACCGACTGCATTAGTTATTAGTTCTGCTTCTTCAGACCAACCGAAAGGCAAGGGTAAGAAGAGGCAGGTCCCACAACCTGCCAAGGTGAAGAAGGGGAAGAAAAAGGCAAAAGGGACCCCGTCAAAATCTGAGTGCTTCCACTGCCATAAGATGGGCCATTGGAAGAGGAACTGCAAGGTTTACCTTGCAGAAAAGAAGAAGGGGCATACTGATGCCTCTACCTCAGGTACAACAAATTAAATTCAATAAAACATAATTATTTCCATAAATGCTTTATCACATAGTATGAGATACTAAGACATCTGTGTAATGTATACAGGTGGCTGATATGAAGCAGATGTTGGAAGAAGTTCCGAGGACGGTCGGCATCTGAGCAATCGTTGCTGCTGGGGCCGTGCAAGGACTTCAAGAGGCATGAAAAAGAAAGAGCTGATAATTATTTCTTTGAATAAAATGTATCGTTTCTTGAAGTTAAAACAATGATTGAGTGTTTAACACTCAAAGTTTATTTGATAAACAAATTATGATTCATTTTTATGAATCCGTTGTTTGAATAAATGTCTCAGGAAATGTGCTTTCCCTTTGAAATTGTGATTTGTTGCAAATGGCTTAAATTTCTGTGAATGTGGCTATCTGAGTTGGTTGCATAAATTCTCGAACCATGATGCAGAGCTTCAGAAAATTTTGATTGTTTGGAGCTGACTTAATGTTATAGTCGGTCGATAGTTAAGTACAAGTTACAGGAGCGTATAAATTGTGTGTGATCACAATTATATGCAGTTTAAGATTAACTCTTAATAAACTACATTTGATTCTTAAAAAGTTATTATTAAATGTAGTTAAGGGAAAGGTACAGTGTAGGGCGTTTGACTGAGTAAGTAAAAGTCAAGATTCCTTAAACCGATCTTGATTTAACTCATTCGTCAAACCCAACCTGACACTAGTACGTTCCATTTAAGCACATATCACATGGTTATGCTCTTCATACATATATAGTCAAAATATGATTTAGATATATAATTGAATTACTTAACCAGATAATTCTTAAAGTCAGTGGGAGCTGGCTCATATACTTAGTTCCGGTTTCTCAGACTAAGTAAAAAGGTTTCCAAACTTATTTGAATCATCAATATAAACCATTGAATCAGAATAGTTTTGATTCAATCGAATATACAGAGACTTAGGGTGTCATGTATGTACTTGACATATTGACACAAGAAGATTGGAATGAGCTGAGACAGACTTATAGAAATGTTAGACCCTACATCTAGATTGTATGAGCTAATTGTTAGCTATACAAAGAAAGGAAAATTGATCCAAATCATTTTTCAAGGATCAACCTTATGTGATCAAAAGATGTATAAATAATAATCCATTAAAATGCATTATAGATACTCGTTAGTAAATCCGCTCTTAGGTTTGTCATATGAATGTCCAATGTGACTGATATGTTATAACGGTATGAGATACCAAGATAAATAGCCTAAGTGCAAGTGGGAGATGTAGGAGGATATATGCCCATAAGGCAATTTATCCTTAGTGTACGTCTTGTTAATAGAAAATATGGTATCCATTATCCTAAGTATGAATTCGGATGAATGATATACTTAGATAATGTCCATAGACTTATAGTTAGGTCCTTACTATCCAGATAATATCTCGATTATGAGTAGTAAGTGACTGAATAGAAACTTAAGTCTTAAACGGTTCGTGGTCATAGATGTGTCGAGAACTGGATATCGGCACATCGGACAGACCACTGTGTCTTTGTCTTACCTTAGGGTAATGATGATCTCATAGTCATTCGATTTGGTAAAGTCGGAGACGAGACACAGGTGCTCATTGGAGAATGAGTTCACTGAAAGACCAACATAGAGTTATTATATGGTTAAACTTTAACTAAACTGTCTATAATAACTCTAGGGTGATGAGAGGTAAGCCGATCCTTATGACCTGAAGTCATTTGTACAAACCTGTGAGTAAACGGTGTCACTTAGACCTATGATCTTGCTTCGAGGCTAGGCCTGCTGAAAGATCCTAGGTTGGGTTACACCTGAAGCTCTCGAGGCGAGTAGATAACTAAGATGGGATTCGTCTCTTCCGTTAAAGGGAAGTTAGTGTCAGTACGGTCTTTGTGTTAATCCTCGGCCGGGGAACGTTGTAAGATGTACACCGTGAATACTTCAAAGACCGCAGTATACTGACCAATGTTGTAATACCCCGTATCCCTATATACATATATATGTAGGTATTTTTGGGCGTAAATACGTGCGTATGATTTTTGGGAGTATGCACGTATTTTTCTTTAATTATTTGGTGTAGAAATTATTTTTAAATAATTTTAACTCATTATTTGGACTTATTAAATGAAATATACATGAATGAATACATGTATAATGGATGGTATCTATTATTATGACATGTATTCTTATTTATAAAAAATTGAAAACCCTAATTTGTCATTTAATGACACCTCTTTAGGCTAGGTGTCATAAGGAGGTTTATTCTTACCTAACTTACAATTAGGTGTCATCCCCAGGGTACTCTACACCTACCACAAAGCTAGATGTCTCTTGATGAGGATTTTGAGGGGTGAGGTGGAGGATGGAGAAATTTTCAAAAAAAAGAAAAATAAAAGAAAATGGAAAACAAAACCAAAGAAACCAAAAATACTCTCTCATTCACTCATCTCTCCCTCTCCCCTCCTCCATTTGCACCACCTCTTGCTCCTCCCATCACCACCCTATGCTCCTCCCACTCCACCACCAAGCTCCCCCAATTTTCCTCATCATTCTAACACCAAAAATATCCCCAAAATACCTCAAGAATCCAAATTTTGAAGGCTAGATTGGAGATTGAAGAAGGAGATTGGGAGGCACAAGAATTCTTCAAGGAAATAAGAAGGGCCAAAGAAATTATTTGGAGGATTATCAAGGTAGAAATTCTTATCACCTTAGTAGGGTTTAGTTTTAGAACTAAGGGTTTAATTAATTAGCAAGTTCTTTAGATTTTGTGTAGAAATTAAGTTTTGAACTTCATGCTAAAATTTACACAAAATTGGCTGATATTTTGGTAGATTGCTGCACTTAATTGGCTAAGTAGAAATTCATGAAAACAATATATGTTGTACATATTGAAGTCCTTAACAACTTTCATTTTTACAAGTTTTGCAAATTCGAACTGAAAAATAGAGTAAAAGTCCAGTTTCTAAAACTGGTCTGTTTTTAGACAGTTTTAACACCTTTCTGTAAAACGAGTAGAACTCCATGCACACTTTATAAAATGTTATGATCTTGATGCCGTTGGAACGATGACTTCAAGATCTTCAACCCATAATTTTCTTAGATTTTAATTCTGTCTGTAACTTGTAGCAAAATGGACTTGAACTGAACGCAGTTTCTGGTTCAGAATTCTGAAATTATACCTGTCAGGAGAAAATCCACCATAAATCACATATGTCAACTGAGTTTATGAAAATTGGTCAGTGAAATGAAAACACCCATATCTACAACTTTTGTGAGGGACCAGAGACCAATTCTGACTGTAGATAGGCTAAAAGTGATGTTCTTTCCGCTGTAACAGTTTTGACAGATTCATATGCTAATTTTGCTTAATACTTATCATGGTGTATTTTTGTTTCAAGTTAAGTTTGTTTGTGCTAATCATGTTCTCAATGACATGCTCTTGATACATGTAATTATGCAGATGGTTCATGAAATATTCGTTATGTTAATAATGTTTAAGTTCAATTTGTTTATGCTTTTGTGCTCATATTAGTATGTCCATAACGATGATTTTGTGATGATATTCCAAGCAATTCTTTAATTGAGATGATGATGATGATGATGATGATGATGATGATGATGATGATGATGATGTTAAAAGTTGGTTAAAAGCGGTATTCAAGACTGCTAGATGATTCGTCGACAAACGAAGTAACATCTTAAAAACTGAGAGTGAGAATGAGGAATGTATCAGTCCTCATAAAGGAGGGTGACACGGGTTGGGGAAAAACGGGTAAACTATAGGTGTTAAGGAGCGGACCGTAGTACGATTTCTCACTCGCTACGTCACTCCCGAAAGGGGGAGTTTGATTAGAGTTGGAGAGGCCGGTGGTGTGCTCGTGTCACATCATGTCTGGTAATTGATGGTTTTCTCTGTTTTCCACAGAAAAACCGAGCTGGTCTCGCTCCAGTACCTTGCCCCGTTCGGGTACGGAGTTGCGAGAAGCCCCCTCCAGTGCTCGTGTTACTGGTTGGGGTACCACTTTTTCACCCACCCTGGGTGAAGTCCGCTTCGCTAGCAGTCTACAGTTTACCCGGGTTCCAAGCATGTTTATATACATCCAGGTATTTAATCCTACACTTCGACGCAGACGCCCCCGACACGGGCGCCCCGGCACGGGCCAAACCACTTCATTCCCAAAAAAAATTTAGTTTGTCCATACATATTCCACTTAGGGTAAAAGTTTAAACGATTATACAACAAATCATTTAAGTATGAACACATCATTTACGTATGACTTCGGGCTTCTTCCCAGGCTAAACTTGGCCTTCTGCACTATATCACACCATGATTATTGTCATTTGTACTTGAAGTGGTGGCAACTTGAGATTGTTAATCATAAAAACATTGCGAGCAATCCTAATAGATCATCTTCCTACCTAGATATACAAAAAGATTAATTTTAATTATAATTGAGGTCGTTACGCACTAATTGTAGTTATTATAGGGTTGGGCTCTTGAGTTGGGCACGGCCAGTAAACTAAGACCTTCATTGGATTCAAGTAATAATAAAGATCACCGAATATTTTGATTTGAGTTAAAACATAATATGATCTATTTAACCCTATAATCTTTGAAATCCAAAAGCCAGTACTCAAGCTTTCCAACAAAACGCAAACACACATACAAAATTACCAACCCCATAATCTGTGAACTAAATGCCCAGATCTACAGCCAGATAGTAACAAAGTTAAGATTGAAACTTTTCTTATGTTGTTCGTTACAAAATCAATGTAAACTTCTCTGTTCACTTAAACAGATTATTTGTTGGCAAAAATGAATAAAAATGTTTACAGAATAAGATGAAAAACGGATACAGAACACAAATGACACCAGCCATATGGAAACCATGATTATTAACTTCTCTTCCTTCGGACGTTACCCTCTAGAGTTTTAGTAATTTATGCAAAAAAATATGCCAAATCTACGCAACCTCATTTTTGTTCACATAAAAAATGCCCAAATTTATTAGTAATTCAATCATTCATTCAAACAGGATTCTACCAACTGATTTCTACCAACTGATTTGTTTATCATACATAGATTTGTTTATCATTCAGGATCATGTAGGATTCATTTAAATTTATCATACATGATCTAGAGGGAATACAGGATTACATGCGAAATGAAATCAGAATTTGCCCCCCAAATCCTGTAAGATCTGCTTTCAGATTTTTATTTACGTCAAAATTTAACAGAGAATGGGTATGATCAGAGAATGGGTATGATCCTGTAAGATCTATAACTTTAGATAATGGGTATGATCCTGTAACTTTAGAGTTGTTTATCAAATTTACCCCAACATTCTTGTTTCTTTCTGAATGAACATCTAAACCAATTCTAATCTGATGATCACAAAGAAACAATCTACTCTGATAATAAGTTTAATGAAAAATCTTAAAAAGCTTTCCTTTACAGATGATTTAGAGGTGCATCATGACCAACTATTAAACATCACCCAACAAAAACTTTCAGATTTTTAAAAATACACAGTATTTAAATACACATGATCAACTATTAAACAAAAAATAACAATTCAACCGAACTACAATTACATGTACAAAAAATTAACAATAAAAAAATTAAAAATACAAAAAATACACCGCCATGCAACCAAACTGAACCAATTCAAAAATTTACATATGAATTCGTGTACAAAAATTAGCATATGAAATGAATTGAAGTGAATACACTGAACTGCAACCGAAATGAACAAAAAAATACACTGACCTGCAACAGAATTGAACAAAAAATGAATTGAAATAGCATAGATCTTGAAACAAATGAATTGAAATGAATGGAGATGATTGAACCTTTGGCAATGTTTGAAATGATTTGCAAATGAATTGCAAACGTCAATGCACCAAAGGCTCCAATGCAAGTGGAGTTACCTGCGACAACTCGGAAGGAGAGAACAAAGATCAAATGAAAGCAGATCTTAACAGAAGGGGTTAACTGTGAAAGCAGATCTAGAAGATGCGGTTACCTGCAAGATTGAAGAAATCGGGATGGGAGATGAAGATCCAAGATGCCCTAGTTCTTGAGGCTGGCGGATTCTCTCGAGGCTGGCAAAATTGATGGGGAGAAGAATCAGAATCCATTGAAGGTGAGGCGTCATGGGGAGGAGCAGAGGTGTTCTTCCCGCAGTCGTGCTGTTCGTGGAGGTTGTGTTGGGTGTTGTGCGATGGTTCATGCCAAAACCCACATATTGACCCTTTAATTCAATGTGCTTGCCTGTAAATGGTGCCCTTGAAATAATCAATTTGCATCTAAACAATAAGCATTTTTTCTCTCAGCATATCTAACAACTTATCTAATTTCTCTTTTCAAATATAAATTCAGGCCATTGATGTGTAAGCTAACAGATGAGCATTCAGTTACTAAATTTCTTAATTCAAGCATACAACTAAGCATAATGGTGCTCAACGATCAATCTACAATAGCGTAACTAAACAACATTTTCAAAAATTCAAAAGAACGAAAACAATTCAAACTCTTCCCCCAAAGAAAGGAAATTGATCAGAAGATCAAGAGCAAGCTTACCCTGATAGCGGCACATATGAATCATCTGCTCCAGAATATTTACGTAGGTGACGTCATCATCAACCACCAGAACTCTCAGCCCAACGGGGAACTACTCACTGCTCAAAACATAAAGGTGAGGCATTTAATTGAATGAAGGTCTAATTAAAAACATGAACCCCAAATTGAATTATAAAGAAAGGATATATGTAATAGTGGAAGCCGTCAACTTGCAATTTCTCCTACCTACCAACTACATGAAGGAAGCAAATGGCTAGTGGCAGAGCTCATCCTGCTACACTTTCAATTGTAATACAGGCCAAATCTGGTGCCAAGATGGGACACTTAGGCTTAATCTCGGTGTCAAAGTGAGTATATGCTGAATTTGGTAATTGATGTTCTTTATTTCTCGTATTGTCTTCTCTCATGCTTCACAATGATCACATGGGTTTAATCACAAAATTGTAGTGGCATAGATTTGTTCATACTTACAGGATCACCTTGTTCATGATGATGTACTAAACCGTGCATATGTTCACATTATTTTGCAAGAATGAGTTTAACAGAGTCACTTCTGAATGCTTGCATATGTTACTCATACCCTTTCTTTATAATTCAGATTTGGTGCTATCAACTTATAAATCATCCTGTCAACAAATCCCAAAATACAACACATCATAAACACATTACTTCAAACAGACCCCTAACTCAAAACCCACCAAATTAGAGAGAAATTCAAAATAGTTAACAATCAACAGGAACTTCTCCAAAAGAAAAGGAACCACAAAGGCATCATCATGAAATAAACCATAAAATCCCTATGATCAACAATAGCGACCTAGGCAACGGTTGGCATCTAAACAAAAATCATAACTTCATGAAAGAACCCATAACATTAGAAATTGAAATGATTATGCTGCTGATGATGTAATAAATTATAAAGCATTGCCAGCCAGATTGAAGGGTAAAATTTAGGTATTCTATATCATTCTTATTGCCTTACACACTTTTTTTCAATAGGTTTACACAAAACTGGCCAAAGAATTAATATATTCAGGCTATAGGAAATTGAGTGAATGTTAGAGGCATGCATGTCTTAATATGCTTTAACTACATAAAGATTAGATGGCATGTGGTAGTTCCTCTAGAATATTTACATCAACTGCAACTTCATTTGATGTAGTTCAATATATGACAACCCCATCTTCATCATATTATATTGCAATTCCATTACTTTTGGTAGCTAAGTACTGGCCAATAGATGTACCCTCATTGTAGAGCTGGATGCACCAATTACCCTACATCACCTCAAACATCATTTGCAGACTATTATCATCATACATTATTCTAAGGTTGCTATCTGAGTCATTCATATTGGTTTTATAGAATACCTTTTATCTTCCATTATAACCATGTTTTGCAGCATGTCTCCAATTGCTTCATAGCTACTGAACTTTGACACTACATAATGTATGTAGTTTATCTCCCCCACCACTATAACTCATCAAAGGAGTACATTCGAACTCCCAATATGATGCACCATAAAATATTGTATTTTCTAGTGTCACTGTAGGAAAAAATCGACCACACATTTATGCAATTTCAATCAAAAATAATACATTAGAAAATTTAATTTATAAAAATAGTAAGAAACACTTATTTACAACAGTTAACAAATAATCAGAAAGTAACACTTAAAACTTAAATTAATGTAAAACTAATTTGCAGTTTTAACCATCATACATATGACTTGTTAGCGAATCAGGATATTCTGAACTATATCTAAAAAGGAATAAATGAGTACCAATATCAAAATTTTCTTGTGTCTCCAGAGGAATAACAGTTTCTATCATCATGACTACACCAACATTCAACGAAAATTCAAACCATGACCAAATTTGAGAGGGAAAATTTGTTTGCCAGGATATTATTGGACTATAGAACTTCAGTCAAACAAAATCCACAGTCAATTAATAGAACCCAAACTATCAACCCTCATCCAATAAAATCCAACAAATTTTTTGAAAAGGGACGATGTGCCATCCTTCAATTGTAATACTTACAATACAGTTAGAACCCAAACTATCAACCCACATGCAAAAAAATCATTGTGATTGTTCTTCTTTACTTGCAAAATTCCTCTTCAATATTCTTCTCTGTAGATCATATTCTTCAAGAACAAAAATCTGCATGCCTTCGACATATTTCATTTTCCATTCTCAGATCTCCAACCTGCAAAAAGCAAAAAAAACTTGAAGGAACCTATTTTTCTTAATAGATTAATTTTAAAAAAGATAGAGATTGAGAAAGAAAAAGAAGAAACCTTAGATGCATTCATGTTACAGGAAATTGAAGAACGAAACCATGATGCACTTCAACTGAGCAAAGTCCAACACTTGCCACCTTCAATTTCAAAATAAACAGAAAAATTATAAACAAATCAAGACATTAAAGTGATTCCAACCGACTTTAGAGCGATTCCAACTAAAGGGGAAAACAAAGAAATGGATTTTTTTTGCTTTACTCAGAATCCATCGAGGAAGGCGCTGCAAGTCTTAGGGAAGCATAGAACGCCATTGTTAGAGAGTGAAACAGCTGAAAGCAGAATCCCATATCTATTTTTCTCCTTCAAGATCCCCTCTCTCTTCTTCTCCTTCGAGATCCCCTCTCTCTTTTTCTCCTTCAAGATCGAGCTCAAAAACCTAGAAGTTGATGGGGGAAACGATAGATAGAAAGAAAAAAAAGACAGATGTTTTTTTGTTGATGTCGTTTTCTCTCTCTAGCGAATGTGGATTTCAACCATTGATTTTTGCAGGCACAGATCCCATAAATTTTTTTGAGAGAGCCAAGTCAGCAATCCACGTGCTTAGATCCCATTATTTCCCGAGGAAAGCTTGGGTTAGGGTTCTCTCCTCAAAAGTTAAGATTTTTCTCTCAGAATTTTCTCAAAACCTCAATCCAACCGTTGATTCCTTAAGATTAAATCCTGGTCGTCTTTTATCAACCAGTTTGTCCTAGTCAGCTTGTCCTAGTCAGCCCTAGGATTCAAAAATCGCTGTCAAATGTATAATAGATATGTGTTAATATGTGGTTGCACTATCAGATATAGGTGCAATAGAGTGATTGTATTGATTGAGATGTAAGTAGTAAGTGTGTGTGTGTGTGTGTGTGTGTGTTGTGTGATATATATAACCTGTGTGTGTGGATCCAAGGATCCATGTGTACCACTCATATATGAGTTGGCATACTCTTGATATATGAGTATATTATGATTGTCTATTGTGGTGTATACGCAGACTTGGTGATATACGTGATATGTATGAAGTTATATGTATGGTTATAAGCTTTATTCTTATACGTGTGTATGGATATCTATATCATTATATAGACATACTGTGTAGTGACTATATACTGTATGTGATGTATGCACATGTAGAGTGCAAATGTATGCGTGGATCCTTGAGTTCCACCCAAGTACGCATGGAATGTCTTAAGAGTATTAGTGTTATGAGTTGATGTATGTGATGAGTATATGATACATGTATGGTTGTAAGCTGGTACGCGTACACCTATATATAGATGAATATAATTTTGTATGGTTATCTTTGTGTGTTGATATTGATATGGTAGATTTTGTGCAATGATACATCTGTGAATGTTAAATGTGTACTAGGAGACATACATGATTTTATGTCTGAGTATAGAGGTGCATGCGTATACATATTAACATATGGTAACATATAAGAAGTGTGTATCATGAGCCTATATAGTTGATTGAGCTCTAGATGATGTATAAATATGGTATACCGTATGTATTGGTAATATGTGGTGTATATGTACATGCTGATTGTGTAAATCCATGTGTGGATCTTCGTGTTCCACTCAAGTATGAGTGGGCATGCCCTAGGTGTACTAGAGTTGTGTGTTTGATACATATATGAAAGATGTATATGGTTGCCTGACTGACTGTAAGCAGATACGCTTACACCAGTGTTGGATGGACATTATATAAATATCTGTGTATGATGATATTATTATATGAGACTCTATGTGATGATGTGTATGTGTATGCATACTAGAAATGTGGTTGTGAAAATTGATATAGTGAGATATGTATATAGGAGTATAGCTACCATTGGAGGTGTATCATAAGTAGTGTGTGAAATATATTGGCTTACTAAATGGTGTGTATAGATTTACAGAAGTAGGTATGTCAAGTTATACAATATTGGTGTGTACTTATACATTATGTGATGATATGTGAGTGTAACATGTGGATGAGATTTATATATATGGATATGTCTTGTCTGTACAAGTGTGTGTGTGTATAGATACATAATACTGTATTGAAATAAACCTTGGGTTATTATTTACACATAGTGTTGTGTGTATGTATATGCTGCATTGAATATATGTTACGCTGACGGCATGTATGTAAGTATATTTGTACCATGTATAGGTGGATAAATATAGACTTACGTGAGTGAATATTTGATATGAATACATATGAATGTATACTTGCATATATAAAGTGAGTGTGTACTAGAAGATTGATATACTATACATACATACTGTCAGGACTATTTATTATAGTGATATGTATTGTGTGCATACTTGTGTGCGAGCTATTATATATAATTGTCTCTATAGTTGAAGGTATTTATACTTGCGTGCTTAAGTGATATATTTGTGTATGGTTACCCACTGGATATGTGGTGCATCATATCGGTGTGTAAAGTATTGGTGTACGACTATCTACTATAATTGTATCGATATTTGGATATACTTAATTGTATACGTATGTTAGTAAGGTTGTATGCATATACGTACGCATTTGGATGTAATGTATATAGTAGTATGTGTATGTATAAATCGATGTATATTTGGTTGCATACTTGAACTATACCTTGATGTATCTCAGTATATCCATAAGTATATGTGTGTGATCTATGGTATAGTGTATGTATATATGAGTGTAAAGTATATACATATAGCGTTGTTTGTATTTATTGGGTAAGGAACCCCTTCGACTATTCAATCTCCGGTCAGACCCTTAGCATAAAAAGTCCGAGGGCGGACTTTGTTTTAAGGTGGGTAGAATGTAATACCCCGTATCCCTATATACATATATATGTAGGTATTTTTGGGCGTAGATACATGCGTATGATTTTTGGGAGTATGCACGTATTTTCTTTAATTATTTGGTGTAGAAATTATTTTTAAATAATTTTAACTCATCATTTGGAATTATTAAATGAAGTATACATGAATGAATACATTTATAATGGATGGTATCTATTATTATGACATGTATTCTTATTTATAAAAAATTGAAAACCCTAATTTGTCTTGGAATAACACCTCTTTAGGCTAGGTGTCATAAGGAGGTTTATTCTTACCTAACTTACAATTAAGTGTCATCCCCATGGTACTCTACACCTACCACAAATCTAGGTGTCTCTTGATGAGGATTTTAAGGGGTGAGGTGGAGGATGGAGAAATTTTCAAAAAATAAAAGAAAAATAAAAGAAAATGGAAAACAAAACCAAAGAAACCAAAAATACTCTCTTATTCACTCATCTCCCCTCTCCCCTCCTCCATTTGCACCACCTCTTGCTCCTCCCATCACCACCCTTTGCTCCTCCCACTCCACCACCAAGCTCCCCAACTTTTCATCATCATTCTAACACCAAAAATATCCCCAAAATACCTCAAGAATCCAAATTTTGAAGGCTAGATAGGAGATTGAAGAATGAGATTAGGAGGCCCAAGAATTCTTCAAGGAAATAAGAAGGGCCAAAGAAATTATTTGGAGGATTAGCAAGGTAGAAATTCTTATCAACTTAGTAGGGTTTAGTTTTAGAACTAAGGGTTTAATTAATTAGCAAGTTCTTTAGATTTTGTGTAGAAATTAAATTTTGAACTTCCTGCTGAAATTTACACAGAATTGGCTGATACTTTGGTAGATTGCTGCACTTAATTGGCTAAGTAGAAATTCATGAACAAATATATGTTGTAAATATTGAAGTCCTTAACAACTTTCATTTTTACAAGTTTTGCAAATTCGAACTGAAAAATAGAGTAAAAATTCAGTTTCTAAAACTGGTCTGTTTTTAGACAGTTTTGACACCTTTCAGTAAAACGAGTAGAACTCCATGCACACTTTATAACATGTTATGATCTTGATGCTGTTGGAAATCTGACTTCAAGATCTTCAACCTATAATTTTCTTAGATTATAATTTTTTCTGTAACTTGTAGCAAAATGGACTTGAACTGAACTCATTTTCTGGTTCAGAATTCTGAAATTATATCTGTCAGGAGAAAATCCACCATAAATCACATATGTCAACTGAGTTTATGAAAATTGGTCAATGAAAGGAAAACACCCATATCTACAACTTTTGTGAAGGGACTAGAGACCAATTCTGACTGTAGATAGGCTAAAAGTGATGTTCTTTCTGCTGTAACAGTTTTGACAGATTCATATGCTAATTTTGCTTAGTACTTATCATGGTGAATTTTTGTTTCAAGTTAAGTTTGTTTGTGCTAATCATGTTCTCAATGACATGCTCTTGATACATGTAATTATGCAGATGGTTCATGAAATATTCGTTATGTTAATAATGTTTAAGTTCAATTTGTTTATGCTTTTGTGCTCACATTAGTATGTTCATAACGATGAGTTTGTGATGATATTCCATGCAATTCTTTAATTGAGATGATGATGATGATGATGATGATGATGATGATGATATTTGTTAAAAGTTGGTTAAAAGCGGTATTCAAGACTGCTAGATGATTCGTCGACAAACGAAGTAACATCTTAAAAACTGAGAGTGAGAATGAGGAATGTATCAGTCCTCATAAAGGAGGGTGACACGGGTTGGGGAAAAACGGGTAAACTATAGGTGTTAAGGAGCGGACCGTAGTACGATTTCTCACTCGCTACGTCACTCCCGAAAGGGGGAGTTTGATTAGAGTTGGAGAGGCCGGTGGTGTGCTCGTGTCACATCATGTCTGGTAATTGATGGTTTTCTCTGTTTTCCACAGAAAAACCGAGCTGGTCTCGCTCCAGTACCTTGCCCCGTTCGGGTACGGAGTTGCGAGAAGCCCCCTCCAGTGCTCGTGTTACTGGTTGGGGTACCACTTTTTCACCCACCCTGGGTGAAGTCCGCTTCGCTAGCAGTCTACAGTTTACCCGGGTTCCAAGCATGTGAATCAACAACTTATGATAATTGTCTTTAAATTATAAATGGTGTTATCTTATGTCTCATTACTTTGTTTACTTTAATGCTGCTATCACATGATAACATGTTCTCATGTTTCCTTTTAATATCTGAATTTCATGATATGGTTTCATATGCATGTTTTATAAGTTCTCATAACTAAGATGTCGCATGTTAGAATGTGATTACTTTTACGCACCATGAACCTTAATTGTTAGACCACCCTCTTCTGCATAATCTGTGATGATGTGACACTTGTAATTAGTTGGTTAGTTAGGGAGACCAGTTCTAAAACTGGGCTCTACTAGAGTGTTAGGGGTTTCTACTGGGTCACGCGTTGACGTGTCCCCGTTGACTTTTCAGGTTGTGTGAAGTTGAGGATGGTGATAGAAGCTGGAGCTTTGGAGTTTGGTGAACAGTTGTAGTTTTGGGTGGCGAGGGGTACGTTGAGAGACTTGTACTTTTGGTGTTTCTTTTACGGGTAGACCTTCATACTTAGGGTTGAGAGAAGGATTATATTGTTGTTGTATAAGTTGAGCCAGGACTCGAAGTTGTATAAGAATATACTCGTCACAGTGTAGCTTCCCTCTTTTGCACCCTCTTTTATACAGACGGTGTTGTAAATAGGTATAATTGTATTAATGAAATGAAATATTGTACCTTTACTTATTTCTCAGTATTGTATGTGTGATGAAGCTTTATTTGTACTTCCCAGCACGTGCGTAGTGACCTGCAGCGTTCTTTTGCTCTCTTTCTTTCTCTCTTTCTCTGTAACACTCGTTGATCTAGGAATACTTGGGACGGATTCGTACATCCCGGGTATCCTGGGGAGCGGGTCGTTACAAATGTTGTCTAATGGGGTTGACAGTAAACCATACCCTAGGCCAACAGAGACACAGTCTTAACGAAGGGACTATAGCTAACTGTATTCATCACTGACACAGCCAAAGTGAACCCAACGATACTTTGTCAATGAGTCGATGATGTTATGATGATTCTGAAACAGCGACGACAACTACTGCTCGTGGTGACTGTCGTCTAGGGGTTTCGAGTCCCAACCTGTAGTAAGGTCAGGCTATAGGGTCTCACACCGAGTAGCGTTCGTGTCTTAGTAATAGGAAGATTAATAAGAGAAATTCATTCGATGAAATGGAATAGTTAAAGTTCACAAACTAGTTGTGAGACTAAGTCGTAGATGCAATAGGGACAATGTTGCATTTGATGCAAATAAAGATTAAACGTGTTGGAAATTGGTTACGACAATATTTGTAGGAACAAAAATTATTGGAAAGGGTTACCTGGTTGATGGGATCGTCCCGATCTAAACACAGGTTCAAACCGCGTCCAAATCGGAGCTCAAACGAGCCCAGAAATGCAAAAACAGTCCGAGGCAAGTGGGTTAGACCCATTTGGGCTAACAGGCCCATCCGCAAAGGGCAAACGGGCGCAACCCACTGGCAACAGCGCCCGCGGCCCGCTGTCCAGCGGGCCGACGTGCCCGCCCGGTTTTTGACTTGGGCGGGCGCGCCCGCTAAGCCTAGCAGGCGCGCCCGTAACTTAAACAAATAGGGTTTTTTGAAACCCCTTTTGACGGCTACGAAAATTGATTTTTTGCCCATCTTTGGGCAATTGTTTGAGGAGTCAAATGAAGTCGAAATTCGTCGTCGTTCGTTCCTACGCGTTCACCATTCGAAGCCCTTCGAATTGATAGCTTTTTTGGTGTCTGAAGTTTAATGGATAAAGAGAATTAATTCGTTGAAGTTGGCTTTTATGAAAGGCTTACTAAAACTTCAATTAAGCTAAATTAGCTTAATTAATTTCTCTTCAATTTGACTATTGTCCACATTGCTCGCAACGAAAGGAGAGGTACCGACTCCCTATATACGTAGGGGTGCACTCTCTTATTTGAAAAATGCTCCAAGTCCTCGATCGAGTAGCTCCAGATTTTAAAGCAAGATCGATCTACGACTAAACTATTCTCTCTCTCTCTCTCTCTCTCTCTCTCTCTCTCTCTCTCTCTCTCTCTCTCTCTCTCTCTCTCTCTCTTCTTCTTCATATTTTCCCGACTAGTCCTAGCAAGACTACGAAGGGGGTTTGGATTCGGATCCAGACGTCTAAGATGCGGGTCTACTCAAGTGAAACCTTCTACCGCGTGTGATTGGCTTGGAGGCGGGAGTCGGCTCGGGCAGATCAGTTCGAAGGTGTGGGGCAGCTCGGGTGGATCGAGTCAAGGCGGTTCGGCTACGAGGAGCGTCAGAAGATGGTGCGGTACATCTTGCTCGCCCCAGGGTCGAGATTCCGGGTATGTTCTCTAAGTAATTTTAGTGTAGTTTAATTTCGTCGCAGTAGAATAGATCCCTCTTGGAGTGGTCAGATCCACCCCAAGTTGGCATAGATCGGGCAAGGTTCTGGCTCTCTCAGGGCCTAGCTAAATTGTTTAGCTAGGAAGCTTTATTTTTCCGCTGTGCTTTATGCCTCTGTGGTCCGTCCGACTTAGGACGGACACATATTTGAGCTCTGAGGGTCCGCCAAAACCCTTCAGAGCGACCTTCTCCTCCTTATCGAACTCTCTCTACAGAGCGGCCACTTCCACCTCTTCGAATCGTCTTTGCTGTGCGGCCGCTTCTTCATCAAATTGGGGGAGGAGGTCTCTCCTCATATTGCGGAGTTTGGAGGGGCCTTCCGCCTGAGGTGGTCTTGCCTGCCTGGCAACGGTCCATTCCTCCATCATCGTAGTAAAGTTATGAAAACTCTTGTAGACGCCAAGGGCCACGTCCTGAATGATTGCGGCCGACCCCTCAATGGGTAGATTCCTTGGGGGAGTTCTTCTGGGAGAACGAAGCTCTTCGGCCAAGGACGGCCTCAGAGTGTTAGTGATCATTGTCTCAAGTCGTCCCGGCCTTCTCGGAGGTGGTGGGGGTGTGACATCAGGCGACTTGCCATGACAGAAATTGCGGTGAAGCTGTGTGGAGCCGGACATGGGTGTAACCCTTGATTCCCACAGACGGTGCCTATTGTTGCGGGTCAAGTCCGCCTCACAATGGTATTTGTAGTTAATGGAAATCACGGGTACAATGATTACTGTTTTTGAGTTGCTGGCGAGGTTAGCACGACTCGAAACACGCTTCGAGGATGAAGGATCCAAGGTCGCCTGATGGTCGCCGTCTCCTAGTAGCTGAGGCGAGCTTCCTGCGACAATAGCAGCTCGTCAGAAAGGCACCGGGTTGGCGATCTTAGGGTAGATCAACGAAGCGTGGCAAGCTTATGAGGAAGGCACGGATATACGGGAGATATCTGACCTTGAATATTGGACAAGTTTTAGAGATTTTAACTGACCAACCCCCTCATTGGTGGCCGCAGGGGGTATTTATAGGGTTGAGAGGCGGTTGCTCGCCGTCTAATCAGTTGTCGAGTCAGCTTAGCTAGAGCGCAAGTAGAGAAGCGATAGGTCAGTGGGGGCTGTCAGAGATATTTACGCATTAATGGGTGTCAGGCGGTGTCAGATGCATTAATGAGATGCGATGGGCGTGATTCGGGTTGAATATTGCATATTTAACACCCCATTTAGCTGTATTTTGTGCTTATATGATGCTTAATTGGTCTCTAATACGTTCGTATTTTGTATATCGTCATTTATTGGAGAAATCACTTGATTTAAGCACAAAATAGCAATAAACTGAGTATTTCTGCACTTTTTATATTTTTCATGATTAGATCTCGACCTCACGATTCCAACGACTAGTTATTTGTATTTTTCTGAGATCTGTGCTAATTACAATGAATTTTTGAATGCAGAATACCATTTAAATGGAGAAATACGGCCGTAAATACAAAAATACGGCCGAAATACGTTATTTATACGCCGGCGCTTCATACAAGAGGACATGTGGCAATGATCTGGCGTTTCCTGCCTTCATCCTACGGCCACAGCGGAGCAGCGACGCGGTCAGATCTTGACCGTCGGATCGAGATAGAACGGTGCAAATCGCGCTGATTCGAATTCAAATACGGGGCGACGCGACGCGTTACTGACCATTGGATCACGATCCAATGGCTCCTATCATCCCCAAACGCAGCGGAGAGTGGGCGAAAGAACGAGCGACATGGCGTACGGACGTCCGTTCGATTGAGATCCGATGGTCGTGCATCAACCCGAAGAAACGAATTCGGAGCGGGTGAAATGCATATGCAGCAGGGACGCGTGGCGAGATTGCAGCCATCCCCCGCTCAATCCAACGGCGAGGAACACCGCGTATACATGTGAAGCAGGGCAAACTCCGCGGGGCGGCGTGGCTGATGTAGAGCCGTCCGATCTATAATCCTACAGATGATATCAAATACGAATTCGACTCGAAGTCGAACGCGTAGCGGGCGATTTCTTAGACCCGTTAGGGGGGGCACATGGCGGCACGAAGGCAAATCCCGCCCAGATCTAACGGTTCACAATTGCCCCGACATTTTGAAATGGGTTTTAAGCGGGTTTCGAACCCGCTAAGCTCTCCAAACCCTCAAGGTGTATATATAAGCGTATTTTTGGCCTAGGGTTGGGTATTCTGGCGTATTGGGGGCTTTAAGAGCCGTATTTCACCATGAAATTTGGAGGCCCTGGGGACAGAGGCTAGATCTATCATCTGAAGGAGATTTGGGGCTATTTGGAGAGAATTAGTGACATTTTTCCTATCTTTAGCCTTGTATTACACGTATTTGGCTTGTATTTGAAGTATTATTCATGTATTTTGAGGTTTTGATGATGTATTTGTCTATGAATACTGAATATATTCTCTTCATACGTGGTTAATCTACATATGTGTTGGTGTTGATGTAGTTAGGGTGTCATAATCATTGATTTCGATATCTTTTCGCCCTATTTGCATTGTATAATCGCGTATTCTGTCAATTTCTATATATATCTTGTTTAGATATGTTATACGGAGACTTGGGCATGCTTGAATTGAATATGATCTTTGCTCCATTCCTCCATCATCGTAGTAAAGTTCTGAAAACTCTGTAGACGCCAAGGGCCACGTCCTGAATGACTGCGGCCGACCCTTCAATGGGTAGATTCATTGGGGGAGTTCTTCTGGGAGAACGAAGCTCTTCGGCCAAGGACGGCCTCAGAGTGTTAGTGATCATTGTCTCAATTCGTCCCGGCCTTCTTGGAGATGGTGGGTGTGTGACATCAGGCGACTTGCCATGACGGAAATTGCGGTGAAGCTGTGTGGAGCCGGACATGGGTGTAACCCTTGATTCCCACAGACGGTGCCAATTGTTTCGGGTCAAGTCCGCCTCACAATGATATTTGTAGTTAATGGAAATCACGAGTACAATGATTACAGTTTTTGGGTTGATGACGAGGTTAGCACGACTCGAAACACGCTTCGAGGATGAAGGATCCAAGTTCGTCTGAAGGTCGCCCAAGGTCGCCGTCTCCTAGTAGCTGAGCGAGCTTCCTGTGATAATAGCAGCTCGTCAGAAAGGCACCGGGTTGGCGATCTTAGGGTAGATCAGCGAAGCGTGGCGAGCTTATGAGGAAGGCACAGATATATGGGAGATATCCAACCTTGAATATAGGACAAGTTTTAGAGATTTTAACTGACCAACCCCCTCCTTGGTGGCCGGAGGGGGTATTTATAGGATTGAGAGGCGGTTGCTTACCATCCAATCAGTTGTCGAGTCAGCTTAGCTGGAGCGCAAGTGGAGAAGCGATAGGTCGGCGGGGGCTGTCAGAGATATTTACGCATTAATGGGTGTCAAACGGTGTCAGATGCATTAATGAGATGTGATGGGCATGATTTGGGTTGAATATTGCATATTTAACACCCCATTTAACCGTATTTTGTGCTTATATGATGCTTAATTGGTCTCTAATACGTTCGTATTTTGTATATCGTCATTTATTAGAGAAATCACTTGATTTAAGCACAAAACAGCAATAAACTGAGTATTTCTGCATTTTTTATATTTTTCATGGCAAGATCTCGATCTCACGATTCTAACGACTATTTATTTGTATCTTTCTGATATCTGTGCTAATTACTATGAATTTTTTAATGCAGAATACCATTTAAATGGTGAAATACGGCCGTAAATACGAAAATACGTCCGAAATACGTTATTTATACACCGGCGCTTCATACAAGAGGACACGTTGCAATGATCTGGAGTTTCCCGCCTTCATCCCACGGCCACAGCGGAGCGGCGACGCGGTCAGATCTTGATCGTCGGATCGAGATCGAACGGTGCAAATCGCGCTGATTGGAATTCAAATACGGGGCGACGCGGTGCGTTACTGACCGTTGGATCGCGATCCAACGGCTCTTATTGATCGGCGCCCCGTTTAATGTTTGGGTGCGGTGTCGTTTTACCGCAAGTGCACGGTTAGTGTAGGGTGCAGGTTTATCGAACGCAGGGAGGTGGATGGCTTGAATGGCTACTAGCCTCGCCTAGGTTGTGTGCTAGCTACGCGGATGATATGGGTGAAGTGTAGAAATAAAAGAAAGAAATGAAAAAGACACGAAATGAATCCCCGCCAACACGGGCTAGAGCACTCATGACACTTGGCATTTGACTTGACCCAGGGTGAGACATTGCCCCAAAAGGTGGTACATAGCGTTCATGGCCCAATGTTCCAGTCGGTGCCAAGCACGCTAGGCCTACCCGGTTCCGGACGGTGGGCATTCCCATGTCCATTAACACCTTCCGTAACCGGGAGCATTAAGGCCACAATGATAACTCCCAACATTTTGTCCAAGCCGTTCCCACGCGCGAGGACTCGATGTCTACACTAGGGGCATGAGCTATGGCTAGGGAGTCAACCGCCAAGTTTATTGCCCCTTGGCCCGACGGTCAGAGGCGGTCTTTCTCCCGCTAATGACAATGAAACACCCCCGCGTAACCCTAATGGCCAAATAGGTCAAATGTGATTTCTAGCAATACATCGAAGCGGATCTTGACTGGACAAGCACCGGACCCCAACCCCCATACAACTAGTGTGTTGCCGTACGAATTGGACCCAGATTGCTAGAAATCCCCATTGACACATTTCATCGAACACATGCCATGCAACCAAGCCAAATGTAAATTTCCAAGCATCAATCCTATCCTAACCCGTATTAGGGTTCATCGAACACTACTCGATGATGAAGAACATGATAGCAATCAATAAATCCAAACAAACATTCATCATTGAGCAAAACAAAAATAACACAAAACAATGAAATTGGAAAAGAAATACTTATCTTGCCATTGATTCTTCAATCCTTTACAAGACTTATTACAATAGAAAACCTAATCTAACCTAATCTAAACTCACAAGAGAAAGGGGCAAAAAGCCCTAGAAAAACTGAGGAAGAACTCCCCCAAATCGTGCCCCCACCTTCCATTTATAAGCCCCTCAAAAACCCTAACAGTTTGGGTCCGAAACCCACTCAAAACTGTCAAAACAGGCCCACCCGATCGGGTGAAAACTCACCCGATCGGGTGGAATAAACAGAGAGCACGAAACTGCTGAAATTGACTTCAACCGATCGGTTGGACTCCCAACCGATCGGTTGAACTGAAATTTCAGACAGCAGCCAATTTCAGCAAATAGCTGCGCTCAGAAAATTCCAGAAAAATCTAGAAAAATCGGATTTGGGCATGCGACCTATCGTTGAAAAGCTAAAGACGATGCCGACGCTAGAAAAATAAGAGATCACCCAAAATCCCTCTGGAATGATAGCAGATCTTCAATGAGTGCATCAGCAGCGTGCAAAGGCGGAAGAAAAGGCCACCCGATCGGTTGAAACATCAACCGATCGGGTGAGCCGCTTGTTGCTTTGGCCATCGGGCTTCAGGAGCATCAACCGGTCACTGAAGAGAGCGGGTGGAGCCGTCGGTTCGATCTTTGAGGCGATGCGGTGAACCGATCGGGTGAGATGTCACCCGATCGGTTGGAATTCAGCTCCAAATTCCCGAGAATTGGGGCGTTTCAACCGGTCACTGAACCGACCGGGTGACTTCTTGGCCGCTCCAACTTGTGTCCGGGTGGTGCACGCGTGCACCACCCGATCGGTTGGAAGCGACCAACCGGTCGGGTGAGGGGCTGAAAGATGCGATCTTCGTCGTTTGACCCCCTGGATCACGCGTGACTCTTCCTGTTGCTCCGGGGACTCATGATATCGTCGTTTTATGTCCCAAATGCTGGAAAATTCCTGCAAAATACAAAAAACACGGAAAAATGAAAGAAAACAAGAAAACACAAGAAAACACGAGAAAACGAATATAAGACGGCGGTAAAATACGGAAAAACACGGAAGAAAACGTGCGTAAATATATGAAATATAAACGCACGTCAAAATCCCCCAAGCTGAACTCTTCCTCGTCCTCGAGGAAGACGAGTGAGAGTAGGAGCTCGGAGGGGAAAAATAGAGAGAAAGAGAGAGAAAGAAAACTCTATATCCTAGATCGTCCGTTAGGGCCAACAAAATCAAAAATGACACACCAAGCAAGAAAACGCCAAATCACATCACTAAACCAAGGAATACGAGTCCAGACAAGTGCCGTGGGCCCACACGGTGAAGCGTGAGTGAGTGTGGTCGTGCGCTAGCAGTCCGTGTCACTATCTACGATGTGTGATAAAGCTCGATATACACAAATCCAGGAAATGACCCAAATATCGATTCGAATTGAATAAAGCGGTGAATATATGTAGTTCAAGCATGCATGAGAATAGAGAGAGAATCGAAACATATCATGCGTCGGGGACTCCACAACTAGGGTTAAGGAAATCACTCCACTATAGCTTAGATAATAGCTAAAAAGTTCCTAAGCCAAGTGTTTTCGAAACCGATGGGGGTTGAGATGATGTGGAGAAGAACACTCGGTGCAAATTCTCGCCTTCCCTTTATTCTTGGCAAGATATGAAAAATATTCACACGGGAATTTTTTTGGGTTTTGGGTATTTGTATTTTTTTGGATTTTTGGCTATACATATTTTTTTTCTTTTCTTTTCTTTTTGGGTTTTTCTTTTCTTTTCTCTTTTTTTTTGGATTTTTGGGTTTTTGGCTATACACATGTGTACTCTCCCAAGTGGGAGAACGGTACACGACGAGGGGATTTGCACCAAGTAAAACAAAAAAGAAATCGGAATCTAAACACTTGGGCAAAGGAAATTATTCTCGCTAGTTAGAGCATGGGCTAAATGGGTTATCCTAGTCCTTAATTGTGGAATCCCGACACATGCGAAATGAAGTACACGATATATATAAAGCTTGCAGAAGCAGGCAGGAGAAACAAATACTGCATATTCAAATCGAAGCATGATAATCTAGGGGTCATTCCTGGACAGGTATATAAAGTAAAATCACAAGGTAGAAGTACACCACACAGCTGGGCACGACGCACGGCTCACAAAAAGCTAAGTGGATCCACGATGCATGAAATGCAAGAGGACTCGATATCCTAGGGTTAGTGAGTATGATTATCGATGCCATGCTAGGTGTGTGTGATTTTGTGGTAATTCATCATAGGGTTCATCTCTAGGAGAAAGAGAAGAAAAGAAAAAGAAAAAGAAAAAGATGGAGAAAAACGACTCAAATAACGAAGAAAACGAAACAAATGACGCACGAAGTGCGACTCCCCCAAGCTGAAACTTGCATTGTCCTCAATGCAATAGTAGTGAATACGGGAGGGCAATGAAAATGGGGGGGAGTTACGCACCGACACAAAAAATGAAAAACACGAAAACACACGAACGAAACAGGAAAATAAAGAAAAAGAAACATACAAAATAAAAGATATAAAACGCAACGAAGGACTCAAAGACACAAACACACGACAACGACACATGAAAACATGCACACAAAAGTCGATTTCCCCCAAGCTGAACATGACAATGCTAGCAAAATGATATGATCAATGGGGATGTAGAGATATGCTAGGGGGAAAATCGGAAAAGAAAGAAATCAGAATGCAGGAGAGACAGTGTGCTCGTTCTCCTCGGAAGAGGATGTGGGATGTGGGCGGTAGAAGTGATAGAAGGGCACGACATGATGTGTTATTATGATGCAAAAGCAAATCCCGCTCCCCTTACTAATGAGAGGAGACGAGATTATTCAAATCTAAACTAGAAAGCGGTAAATTTTTACTCTACTGGATTAGGATACACCTGAGCATAGGCGGATCCAAGATCTGGAGTGGGGCAGGTAGCTGCTCTAACTGCTCCTTCTGTGGCTCCGCCAGAAGCGCTGTGCCACGTGTGCCAATGGACCCAAGCAATGCACCTCCAAGCATCCCTCGTAGGTGTCCACCTGTGACCTGCAAAGGACGAGGTGCATTAGTCCATGGCAAGAAATTATTTCCTGAAATAAATTAATCCCAGAGATAATCATCAACATAAGATGGAAAAATAATAAATGGGTGACGAGTACTCCCTGAGAATGGGTCGCTATCCTCTGTACTAGTGACGACCGAATTCTCGCTCTCCATGAGAAGTGGCTCTCCAGGTAGTGACGCACTGCAGCATACCTCAAGGGAAGTAGATCATGTGTCCTGCGAGAGATATGTCGTGTCAAAAATATATGAGTCTAAAGAAATAGGACGTGAAAAGCGAGACTCAAATGTGGAGTGAGAGTGAGTATGAAAATCTCCCTGAATAGGGGCAATATGCTCAAGTAGATGCTCAGCCGCAGAAGAAGTGGAGCGTGACGGTACAGGTAGATGTGGCTCGGGCTCCATGAAGTGGATGATCGTATCCAAGCCCTCATGCACATCCTCCTCGACGATATGCTCATGCTCCTCCATCTGTCTGATATCCTGAATGACATCCTCATGGTTGACCACCGACCAAGGAGGAAGCTGTGACAGAGATGGCTCTGGAGGTGGATGTGGAACGGACCCCTCGTATGTGGTCGTGGTGTCCTCGTCCTCACGCACATCCTCCTCGCCGGTATGCATAATCTCTGTAAACTCCTCAGTGCTCTCATAGGACTCATGTGGGGTATCCAAATCAAGACAAGAAATCTCTCCCACAGATCCTAGATAAATCTCCCCATCCTCACTATCATCATCAAAAAATGCTTCGTCATCCAAGTGGTAGTGATGGAAAAATGGGGTATCGGCTTGAGATTTGTCTATGGTGGCCGATGGCATGGTGGTCTCGACCATGAAAGTGGGTATATCCTCTCCTTCATCCCCTCTCCTCGGTGTCGGCTCGGTGATTGGTACCATTAAGTTTTGTAATATTTGGCCTTGGTTAAACATGGCACTTTCAAGGAGAGACACGAGGCTTGATTCTTCTTGTGTTTGTGGAGGGGTATAAGGTTGAGGAAATGGATGGGAGGTGTTTGGGCTAAGGTTGTGGGAAAATGTTTGGCCTTGGAGTGGGGGGAGGCTCTCGAGCGTAAATGGGCAATCATAATACATGTGCCCCACCATCCCACAAGTCTCACAAACCACAATCGAATAAGGATTGTATCCTCCCATCTGAGCATCGAAATTTGATCTCCACATGGTTACACCAAAGATACCTGGACAACAAAAATAAGAAAACTAGAGAGGAGCGTCAATAGTACAAGAGAAAAACAAAAGGATAATATAATAGTGGGGGGGGAATTTCTTGGTTATTGAATATATATTTTTTTTTAAAAAAAGAAAAAGAAATTTTTTTTTGTGTTTTTATGCGTAGGCTAACGAACCCAAGCTAAGCTAATATCAAACCGAACGCCTCCCCGGCAACGGCGCCAAAAACTTGACCGGCGCCCCGTTTACGGTTTGGGCGCGGTGTCGTTGTACCGCAAGTGCACGGTTAGTGTAGAGTGCGGGTTTATCGAACGCAGGGAGGTGGATGGCTTGAATGGCTACTAGCCTCGCCTAAGTTGTGTGCTAGCTACGCGGATGATAAGGGTGAAGTGTAGAAATCAAAGAAAGAAATGAAAAAGACACGAAATGAATCCCCGCCAACACGGGCTAGAGCACTCATGACACTTGGCATTTGACTTGACCCAGGTTGAGACATTGCCCCAAAAGGTGGTACCTAGCGTCCATGGCCCAATATTCCGATCGGTGCCAAGCACGCTAGGCCTACCCGGTTCCGGACGGTGGGCATTCCCATTTCCATTAACACCTTCCACAACCGGGAGCATTAAGGCCACAATGATAACTCCCAACATTTTGTCCAAGCCGTTTCCACGCGCGAGGACTCGATGTCTACACTAGGGGCGTGAGCTATGGCTAGGGAGTCAACCGCCAAGTTTATTCCCCCTTGGCCCGATGGTCAGAGGCGGTCTTTCTCCCGCCAATGACAATGAAACACCCCCGCGTAACCATAATGGCCAAATAGGTCAAATGTGATTTCTAGCAAAACATCGAAGCAGATCTTGACTGGACAAGCACCGGACCCCAACCCCCAACACAACTAGTGTGTTGCCGTACGAATTGGACCCAGATTGCTAGAAATCCCCATTGACACTTTTCATCGAACACATGCTATGCAACCAAGCCAAATGTAAATTTCCCAGCATCAATCCTACCCTAACCCATATTAGGGTTCATCGAACACTACTCGATGATGAAGAACATGATAGCAATCAATAAATCCAAACAAACATTCATCATTGAGCAAAACAAAAATAACACAAAACAATGAAATGGGAATAGAAATACTTATCTTGCCATTGATTCTTCAATCCTTTACAAGACTTATTACAATAGAAAACCTAATCTAACCTAATCTAAACTCACAAGAGAAAGGGGCAAAAAGCCCTAGAAAAACTGAGGAAGAACTCCCCCAAATCGTGCCCCCACCTTCCATTTATAAGCCCCTCAAAAACCCTAACAGTTCGGGTCCGAAACCCACTCAAAACTGTCAAAACAGGTCCACCCGATCGGGTGAAAACTCACCCGATCGGGTGGAATAAACAGAGAGCACGAAACTGCTGAAATTGACTTCAACCGATCGGTTGGACTCCCAACCAATCGGTTGAAGTGAAATTTCAGACAGCAGCCAATTTCAGCAAATAGCTGCGCTCAGAAAATTCCAGAAAAATCTAGAAAAATCGGATTTGGGCATGCGACCTATCGTTGAAAAGCTAAAGACGATGCCGACGCTAGAAAAATAAGAGATCACCCAAAATCACTCTGGAATGATAGCAGATCTTCAATGAGTGCATCAGCAGCGTGCAAAGGCGGAAGAAAAGGCCACCCGATCGGTTGAAACATAAACCGATCGAGTGAGCCGCTTGTTGCTTTGGCCATCGGGCTTCGGGAGCATCAACCGGTCACTGAAGAGAGCGGGTGGAGACGTCGGTTCGATCTTTGAGGCGATGCGGTTACAGATGAACCGATCAGGTGAGATGTCACCCGATCGGTTGGAATTCAGCTCCAAATTCCCGAGAATTGGGGCGTTTCAACCGGTCACTGAACCGACCGGGTGACTTCTTGGCCGCTCCAACTTGTGTCCGGGTGGTGCACGCGTGCATCACCCGATCGGTTGGAAGTGACCAACCGGTCGGGTGAGGGGCTGAAAGATGCGATCTTCGTCCTTTGACCCCCTGGATCACGCGTGACTCCTCCCGTTGCTCCGGGGACTCATGATATCGTCGTTTTATGTCCAAAATGCTGGAAAATTCCTGAAAAATACAAAAAACATGGAAAAGTGAAAGAAAACAAGAAAACACAAGAAAACACGAGAAAACGAATATAAGACGGCGGTAAAATACGGAAAAACACGGAAGAAAACGTGCGTAAATATATGAAATATAAACGCACGTCACTTATCATCCCCAAACGCAGCGGAGAGCGGGCGAAAGAACGGGCGACGTGGCGTACGGACGTCCGTTCGATTGAGATCCGACGGTCGTGCGTTAACCCGAAGAAACAAATTCGGAGCGGGTGAAATGCATATGCAGCAAGGACGCGTGGCGAGATCGCAGCCATCCCCCGATCAATCCAACGGCGAGGAACGCCGCGTATACATGTAAAGCGGGGCAAACTCCGCGGGGCGGCGTTGTTGATGCAGAGCCGGCCGATCTATAATCCTACGGATGATATCAAATACGAATTCGACTCGAAGTCGAACGCGTAGCGGGCAATTTCTTAGACCCGTTAGGGGGGCCACGTGGCAGCACGAAGGCAAATCCCGCCCAGATCTAACGGTTCACAATTGCCCCGACATTTTGAAATGGGTTTTAAGCGGGTTTTGAACCCGCTAAGCTCTCCAAACCCGCAAGGTGTATAAATAAGCGTATTTTTGGCCTAGGGTTGGGTATTCTGGCGTATTAGGGGCTCTAGGAGCCGTATTTCGCCATGAAATTTGGAGGCCCTGGGGACAGTGGCTAGATCTATCATTTGAAGGAGCTTTGGGGCGATTTGGAGAGAATTGGTGACATTTTTCCTATCTTTAGCCTTGTATTTCACGTACTTGGCTTGTATTTGAAGTATTATTCACGTATTTTAAGGTTTTGATGATGTATATGTCTATGAATACTGAATATATTCTCTTTATGCGTGGTTAATCTTCATACGTGTTGGTGTTGATGTAGTTAGGGTGTCGTAATCATTGATTTTGATATCTTTTCGCCCTATTTGCATTGTATAATCGCGTATTCTGTCAATTTCTATATATATCTTGTTTAGATATGTTATACGGAGACGTGGGGATGCTTGAATTGAATATGATCGTTGCTGACTTATTCGTGATGTGACCCGAGAGGGCATTTGTGTTTATTTTTCTTATAAAATTGACGTTATACGTGATTAATTCTTTGGCACATTTTTATGCGCTTTATCGCCATATTTTCCGACATTCTCGTGCCCTAACCGGACGAAACGTTGAGTTATAGAAAAGGTATGTATAATCATTGATTGCACACACCCTAACGAAATCACTACCAACACATACTCTCAATATTAGTACCCCATATCGAATTCACCGTAATTATCGTAGGATTCTCTTTTACTATCTTAAACTCTTGATACCATATCTTTAGGTGCTTGGTTATTATCGTTTTATTACTCTTTACAAACTGAAATTCGTGGTTTTGCAGGTCAGTTGTCCCGTGGATACGATACCTGGACTCACCAGGATTATTACTTGTTCGATCTCCTGCACTTGGGAGTAGCGCGCACACATTTTGAGACGAGGCAAGTTTTTGGCGCCGTTGCCGGGGATAACGATACTTGTAAGCAACAATTTCAGTTCGTTTGGAGGAACATTCGGTGAGATCCTTCCATCTTATAGTTTAGGATTTTTATTCTTTTTTTGTTTTGTTTTCTCTTTAAAAAAAATCAAAAAAATGGAGTATATGAATTTCTATAGCACAAACAATTGGTATGATGCAGAGTATAATGTTGCACACAAACATAGGATGGAGAATCTTAAGATCGTTAGTTTTAATCAGACTGATTGTGAAACTTTCTTTCAGGCCTGGAGGAGGTTCACAGACATAGTATCGAGCTATCCGCAGCGTGGGTACACAAAGAAAGAGCTTATGGAATCCTTCTTATCTGGACTATGACCATAGCTGCAGGAATTTCTGGGAGTCATGACGCCGACAGAGGCGTGGAAATACATGGAGTCCCTACAAGAGAATGATCAGACCATTAATGAGACTTCAGAGTGTGATTCAACGGAGCCTTCCTGCCTTGATCAAGGAGAGCAAAGCGTAGACGTACCATTGCAACCCTTGAAAGAGGAAGTTTATTTGCTCATTCAGACACAAGAGGATACATCCCATCAATTCCAAGAGAACTTCCTTGCTCGGAGTCGGCAAATTCAGCAATCTATTGAAAATATTACTCTGATTACCACTTGCTTAGAAGTAAGTAATTCTTTTGAAATTCAATTTCAAGAATCTAATATAAGTTCATCCTCTATTGCAGGTATATCGAGCGAGCCATGTCACGATGAAGGCACAAATCAGAACATTAACATGGCTGGAAGCGTGTGCAAAAGAGAGGACGAGCTAGTAATTTTGGATGAACGGGAGGAGGAAATAGTGAGGGACATGTGTTTAGCGATTATCAATATGGGGCCCGAACCACTCTTTCCCCCAGTTTTTTTTCCCAAAATCATTTATCCCTCTTCCCAATGAATGAGCATCATACCGAGAGTAGTGCATATCTTTCAGGGAGCAGTCATCAACATGCTTTAATTTATTTCAGCTATTTTGATGACTACATTTGGAATATTTTCGTTGAAAGGAATTTACGACTAAAATGGATTGACGTGACTCATCTCTTGCAGGATACAGGTGAACATCTTATAGAGATGCTGGGAGTTACGTTGCTGGGATCTAGTTTAGTCATTGGAGGAAGATTACTCGTCGAGGAGCGCAAGGAGCAAATTGAACAACTTCCTCCACCATTAAAGATTCGGGTTCTGCCATTTGACCATGGTGTGTTCTTTCCAGTAGAGTAGATCTTTATATGCTTTTTAGGATGCTTGCTTTTGAATAAACTCGTACCCTTTTCGACATTGAGGACAATGTCCATCTTTAGTAGTTGGGGGGAGTGTATGAGACCTTAGGATTTTTTTAAACAAGGCGAAAGAAAAGAATAAATCACCATTCTCATCATTTAAAACTCCTTCACACACCACAAATGCGGATGATTATGCATTGATCGAGTTCTAAAAATCGTCTATGGCTTGAAATCATTATTTTTCTCTTCATGGAATTACTCGTTAATATGCCATTCATGAAAACTTTCAATTGTCATGATTAATATCTCGAAATAGTTTGAATTTATTTCATGCACGACACAGTGATGAAAACGCTTAAGTATACACGATTTATGAGAACAGTCTTCAAGTTGAAGAGGAATTTGGCCTTTGTTACTAAGGAATATGGTCATATTTATGGGTGTTGAGTTGCTTACAAAAAAAAGAGAAAAAGTGAAAAAGAAAAATATATGCATCGTTCCCTTGAGTTCATTGATTAGTCGGGTCTTCGTGCCTCAGGAAGTATTGGAGATTCGCGTCGAAAGATGGATGAATGGAGAGTGCATTCAAAAAAAAAGAGAATAAAACTTAGATGATTCGAGTATTAAGTTCAAGGGGCTCTTCTAAGTCTAATGTCCGAAGGTCGTCTGGCCTAGGAATCATTAACTGAAAGCTCGCTACATGAATCATTCTAAGTCGTCAAAAGAAAAGAAAAAAAGAAAAAAGAGAGAAGGAACTGTTGAATAAACTAAGAAACTTCAATACCCATTATTTGAACGATATTTTTGATGCCAATTCCTTCGAAATGAGAAAACTAGAATATAACGACGTGTTATACTTTCGCTTGAGAAAAATGATGCTTGCATGTTATTTATTCAAATTAAATTAGAGAAAATATCATGTGATTGAGCTTATTCATGGATTGTGTATATTGATGGTCAATATCATGTTGGAAACCGTATTATTGAGCCATGCCATAACCGATTGATAGACTTTATTGTTTCATTAATCATTCGACTTCATCGCTCTTTTTGTTAGGGACTAGCAAATCGCTAGTTGGAGGGTATGATTCGGGTTGAATATTGCATATTTAACACCCAATTTAGCCCTATTTTGTGCTTATATGATGCTTAATTGGTCTCTAATACGTTCGTATTTTGTATATCGTCATTTATTGAAGAAATCACTTGATTTAAGCACAAAACAGCAATAAACTGAGTATTTCTACACTTTTTATATTTTTCATGGCTAGATCTCGATCTCACGATTCCAACGACTATTTATTTGTATTTTTCTGAGATCTGTGCTAATTACTATGAATTTTGAATGCGGAATACCATTTAAATGGAGAAATACGGCCGTAAATACAAAAATACGGCCAAAATACGTTATTTATACACCGGCGCTTCATACAAGAGGACACATTGCAATGATCTGGAGTTTCCCGCCTTCATCCTACGGCCACAGCGGAGCGGCGACGCGGTCAGATCTTGACCGTCGGATCGAGATCGAACGAATCGAGCTGATTCGAATTCAAATACGGGGCGACGCGGCGCGTTACTGACCATTGGATCGCGATCCAGCGGCTCCTATCATCCCCAAACGCAGCGGAGAGCAGGCGAAAGAACGAGCGACGTGGCGTACGGACGTCCGTTCGATTGAGATCCGACGGTCGTGCGTCAGCCCGAAGAAACGAATTCAGAGCGGGTGAAATGCATATGCAGCAGGGACGCGTGGCGAGATCGCATCCATCCCCCACTCAATCCAACGACGAGGAACGCCGCGTATACATGTGAAGCGGGGCAAACTCCGCGGAGCGACGTGGCTGATGCAGAGCCGTCCGATCTATAATCCAACGGACGATATCAAATACGAATTCGACTCGAAGTCGAACGCGTAGCGGGCGATTTCTTAGACCCGTTAGGGGGCCACGTGGCGGCACGAAGGCAAATTCCGCCCAGATCTAACGGTTCACAATTGCCCCGACATTTTGAAACGGGGTTTAAGCGGGTTTTGAACCTACTAAGCTCTCCAAACCCGCAAGGTGTATATATAAGCGTATTTTTGGCCTAGGGTTGGGTATTCTGGCGTATTGGTGGCTCTAGGAGCCGTACTTCACCATGAAATTTGGAGGCCCTGGGGACAGAGGCTAGATATATCATCTGAAGGAGATTTGGGGCTATTTGGAGAGAATTGGTGACATTTTTTCTATCTTTAGCCTTATATTTCACGTATTTGGCTTGTATTTGAAGTATTATTCATGTATTTTGAGGGTTTGATGATGTATTTGTCTATGAATATTGAATATATTCTCTTCATGCGTGGTTAATCTTCATATGTGTTGGTGTTGATGTAGTTAGGGTGTCGTAATCATTGATTTTGATATCTTTTCGCCCTATTTGCATTGTATAATCGCGTATTCTGTATATGTATATATATATATATATATCTTGTTTGGGTATGTTATACGGAGACGTGGGCATGCTTGAATTGAATATGATCTTTGCGGACTTATTCGTGATATGACCCGAGAGGGCATTTGTTTTTATTTTCCTTATGAAATTGACGTTATACGTGATTAACTCTTTGGCACATTTTTATGCGCTTTATCGCCATATTTTCCGACGTTCTCGTGCTCTAACTGGACGAAACGTTGAGTTATAGAAAAGGTATTTATAATCATAGATTGCACACACCCTAACGAAATCACCACCAACACATACTCTCCATATTAGTACCCCATATCGAATTCACCGTAATTATCGTAGGATTCTCTTTTACTATCTTAAACTCTTGATACCATATCTTTAGGTGCTTGGTTATTATCGTTTTATTACTCTTTACAAACTGAAATTCGTGGTTTTGCAGGTCAGTTGTCCCGTGGATACGATACCTGGGCTCACCAGGATTACTACTTGTTCGATCTCCTGCACTTGGGAGTAGCGCTCACACATTTCGAGACGAGGCAGGGCGGCCATCAGTTCTCGTCCTTAACCTCTGGCATTAATGGGGGTTAGGTTGCCCTACGTCACCATGTCAGAGATATTTACGCCAAGCCGCCCTTTGGGAGAGTCAAGCTCGGCGACCAAGCTCGACGCCTTTGGACCGTCTGACCGTGCTTCCTGTTGGAGAGTAGGCGAGCTTCTTGCTAGTATGAAGAGCTTCCCTGGATAGAGGCGACCTTCCGTTCGGGCTAGTACCCCCGGATGGCCGGAGAGCTGTTCGCTTGGGCTTCCAGTATATGTGGGCCTCAATTATGCGGGCCGACCATAAGGCCGTAACACTACTGACCTAACTTAGAGGGATCCATTGGAAGACAAAGTTATGGGCTCTACTGTGCGATTATGAGAATACACATATGATTTGGCTATAGATAAAACGGTACGATCATGCAGTCACCCATGCTGTGTTAAGATTACAGAAATACTTTTATTATTGATTGCTCGGTGCTAACTTGAGCGTCAGGCAGGTTTAGATCCAGAGCCATCCCCATTTCCACCTAACGGCTGCGTAGATCCAACGAACGAGCATACATCCATCGCTAGATTGTTGTTCCCACGATTGCTTTACGTTTGTCTTATGATATTTTTGTACGGCGGCTAACAAGCTGTAATGATGTTGTCGATTCTTTGTCATTTCTTTAATCAATGTACTAATTTTTTAGTCCACGTTACTTGCCGACTGCAAGAAATACTCCGCTGTATATGTACAGATGTCTGGTTGTTAAGCAAAGCCATTGAGAAGCGAGGAAGGAGGCTTTCGTACGAGCAAGGCCATTGACCCTTCTCGGCTTTCCTTTTGATGGAGCCGTTTGATTGCAGCCTGTTGGCTTGAGTAGCAAAAAGAGAAAATAAATCACATGTTTAAGGTTGAAAAAGACAATTTAGCATTAGCTTTTCTTTTTGCCAAAATTAACTAATCGTACAGCTGTGGATTCGTACTTATTCATCCATTTCTTTCGCCGACTTTTTGACCACCGCGTTCCATTTTTGCCTTCAAAGTTGAATTTGGTGGGCAAATACGAACCGTAAGAGTTGGAAGTGTACAGCGCAACTAAAGAAAAAGCATGTGACCATATCAAGACCCCCGAGAGCCCCGCACGGTCCACAACGGTCTCCAACCGTCAAGGCCCCTGCTTTAGTGCTTTGGATACCTGGTGTGGACCCCGCTTAAAATGCTACCGTTGGTTTCAGGTACTGGCACGCTTTTCTGTTTTCTGTTTTGCGGCGTCCAGCGGATCCGGTCGTTGTCTGTTCGGAGCGATCCAGCTGTGCGGGCCCACAGCGCGACCAACGGCCTGGATTTTGCCTAAGAAAATGATCGAACGCCCGCGTGGGGACCGCCGAGTTTGTGATGGGCGGTGTTAGCAATTTTTAGCTTACAATAATGAAGCAAGTACAGTTAATCCTGCACGTAACAATCATTAGATGACTTAATTAATCGACGGTGAGCAACTTATCTATCAACTACCAAATTGATTAGCTGCATCTCACCGCAACTAGCCTCCAGTTGGACACGTCTTTTTTTTGGGTCACGTTTCGAGCCGAGCACCTCAACCTAGAATTTCCTAACTTCGTTTGACTTCAGCTTAAGCGATGCTTGGTTCTTAGTCCCGACGGAGAAGTGATAACGGCGGGTCAATTGTTACTGTTTGCGAACCTCATCAGTGCATATGTGCAAAATAAAACAATTCGAATACTTAAAAAAAATAAATCAAAAATTAGAGTAAAATAAAAGATAAATTTGTTATGAATCAACTATTGAAGGGAGAGCCCTCAGGTTTATATTTATAGGCAATGGGGAGAATACAAGATGAGTTTACAATGATATGGGCCTATCTCTAGGATAGCCCAAAATCTCACCCAACTACGGTTAAATACACGTTCACAACACTCCCCCTTATCCAGCCATAGGTGTGGACTTTGCTCGTGAATGCTTCAGGATTCTGAGCGTAGAAGAGTCTCACATGTGGTGGATACTTCAGGATCCTGAGTTGGTGAGATTTGCCTCGTTAAAACCTTTAGCTATGGAAAACCCAGTGGGAAAAACCATAGTTAAGGAAAAAGAGTGCAAACGCTCTTTAACTCCCCCTGATTTATACATGTGACTCTGCTCATGAATACTTCTGGATTCTGAGCGTCACAGAGGGGTGGATACTTCGGGATCCAGAGTTGATTTGATTTGCCTCGTTAAAACCTTTGGCTATGGAAAACCCAGTGGGAAAAACCATACCTAAGGGAAAAGAGTACAAATTCTGTCAACTCCCCCTGATCTGTAAAAGCTCTTAGGCTTCCAGATCTCGTAGGCTTATATCATCACTCCTATTTACAATATTCCGAAAATGTACACAGATTACAAATTTTATCACCATCAAGCAGCTGATGCGTCCAGAAACTCTTGAGAGGTGAGCTAAGTTTCGTCGCCTCTGATGTGGTCTTCAGACTATATGGTCAGCTCCACAGAACCAGCATCTATCCCAGTCGTCACCGGGATGTGATGTACCACCAGGCGCCCTCAAATACACCATTGGTGTGATTCTGGAATGGTGAGGATCTCGGAATTGATAGGATGATGTAGCCTTCATAAGTTGCTTTGCATATTTGCAGTAGATGGCCATCCCACTGTGGGTACCCATTCTGTGATTTATCAGTATAGGGACCGGACCTGAAACCTGCATTTGCACAAACATTGGAGGATGCTACTATAATTTGTAAGTCCAAATCTTTCGACCCTTGGAGGAAGCGCAGAAGGCTTGACTCCGGTCTAATGGCCCTAGTGAGGTGCCAACTATCTCTGGCTAATGAGTTAACTGCAACTGCTATATCGGGACGCGTGCAGTTTAGCCAGGAGTGCATGATTGCACTTAGATAAGGGACTTTAGGACCAGTTATATCATCCCCCTCTTCCAGCGATCGGAAGGGTTCTTTTTTTTGTACATCCATTGAGTATACCACCGTAGGTGTACTTTGGATGACAATGGTCCTTTTAATTTATCCAACGCGCTTCTGGGCGTTTATAACAGGATTCTATGAGCCATGACTTTATATTTGCCTAGGTCTTTTTATTTCATGTTTAAAAGTCAGGCTTGTACATTTATTTCGGTTTTCTCTTATGGAGATCCGATGAGATGTTAGTTGTCTACAACTAAGATCTCTAATCCTGTTCTTTGCACAGATGCAAAGACAACCTTCAGTAGGAATCATTGACTTGTCAAGTGATTCTTTTGGTTGTACATTTATTTATTATACTTATTGTTTCTTCATTTGAATAGACGTCCCGAAGTCTATTCAAGGCTTTTAAGGAAACGTGGAAATTATCTTTACAAGATATCCACGAAGGTATGCCGTCACAACATCCAATAACGGCATATCCAAAATTTTCCTTCGCCAAATCGTAAGGTATTCGCTTTTGATAACTTAGGGAGACTGATGCATCATTTATGAGACATGCTCATTTGAATTTGTTCGATCCCTAGTTTCAGCGAAATTTTCCTTGGGCTATAGGTTGTACCGTATAGCATACGATTTTGTATTTATTTTTCTTATGTTTGCAATACTTTGTTTTATCCACAGATTTGACACCTTTTGGTGTCTGGACTTCAGGTCCGAACTGTAACGACCAGTAATTTTCAACAGTTCAATTTACGTATTTCTACATATTTTAAAGAATAAATTTTACTTTATAAATGTTAGTCAAGAATTTTCTAACAAGACTGATTTCAAAAATTCTTATAAAAATATTTTAGAGCACTAGACTTATTATATTGTATTTCAGCACTTTCAGATTTTCTCAAATGCCCAAAACATTCCTGTTAAAATTCATCTTCCAAAATTACCGTTTTGATTCGAAGAATTTATTTTCTATTCAAACGTATTCAAAACGTTTTCAAACTTCTACAGTAACATTCTATTATCATTTAGGGCTCCCCACATTAATTTCATAATTTTCGGATATCGTTTCAGCCTAGAACCCGCAAACCCGCTTTCTGAACGTTTTGACCTAAAACTAGTATTTTCGTAGCTCAAATCCCAGAACGGATCATGTATTCGCGATCCTCGCGATGATACGAACCTGTGAGTATGTTTTCGTAATTTTTCGGAGTCGTTTGCAAAAACGTGTCTGTATTTCACCGCCTTGCTAATTACATTCACTAATGACTTCTCACCTTTACTACCTATCTTTTACTAATTGACTTTTACCCCTAATTAAACCAGACCTACCCTTCATTACATTCCCTAACCCCACCCGTTTAACTCACCTCCCTAGTTGGTCAGATCCAACTGCTTTGGATCTGAATTGATTACGTTATTTGATTTCCTAACCCTTCATATATCTCCCCCTGCTCTCTCAGTTCACCCACAACCCAACCCACAGTATCTCTCATCTCTCCCATTCAAAAACCCCCAGGCTCAGAAAAACTCAACCCACTTTCCTCATGTAGACAAAACTCAAACTCTCTCTCCTCTGTTGCAATTAACCCAGGCACCCTCTCTCTGATTCATCTCTCTCAGCTCTCTCACACTCTCCCCTGTTCTCTTCCCCAAGCCCACAACAGGTTACTCTCTCCTTCCCCCTCAATTCACGTCACAACCCAAACCCACAGTGGCCCGATCTCTCTCCCTCTTTGTTTTTGAAGTAACCCAACTCACAGTAACACCCTTATACTCTCTCTCCCTCAACCCCACCTCCGGGCCTCGACCGCCGGCCGCCCTCTCTTCGACCGCCGCTCGTCGGAGCTCCACCATCGCCGCCACAGCGCCTCCGCACTCGCATCATCCACGTCCGCCACCGCTCGAGAGCCGCCTCCGACGACAGCATCACCGTCCTACTCCGGAGCTCCCACGAAGGCCGGCGACCCAACCCAGACCGCCGCTCCGCCTAGATCCCCGCCCGACGCCCCGCCGTCGACTGAGCCGCACGAAGCCGCCGCCGCCGCCCCCGTCGCCTCCGCCCGCCGAATGCGACGCCCCTCGCCCCGCTCCCTCGCCGGAGACCCCGACCCCCTCGAGCTCGCCGTCGACCGCCGCTCCCCCGCCACCGCCGCCTCCGCGAGTCGCCGCCGCCGCTTCGCCGTCGCCCCTCCCCCCGAGTCACCTCCTCTCCTCCGCCGACCCACTCGCCCACCGCCGCCGCGAGAAAAGCCCCCTCCGGCGATCGAAACGTCGGATGCATCCCAATGGCAAAGTCGTAAATTTGAGTAATATTTTCGTAATTATAGTTTTTAAATAATTATTAATAGGGTTTAATGGTTATAAATCCATAAGTAATTTTACAGGGCCCAGAAAAATGTGTGGATAGCTCCAGAAAATCGGAAACGATATTTCGGACCCAATGGCGCTAGCCTCACTGCGAGCAGACGCCTACTTTTCCCAGAATCGTTTTTTGAACCTAAAATTTAAATACGTATAAATCTTTCTAAAAATCGTAACTCGCTGTTTTCACTCACAATAATACGTGAGAAAATTATATGTGAAAGTAAACTTCGAGCCGGTCATTTTGACTGTTCATTTGAGTAATTCCGACGAGTATTGCTCCCGGAACAATTTACGGAAGAAACGCGCCACTTAAATAAATTGGGTTTTTAAACTAGTTTTGAGTTTCTAAAAATTATAAAAATTACTATAAACTTTAGAAAAATATTCCCTCTTGCAGTAAAACTATTTTTAATATATATAGTCTATATAAAAATTTAGGACCCTTTTTATCGCCGTTTTAACCAGTTTTAAAATCAGACACTCAACTTAAATAAATAAGAAAATATGGTATTCTCTAACTAGTTATCTCTTGTGTTTACAGGTAGCAAATCTCGTGCATCGACACTAGATCCAGTCCCGGATCACTACCACCACCTCGAAGATGGTAAGTCACAGTAAATTCTACCCTTAGAAATATAGATAGTGTACTCGTATGAACATAGGACTTGACACCTAGTCTCGGAACAGTTATTGACCTGAACAGATTATTGACATTGCTTGACAGAAAGATTGTAATTGGAAATGTAAGAACAGTAAATGACTGGTAAAATTGCAAAGTACGGTAACCTGCACAGACACTGGGTTTTGGGGTAACTTATAATTGCGGAAGTGCGGGAGCGACTAGTCCAGACTTTGTTGTCACCGTGCGGGTTCTAGCAACCCATAACAGTGCCGGTGACAACCATCACAGATCACAGATTATTGCACAGTTCTCAGAGATTATTGCACAGTATTCATAGCATAGTTCGCCCGGGTAGCGCCCGTGGCAAGAGTTGGCCTCTTGGTTGCTCACTGTACTTCCCGTTATAAGTCACGATCTAGAATAGGCACAAGTACTCTCATTATTGCTATTGCCATGCTCGGTCACCTTTACTTTACTTGTCACCCTTGCATGCTTGACAGATGTACTTTACTTATCGCACTTGCATGCTTGTCTATCCCTGCTTTACTTTCCGCACTTGTTTACTATAGACTGCTCCATATTTGTGCACTCCTCTTTTTCTATCGCTAGAATTGTTGTGACTTACCTTCGGTTCCATTTATGGTACCGGCAGACGAAGACTTGATCGAGGAGATTGCCCCAGAGTTCGTGGAGCCTACATTGACCCAGTGACTGCAGAGTTTTAGTTACTTTTCTGTTGGTGTGCATGTTGTACTGTGTATTTCCTTTTCCGCACTTCTTTTCAGTACTTCCTTTATGTAATCGTGAGAGAGTGTGCTTGTGGTTGTTGTATTTTAATTTGGACTGTAATAACGTCTGTACGCTGGTTTGAGTATTGTGATACATCTCTGAGTTGTGGCTATGCAGATTTCACTGGTAAACTGCGGAACCTGCGAATAAACCAAATAAGTAACGGGCCCCCGAGAGCGGGTCGTTACACGAACATTTCACGTTTCATAAGTGAGTCCAGCTCATCTTTTATTACCACGTTCCACGTTTGGCCAATCTCTACGTTTGCCTTCTAGCAACGGAGTGTGGAACGATAATTTATAAACATCATCGCCATTGCGATGTATATGGCAATATGATACGTGAATCCATTGTCGACAATTTATGTTCTATCTGTCCAACACCTCCCCAGTACGTACAACATTTACTTAATTTCACTGTTTCCCGGCAATTCCTCTGCAGTGGATTCCGGGAAGGGTGATGGTGTGGACAGGAGCTCATTGTCCTGTGGTAGTATTGTCTTAAGGTCTCCAGGAGTTTCTTGTCCTAGGAGCCTGGTGGTCTGCCTCTTTTCTGTTGAGGATCAGCCACTTCTGCTGCTGGTGGATTGCATCCATTCTCGGGGATGTCAATCCTAGCTGGAGTTTTTGCAGCAGGGATGTGTGATCTGACAATCTTCTGGTTGTCGATAAGTGATTCCGGTAGACAGTGTTCTTATGTGGAGGATCTTCGGGATCTCATCTACACATTGTATTGTTACCGGATCATAGTGGGTCAAACTTTTTGTATCCCACGTTATAATTTTTTTCGCGCCAGATTTTCTAGTATCTGGGCATATTTTTGGGAAACTCGTCTCATCGAAATCACAGTCTTCAAGATGTGCCTTAAATGCGTCCCCCGTTTGGGGTTCTAGGTATCTTATAAGTGAGGGTGAGTCAAACCCTGCATGGATACCTAGGCGACGTTGAGTACCGTTTTGGTCCTCTTTGGTGGTGCAATGGGGATTTGAGACTGCGCGACCGAAGATTCTCAGATGAGAAATGTTCGGTGGCATTCCATATGCAAATTGCATTGGAGACTCTGACCTCCAGAGGGTCTTATTTTCATTTACGATGCAGCATGCCGAGTTTGCATGTCTCCATGCATCCATAGGCAATCGGGATTTAATGGACGTTCAGTCCATTGGAGTCTACTTTTCAGTGACTCTGCCGACCCATTTTGGGTATGAACATGCGGCACTTGTATGTTCATTTTCAATTCCCGTTGATTGGCAGTACTCTTGAAAAGACTGGGAGGTATATTTCCCAACATTAACCAGACTTATTTACAACATTTTATTGTCTGGAAAATGTGCCCACAACATTTTTATTTTTGTGCCAATAGCTTTGAAAAAGCTAAGTTGCGGGTCTGTAGTAGACACACGTACGAATATTCTGAGGATGCATTTATCAGTACAGTGAAGTACTGAAATAGCCCACTAGGGGTGGTGGATTTTATCCACATCTATCTCCTTGTATTCTTTTTGAGGAAGCGTGGAGATTCTTTTTCAACTTATCGTGTAGATGGCCTTGCAATTAGTTTTCCCTTATAGTAAGGGATGCGAGGGATTTTTTCCCTTCTGAAGAATCTTCTGGTTCTTCAAGTCATACCCATAGGATAAGATGCGATGCATCATCACAAATCCAGGGTGGCCAAGTCCATCATGCCGGAGTAAAAACTCGGCTGATGTCGGGCACTTCAGGTGCTCCGTTCTGCTTCCTTTCTCCGAATCTTCGTATGGTGGAGGCCTATAAGGCTCACGTTGCATACGGTAATTTTTTTTCCATTTATTTTTACTGTTTCCAAGTGGAATCCGTTGAAATGGATGTCCTTGAAACTTAGAAATTTTCTTTTGGAATTTGGAGGGATTAGTGCATCCTTTATTTTTGTGTCGTTTGGGGGCAACAGTGTTGCATTCCCTGGATCTTCAATATAGCCCTGATATTGGGCATTGTATTGAAAGAGATCGTACGTGTTTATTGTCTACTAATTATTTATGAGAGCAGTTTCATCTATTAAAAGATGAATCGTTAGGCACATGCATATTCAGATAAACATTTTCATTTATTGTCTACTAAACATTTTCATTCAGAACAAATTTTATAATTAAAATGCTCTCATAAATTATTCTCAAAACAAATTGCTAAGATAAAAATAAAGGCTAATCAAGCAAGTCATCATTTTCGAAGTTGTCAGCTGAAAACTTGACTGGAGCATCAGAGGTCATCAGGGTTGTTTCAGCTTTATTTTACTTGTTCTCTTTATACAAATCCTGGAGGTGCTGCAAAGTTCGGCACATTTTGGGCCAGTGGCTTTTCATGCCACAATTATGGCACTGGTCTTCCCATTCCCTCTTGGGTGGGGGTGAATCATTTTTGTCATTTCTGTGCCACGTGAACTTCCGCTTACTTTCATTATTTCGCTGCTGCTGTACATGGCCCTTGGCATTTTTCTGTTGCCCCCCCTTCTGTGGTCTTTCTTTTCTTTTATTATCTCTCTTCTTTTTGAAGGAAGAGGAATGGTGAGCTTCTGGTAGGGGGCAGTGCCGGGAGGGCGCATATTGTGAGTGGCGAGAAGAAGCTCTCTGTTTTGCTCAGCCATGAGTAAACATGACAGCAGCTCAGAATACTTGATGAACTTGTGTTCACGGTATTGCTGCATGAGTATCGCATCTTTTCCATGGAAGGACGTATACGTCTTTTCCAGCATGCGATCTTCTGAGATATTCTTACCACACAACTTCAGGCATGAGGTGATGCTAAAAAGTGCTGAGTTGTACTCAGCAATGGACTTAAAGTCCTGCAGTCTCATGTTCTCCCACTCGTATCGTGCCCTTGGGAGTATAACATCTTTCTGATGTTTATACCCGTCCTTAAGGACAGTCCATAGCTCAAGTGGATCTTCGACCGTAAGGTATTCAGCTTTTAAGGTCTTGTCCACATGGCGGCGAATATAGGTGATGGCTTGCGCCTTCTCTATATCGCTAATATTTTCTTTTTTAGTCACAGCAGCGATGAGGGACTTTGCCCGCAGGTGAAACTTTACATCTAGCTGCCAGCTTAGATAGTTTCTACCTGATGCTTCCAGTACTTCGAAATTAACGCTTGCAATATTAGCCATTTATCTAGCAGAGCACAAACATGCATGAATTAATAATTAATTCAGAGGAAACATTTTCATGCGGAGGCAATATTTAACGAAAAACTAAATGTGTGGATCGGCCAGTCCCACAAGAAAGAGTCCAAAAAAGTCCACAGTCCAAATTATACAAATTTGCAGCTTAAAGAAAATGAAAATACAACTTTGGAAACCCCGTGGGTCCCATATGATATCTTCATCTTCAAGCGTGGCCTCCGTCTCCATGGAAGTTGGTCTTCTTTCTTTGACATTTACATAAATTCCTCACTACAATTTCTCTCAAAAATAAAAGAAAAATGCGGGAAATAAACTGTGTGACTAAACGGCCGATCCAAAAACCACATTTAGCAATTCATGCAGAAATATTGTGCTCATCAACATTTTCATCAGACATTTTCATCACAGGCATCACAGGCATTTAATATTCGCAGAGATGGATAAATAATTTAAACACTTAATAATTATTGGACCGCTGTGCAACGTCATACACCGTTAGGTTAGGTTATTAACGGCAGAGCGGTCGCAGGATCTTCCTAATTATTAAGTTTTAAATACAATGCACAACCACGCATATAATATCCAACAGAATATACCAGAGATGCAAAGCATGTAAATATGATTTTTGTAGAAAAAATCATTACAATGCAAAGGTTATAAAGTAAATGGGTTTAATCAATTAAATTGATTAAGAGCCCAAAATAAACATTTTCTTTGTCAGAGGAAAAAGTTTCCCTCATCATCCCAAAAGCCCCCCCAAGAATCCCCAAAAAGTCCTCGCCTGTCCGATATTTGTCCCGTAATTTACCATGATTTTTCACGAATATTTTGCCCTTAAATCCCCCTTTTAAATTAATTTTTAGGCTAGCAAGTTGCCTTTTAAGGTTTGTTAATAGCCTTTGCCTCCCCCAATTTTTTTTCTTTCAGATAAAACAGCATGCGGGTCTGAAGCCCGCAGTCGGCCTATGGGCTTCAGGCCCATATGCTTTTTTTTTAAATCTGTGGGCCTGAAGCCCACAACAGGTCTGTGGGCTTCAAGCCCACAGACTCTGTTGTTTTTTTTTGAATTCTGTGGGCCTGAAGCCCACAGATCTGGATTTTTTTTATTGAAACTTAGGGTTTCATGTTTGGGGGGGGGCCGGCGCCGCCGGCGCCCCCTGCAGGGGGGGGGGGGGGGCTGTAACGACCCGCTCTCGGGGGCCCGTTACTTATTTGGTTTATTCGCAGGTTCCGCAGTTTACCAGTGAAATCAGCATAGCCACAACTCAGAGATGTATCACAATACTCAAACTAGCGTACAAACATTATTACAGTCCAAGTTAAAGTACAATAACAACCAGCACACTCTCTCACAAATACATAAGGAAGTACCGAAAGGAAATGCGGAAAAGGAAATACACAGTACAACACACACACCAACAGAATGGTAACTAAAACTCTGTAGCCTCTGGGTCAATGTGGGCTCCTCAAACTCTGGGGCAATCTCTTCGATCAGGTCTTCGTCTGCCGGTGCCATAAATGGAACCGAAGGTAAGTCACAACAATTCTAGCGATAGAAAAAGAGGAGTGCACAAATATGGAGCAGTCTATAGTAAACAAGTGCGGAAAGTAAAGCAGTGACAGACAAGCATGCAAGTGCGATAAGTAAAGTACATCTGTCAAGCATGCAAGGGTGACAAGTAAAGTAAAGGTGACCGAGCAATGGCAATAGCAATAATGAGAGAAATAGTGCCTAGCCTAGTTCGTGACTTATAATGCGGGGTGCAATGAGCAACCAAGAGGCCACCTCTTACCACGGGTGCTACCCGGGCGAACCAATCTCTGAGAACTATGCAATAATCTGTGGACTGTGAACTGTGATCTATGATGGTTGTCACCGGCACTGTTATGGGTTGCTAGAACCCGCACGGTGACAACAAAGGCTGGACTAGTCGCTCCCACACCCTCGCTATTATAAGTTACCCCAAAACCCGGTGCAGTGCTAACTACTGTTAATCATTCAATTTCAATAGGACGTTCCAGCAGTATGATGTCAGTGCAGTATATCACTTAGTCACTGTGTTGCAATACGGTATGTCAATCTGTTGTTCCAAAAGTAAGGCTGTTCACATGCATTAACAACACTTCAAAGATCTTCGCTTGTTGAAAAGTCAAGGCAGAAACCTCAAGAGAGAATGTCAGTCTTGAGCAATGATTTGAAGTCCAACAACTAAGTCACCGATCCATGCTTCAAGCATGCGGTATTCCCACTATTACACTATTTTCCATTACGTACACTATCTAAATTTCTATGGGTAGAATTTACTGTGACTTACGCTTTCAGATTCGTGTAGCAAGACGAGGATGGAGTTAGAGCGCGAGGATCGGTACCTGCAAACAATGGTTATCAACCAGTTAAAATATTATAAACTAGCTCACTAACTATTTACCTAATTGCAACTAAAACGGAATTTGTTCACAACTTAAACTGGTATGGTAGTTTAATTATCAATAGCTAACTTAAAATAATATCTTTATAAAAACTTAACTTAATAATAATAATTTTTAACTTTAAAAACTTAAACCTAAAATTTAATAACTTAATTTAAATAACTAATAACTTAAAACTTATAAAATTAACTTAATAAAACTTAATAATAATAATAATAATAATATAACTTTAACAAACCCCCCCTTCTCTTCTTCCTCTCTGTCTTCGTTCTTCCCCTTCTGTTCTTTTTCTTTTCTTTTTTTTTGTTCACTTGCAGGTGGAGGCGAAAGGGGGCGACGACGACTTGGAGCTTCCGGCGGTGGCGAATCGGTGGTTGAGGGCGGCGGGGTTCGGAGCTCCGGCGACGCTGCCTGCATCGGGCTCCGGGGCGACGGCGAGGCGGGGCCTCGGGCGGAGCTGCAGGGCGAGGGCGTGGAGGCGGGCCGTCGAGCGGAGGCGGAGGCGGATGCGCTCAGCGGCGGCTGCCTTCGTCCGGAGCAGCGGCAGGCGGCGGGGCGGCCGGATCTGCAGCGCGGCGGCCGATCTCGGCGGATCTGAGCGGGCACGGGCCAAGGCGGCTTCGGGCGGTGTGATCCGAGGCGGAGGTAGGGCGGATCCGAGGCGGAGGAGCGGCGGGGGCAGACGACGGCGGTGGCACGGCAGGCGGCGTGCGACGGAGGGCGGGAGGCGGTGGCGTCGCAACGGCGGAGGCGGCGGCCTGCTGCGAAGGCGGGGGGCTGCTTTGGTCTGTCGTCGAAGGGGAGATCGGCGGGGGCATCGGGGTGCTCCGGGCGGCTCGAGGGCGGCAAACGAAGCGGGCGGAGCTGTGCGGGGGGTCTCGTCGGCGTTCGTTGGCGCTTGGGGCAGGGTCGTCGGGCGGCGGGCGAAGCGACGACGGCGGTCGACCGCCGGAGGGGGGAGGAGCGGAGAGGGAGAGAAACTGTGTATGTGTGTGATGAGGGTTGATACGTGTGGGCTTGGGAAATGATCGAAAATTAGAGGGGGGGGGGGCCATGTGTGAGCTGAGGGAGATGGCCTAAGCTTGATCGGAGAAGAGAGAAAGGGAGAGCGGGAGTCTAGGTGAAGGATGAGAAATGAACGAGGGGGTTGCTGTTTATATAGGGTTAGGGAAAAAGTTGGGGGTTGGATCTAACAACCTATACGGTGGGTTAATGGGGGGTTGAGTGTCGGATCTGACCTAACAAAAGGAGGTGGGTTAAAGTAGGCGGTTAGGAAAATAATTAGGGGGTAAAAGTAACTAGATAACAGTAATTAGTAAATAGTGATTATTGATGTAAAAAGTCATTAATAGATGTAATTAACAAAGCGGTGAAATACAAACGCGTTTTCACAAACGACTTCGAAAAATTACGAAAACATACCCACGGGATCGTATCATCGCGAGGATCGCGAATACAAGATCCGTTCTGGGATTTGAGCTACGGAAATACAAGTTTTAGGCCAAAACGTTTAGAAAGCGGGTTTGCGGGTTCTTTATTGAAATGATATCAGAAAATTACGAAATTAATGTGGGAAGCCCTAAATGATCATAGGAGGCTACTGGAGAAGTTTGAAAATATTTTGAATATGTTTGGATAGGAAATAAATTCGTCGAATCAAAACGGTAATTTTGGGAGATGAATTTTAACAGAAATGTTTTGGGCATTTGAGGAAATCTGAAATTGCTGAAATACAATATAATAAGTCTAGTGCTCTAAAATATTTTTATGAGAATTTTTGAAATCAGTTTTGTTATACCACTCCTAACAAACCATTATAAAGAAAATTTTAGAATAAAAATACGTTAAGTACGTATTTGAAGTGTTTGAAAAATACAGGCCGTTACATTCTACCCTCCTTAAAATAATTCCGTCCTCGGAATTTTAGAAGATCGGCAATCGCCTAAGCAATTCAAACGATCGACCGGAAGGTTTGACGAACGACCACGACATAGGAAAATAAGTTGTTAATAGCATGATATAAAACGTGATATCACATCATTAAGAAAACAAAAGACGAATACATGAATACATACTATCACCATAGTTTTTAGAGCTAGTCTCAAGACTAGTATTAACATAATAGCTACGATGATATACTGATTGCAAATGAACGAGTATACTATCAAATGTGCTAATTCATACCTCCAATCACCTGGTCGACGGCTTCGACATCTTCTGCGATCATCGTGTAGGCCCGTCATTGCGGAGGAGGAGGTAGGTGGGAAAAGGATATAAACACATGGAAATTTGGGTACAAGACGAAAGTGGGGTTAGAAAAGAAACACGAGCTCAAGAAGGATGCAACAACGCAACAGCCTACACGTTGGGTCTGGCTCGATACTCCACTGGTCCTTCTGATCGGCTTTTGCTGATGAACACGAACTTTGGATGATTGGGTATATCAATTTCTACCCTCCTTTGACGACAGTCAATGGTGGCATGAAATAATCTCAACCAGTCCATCCCAAGAAGTTGGCAAAGAGATCTCGTTTACAAATCACAACAGATCATTGGAGGCATCCGTTAGCTACCGGTAGTGAACTGCCAGCGGTCTCGACCTTCCAACGGGAGTCAGAGGTTCAACAGTGATAGCATGTGTTTGAACGAAACGACTGGCCAAGAAGCAATGTGTAGCTCCTGAGTCGAACAGTGTGAGGGCAGGTTTACCGGCTATTAAGACGGTACCTACCGTGCTGAGAATCAAGTCTAAGCTTACGATTTCTAAATATTAGAGCATGTAGCTTAGTGAAAAATCACATACCTGTGATTACTTGGCCCGTAGCTTCGGCTTCTTCCACTGTCATGGTATAAGCTTGGCGTCTCTGGGGCGCCTGTCGTGGAGTCTGCTGGTACACTTGTTGCTGAGGAGGGATTGATTGACGTTGCTGGGCAGATGGTGGTGGTCGCTTCCGTTGTGGAACTCAAACTTCTGGTGGTCGAAAATTCGAACGCTACTCTCCGTAGCCAGAGTTCAAGCGTAGAAAGATTCTAAGAAGGTCAATCGAAAGGTCATCAAGCTAAAAGAAGGGTGATAGTGATGAAGATCGATGGCGTTACATAATCATGATTCACGTCCTTGCGGTCCAGCGGACACGGTCAGGGAAGTGACTAAGCTAGGATCACTTATGCCCAGTCTAGCCAGGTCGATCCACAGACTTTAGCCAAGCACATTGACCGGTATCATGGTCCATTGAAGGAAGATTATCATTCATACGAGTGCCACCGATACAAAAGATTTTTATTAATAACTAATTAATCCTATCAAAATTTAGGTTTTGTAAATGACTTTTATTAAGGCCAGACAGGTCAGCTCCATTGGGGCTCTTCGAAGTGTTCCCGTCCATCTTTCGAGTGTCAAACCTGCATTCAAGAAAAATGTCAGCTTAGTCGAGTATCGTATACGACACATCCTGGTTTCACTATACTGTTCACGAGGTATTTTGCACGGACCTGCGTGGGCCACCAAAACTGTAACGACCCGCTCTCGGGGGCCCGTTACTTATTTGGTTTATTCGCAGGTTCCGCAGTTTACCAGTGAAATCAGCATAGCCACAACTCAGAGATGTATCACAATACTCAAACTAGCGTACAAACATTATTACAGTCCAAGTTAAAGTACAATAACAACCAGCACACTCTCTCACAAATACATAAGGAAGTACCGAAAGGAAATGCGGAAAAGGAAATACACAGTACAACACACACACCAACAGAATGGTAACTAAAACTCTGTAGCCTCTGGGTCAATGTGGGCTCCTCAAACTCTGGGGCAATCTCTTCGATCAGGTCTTCGTCTGCCGGTGCCATAAATGGAACCGAAGGTAAGTCACAACAATTCTAGCGATAGAAAAAGAGGAGTGCACAAATATGGAGCAGTCTATAGTAAACAAGTGCGGAAAGTAAAGCAGTGACAGACAAGCATGCAAGTGCGATAAGTAAAGTACATCTGTCAAGCATGCAAGGGTGACAAGTAAAGTAAAGGTGACCGAGCAATGGCAATAGCAATAATGAGAGAAATAGTGCCTAGCCTAGTTCGTGACTTATAATGCGGGGTGCAATGAGCAACCAAGAGGCCACCTCTTACCACGGGTGCTACCCGGGCGAACCAATCTCTGAGAACTATGCAATAATCTGTGGACTGTGAACTGTGATCTATGATGGTTGTCACCGGCACTGTTATGGGTTGCTAGAACCCGCACGGTGACAACAAAGGCTGGACTAGTCGCTCCCACACCCTCGCTATTATAAGTTACCCCAAAACCCGGTGCAGTGCTAACTACTGTTAATCATTCAATTTCAATAGGACGTTCCAGCAGTATGATGTCAGTGCAGTATATCACTTAGTCACTGTGTTGCAATACGGTATGTCAATCTGTTGTTCCAAAAGTAAGGCTGTTCACATGCATTAACAACACTTCAAAGATCTTCGCTTGTTGAAAAGTCAAGGCAGAAACCTCAAGAGAGAATGTCAGTCTTGAGCAATGATTTGAAGTCCAACAACTAAGTCACCGATCCATGCTTCGAGCATGCGGTATTCCCACTATTACACTATTTTCCATTACGTACACTATCTAAATTTCTATGGGTAGAATTTACTGTGACTTACGCTTTCAGATTCGTGTAGCAAGACGAGGATGGAGTTAGAGCGCGAGGATCGGTACCTGCAAACAATGGTTATCAACCAGTTAAAATATTATAAACTAGCTCACTAACTATTTACCTAATTGCAACTAAAACGGAATTTGTTCACAACTTAAACTGGTATGGTAGTTTAATTATCAATAGCTAACTTAAAATAATATCTTTATAAAAACTTAACTTAATAATAATAATTTTTAACTTTAAAAACTTAAACCTAAAATTTAATAACTTAATTTAAATAACTAATAACTTAAAACTTATAAAATTAACTTAATAAAACTTAATAATAATAATAATAATAATATAACTTTAACAAACCCCCCCTTCTCTTCTTCCTCTCTGTCTTCGTTCTTCCCCTTCTGTTCTTTTTCTTTTCTTTTTTTTTTGTTCACTTGCAGGTGGAGGCGAAAGGGGGCGACGACGACTTGGAGCTTCCGGCGGTGGCGAATCGGTGGTTGAGGGCGGCGGGGTTCGGAGCTCCGGCGACGCTGCCTGCATCGGGCTCCGGGGCGACGGCGAGGCGGGGCCTCGGGCGGAGCTGCAGGGCGAGGGCGTGGAGGCGGGCCGTCGAGCGGAGGCGGAGGCGGATGCGCTCAGCGGCGGCTGCCTTCGTCCGGAGCAGCGGCGGGCGGCGGGGCGGCCGGATCTGCAGCGCGGCGGCCGATCTCGGCGGATCTGAGCGGGCACGGGCCAAGGCGGCTTCGGGCGGTGTGATCCGAGGCGGAGGTAGGGCGGATCCGAGGCGGAGGAGCGGCGGGGGCAGACGACGGCGGTGGCACGGCAGGCGGCGTGCGACGGAGGGCGGGAGGCGGGTGGCGTCGCAACGGCGGAGGCGGCGGCCTGCTGCGAAGGCGGGGGGCTGCTTTGGTCTGTCGTCGAAGGGGAGATCGGCGGGGGCATCGGGGTGCTCCGGGCGGCTCGAGGGCGGCAAACGAAGCGGGCGGAGCTGTGCGGGGGGGTCTCGTCGGCGTTCGTTGGCGCTTGGGGCAGGGTCGTCGGGCGGCGGGCGAAGCGACGACGGCGGTCGACCGCCGGAGGGGGGAGGAGCGGAGAGGGAGAGAAACTGTGTATGTGTGTGATGAGGGTTGATACGTGTGGGCTTGGGAAATGATCGAAAATTAGAGGGGGGGGGGGGGGGGCCATGTGTGAGCTGAGGGAGATGGCCTAAGCTTGATCGGAGAAGAGAGAAAGGGAGAGCGGGAGTCTAGGTGAAGGATGAGAAATGAACGAGGGGGTTGCTGTTTATATAGGGTTAGGGAAAAAGTTGGGGGTTGGATCTAACAACCTATACGGTGGGTTAATGGGGGGTTGAGTGTCGGATCTGACCTAACAAAAGGAGGTGGGTTAAAGTAGGCGGTTAGGAAAATAATTAGGGGGTAAAAGTAACTAGATAACAGTAATTAGTAAATAGTGATTATTGATGTAAAAAGTCATTAATAGATGTAATTAACAAAGCGGTGAAATACAAACGCGTTTTCACAAACGACTTCGAAAAATTACGAAAACATACCCACGGGATCGTATCATCGCGAGGATCGCGAATACAAGATCCGTTCTGGGATTTGAGCTACGGAAATACAAGTTTTAGGCCAAAACGTTTAGAAAGCGGGTTTGCGGGTTCTTTATTGAAATGATATCAGAAAATTACGAAATTAATGTGGGAAGCCCTAAATGATCATAGGAGGCTACTGGAGAAGTTTGAAAATATTTTGAATATGTTTGGATAGGAAATAAATTCGTCGAATCAAAACGGTAATTTTGGGAGATGAATTTTAACAGAAATGTTTTGGGCATTTGAGGAAATCTGAAATTGCTGAAATACAATATAATAAGTCTAGTGCTCTAAAATATTTTTATGAGAATTTTTGAAATCAGTTTTGTTATACCACTCCTAACAAACCATTATAAAGAAAATTTTAGAATAAAAATACGTTAAGTACGTATTTGAAGTGTTTGAAAAATACAGGCCGTTACAGGGGCGGCCGCCGCCCCCTGCAGGGGGGGGCGGCGGGGGCCGCACCCCCTGCAGGGGGGGAGCGACCGCCGGGGCCGCCGCCCCCTGCCGGGGGGGGGGGGGGGGGGCGCAGGGGGCGGCGGCCTCAGGCAGGGGCCGCCCCCTTGCAGGGGGGAGCGGCCAGGGGGGCCGCCGCCCCCTTGCGGGGGGGGGGGGGGGGGGGGGGGGGGGGGGAGTGGCGGCGGCCGCCCCCCTGCGGGGGGAGCGGCCGGAGAGGAGGGATGGGGGTTTTCCGGTGAGGTGGGGGGGCCGCCCCCCCTGCGGGGGAGCGGCCGGAGAGGAGGGAGGGGGGTTTTCCGGTGAGGTGGGGGGGGGGGGGGGGGTCCGGTGGCGGCTAGCCGCCGGAGGGTTCAAAATTATGGTTTTTACCCTAAAAGTTGAGTTTTTGGGATGAAAAATCCGTCGTTTTCAAGGCGACGATGAATCCCCATGACGATCTTGCGAGATCTAGGGGAGGGGCAATCATACGTATGATTAAAAATATCGTTTTTAGTATTTTTATCTCTATATCCGTCATCCGGATATAGCGACGGTTGCTCGAAGCCCTACGCGGATGACGACACTTGATGGAGGAAGCCTTGCACCGCGCTCGTGGATCTCCCGTCTCGCCTTCGTCTTCGCCTTCGCAACGAACGGAAAGAAAATTTTGTGGAAAATTTTTTTTAGAGTCGTGCTGATAACGTGTTATGAATCAACTATTGAGGTGAGAGCCCTCAGGTTTATATTTATAGGCAATAGGGAGAATACAAGATGGGTTTACAATGATATGGGCCTATCTCTAGGATAGCCCAGAATCTCACCCAACTACGGTTAAATACCCGTTCACAACAAAATTGATATATGTGGAATCCTAAGCATATGCCCAAAAATAAATTTTAAAATTTATTTTGAAAAAAATTAGAGATAAAGAGATGGGGAAAAAATTCCATAATGGGCAATTTTTACAGATAGTATTTATTTGGAATCTTGTTAGTATATTCGAAAAAAGTAAAGCGGGTTTAGACAAAAAAAAACCTTAAACCGGATCCAAACCCGATTACAGAACCCCACTACCTACCCGGTAAAAGAAGAGTCAAGCCGCACGTCACCCGACCCGCTTGCAAAGCGGCCGTCCTCATCCGTCGAAACAACCCAGAAAAAGCCCTAATGTCTCTCCACCACCAGTTATAAATCCGCCACCCAAAAAAATCCCAGTTTCTCTTAAAATCGATCGAACCCCCCTCGAGATAGAGCGCGCAAGCGCTCCAAGCTCTCAAATTTCGCCCAAAAAATATTCAACCGAATCCCTCAATTTTCATCCTCAATGGCCGCCGCCGATGTTCCCCATCAGCGTCAGCCTCGATCGGCGAAGAAGTCAGACGCCCTCCTCCTCGGCCGCTACGAGATCGGCAAGCTCCTCGGCCAGGGGACCTTCGCGAAGGTCTACCACGCTCGCAACCCAGCCACCAACGAGTTCGTCGCCATTAAAGTCCTCGACAAGGAGAAGATCATGAAATCGGGCCTCGTCGCCCACATCAAGCGCGAGATCTCCATCCTCCGCCGCGTTCGCCACCCCAACATCGTCCAGCTCTTCGAGGTCATGGCCACCAAGTCAAAGATCTACTTCGTCATGGAGTACGTCCGCGGCGGCGAGCTCTTCCGCAAGGTCGCCAAGGGCCGCCTCAAAGAAGACACCGCGAGAAGGTACTTCCAGCAATTGATCTCCGCCGTCGGGTTCTGCCACGCTCGCGGCGTCTATCATCGCGACCTCAAGCCCGAGAACCTCCTCCTCGACGAGAACGGCGACCTTAAAGTCTCCGACTTTGGGCTCTCCGCCGTGTCCGATCAGATCAGACAAGACGGGCTCTTTCACACGTTTTGCGGGACTCCGGCGTACGTGGCTCCTGAGGTCTTGGGGAGAAAGGGGTATGATGGGGCGAAGGTTGATCTCTGGTCGTGTGGAATTATCCTGTTCGTTTTGATGGCGGGTTACTTGCCGTTTCACGATCAGAATGTGATGGCCATGTACCGGAAGATTTACAGGGGGGAGTTCCGGTGCCCGAGGTGGTTCTCGCCGGACCTGACGAAGCTCTTGATCCGGCTGCTCGACACGAACCCGAGGACCAGGATAACCATCCCGGAGATCATGGAGAACAAGTGGTTCAAGAAAGGGTTCAAGCACATCAAGTTTTATATCGAGAACGATCAGTTCCATACGGTTGATGATAAGATTGATGGTTTGGAGCCGGAGCCGGAGCAGCAGCAGCAGCAGCAGCAGCAGCAGCAGCAGCAGCATGAGGCAGAGCAACAGCATCAGGCGGAGCAGCCTGATGCGGAGGCAGAGGGGGACGGGTCAGACTCTGGGAACGAGTCTGATTCGTCTACGGCCTCTTGCCCGCCGGCCCTTTCAGTAGGGAAGACGAAAGGGCTGGGGAAGCTGCCGAGGCCATTGAGCTTGAATGCGTTCGATATCATATCGTTCTCGAGGGGATTTGATCTTTCGGGGTTGTTTGAAGAGAGAGGGGAGGAGGCTAGGTTTGTCTCAGGGGAGCCGCTGCCGACGATTGTATCCAAGTTGGAAGAGATTGCAAATCTCGTGAGCTTCACGGTGAGGAAGAAGGATTGTAGGGTGAGCTTGGAGGGGACGAGGGAAGGGGAGAAGGGACCGCTGACGATCGCAGCAGAGATATTCGAGCTCACACCGACGCTGATGGTCGTGGAGGTCAAGAAGAAGGCTGGGGACAGCGGGGAGTACGAGGAGTTTTGTAACAAGGAGCTGAAGCCCGGATTGCGACAGCTCATGCTTCCGGCCATTGTTCCAACCAGCGTAGCTTCTGATAACGAATAGAGCAGAGCAAAAGCAAAGTAAAACTCCCCTTTTTGGCTCATTATCTTTTTGTTTCATCTTAACCCGTATTTCTTTTCGCGTCCTTCATGCTTTTGTATAATATTGATGTTGGTCTTCTCAAGATTCTGCCTTTTTGTATTTAGGGATTGTAGAAAAAAGGTAATATTTGTGTATCAGGAACAACTATATGTTCAAATGTTTGCAGAGCAGTTCTACAAATGCTAAATGGATTTATTCATTTAATGGTGCACATATAACTAAATGAAGTCGGGATCTATCTCTTGGTGATTTGTTTGTGAAATCAATTCATATATTATATATGGTTGCACAACTGGCTGAATTTAAATTTATTCCCTAATAATGTGCTATTATGTTTATGCTACAAGGATTCTTGGAATTTGAGGACTAAGTGCCCGTTCTTTTGTTGGAAAGTATAAAGTGGGAAAGTTGAGAAGTGTGGAATCTGATAAGAGAGAAATTTGGTGTAGTGTGTTCTTTTGTTGGAAAGTGTGGTTGGATTGTGGAGTTGGAAAGTTGAGGTGGGGCCCACTCCGTGTAGTGTGTTCTTTTGGTTGAAAAACGTTGGAGGTGGAAAGTTGGATTTTGGGGTGTGGTGATCTTAGGTAAGGTTATCCCCAGCCTAAATTAGTTGTGAGTTATTTTTTAAAATTTGATTTTATGGTGTGGTAACCCCAATATTCTCACCCGAGGTGACCACACACCTTGAGAGCCCCACCAAAGCTAGGATTCTTGTGTAATCCTAGCTTTTCATCCCAACTCCAAAACACCCCCATGGAATCCCAATTTCCCCGTCACGTCAGCTTTTTTTCCAAGAAAACACAAAACACAAAAGAACACACAAACGAAAAGTGAGGTAGGAATCCAGTGAACAGTGAATGAATAGTGTATGAACAGTGATTTTTTCACTCTCTCTGATACTTTCCTATAAAAGAACATGCCCTAAGTTTCTTTGTTTGCATTTAAGTCAAGTACTTCATTACCATACTACCAGATGTGGTGATTGATTTTTTCTACTGCAATATATTTGTCAATAGCTCACATAGGATTGGAATAAGTTTTATGCTCATTGCTCTTTGAAAATATGGTGCATATTCAAATTATAAGAAGGATTTAATGTAGAAAAGCTGTCACAGGTGACAAGACACAAAAAAGGTGGAGAGTACAAGCCCCCACATGGGCTTGTACTCGTTGGGGCCCACCCCTTTGTGTCTTGCACCTGATCCATTGGATCAGGTGTCACCTGTTCTACATTAATCCCTTATAAGAATACTGCATTATGGTGTCATTCATATACGAAGTAACCTAAACTAGTGTGTCATGATTATAAACATTGACAAAATTTAATGTAAATGCAATATCTAGTTGCCATCTATCCAATAAAACTGTTAAGCCAAAGTGTTACATGTGTGAGCAGTAAGACTTTATACATGACCCATTATAAGCTATACACAGTCAACTGTGCTATGGGGGCAGTAAGTGGCTCCTTTTGCCGTGGCTCATGGTCTTGCCTCACTGTCAGGTCTGTATTATTGGCTGTGTTTGCCCATCTCTTCCAAACAGTGGCCACCTGATCTAATGCCTACTTTGTAAGGGAATACATATGAGGTCTAAATTATTCAGGAAAGTTGCCCATTGCCAGTTGAAGCTTCCATAAATTGATCTTTGCTGTTTAGTTCTGCCATGCATCTAGTATTTATTACTGAGATTTTTAGCCTAGCGGATGAGAATAGGATTGTCGAGGTTTTGAATTTTGGATCTTGTGTGTTTCCCAGTCAGATTCCTTGGGATCGAATGTTTCATACTTTCTTCGGGATGCTAGTGTATGTTGCATCGATCATAGAAGAAATGGATAAAGATGTCGAGGAGCTTGGTATTCTATCTTGTGTGGATGTTTATGTGACGGGGGTGACCTCTAACTCGTAAGGTGATTTTTTGCTTGATTTGACCAGGCTCATGTCTTCTTTTGAAAAGCATCTGATTTGTATAACGATTCTTGAGATTATGGTGGTCAAGAAAGGGTTTGTCATGTTAAATTTTTGTTGAAACCAATCAGTTTCGTGTGGGATGAATTGCCTTGGTTTCCAGAATGAAAATAAGGCATATCGGCGAGGTGGATGTTATTTTCAAGGATATTATGTTTTTATACGTTGGATGAATTGGACCATAGTCTTTTGAACATCAGCATGAGAATGGAGCATGTTGTTGAGGCTTAGGTTTATGGAGGTAAGTATACAATGAGTCTGATCAAATGCTTCTTGATCCCAGCCTTAGAATGGGAAAAGAAAGTATTGGGTAACTACCATTGCCATTGAGCTCAAATGGTTCAGTAGAATCAGTACCAATACCAATTGAGCACAAGTGGAGTTTCAAGGTATCCTGGTAAAGTTGCTGAGATTTCGAGTATGCTTGTTTACACACACGCGCGCTAAGATTTTTGTGTGTTTATCGATCGAGCAAGGAGTTAGGAGGAAAGATGAGTGGATAGCGGAGTTAGAAAGTGCAGATTGAGTAGGATCTGAAAGTTGAGTGTATCAACCTTGTTCTGGTAATGAGCAGCCAGACGGTCCCACTTGGGGATTTCGTTATGCATTTGGATCTGTTTTTATGAATTTGAGTGGTCGAATCTGTTCACTTGGGAACACATGATCTAAACACGTGTTCGTGAATAATAAAGCCAATTAGCTTGTTGTATGTAATGCGCATAAGTCTCTAGGCTGTTACTTACTTCAAGTCAGTGCTACATTGACAGAGGGATACCCCGCCATTAGAAAGCTCGTTTATTTCAATCACAGAGAGTTATAAATAATGTGGAAACAATGTTTATTAGCTGACAACTCGTTTAACTGGAATGAGCTTGTGAGAGGAAGATTAGCATTGGCCACCCTGCTAGGAGAGATGTCAGCTCATGTATAGCATGTAGCCGTCTTGTGGGTTTATGTTCATTATACTGGTCTAAAGGATGAAAATAGACATCGAAGGCATAAAACTGCAATCAAGTTGGACATATGCGGTTAGTAACTAATTGGTTTTAAGGCATATGAATTGCTAATCACCTCCAGTGATAATAAGAATAAATGTAAAAGATGTATCCATAGACGATAGCGAGTCATGAATCCATTAACGTTTTAAAATGGCAATGGAATCGAAACCTTCTAGCTTCCAGGCTAATGAATACTGCCAAAAGGGGTAGCATACATTATCCAGAACACTTCTTGATGCGTTCTACGTAGCATGCACCGATGCACGTACACTTCTATTGTGAATCTGTACACGTGTTGGATTATTCTATGTATTTTTGAAGCTTTTGCCGAGTCTTGGCATGTCTTGTTGGTGTTGACACCCGACATAGCTGTGTCCGTGCATGGTAGAATAATATATGTCTGAAGTTTTCAATGTGGATCGCATTTAAAACATGGCCGGCTGAAACATGTAGCATACCTCCTCCTCCTCATCCAACTGCCGAGATGAGGATACCCAATGTGTTGAACCATCTTGCCGTCATATTGGCCATTACTTTTTTGTCATTTCTGTATGTTAATGTTTAGTAACTCATTCACATTAGTGTTTTTTAACCATACTTTTATAGCATAACTTGGTTAGTTGATACTTGAAATTTTGCGGAGTCCCGTATATTGCTGAAGTTTTTGTGACTTTATCTATTATTATAAACTAGAAATTGCCCGTGTCCGGAGGGCACGGAGGCCGTCGTCGCCCGGACACAAATGCGGAGAGAGGCGGTCCCCATAGTGAAAAAAGCGTGGGTGAGAGAGAGAGAGAGAGGAGGGCCGGGTAGGGGTGGCAAAATGAACCCGACCCGACCCGAACCCGGCATCCTTAACCGGGTATGGGTAGTGGCCAATCCGGGTCAAGTAGGAAACGTGTTGATCCGACCCGACCCGAATAAAATCCGGGTCGGGTATGGGTTTGGCATATCAACCCGGATGACTCGAATTCGACCCGGTTTACTTTCTCTCTCTATATAAAAATTTATATAATAACTTCAATACACAGTTGCAATGGGAGTTGTGCTTATACGATTTGAATTGTTGTCCTCTTCTTTAAGAGGTCTTGGATTCAATTCCCTTTATATACAACTTTTTTGTTAATTTTATTACTTTCGTTAATAAAATGGTAACGTTAATTATACTTCATTGCTGTCATCAGTGCGGTTTAAGCGACGAGCTACTGGAAATTATGCAACACTTAATAAATTGTCAGTGGCTCTTAATAAATAGCTGGATATCGAAAAAGGAGCAGTAGTGTATAAGTCAAATCTTAACCTGACTGGTTAACCCGAACCCTACCCGAAAATTTTCTGGGTCACCCGAACCCGACCCGGATTCAATCCGGGTAGGGTTCGGGTTTACTCCTATCCGGGTCGGGTCAAATCTGACCCGAACCGAACCCGAACCCACCTGACCCGTTTGCCACCACTAGGGTTGGGTGACAAAAGGAGGAAAAACATGGACTAAAATGCAAAAAAAAATCACCAAAACCCCACCCCAAACCCACGCCCAGAACCCCACCCAACCCCCACGGGGACCCCATCGATGTCACATTCAACAACCCAAAATATGACTGGAACAAAATTGCCACGTAGGACAAAATTCAAAAAAACGTCGTCAAATGTATAATAGACTAGAAATTGCCCGTGTCCTTCGGGCACGGAGGCAGTCGGCGCCCGGATGCAAATGCGAAGAGAAGCGATCACCATAGTGCAAAAAGCGTGGGTGTGTGAGAGAGGATGGTCGGAGGCAAAAGGAGAAAAAGCAGAGATTAAAACGCAAAAAAATTACCAAAAACCCCACCCCAAACCCAAGCCAACCCCACCCAACCCCCACGGGGCCCCCACCGGCGTCCCAGTCAATAAACCAAAATATGACCGGGACAAAACTGCCACGTATGAAAAATTCAAAAAACGTCGTCAATTGTACAATAGACTAGTCATAACACGTGCCGTAAGGGCACGGTTAATTTATTATATTCCCCACTCAAAATCCTGAATCCCCTAATTTTAAAAGAACAACAATTATTAAAGGACAGTACTTATTAGGTCCCCCTCAAAATCTTAATTCCCCCAAAATTTAGTTTTCCTAGAAATTTAGTTCCCATTAATTTCCCCAAATTTAGTTCCCCAAAGAAAATTATACAAACATTTTCAAGAAAAGGCAGCGGTAATAAGAAGATAACAATCATTGCTAGCGTATTTGTACAGCAATACAGAAAACATTTGTCGACTAAACTACCTTCACAGCTTGCTCAGCTGATTTCTTGGCATGATCAACGTGCTCCACCCTCCTAATTTCATTGTACATCTTCATTGGGAAGGTTGCCACATCACCCACGGCGTATACACCAGAAACATTTGTCTTGAAATATCAATCAGTCTGTCATTGTGAGAGAATGTGTCGGGCCTAATGAAAGTTATACTCTCCATGAACTATAGCAGGTAATGAAATAAGGCAGCGGCAGTGGTGGTGGTGTGTATACATTAGGTTTTTTCTGGGAAGGGCTATGTGCGCACACACGCATGTGTGTAAATTCCTTCTTATGAAAAAGCTCATCTTGTTATTAATGAGACCCTTGGTATGAAAGGCTCTTGGTATCCACCATCTTGTCACGTTTAAATCAATTTAATATAAGATCTATGGTCTCCACCATAGACTATGATTCTCTCAACTCTCAACACGTTATCAGCACGATGATGCTCTCAAGATTTTTTCCGCGTCGGTTCAAGAGGGAGACGATGCGCGGAAGCATGCGGAAGCTCTGCCGGATAGTGACGGAAAATTTTTTGTAAGACGACAATGCAAATGCTTCGTATGACACGCACAGATCTAGAGGTATTTCTAGAATTGATCAATTTTTTCTCATGATCATGATGATTGTTGTCCTAGATCTAGTTTTATTTAGATAAAAAGTATTTTAATGCCCTAAATTAAATTTTCTAGATCTAAACCGTGATTTTAAGGATCTAGAGACCTAATCATAATGTAAAAACTTGATTTTTTTAAAAAATCTTGATGCCATTGAGAATAAAATCTCATTTTTATCGTCACCGGCCTGAAGCCGACACATCCCAACAACCAAACGGCTGGGGCCAATCTCCACATGGCAGTGAGCTTTTCAAGTTGATCTCAGGGGCTGAACATGGCGATCCGATTCATTAATTTGTGGCATGCAATTAAAGAGACGAAAAATGTTGAATGGCCATGGGCGTCGGTTCGGCCATTGTAAGGCGAAAGGCATGAGGCTCTGTTGTAACGCAGTACATCATTTTGTGTGTGAAGGCCTTGTCATTGAATTCTTTTGGGCAATTGAATTGCCATGGGTCAGGAATGTTTTTTGGGCAGTGAATGGTTTTAGGTTGATTAGGCCTGCAATTTTTTCCAACTTTTATATACATTGTTTTCTGCAATTGATCCTGGCCTGTAACATTAGTTAGCCAATCTTAACTTCAAATTATGCCATGCTTGTTTGAGCCTAACCATTGCAAATGATTGTTGGGTTTGTTTTCTAGGCTCATGGGCCTGAAAATATTATGGATATTGCTTATATGTATTGTGGGCCTTAGTGCTATTTCAATTAATTTGTTTTGGCCACGTTGATTAGCACATAGTAACATATTATGATACATGATCAAATTAATTTCATTCTGTGAGTAAGAATATTTTGAAATTATTTTTAAGATTAGTTCTTGAAAATATAAATTGATTCGGAATTAATTAATTTGATTAAGTGTATTAGTTCCTTAAGATTTATATGCATGAATTTTTTTATGCATAGGAAGAACAAGAAATGTTTAGTTGCTCAAGATTATATTCCTAATGGAACTTATGACTTATATGCACGTGTTGCTTGGAGATATCGATAATATATGTTTTCGGGCTCGTTTAGTTTTAAATTTTTCTGTACATCACTCGATTGACCCGGTGCATTTCGCGGGCGGCCCGAAGCCTCTGCTTCCACCACACACCTCACGAAAATTTTCATTTTGGGTTAAAGTCCCACGATATTTTCATGGGTAAGTCATATAAATCAAGGCATCTTAATAACAAAAGATTAATTGCACAATTGATCATAATTATATTTTTTGCATGCATCACTTAGGATGTTTTTCATGCTTCATATGAATTCCGTATGATGACACAATTAATATACATATACTCATAACTATAATTATGTATTATGGCACACGATTAATTATATTTTCAAAAGTTTAAAAATCATATATATATTGATGATTGAACTTGAAGTTCAAAATCAAATATCAATACCCTTCTGACCAAACAAAATACGAGGGATTATTCAAAAACTATTCATGCCATCTTCTTAAAGATGCGCACTTCGCGGTAAATAGATCTCTCAGATCTATGGTTTATGTAGACCAATATGGACATCGGAAGTCTGTCATAACACCGCTAAACTCTTTTAGAGTAATCTCATTTTACAAGGAAACATTCTTGAATCTAGCCTTAAGTATAAGCTCACTCCTGAAGTCGTGGCTTAATACATAAGTGAGAAATAATTTATGACATTCGAACCCATATATTTATTCCACTTAATCATGTTTCTCTATCCACATCAAAATCGAATGACTCAAGAAAATAAAGGCCCGAAGACCATATAGGAGCATTCAAATAAACTTTCAAAAGTCCCACATAAATTTTAAAATTGGAAGTATAGAAACAAGCTCATTCCCTTGAATATGTCTCTTTAGAGATACTAATATTCATTCTTCCTTATAAATAACAATATGGAAGATTGAAAACATGAGAAGTCCTGAATAAAATGAGAAAGGAAAGATATGATATACCTCGACATGGAGTAAGCAATGACAAACCAATATCAGACCAGAAGTTCTGATAAGACCCATAATGCTTTTGCAACATGAATGTGCATTAACTTATGCCATACAAAAATATATACAGATCTAGTCTAAACGACGAAAGTCGATTGAACTTAAGTATACTTAGCTACTCCCGAGGACAAATAAACTTTGATAACAAATTTAATCTGTTTTCATAACATAATTCTTAATGAGTATAGTTGTAGACGTATTTCAAAAATATTTAACCCCAATAATAGTCCAATTGAAAACTATTTTTTAGACGTCTACTTGAGGTTCAGGTTTTTGCAAACCTGAATACTCTATATGAGGATGCCCAATACTCTCAAAATCAATAAAAGAAACTTACCAAGTTTCGATGGATATTCGTCAAAACGAAATCCCTAATTAATGACTCGAGAAATCAATGAAGCCTGAAGCTTCGTCCCACTATGATCCGCGTAATTGTCAATGTGAAGATAAAATCCTTCACAGTTAGAACACAGTTCACCTATTACCGGACAAAATTAACTTGAGCATTTTAATGGACTTTCATAAGTCCCATATAAATTCGAAAAGAGGAAGCAAATGGAACACCAACATGCCCAGAATCGTCCAATTATTAACTTTGGAACGATATAATATGCCACCCTCGATTGATGATACAAGACATCATTAACCAATCTTATAATTATGAAGAACACGAAGTTTCTTCATAAGGGTGCATTATCATTATCCTATTTAACGGGAAAAATGATTACGAGATCAGCTCCACTCCACCTGGACATTGACTCTCAAAACTTCCTCTAATAGAATTTAAGATGATATATTTACTATCATCATTAAATTAATAAGACCTCCGGGTCTCTTGAGAGTACTTGGGGGATTAAAGTGGACTTATCCACTCCCTACATATGGCTGATGATGTGCCTTAGTGTACTCATCCATATATCCTCTAAAATGGTCATAATCAAACCTATTATCCAACAGCAGTCCAGCTTTTTCAAAGCATATATGACACATTACTAAATGGTGGGAACATTGGATAATACTGGAAAATCAACCATATTTGCAACTGGAATAAAGCTGAACACCCTGGAGTCAGTGTTCACACCCAAAATGGGTTATATGAATAAATCATTAAAATGATTTAAACGGATTACCCATCCGTTAAAATCCATTTGCTTGGTGACTACACGAGAACATGCAATTACACTGCATACCATCAAAATGCCTCCTTAGAACCTATTTATATGGGCTTGATCATCCCATATAAACAGTTTCTGAGAACTCCTAATGGGGAAAGCGTTTAGAGCACATCTTAAATATTGTACCATGATGAGTATACATCACCATATCACCACTATAAACCATCAAAATGCAATCTTAGAACTATTTATCGGAAGTAATTACCCCGGATAAATTGATTCCGAGCACTCCGAACAAGGAAAGCATTTAGAGGTGGTCCACGCTGAGCCAATCCAAGTACACCTTGCTGAACAGGTCCAGGCACTCCTCGCTGAACAGGTTCAGGTACTCTAGCAGGTGATTGACGATCCTTGCCGTGCGGGCAGTCTCTCGCAGCATGATCAGATGCTCTGCAGATCAGATGCTCCGCATATCAGACATTGGTTCAATATCCTCCTACATTCCTTCTTCTGATTTTCGGTCTTGCCACAAAAGAAACAGGTCAGCTGAGCTTGGTCGACAGGAGCAGCTGGCCTCTTGAACTGTGTGGTCTGGGGAGGCCGAAAATTTCCTCTTGGCACAAACCTAGGTGGCTCCATGGGACGCTTGTTTCCTCCAGCTTGAGGTCCCACTGGAAGTCTCGTCACAACTTCATGGCTCCGTGCAGCATCCAAAACGTCCTGGAGGGTCGTTAGTTTCGCCGAGGTCATTGTGTCTTGAATTTTGGGACTTAGGCCTTGGCAAAACTGAAATGCACTGTCTTCACGGTCCTCGCCCACATGGGGTGCGAAGCGACTGAGCAATGAAAACTCAGCCTCATACTCATCAACAGTCCTATCTCCTTAGACTAGATTGGTGAAGTGCTGTTGAAGTTCTATTTTGGCTGTTTTGGAAAAATACTTGGCGTCGAACCTTTCCCGAAACATGCCCAAAGAGATGGGTTTGATCAAACGCCTTTCTTCCAGTTGCCACCAGCTCCTATCACTGTCAGCCAGTTGGAGCTTCGCGACATCGACCCATCCTGCCTGAGGGATACGAGGAGCATTCAGCTTGTCCTCAGTTCCTTGGACCCATTCTTCAGCATCCAGAGCTCCTTCTTTTCCACAGAAGCTCTTGAGTTGCAGCTCATGGAACTTCTTAACTCTTGGTCCAACTCGAGTGGGTGGTGGTGCAATCTAAGCTGGTTGATGCCCCTGCTGTAGCAGCTATTGTTGGATCTCCAACATCCCCCTCATGACTGCGAGGAGTTCATTCATGTCGGCACATCCGTTAGCTACAGTTCCATTCCTATTCTTGGTGTTCTGCCCCCCTGCCATGCTGAGACAAGAAACTCTGTTAAATTTTATGTATAAGATAAATCTAGACGTTTTGACTAATGATAGTATTTCTATTATCCTGAAGTTTCGCTTAATGCAAGACCCGCATGAGCCACCATAAAAACCTGACACGCCTCGCTTCCCATTATACTTGGGAGTAAGGACGTGAGCGGGTCTGCATAGGCTGAAGCGGTGAAGCTAAACCCAATAAGCGTCTGTGAATAAAACCATTTGCCGGAACTTGCGTGCATTTCAGAAGCAACAGAAATAACTATGAATTTTAAGGCAACATCCAGAAAGAGTACACAAAAGTAATAAGGCCCCAAGCATGGCCAACAACAACAAAGTTCTACAAAGATGGGTACACATCTTACAAAAGTGTAGTAAAAGAAATTCTAAGCAGCAACAGGTAAAGCTCAGCAACTAGTTCTCAGTGGAGAGAACGTCTGGATTAGTGTACTCCTGGTCCTTTGGGTCGGTCTCCTCAAGCAGCTCGTCCTCGATGTAACCTATCTCGTGACCTGACATACATTTCAAACAACATGGAAATGTATGTCAGCAAGGGTCCTTGGCAAGCAAAAGTGAGAGTGGGACCTTGGCAAGGTTTTCGAAATAGTTTACATGGCAATAAAACATTTATGAACAAATGAACAAATATAATTTCTAAGCAATTCAAACAGAGATTACATTAGCATGGCAGTTCTATTTCTAAGCAGTAAGAACAAATTTTTATATTAGCTGGCGGCCCTATTTTAAATGGAAGCAGTAGCAGTTCTATACATTATACATGTTCAATATATCATTTTCAAGACGCTCATGAGTGTGTTCAATTTAGTGACTAAGGTTCACATCGTTAGGCGTCAAGTAAGTGAATCTACCTTCCCGTGCCATCGAAGGTGACCAGTTTACTTCCGACTAGTGCCCGCGAACCCAACCCCACCAAAGTGTACTTTCTGAACCACGAGGCAGAATCAACCAAATCGTCCGGCATGATTTATAATACTGGAACATGAGCTAGACTAGCCAAACCGGCCCACACGATAGCCAAATCTTGGCCTATAATATCTATTATTAGCTAAATCGGCCCGCAATAATCATGATTTTTCAGGTGGTTCAAGTTATCCATACATGTCCAGAATTATTTGCAATTTACAAGGCGTCATCAGTTAACTTACTAAAATACACACACACACACACACACACAAAGGTATTTATCTTGCAATACACAATAGATAAACATATGTAGTTGGTGTCGCATTAAATGAAACGATATTTAAAACATGGAGAAAATGCACACTTGCCTGATTTTGGTGATTTTGGTGTCGTTGTGTTCGTCTCGTCAAATGTGATATTATGGTGAAATTGGTTTTCTGTTTTGTGCAACAAGATAAATGATTAATAAGAAATTATACAACTACTAACTCATATAACTAATTTATTAATCGTTTATATAATTAAGCATATAACTTAAAAAAATTATTAACATTTTATAATTTAAGTAACTTTAATAACTTAAATAACTCAATAACTTACTAACTTATAACTTAATACTTAATAACTTATAACTTAATACTTAATAACTTATAACTTAATAACTTAATCACTTAATAACTCCAAAATAACTTAAAATAACTCAAAATAACTTAAAATAACTTATAACTCCAAATAACTCCAAATAACTCAAAATAACTTGAAATAACTTATAACTTAATAATTTTATAACTCCAAATAACTTAGGCAATTTTATTTAACTCAAATAATTCAAAAACTTTAATAACTTAATAACCCAAAAACTTTTAATAACTCCATAACTTATATAATTCCAATTAACTCAAATAATTCAAAAACTTTAAATAATATCCCCTCCTTAACTTAAAATAATCTTATATAACTCAATAATTCTTAACTTAATAATTTTAAACTTAATAATAACTTAATAATTTTATATAACTCAAACCCCCTTTTTTTCTCACATGCCTCTTCTTTCTCTTCTTTCTTTCTTTGTTTCCTTTCTTTTTCTTACAGGGAGAGGGGAGGAGCTCAGGGGCAGGCTGATCAGAAGGAGGGAGGAGCAGCGCACGTGGGTGCGGCGCATGGCAGGGCGGTGTGTGGGCGACGCAGCAGGCGGATCCGGTGGCGGTGCGCACGACAGGTCGAGCAGCAGGGCGACGTGTGCACTGGGGGCTACAGGCGGCGCAGCAGGCGACATGTGCGACTGTGCGGATGGCGCGTGGGTAGCTGCACGTGCGGTGGCAATTGGAGCAGCGGCTGGTGGGTGTGTGGCAAGGGGGTGGTACAACTGCGTGCGGGGCTGCGGGAAGAGGAGGGGATGAAGATCTGAATCAATTTTGATTTAGATCTGAACTCAGATCTGATTCTTGATTTTGATTTCTTCTCTCAATTTCTAATTTGGATTTGAGTTGTTTGTTTTTGGTTTGAAGGAGGCTGAATTGATTTGGTTGTTGTTTGTTGTTGTTGAAGGAATTTGGGGTGATGATTTTTGGCTGAATGGAAGCTGAATGTTGGTGAGAATTGTTTGATTTTGGTTGAGGAATTGTAGGGATAATGGAGGCAGTGGGATTGTTTGCTGCGGATGATGCTCATGCTGATGTTGTTGTTGTTTCTTACAAGAACAATGAAATGGGTTACGATTTGATGAGGGTGATTTGTTTGCAGGGGGAAGAAACAGAAATTGGGATCTGGTCGGGGTTGGATTCACCAACTCATATGGTGGGTTAGGTAGGGTTAGGGGTTTGATTAGGGTAGGTGGATACAGTTAGGGTTAAATTTAATTTGTTAAACTATGGTAAAATTCCAAAAACAGAGACGCGCTCACGTCGACGCGCAGAAAAACGTTCGGACGAAAAACACTCGAACGACTGAAATAAAATACAGGCATATATGAAAAACAAACACGCCTAAAAATACAGGCCGTTACAGGATTCGATGATCTACACCACAAGGAAGCATCAGGGGGGTCGGATCTAAGTCCCGACCTAAATCCCCTCCGATGCTTAAGTTAGAATGGGACTTAAGAGAGGGAGGGAGCTTGGAGCAGTTGAGATCGACCTACAGAGGCTCGTCTGAGGTCTGGCGTCGCAAGCTCTTTTGTGGAAGAAATATAAGTTAAAGTATGTAATCCCAGAGTATTAGTTCTCGTACCTCGGGAGTTGGAACCCTTTTAGCATTGTCCTTTTGGGTATTTATAGACGTTGGTCCGACGATTGCGAATAACCGTCCCTAATTGATTTGGACGGGATCTTCTCTGGGATTGGTGATAACGGCCGCCTATTTATTCGGTCTCGTTAACTTCTCCCTGAGTATCAGCGGGAGTCTAACGGTTAAGTGAGCCAAACGCTTGACTGAGTATTACTCCGCCTTAATGACGGATTGCGGGTTGCAGGCTCTAAATGGGCCGCATATCCTGATGCTATTTTGTGGGCCGTACCCATGAATTAACAATGGCCCACATCATTTGTGTCTCAGGAAACAACGCTGATTGAGACCAAATGATGTGTATCCTCCTTAAATGCGCACTGTCTTAGAAATGGTTGATTTGATTTGTGCCGCCAAAAACCTTTCGTTTCTAAATCAATCCTTATCATTTCTTGAGGATGGGCTCAGAGACGTGTCGCTCATCGGTCACCTGTTTGTTGAGCTCCCCTCTATAAAAGAAGGGGATGCGAAGAAAAAGACTTACTTGCTCCGCCTCCATTTTCTTTTGGAAAGCTCGACTCCTTCATTGCTTCCTTTGGAGTTTGCTTGATCTTGATAAGGTATCTTTCCTAACCGATTTGATTACTCTTTAAATCCATATGAAGAGCTCGTGTTGCGCCTTCGACCTCCTCAACGCAACGATGTTCCTGGTAAAGGGAAAGTGGTTTGCATAGAACCAGCACCTTCCATTCGTCAGAGGGATCCCAACTCAGAGGTCCCATATGTTATTCTAGAGAAGGCACCAGAGTTCTTCCATGATCTGGTTGCTAGGGTTTGGTCGGATTGCCTCTGTCCCCCTTACAGGGTTACGTTGCCTGGCTTTGACGAGAGAGTTTGCTTTCCTCTGAGGAGCAAGGTTGGAGTGTATCCCAAAGCTTTTCGTCTTGGGCTTCGCTTCCTCTTCACCCCTTTATCATAGTGATCCTCTGCTCTTTGGGGCTTTCTCTTTGTCAACTTGCATCCTAAGCCATTTATCCCTTAGTCTATTTCGTCGTACTTTGTGAGATTTGTGGCATTCGACCATCCGTTTGGTTGTTTAAGTATTTCTTCCGAATAATAGTCGACCATCGTAAGGTATGGTATCACATCGTCGCTCGCATATCGAAGAGGCTCATATACGATCTCCCGCTCTCTTACCCTAGTTGGGAAGACACATTTGTGTTTGTTGTTCTCCCCGACTTAGGACCGATGCTTAATGGTTGGAGTTCTCCGAGCCCTGACCTCGCTGAAGGGTCCAGGTTAGCACCAGAAGAGGTCGAGGCCAGGTTAACATTGGGGGAGGTCGACGCGGCTAAACTTCTTTTGGGCCGACCGAGGCAAGAGAGGTCGACTTCGTATTTGTTGGATGGCCATGGACTGAAGACTGTTTTGTGCAGTCCGGGTACTGTATACTGCTTCTGTGTCTTTATCGCAACCACTTACGATAATTATATTTATTGTTTGCAAATATGACTAGTGGAGCTCATAGAAACGTGGACCCTGGACTGGGTCAAATCTGGAGAGAACAACGCAGGAAGAAGAAATGCACCGAGGGATCGAGTGCCCAGTGCCCCTTCCCCTCAGTCAGAGCTCTTCCTTCGAGGGATGTGAGGCGAGGCGGACCTCGAGGTCATCCTCCCGTGCCTCGTCGAGGGAGGCCTCGAGTTGAGCTATCACTCACTTTGTCCCGCCCCTTGCCTTCATTATTGTTTCGGAACATCTGGTGATGGAGGATGTTGACACTGTTGCGGCTCTTGAGCCTACCGAGATTGTCAGCAAGAAACAGGGTCCATCCTCCAATGAAGAGGAGGACTCGGAAAAAATAAGGCGGGTCGAGGAGACGAACCCTCCGCTTTTACCCATGGCGAAAGGTCGGGAGGTGGCCTCCCTTGATCCTCAGGGACGATTGAGACCCCTGTGGATCCTCCTCTGGATAAGTGGCCATGGGGCGGTATCGACCCACCTGCTCCCTTGGTTGGCCCAATCCTCTCAGAGTTCAATCGAGTTTTGTTGCTAAATCAGCTCTCGTCTCGTTCCTCAGGACCTGTTTGAGGCGAACCTCATCAGCCTCCCTTTATCGTCGGGAAGGAAGAGTTGGCCCTGTCAGACTTTGGGACGACTGCTCGACTGGTGGGGAACTCCATTCTCCCTCGGGATTTGGAGCTCCTTCAAGGTTTGGATATTGAAAGGGTGGCCAACTTCTTCGTGGGATGTGGATACCAGGTAAATTGTTCACCATTAGTCTCTCGACTTGTAATTTGACTGTTCCTAGTCGACGTTTTTCATAGATGTCGATCTTGGTGACGTGTTGCATCGCCAGGCCGTCAACATACTTGAGGGAGGGCGACTGGTAGAGACCGCTGAGCGCAAGGCCTCCGAGCTTGAAGCCTGGATGAGGAAGATGGAAGAGGACTTGGGGAGAGCGCTTGCAGCCAAGGCTGATGCCGAGTGGGCAGCCTCGGAGGCCAAGACTAGCCTCTCGTCCATATCTAACCTCAGACAATCGGCTGAGGTTCAATGGGGGGAGGGAGAGGTCCCGACTCCAGGCGGACCTTGAAGCCTCAAAGAGGGAAATAATTGAGCTTCGAGCAAAAGCTATTGACTCGGAGAAGTCAGCTGAGGCTTATAAAGCAGAGGTAGCCAAGTTTCAAGCCAACGCTGTCGAATCAGAGAGGGCAGCCGAGATTCACAAGGAGGAGCTTACAGCGAGGTTTACAAAGGCGATGGAAGCCTTCCAGAATGTCTTTATGCCAAAGAGTGCTCCTCCCACTTAGGCTGGTAGAATTTTGACATAGGTTTTATGTAACCGTTTTGAAATGAAAGAAAAGAATTTTTGAGTTTCTTCTATCTTCAAGTTTTATTTGAGTACATGTGCGTGTATGGCCCATCAACGACTCAATTTTCAATTTTCCAAAAATCAAGCGTGTAAGTTGTGTCGTTGATACGTCAGGCATATTCACCCGATAATTATGATCTTTAGGTCATGGACCATGGGGAGACACTTTGTTCGGTAATGAGGGGCGGGGTCCCTTAGACTTATGGTCGCTGACGGTCGAGGGTCGTTCAGTGGAGAGGGGTGGCCCCTCGGCTTACGGCTGACGAAGATGGTCGTTCGGTAGCAAGGGATGAGTCCACTTCGACTTACGGGCCACGATGGTCGAGGGTCGTTCAGTGGCAAGGGGTGACCCCTCGGCTTACGGCTGACGACGAGGGTCGTTTGGTAGTGAGGGGCGAGGCCCCTTCGACTTACGGTCGACGACGGTCGAGGGTCGTTCAGTGGCGAGGTGTGGCCCCTCGGCTTACGGCTGACGACGAAGGTCATTCGGTAGCGAGGGGCGAGGGCCCTTCGTCTTACGGCCAACGATGGTCGAGGATCATTCAGTGGCGAGGGGTGGCCCCCGGCTTACAGCTGACGATGAGGGTCATTTGGTAGCGAGGGGCGAGGCCCCTTCGACTTACAGCCGATGATGGTTGAGGGTCGTTCAGTGTCGAGGGGTGGCCCCTGGCTTACGTCTGACGACAAGGGTCGTTCGGTAGCGAAGGACGAGGCCCCTTCGTCTTATGGCCAACGACGGTCGATGGTCGTTCAGTGGCGAGGGGTGGCCCCTCGGCTTACGGCTGACGACAGTTATAAAATATTAAATAGATATGAGAAATAATCGACTGTGTATTTATCATAAGTTGGCATAAGGTAAAAACAAAGGTAAGTTTCGATCACCACGATGTATCTTCCATTGCTAGTACAACATTTATAGTACTTCCGTAAATGCTCAGCATTCCAAGGGTGGGGAAGCTCCCTGTCATCCAGTGTAGCGAGTCGATAGTTGGCCGGGTCGAGAATATCGATCACCTTGTAGAGGCCTTTCCATTTCGCAGTAAGCTTTCCTTGTTTGAGAATCTCAGGAGTGAAGGCATCCTTACGTAGCATCAAGTCCGCCTATACGGAAATTGTGCTGGCATACTTTGGAGTTGAAATATCGAGCCATGCATCCCTTTTATTCAATGATGGTCACCAAGGCTTGTTTGCGAAGCTCGTCGATCAACTATGGGTTGAGCTTGAGTCTCTCCGAGTTTCTCTTCTCATCGTAGTATTGGAGGTGAAGCAGTCGCTCATTAACCTCTACCGGGACGACAACTTCATAACCATAGGCAAGCATGAAGGTGTTTCGCCTTTCAAAGTTTTGTAGGTCGTTCTGTACGACCACACTATGCCTGAGATCTCTTCTGGTCATGTTCCCTCGACCACGACTATCCTCTTCTGCAGGGGTCCGAGGATGCATTTATTAGCAGCCTCTGCTAGCCCATTGGATTGGGGATGGCGACAGAGGCGAAATGTAATTTGATCTTCAACTCGGAGCAGAAATCCCTAAAGCCAGTGCTGTCGAATTGCGTCCCGTTGTCTGTCACGATGGACTGAGGGATGCTAAACCGACAGACAATGGATTTCTAGATAAAGCTTCTGACCTCCTTCCACGTAATTTGGGCCAGTGGTTCTGCATCGATCCACTTAGTGAAGTAATCGATAGCCATGATCGGGAATTTTTGTTGTTCGCTTTCTTGCTTGAACGGACCTAGGATGTCCAACCCCCACTTAGCGAAGGGCGCTGGACTGATGATTGGAATCGGATCAGTTGGAGGGGTTGAGCTGATTCTCGAGAACTTGTGTCAAGTCGAACATTTCTGAACATACTCGACTGCTTCCTTGAACATGGTCGGCCAGAAGTAACCTTGCCTTATGGCCTTCAAGGCTATAGCTTTTCCTCCGTAATGGTTCCTGCAATCCCCCTCATGGATTTCCTGGATCACATAGTGTGCTTCCTGCGGGGTTAAACATTTGAGGTATGGAAAAACGTCATACCTGGTCCATCGTCTTTTATACAATGAACTGTATAGCAGAACAAATTGGTAGGCCTTTTGTTCTAGCTTTCACGCCTCTACCGGATCGGTTGGCTTCTCTCCCATGTTTAGATAATGGATTATGGGATCCATCCAAGTGACCCCTTGGTCGATGCTTAGCAGTTCCTGCTCAAGCACGCTGGGGTGTGGCAGGTGATGTACGTACACCGTTCAACCGAGTCCCGTGGGTGAGGATGCAGCGAGCTTCAAAAGGGCATCTACTCGGTGATTCTTCGACCTTGGTGCATGGTGGATCTCCACTCGTTTGAACTTGGCGAGCTCCGCTTTAGCGATCTGCATGTAGCTTTGCACTGTGTCCTCGCGGGCCTCGAAACCTCCGTTTAACTGGTGGATGATTAGATTGGAATCACTGAGCAGCTGGATCACCTTTGCTCCTAGGGCTCGAGCCAACTGGAGCCCGTTGATGGCAGCTTCATACTCCGCTCCATTATTCATGGTTTAGAAAGTGAAGCAGAGAGCATACTCGAATATGTTTCCCACTGATGTTTGGACAATTATTTTGGCCCCACTTCTGGTTTGAGTGGCAGAACCGTCCACTTGTACGATCCACGTTCCATCGTCTTCACTTGTATCGGTCGATGAATTGAGATCTGTCGAGGGAGAAGAGGAAGCATTGGGTCGTATGTTAGCAACATGTACGTCTTCTGGCGGGTTGTCGTCGTAAGTGAGTTCGACGATGAAGTCGGCTAGAGATTGCCCTTTGATGGCAGTCCTTGGCTTATACTGTATGTTGAATTCTCTCATCTTGACTCCCCACTTCGTCATTCTCCCCAATCGATCCAACCTCTTCAGAGTTTGCTCCAAGGGAGTGTCAGTGAGAACCAAGATGGTATGTGCTTGGAAGTATGGTCGTAGCCTCCTCGTAGAGTGGATCAATGGAAACGCCATCTTTTATATTCTCGAGTAATTTATTTCTGCACCCCGGTGGACTTGGCTGATGTAGTAGATAGGTCGTTGCACTCCCGAGTCTTCCTCGACGAGCGCCGAGCTTACGGCTTTCATGGTAGCGGCCAAATAAATAATGAGTTGATCATCCTTATCTGGCTTGGTCAGGAGCGGTGCGCTGCAGAGATGCTCCTTCAGTTCGGAGAAAGCTTTCTTACAGTCTGCGTCCCACTCTACGACCTTCTTGCTATTCGTGGTGGATGCTATCGCCTTTCTCAGTACTATGAAGAATGACATAGATCTCTCGGTCGACTTGGACAGAATCGGCCTAAAGCCGATATTCTCCCATTCAGTCTTTGAAGTTTTCTGATGGTTGAGGGCTCCTTTATCGCCACGATCGCCGTGATTTTGTTAGTGTTCGCCTCAATTCCTCGGTTTGTCAGCATGAAATCGAGGAACTTTTCCGATCGAACCCCAAAGGCAAACTTGGAAGGGTTCAGTCGAAGGTTGTAGCATCGGATTTATGCAAACGTCTCTTGGAGATCTGCAATGTGATCCTCCGGCTTCTTCGACTTGACCAGCATGTCATCAACGTTGACCTCCAAGTTTCGTCCGATTTGATCCTTAAAGTCTTCGTTCATCATACGCTGGTACGTAGCTCCTGCATTCTTTAACCAAATGGCATTTTTGAATAATAGAAAATAGCTCGATTCGTGATGAAAGAAGTCTTTTCTTCGTCTTCTGGGGTCATTTGGATCTGGTTGTAGCCTGAAAAAGCATCCATGAAGCTTAGGAGTTCATAGCCCGATGTATTGTCGACCAGATGGTCGATCCGGGGCAAAGGGAAGCTATCTTTCGGACAGGCTTTATTGAGATCGGTGAAGTCGATGCACATCCGCCATTTGCCGTTCACCTTTTTCACCATCACGACATTTGAGAGTCATTCGGGGGTATTTGACCTTTCGAATGAGGCCCGCCTTCAGAAGTCGATCCACTTCCTCGACTGTGGCCTTCATCTTTGATCGCGTCCGGATATACACCCGAAAAACGACTTGTAGTTTTACCGTAAGCGCACGGTGTAGTGGCGAGCGGGTATCAAACACAGGGAGGACAAATGACAGTATCTCACTTTAATTACCTAGCTATCAAGAGAGTAAGAATAATTTTGGTGTAATCGTCACAATCGTTCAAATAGCAAGAAATATCAATATAATAAAGTGTCTAGGGATAGGAAATCCCCACTACGGACCGTCTCTCATCCTTGTGAATCATAAATTACATTGTTGCTAAGCTTGAATATAGGTGAACTAGTCGCAACTTAATGTAGAACCAAGCTCACGCTCTCGCGCTATTGCCGGTCTATAGCAAACCTAGGTTACGGCCCACTTCGGGCAAACCCTAGTCTAAGACGCTAGCGCGAAGATCGACATCATTGTCCAATCGCATCTCGAGCCCACTCTCATGCAAACTCGAGCTACGATCTAGGTTATGATAGTTCTTATTCGTCCAATCTCTTGCAAACGAATATTAGTATAGATTTATAATTAAAAATCCTAGCTTTGGTCCAATCTCTTGCAAACTAAGTCTAAAGAAATTCAATCATTAATCTAAATCGAATATTTAAGCCTTCCTATCAATTGGGATCGAATCTCTTGCAAATCCCAATCGATATGAATTCCTAGCTACTTGTAATATATCAATCACAACCTAACCATTATTAATTCTAGCAACAAATCTATAAATTCATCACAATTCAAAGATAGGGTCCATAGGGTTCATCCCCATGCCCTAGAACGACGGAACTACTCACTAATCATCATGAAAATATCAGAAATAACAAATATAATCATGGCACAATTCATTGCAAATAAGAAACAATTCATAAAAATGAGTTTTTTAACAAGAAAGAACAAACCAATGACGTAGCCAATGATCTCCAGCTGAGATTTCTCCAAAGAATAGCCGTCTAAAACCTAAAGGAAGTCTCTAAAAAATAACTCAAGTCTCTCTTAAAATCTAGGGTAAAAACAGGGCTTAAATACAAGCCAAAATCGTCCAAAAAATCGTGACAAAACTGCCCCTGCGCAGCCCAGAATTCGCATTCCTAGCAGCAGTCGGAGAGGGTCACTCGACTGAGTGACCCTTGTCACTCGCCTGAGTGACAAACCCTGTACAAAAACATTAACTTCGGGGTTTTCAGCAGTCCGTCTCTAGGGGTGGCTCGGCCGAGTAGTCTTCTTCATTCGGCCGAGTAGTCTTCTTCGTTCGGCCGAGTGAGCTTTCTCAGATTTTACAGTAACTTCGGCTCTTCTCTGTCTGAATTCCCTGTACCACTCGGGCGAGTGAAATTTCTTACTCGGCCGAATGGAATTCCTTGCTCGGCCGAGTGAACGTCTGAAATCTTCGGTGCGTATCCGATCTACTCGGGCGAGGGTGATCCTTCACTCGACCGAATGAGCGGTCTTGCTCGGCCGAGTGATGTGCTGTTGAGCTCCTTTCTTCTCCTTTTCGCCTCCTTGTCATTCCTATCGAATTCCTTCTTCTTCCGCTCATCCTCCATCACTGATAAGTCCTCGAATAAGCCGTGGGTGACACTCCGAAGTGCGTGAAATTCCTTTGATCTAAATTTCGCTCCAAATCGCTCCAAATCTCCTGAAATACGACAAAAACAAGAAATAGTGAAAAGCATCGCAATATTGTCGAATAATCGTGAAAAATGCGATATGGACGATCAAAACGTCATGAAAACATGCAGAAAAAAGGTGTAAAATATGAAGTGATCAAAATCCCCCAAGCTTACCTCTTACTCGTCCTCGATGAAGATGAGTAAAAGGCGAACCTGATGGAAAAAATAAAGAAAAGGGAAAAAGGGAAAAAGAAATAGAAAATGGATAAGGAAAGAAAACAAAGAGAGAGGCGCTAGATCATTTTCTCAGGACGTGAGTTTTGCTTACTCATATAGCATACAACGCATATAAAACACATGTCAAAGATTTTTATCTCGTTATCATAATCATATGGATGCATTCAAAAATAGAAACCCAAGAATATCAAAATAGTATGAAATATGGAATCATTCTAGAATTAACATCGTCTGAAGCATCTAAAGCGGCATACATAATCATAGACCACACACTTTTCAAGTGAATGCTTTCTATTTGGAGTATAAGAGATATCACACAATATTGATCAATAAGAATAGAAAGGTATGGCTTTCATGAAATGCATGCTAAGTTTCAATTCCTGGATTTCGTAAAACTTTTAGTATTCTCACCGAGTATAGAAAATTACCTAGCTTACGTTGTCATGCACAATTAAGTATCCACTCTCTCACACATCATTGGATCCTCTTCCCAAGCTTATCTATAAGCGTGGTGGCAAAAGATAAATCAATAAGCTTATTCCCCATTTTTGAAGCTCCAAAAAGATAAAAAATAAAAGAGAGGAGAAAGAGAAAGAGTATGAGATGGGATCATATATGAACTTCTTTCCTCTTTTCTTTTCTTTTCTTCTTTCTTTTTTTGCTTTTCTTTTCTCTCTGTTTTTTTGCAATAATCATATATACAACTGTAATCCTAAATCAAAAGAAAGAGAGATATACAAGAATATTTATTTTTTTCTTTTTGATTTTGGGGTGTTGGAGCATGGATTTTTATAGCGGGGGGAAAATGCCAATATAAGATTCGCTAAAGGGAGATTCACCAATGACTCTAAGTATAGAAATAATGCTTAAGATATGTGGAGAAAGAAATATATGTAACACTCGGTTCACTCTATAGAATGTGCATGACAACTTTCAGTAGGGTAATGTAATCTACTCAGTTTGATGTCAGAAAGTAAACTAATCCAGTTATATCAACCTAGCATACATCCAATCAACCTGAAAGTGAAGCGTACAATTTTCATACATTAAGAAGTGATATAAGAAAGGAAAGCAATACTCCAGATATAAGCAATCAATGCATGAAGCTTGGTGTGTTTTCTATGAAAAGTATACAGTAAAAATCATTAGACTTAGCTAATAAAAGAATTTCATCCATATACATACCTGAAAGTGCGGGTTACTATCTCGAAATGCATAGCAAGACATATCATATGATATCTGAAATAAAAAATATGGCATGCCAAGATAATATGCATATAGAGATAAGCTAACACAACGTCATCATCATCACAGAAAATTCATCTCTAGCAAAAAGGATAAAAGAAATAAGGATAAAAAGAAAGTAAAAACTACTGTACATAATGCATCACACATAAAAAGTAAAAAAAACGTGATGCATGAAAAAAAAATGAAAAAGTGGGTGAAAATAAGTGTAAAAACAAAGAAAAGTGGGAAAATGAAAGGCGACAAAAATAAAAAGTGCGTGAGAACTCACTCCCCCAAGCTAAAGTGCACAGTGTCCTCAATGTGCAAAGTGTGGCACACTGAGAGACAAGATATGGGAGGGGCGGGTGAGGATGCATGCATGATGAAAGTAAAAAGGAAAAAAAACGTGATGCGAATGCGAGTGATGCATGCAGAGATCAAAATAGTACCAGATAGGTGTCCCCAAAAGTACTCTCTCACTCCCAAAAGGATATAGACAGATATGAACAAAAAGTGACCAAAACGTGTGTGGAGGAGGGGTGCAAAATCAGCAGGCTCAAAATATCCAATGAATCATCAGCAAAAATGTGGAAGGCATCCGGTGTGTGCCTAGGCGGGCGGGGGTGCACCAGCACCATCCTGTGGCAGAGGTGGTGGTCATGGAGGATGCTGGGTGGGTGTGGGTGGCGGAGGCAGTCGTGCAAGGATCTGGCTCAGGCAAGCTTGAATACCAGGCAGTAAAGCGACCTGCCTCTGCACGGCACTAACAATAGCGGAGAGAGCCCTAAAATCTCCTCTAAGTCCACTAACTGCCCCCTCTAGAGCACGGAGGTGCTGAACTATGGTGTTCGGGGGAGGTGGAGCAGAGGGACGAACTGGTGAAGAGCGGGGCTATCTCGCACGGCTACTGTAAAGGATAGGTGCGATTGTGGGGTGGTGCGGTGGTGCTGTGCTCGCTAAGTGACGCTCAGCCTCAGTTGGAGGCTGAGACGCAGGAACGGTCGAAGAGGATGGAGCAGCAGCAGAAGCAGAAGTGTTGGCAAACGACAAGGTGGGCAAAGAGGTCAGTGACACAGACGTGGGGACAGACGTCGTGACGCTCTCGGAGAATACATTGACAATGGAGACAGTGATGTCGACGACTGGGGAGGTCGTGAAGTGCGAAGGAAATGACTCCCCAAGGGTTGAGAACAACAATGAGGAAAGGGTCTCCACCGTGGAGGCAAAAGAGGGTTCGCCACTCTCAACTATGGTGGAGGGACGCTCGGGGCTAGCAGCAGAAATGGGATCTATCGACATGGGCACAGTGGTGGTGGTGGTGTGAGTGGACTCAGCTAAAGTGCTCCTGACACTAACAGACGTGTGGACAGAGGTGTCGTGAGGTGTAGACAGGTCAGGTGCAGGCTGAGGGATCGCGGGGTCAAGTGGTAGAAGGAGGGCTCCTGCTGAGCACCCTCAGGCTCTAGCACATACGCGACAGGGATGAGGAGATCCATCGCTGGAATCCACTCCCCGCCCGCGGGTCTAATATACGTCTGAGCAGGGCTCGGCAGAATCATGTAATCGGCGCTGTGGGGACTGTACAGCCACACCCAGTGGTGCCGACCATGAGGACGAAGCATCCTCATCCGGGCCATAATATCTATGGAAAGTGTGGTGGGGCCTGAGGGTCTTAGCAAACCAGCTGGGAGGTCAACTCTGCACAAAAGGGCCAAGAGGATAATCAGACCGTCGTAACAGATAGGCATCCGAGCATCGATAGAAATAATGATGCGGTCGATGTACCAACTGGCGAAATCAATCTCTATGGCGGGGACCAAAATGTCGTCTCCATCAAAGACCCTAGAACGTGTCATCGCATAGAGCATGTAGAGCTCTGGTGTCGAAAACGTCCTGGGCTCGTACCTCGCAAGAAAAGTGGTTGCCATAAGGCGCTGTGCAATGCGGAGACACAGGTGGAGGACGACAGAGGCCTTGGCCCGATTAGGGTCAAAGGCAAGGGGTGATCCTGTGATCTGTGTCCAAAAAGCGTGGGTGTCGAATGACGGGGGTAGGATGTGCGTGGGGCTGTAGGCACGGTCTGGGTCAGGGACGGCGGGCCACTGGAAGAATGCTCGGAGCATGTCGAGAGTGACCTCGCACTCTCGATCCATCAGGTGAAAGGAGCATCCTCCAGGGGTCCGGTCAATAGAGCTAAGGACCTCTAGTGTCGGGTGGATGTAAGTGTCCGCCGACACCGACAAGGAATCACGCCACACGTTGTCATACAACTGTAGTAGCCCCTCAAGGACTCCTAGGCGCTCTAAGTCAGCAAGGTGCACAAACCTAGTGGGTACGATCGAGCGATGGGAGATAAGCTCAAATCTGGCGCGCTGAGCGTCATCTCTGAACATGATCCACATCGCATCGAACGCGGGGGCAGGCTGTGCTGGTGGTGGAATGGGTGTGGTAGGAGGTGGCTGAGTGGGTGGTGGTGGGCTAGGAGGAGGGGAGTCTGCCCTAGCAGAAGAGGAGCCAGGATTACCTGACTTCTTCCGCTTGGAAGCGGGCTCCCGAGCGCGTGACCTAAGTCGAGGGGTCATGTAGCCCGTGAGACGTGCCCACCCAAGTGAAAATGCGACATGCTAAAAAGAAATATGGAACGAGTGTACCCGAGCACGACGCGAGAGCAAAAACTGAAGTGTGCGAAGAATCGCCTCCACCGCGGAGCTCTAAAGCATCATGGAACTCCCCCAAGCTCCCCCAAGCTAGCCTGAAATACAAACAATCAAATCAGCGAATGATAATCAATATACATGGGAAAGATTGAGGATAATAGATATATACATGATTTAATTTGAATTTTGGGCGCAATGGGCTTACGGATTGGGAGAATGGGGAAGAAATAGGAGTTTTGGGGGAAATGGGAGGAGTGCGGCAGCGGGAGAGGCGGCGCCGTCGGTGTGCTTCGGCGGGAAGTGGTCGGCGACGACTGGCGAGGGGGCGGTCGACCGGAGTAGGGCGGCTCGGGCGAAGGGGGGCGTGATTCGGGCTAGAGGAGTCAAAGGGGTTCAGGCGCTGCGTGCGAAAAATTGGGAATTTGCGTGCTCGAGATTCGTGCAGCGTCCGTTGGGTTTTATAAAGAGGGGCGACTCGGCCGAGTGACGCGTTCACTCGGCCGAATGGCACTACGTTGAAAAAATTTCGAAATCTCCCCATACTTACGACTCAGCCGAGTAGCTTTTTCCATTCGGCCGAATGGACAAGTTCCGCTCGGCTGAGTAGCAAGGCCACTGAGCGATAATGATGCGTGTAGGGTATCAGATTCACTCGGCCGAGTAACATAGTCATTCGGCCGAGTGGCAATAAACACTATAAACTTCAGAAAATAACAGAGAGTGGGTCTGTGGAATCTTCCCTGATCGGTACTCTACTCGGCCGAGTAAAGTCTTCATTCGGCCGAGTGACATGTATACTCGGCCGAGTGGCTTGCTATTTTCAGCCTCGGCTCTCTGTTTTTTCTCCATTCTCTATTTTTCTCGTCCCCGTCAGTTTCTTCCTCTTCCTAAAGCCTGAGCACATTCCTGGAGCACTCTTCCTTGCCATGGTCATCCTCCATATGAATGATTTCTCGTTCTCCATCTCCTGTCATGAAAAATAGAGCCCATTGTCACGATTTTTATTTACTCTAGACTCTAAACACTAAGAAAAATCTAAAACAAAAATATAATTCAACTAAAAATAATGTAAAACGTCGAGTTGCCTCCTGACAAGCGCTCGTTTAAGGTCTTGAGCTCGACCCCTTAAGATTTCCGTTTAGTGCTCGATATTTGGCGAATGTGAGATGCGCCCGTCAAACTTGCTGGGAAGGCCACTTGGATTCAATTGTTGATGCTCGTGGGCATTCCTCGGTTTCCCCTTATCATGGGTAGTGTTGGGGGATAAGTCCCCCAAGCTTTAGCTTGTACCATTCTTTTTCTTCACCGGTGATGTCGATCTCTTATCCGGCGGAGCTTTCTTCAAATTGTTGGCCGTGGAGAGCTTGTATAGCTCCCTAATTCTCGTGACATCAGCGTCGTCTTCTTTGTCATCACCCATAGAGCCATCCAGAGGGTCTTCCGACTTTTCTCCATTTGTAGAAGATTGGCCTTCTTCAAGGCCGTTATCGTGTAAGGCGCCAATAGAATGTGGTATAGCTTCATCGATCACCTTATCGAGGATGTCCACATAATCCACTTCATCTTGGTAGGGCATATGCTTCATTGCTTTGGGAATATGGAACTCAACCTCGATGTTTCCGACATTCAAAGATAAAGTACCCTCTCTCACGTCAACTATCACGCCGGCGGTGGCTAAGAAGGGGCGTCCAAGTATAAGTCAAGTATCGCCCTCCTTCTTGATGTCCAAAATGACGAAGTCGCACGACAAGCAAATTCCTCCCGGTACTTGGAGCGGTATGTCCTCCGCAATTCCCACCGGCCTAGTAACCCGACCATCTGCTAGTTGTATTCTCATATCCGTCGGCTTTAAGTCGGTCCCCGTATTCAATTTCTTAAACATGCTTAGGGGCATTAGGCTCACACTTGCTCCCAAGTCTACCAAAGTCTTTTGTAGTGGGACTCCTCCAAGTGTGCATGGGATGCAGAAACTTTCGGGACCTTTGAATTTCGTAGGATCATTCTCCCTCCGGGTGAACCAAGTTCCTCGCTCGGCAAGCATTATCTTCTCCTTTCTTTTCTTCCCCGAAATTAAGTCCTTCAAGAACTAGGCATATGACGGGATCTCTACAATGGCATCCAAGACAGGTATATTAAGGCTTACTCCTCGCAAGTACTCAAGGAATTTGGCAAGCCGCTTCTCAATCTTAGCTCTTGCCAACCTTTGTGGGAAGGGCACCGGTGGCATATAGGTGCACTCCTCATTTGGCTTCTTAATTTCAGAATTTCCACCTTCTTGCGGCTCTTTTGGGCTCTCCTCCTCAATAGCTGGCTCCTTGTCATCCAATATCTCTTCCACGGGCTCCTTGGTTTGAACCATGGCGGGAGTAGTGTCCTTCCCGCCCCTAGTAGTAACCGCCACCACTGCATTGATGTGGTCGGTATTGCTCCGTGGATTAGGCTCCGGTTGAGCCGGCAATTGTTGAGTATTTTTAATGAGCAACGTAAGTTGCTCCGCTAGTTGACCCACGACGGTATTAAGAGAGACTTGTTGAGCAATCAATCTAGCGTTTATCTTCTTTTGCTCCACCATGAATTCTTCCACCCTAGCCTCATGATCCGATCTTGGTTGTGCTTGTGGTGGGTTTGGAGCTCTCCACCCTTGATTATAGCCCGGTGGCCTATATGGTCCCGCTTGTTGCCTAGGCAGGTAGCTTTGTTGTGGTGGCCCTCTCGGTTGATATTGATGTTGTGGAGGTGGAGGTCGAGCTTGATGTTGTTGCGGTGGCGGTGGGTTCAAAGTTCCATCATTATTTGCATATGAAAATCTCGGATGATTTCTCGCGGCCGAGTTGGCCCAATAACCGGTGTTCCCCGCAACATATTGCACTTGCTCTATGGCTCCTTCTCCATACTCTCCTCCAACGAACATAGCTTAAGATTGGTCTTGCCAATCGCTCATATTGCCTCCCGGTGTAGATGCGGCGGGGGTTCCATGCGGCTCGGTGATCAACTTCTCCAATCTCTCCACCACCTTGTGGAGAGAGTCAAACTTCGTAGAAAGTTCCGCTACAGCTTTGGCCTCGTATATGCTTGTCGGCTTCAAGGAGGATGTAGAATGTCCTCGCTCGTCGCCCCATTATTGGTTATTAGAGGCAATCTCCTCTAGTAGGGCCGTAGCTTCATCCAGTGTCTTCGATAGAATGGCTCCATTGGCGGTTGCATCTATAATTTGCTTGGTGCCCGGTTGGAGTCCATTGTAAAAGCTATGTACTAGCTCTCATGCTTCAATGCTATGATGGGGGCATTGATGTTGGAGATCTTTAAAGCGCTCCCATGCCTCGAATAGAGTCTCCTGAGGTCCTTGCTTGAAGGACATGAGTGCGCTCCTTATCTTGACGGTCTTGGATGGTGGGTAGAATTTATCAACAAAAGCACTCACCAACTCATCCCATGTAGTAAAGATCCCCTCCGCTTGCGTCCTCAACCAATATAATGCTTTGTCTCTAAGAGTGAATGGGAAGAGGCGCAATCGGATTGCATCGACCGGTACACCGGGCATCTGAAAGGTGGCGCACTTGGACAAGAATGACTGAAGGTGGTAGTGTGGATTCTCGTGGGAGTTCCCATGAAATGGGTCTTTTTGCATTAGAACCACAAGTCCCATTTTGCGCTCAAAATTCTTGTCCGCCGCCAACTCCGGCATCGCAATGGATGAAGTAGTAGAAGTAGTCTTAGGCCGAAGCCTATCTCTGATAGAAATTATTCTAGCCATGCGTGCCGCTAATTCTTCCGGTGTCTCCCGTTGATTCATACAATCGTCCTCTATAGCAAGTCTTCTCTCGGCTCTAAGCCTCCTTTCCGTACGCTCGATCTCCGGATCAAATAATAGATCTTCTTGATGCTCTGTAGATCTCGTGTACATGCACAGGAAAATAGAGATTCGATGGAATTGTTAGCATGATAGAGGAATAAAAGGATAAAAATACAAAAGGAAAAAAGAAATAACTAAGTAAGAAAATAAAATTCTGTCGCCTCCCCGGCAACGGCGCCAAAAACTTGATCGCGTCCAGATATACACCCGAAAAACGACTTGTAGTTTTACCGCAAGTGCACGGTGTAGTGACGAGCGGGTATCGAACACAGGGAGAACAAATGACAATATCTCACTTTAATTACCTAGCTATCAAGAGAGTAAGAATAATTTTGGTGTAATCGTCATAATTGTTCAAATAGCAAGAAATATCAATATAATAAAGCGTCTAAGGATAGGAAATCCCTACTACGGACCGTCTCTCATCCTTGTGAATCATAAATTTCATTGTTGTTAAGCTTGAATATAAGTGAACTAGTCGCAACTTAATGTAGAACCAAGCTCACGCTCTCGCGCTATTGCCGGTCTATAGCAAACCTAGGTTAGGGTCCACTGTCGTGCAAACCCTAGCCTAAGACGCTAGCGCGAAGATCAACATCATTGTCCAATCGCATCTCGAGCCCACTCTCGTGCAAACTCGAGCTACGATCTAGGTTATGATAGTTCTTATTCGTCCAATCTCTTGCAAACGAATATTAGTATAGATTTACAATTAAAAATCCTAGCTTTGGTCCAATCTCTTGCAAACCAAGTCTAGAGAAATTCAATCATTAATCTAAATCGAATATCTAGGCCTTCCTATCAATTGGGATCCAATCTCTTGCAAATCCCAATCAGTATGAATTCCTAGCTACTCGTAATATATCAATCACAATCTAACCATTATCAATTCTAGCAACAAATCTATAAATTCATCACAATTCAAAGATAGGGTCCATAGGGTTCATCCCCATGCCCTAGAACGACGGAACTACTCATTAATCATCATGAAAATCTCAGAAATAACAAATATAATCATGGCACAATTCATTGCAAATAAGAAACAATTCATAAAAATGAGTTTTTTAACAAGAAAGAACAAACCAATGACGTAGCCAATGATCTCCAGCTGAGATTTCTCCAAAGAATAGCCGTCTAAAACCTAAAGGAAGTCTCTAAAAAAACTCAAGTCTCTCTTAAAACTAGGGTAAAAACAAGGCTTTAAATACAAGCCAAAATCGTCCAAAAAATCGTGACAAAACTGCCCCTGTGCAGCCCAGAATTCGCATTCCTAGCAGCAGTCGGAGAGGGTCACTCGGCCGAGTGACCTTTGGCACTCGCCCGAGTGACAAACCCTGTACAAAAACATTAACTTCGGGGTTTTCAGCGGTCCGTCTCTCGGGGTGGCTCGGCCGAGTAGTCTTCTTCATTCGGCCGAGTAGTCTTCTTCGTTCGGCCAAGTGAGCTTTCTCAGATTTTCTAGTAACTTCGGCTCTTCTCTGTTTGAATTCACTGTACCACTCGGGCGAGTGAAATTTCTTACTCGGCCGAATGGAATTCCTTGCTCGGCCGAGTGAATGTCTGAAATCTTCGGTGCGTATCTGTTCTACTCGGGCGAGGGTGATCCTTCACTCGACCGAATGAGCGGTCTTGCTCGGCCGAGTGATGTGCTACTGAGCTCCTTTCTTCTCCTTTTCGCCTCCTTGTCATTCCTATCGAATTCCTTCTTCTTCCGCTCATCCTCCATCGCTGATAAGTCCTCGAATAAGCCGTGGGTGACACTCCGAAGTGCGTGAAACTCCTTTGATCTAAATTTCGCTCCAAATCGATCCATATCTCCTGAAATACGACAAAAACAAGAAATAGTGAAAAGCATCGCAATATTATCGAATAATCGTGAAAAATGCGATATGGGCGATCAAAACATCATGAAAACATGCAGAAAAAGGTGTAAAATATGGAGTGATCAATCTTTCCCCCAATGTTCCTCTTCTTCTGCTTCATGGGTTTGGAAGTTGGGTTGACTTCCAGCTTGTGGGATATTAACTGGGGGTCAATGCCGGGAATATCCTTAGGGGACTAGGCAAAATGTCTGCATGTTCTCTCAAGAGAGCGATCAACTGCTCCTTTAGGTCGAAGGGGAGCATCGACCCGATGGAGACGGTCTTTCCTTCTTCTTCAGAGATCCGAATGTTCTCCGTCCCTTCATCTGCTGCGGGTCGTTGATCCTCGCCCTTGGGATCGACTGGATCTGTCTGCCCCACCCTTCTCAAAGCGGTGGATAGAGAATAACATGACCAGGCTTGCTTCTGATTCCCTCTCGCCTTTCTAACTCCTTCAGGAGTTTGGAATTTTATTATTTGATGGAAGGTCGAGACCACCGCTTCCATAGCGTTGAGCAGCGATCTGCCAATGATTCCGTTGTATGCTGAGTTAATCTTCACCACTATAAAGTTGGTCAGGTGAGTGACCTGTCGTAGATACGTACCAAGGTCATTGGTAGGTTAATGATGCCTGCTACTGGGACAGAATGTCCGGTGAATCCTACAAGAGGTCTTGGACAGGGTCTCAACTCTGTTGAAGACAGCCTCATTCTCTCCAATGTGGTGAAGAAAAGCACATCGCATGAACTCCCCGTGTCTATGAGTAATCTCTTCATGGTGACCTCGTTGTTGGTGGTAGTGATGACGACGACATCATCATGTGGCAGTTCTACACCCTCTAAATCTTCATCTGAGAAGGATATAGGAGGTGTAGAGTCTCTGAGGCACTTTCTACCTACGGATATTGTCATCAACTTTCCAGCGTAAGAGCTTTGGCGTGAGGTTGATAGTTTCGGGTGCGGAGGACCTCCCATTATCATGTTGAAGGAAGTGATGCTGGGAGGTGCCAAGACATCTCCGGAGAGTGTTGATGGGTGAGTCGACATGGTCCAGATGTTTTGTTGACTGAGATGTCGACTAATATTTCCCACAGACGGTGCCAAACTGTTAAGGCAAAAAATGACCGAAACAATTGAGATGCTGACATGGATCCTTTCTTGGTGAGTAGAAGCCTCGTCAGTCGGTGAATGGGACCATAGGTTGGAAGAACCAGGGTCGTTGACAGATGGTGATTGACTTGCGGTGGTTATTCGACCTTCGAACGGATCGAGCCTCAGTCGATCGACGTTGAGAAGCTTAGGCATGACCTTCTCGTAGGATCGGAATTCGATGATCTGCACCACAAGGAAGCGTCAGGGGGTTCGGATTTGGGTCTCGACCAAATCCCATCCGATGCTTAAGTTAGAATGGGGCTTAAGAGAGGGATGGAGCTTGGAGTAATTGAGATCGACCCATGGATGTTCGTCTCAGGTTTGGCATCGTAAGCTCTATTGTGGAAGAAATATAAGTTGAAGTATGTAATCCTTGAGTATCAGATCTCGTACCTCGGGAGTTGGAACCCTTTTAGCATTGTCCTTTCAGATATTTATAGACGTTGGTCCGATGATTACGAATAACCATCCCTCATTGATTTGAGCGGGATCTTCTCTGGGATTGGTGATAACGGCCGCCTATTTATTCCCTGAGTATCAGCGGAAGTCTAACGGTCGAGTGAGCTGTTCGTTTCACTGAGTATTACTCCGCCTTAATGATAGATTGCGGGTTGCAGGCTCTAACAAGGCTGCATATCCTGATGCTATTTCGTGGCCGTACCCCTGCACTAACACAAACCATTTAATAAATAACTAAAGTAATTAATTAACTGTTAAATAACGTCCTATAGTGCCAAATGTCGTGGGCAGTGTGCATTTCTCAGTACACAGTGCCTCCGAAGCAATAAAAAATTAAATAATAATAATAATGCGCCTTTGGATTGGACGCGAAAGAGGCGGCGATTGGCTGATGGAGACGTGAGAGAACGAGTGGGGCCCATGTCTTCGCCTTTCTCAGATTCTTGGCTATAATCTGTGGATTTCAACGGATTATGAGTTTGAGAAATCTCTCACCAGCGAGGCGCCATTGAGGATCCACGTAGTTGATTTTTCTCTGAAAAATTTTCAGAGAAAGGAACAAACTCTGTTGAAAGTTCCCAATAAAATGTGAATAGTGCATGAACAGTGCATGAACATTGGAAAAAATCGACTTTCCACTCCACATTCAACAAAAGAAACAGGCCCTAACTATGACATCATCCTACTCTAACGCGAAGTCATGTATGGGGCTGTTCGTAAGTTGAAAGTTGTTTTTGGAAAGTTGATGGGTGTGGAATCTTGGATTGAGAAAAGTAAAGTTTTGTGTTTCTTTGGGCATGAAGTGGTGTGAAAAGTGGGTTTCAGAGTTTGTTGCGGGTCTTACGAAATTTTTTGGCGTTCCTTTGAGTTTGAAAGTTTCATGAGAATGTGATGTGGGATCCAGTGGTTTAAAATAATAAATTATTTGTAATTATACTGATTTAATTAATTAAATTATGTTTATTATTTTTAAGTTAAATGACAATTTTAATTACTATATTATTTAATATAAATTATAAATACTAGTAGAAATAATTAAATTGTTTAATTAAACTGACATATTTAATAATTAAATAACTAACCTATTTAATAAATTAGACCAACCTATTTAATTAACTGTTTTAATTAACAGTGCAATAACCCGTTTTAATTAACTATGAGGAGTGAACATGAGACAAAATTTTATCGCGTTTACTGTTCACTTCTCAGACACGAGCGAAAAAAGGGAAAAAAATTCAAACAGTGCTCTGCGATTGGCGGGGAGAAAGGAAAGAGAAAAAATGGGCCCCCACATTCAACTTTCCGCACTGTAATCTGCGGAATTTCTGAGGACATCGTTGGTGAGAAAATTTCATCCACGTCAGAGTCACCGAGGCGAAATTCCTCCAGAAAATTTTGGGGCAAAGTAACAGCAGCCCCTTGAATCCCATCTAGAAAGTGACCAATAGTAAATGAATAGGGCTTGAACAGTGTAAAATCCACACTTTATAGCTCATTTCCAACTCGTGGAACACCCTAACTTACCAAACTCTCATTTTGATGACAAAATCAATCTGACTTTCAGTCTTTCAGACATCAGCATTCCTACATGATTGTGTGGTCTGACTCATCCAAAATCAACTCAGAATATTGAAGGGACTAATATTAGTATAACATGTCTAACAAGGCCAATGGATTTAGAAGAAGTTTTGCCGAACAAGGGGCTGTCAAAGTCGGTCATGAATTTAATTAGTAATTAATAGATCAGGAGTGAAGTTACGAGACACACAAGGTCAATTCCTCTATATATACTTCAAGGTGGCCAAAGACCGCGGGCCTCGGGCCCGACCCGCCCGGCCTGCCCGGCTCGGTCAACGGGCCAGCCCGGCCTGGGCCCGAAAGGGTTGACCGGGCCCAAAGCCCGGCCCAGCCCGGCCCGCTGCCAGGGCCGGGCTTCCGGCTTAGGGGAGGCCCGGCCCGCAACTGCAAGCAGCAGTTGCAGCCTGCATTACTGGAGGCTGTAGCTGCATCCTGCAGCAAGCAGGCAACGGTCTTATGACCGTTGCATGCCTTCCTTTTTTTCCTTCTTGAATTTTTTGGCAGCAAACGTGGGCTTTTGGTAAATTTTTTGGTCTTTTGACCAAAAATACCCATCCCAATGGTCATAAACGGCCATTTGGGAGGGGTATTTTGGTCATTTACACCCGAAACCCCTATAAATTTCAGCCAACCCCTCTCATTTTTTTTTCACAATTCTCAAACTACCAAACTCTCTCATACTCTCTCATACGTTCAAGCAAGCAAGCTCAAGACTCCTCGAGTCAACTTCACACTAAATCTCGTCGTCAAGATCACGGCTCAAATCGCTATCGCTCTCAACTTCATCCGCTATCAAGATCATCTCAGCTCCCTTCGATATTACGATTATCTGCTCTCTACACCACTCGGCAAATCAATTTCCTATATTTTTAGCATAATGTCTATACCAAACCGTCAGTCTTATACCTTCCACTTTGACAACCCTGAGGAGCAAGATACCTCCAATATGATGTGAGATAACCCGCTAGGAACACCATCTTATGATATTGATTATTCACAAACAGAAACGTGTGACTACCCGAATGTTATAACTTTACATGCTAGTTCTGCACAAACATCTTCTGTACACGCTTCTACACATGCAAAACCTATTATTCCTGATATTCCAGCTACACAACATTCCGAACCCAGATCAACAAAATCTGCTATTTGGGAGAACTTTACGGTTGAAACTGTCTTTAGCAAAGGCATGCAGGTAGTTTGCAAAATATGCAGATCTGATTTTACTTGCAAACCTTCTGATGGCACAACACATCTAAAGAGACACATAGCATCTCACTTTAAAAAGACCTTAAACAGACAACATTAAATTTATCGGGATCTTCTTCCTCTTTATCTAATTGCTCATACTCTGCTGAGACTATAAGAAAAGCGATGGCAAGATTGGGTTTTTGTCGAGAATTGCCATTTACTTATGGCTAAAGCCCCGAATTAGAAAGATTTAATCAAGTGGCTCTTAACCATGCCTTCAGAAGAGTGCCTAGAAACACTCTTAGAAGAGACGGTATGTCAGTTTTTGAAGCTGGAAAAGCAAAATTGGTTGAAACTTTTGCTAGTGTAAAATCTAGAATAGCTTTGACATCTGATATTTGGACAACAAAATGGGGTGCTTCATGTTTATATGTTACATCACATTTTGTAGATAATGCTTACATGCTAAATAAGATGATTATTGGATTTAGAATGTTAGAGCTTGCTCATTCTGGGGGTATAATTTCTAATGTAATAATGTTTGTAATTCATGATTTTAATATTGTAGAAAAGATTTTTTTCAGTTACGTTTGATAATGCATCCAATAACACTAGTGCAATTAGCTGCTTAAAAAGAAATTTGACCCCCCGATATAGAGGGGTTGTTGTTCCATCACAGATGTGCATGTCACGTCTTGAACTTGATAGTTCACGATGGACTTTCAACTTGTTCAGCTTATTTAGAGAAAATTAGAAATATGTTGTACATACATACTTCTAGCACTAGGCAACTTCAGTACAAACAACTGGGTCGTACTAGACAGAGACCATACCTTGCATTTAAATTTGATGTTGCATCAAGGTGGAATTCAACTTACTTAATGCTGTGATTTATGCTTAAGAATAGAGAGCAGTTTACATATTATACACTTACATATCTTTCACATGACCCTGTTTTTGACATTACTGAAATAGAGTGGTTAACAGTAGAGCATCTGCATGATTTTTTAGAATTTTTTTACTGCTACAAACAAATTACCTGGGGTTTACTATCCAACATCTGTTTTAGGATTGAACAATTAATTTTTATTTCTGATTAGATATCTAAGCATAGAGACAGTATACACCCTAACACTGCCATAATGCCTATAATACAAGACATGTCTGTAAAACAAGCTAAGTATTGGAATCATGTTCATCTTCTTTACTCATAATCTAAAGTTTTTTATCCTCGTTATAAGGAGGATATTGCACTAGGTTTATTAGAAATGTATTCTGAAAACATGTGATTTCCCCATGTTGAATAAGTATCTACTGTTAAACATAACTTAAGAATCATGTTTGCTTCTTATGAGACTAGATTTGGTAATGTTACACATACTTCATCTGTGCTTGCTACTACTACTTCTTCTAGTAGGATCAGACATATGTTAGGAAAGAAGAAACAAAAAACAGTAGAGTCGGATTGTTTTACTAGTGAACTATCCAAATATTTAGCAAATCCATTTCCCTTTTCAGAGGAAGTAATAGATGATGAGCTATTTGATTCTCTTACCTGGTGGAAAGGATATGAATCAGTTTACCCCATTCTTTCCATCATTGCACGGGATTTGTTATCTATACATATATCTACAGTTGCTTCGGAGTCTGCTTTTAGTGCAGGCGGTCGCGTTCTGAGCAACGAGAGATCACGGCTGAAGGAAGACATAGTTGAAGTTGCGGTTTATGCGAAGGATTGGTTCCATGCTGAAAACCACTCGCAGACAAGAAGGACATTTCCGAAGATTCCGATGAAGAAGATACACAAGAAGAGTGATGTATTATTATTTTCTTATTTGTATTATTTTTTGTTTTGGCCGTTATATGAGGGGTAAGGCTGGCCGACTTATGTCCACCCCTCAAAAAAAGATTTTAATTAATAAAATTTAAAGGTTCAACCCGGGACCTTCGAGAATTCGGGCTTAAATTTTACTTTGTCATGTGTTCACTTATTAATTTATCTACTTAGAATTATTATAATTTTTAAAAAATTTATCTAATTATAATTTACAAAATACTATCTATTAATAAATTACTATATTTTTATAAAATTATCTATCTTTAAAATTTCTATAGTAATGCTAGAAATATATTAAGTGTAGAATATTTTATATTTTGTTAGAATTTAATTTGATTTTTTTTGATTTTTTAAAAGCTATTTAGATTTTTTTTAATTTTTTATATTTTAAAAAAACTTGGCCGGGCCGGGCCGTGGCCCGGTCAAGGCCGAGCAGGGCCCGATGGACACCCGGATATATATCTATATTACAATTGAGGGCAGATTTTGAATTTGTCCTATGTGGCAATGTCACATCAAGTTTTGGAGGGAAATTTTTGGGTTGAAGAGAAATTTGTTAGGAATACACAAAAACATTGAAATTATGAATAGCCTTTTAATATTAGTTATGAAAAAAATGTTGTGCACACACACAATCTCATCTTGGGAATGGACGCGAGCTGTGGGAGAATAAACGCGGGAGATGCTGCCAACTCATTGATCCGCGTTGCAAAACCCTGTAAAATTTCGATCCCATCTGCTGATATTTCAGGGGAAACTAATAATTATTGATGTTTGTTTAAAATTAGTGGGTCCAAGATTTTTAAATGAACAGTGTCCCACGGGCACGGGTTATATGTATATGAAAGGGGCCCGCGCCGAAGGCGCCCGCGAATTTTAACGCTGATTTGTTGTTCCGTGCCTAAGGCACCCGCCCCGTTCGGCGCGGGCTAAATTTTTTAACGCTGATTTGTTGTTCCGTGCCTAAGGCACCCGTTCCGAAATTGTTGTTTTACGTCGAGTTTGTTGTTCTGCGCCGAAGGCACCCACGTCGAATTTGGTGTTCTGTGTCGAAGGCGCATGCGCTGAATTTGTTATTCCGCGCCGAAGGCGCCCGCGCCATTTTTTAACTCTGATTTGTTGTTCCGCGCCTAAGGCACATGCGTCAAAATTGTTGTTTTACGTCGAATTTGTTTTTCTGCGCCGAAGGCACCCACGTCGAATTTGGTGTTCTGTGTTGAAGGCGCATGCGCTGAATTTGTTGTTCCGCACCGAAGGCACCCACGCCGAAGGCGCCTGTGCCCCTAAATATTGTAAGCTAATTTGTTTTCTTTTTGAAATTCAGTATGCAGTAATGAATCTTAAGAACAACGCAGCAACACACAACACACAGAGACACACAAGACTTGGTAACGCAGTTCGGTGCGCACACCTACATCTGCGGGGCCACGTCCAGAAAAATAGAATACTTCACTATGAAAATCAGAGAATACAAACTCTAATAACCACGCTTCTATAAGGAAGAACACACTCCCCCTTAATACAAACCGTGAGGGGTGATTGCAATCAACCCCGTGAAGTATTCTTGGCAAGCTCCCCTTGCCTGCAAGCTCCCCTTGCACCACCGACTAGCTCAACTCCCTTGATCCTACGTGCGTAGTCGTCGGCCTCCCTCCCGAAGTAATCTCACAAAAATTTTATCAAAAAGTCCGTAGTATGGCCGTCGTTGCTGCCGAACCCTAATAGCATGCCCATCCGCAATTCATGGTTCGATCAGCCACGATCCAATCAAATCCTGATACAACAAGATACCCGTGATACCCGCAATGCTTCGACCAGAACGAGATCCCTCAAAATCCACAACCGAGGCAATCAAATCGTTACGCGGATATTGCAGGATAATAACTCCCCAACCGTCTTTCAACAAGGATAACCGAGAGATATATATGTATATAGTCAATCAAATCTTCAACAATATTAATCAACGTAAATACCTGAATTGTTAAAGATGGAAACATAGGATTGCGAGGACTTCATGCTCGGATCCACGAATACCTTTGAAAACCCAAGGTTGCCTATAGACACAGCATGTTGAACATCATGGTTCAACAATCTGTTCAACAAATCATCCAACAAGGTAGGCTGAGTTGGTTCTCTCCTTCTTGATCATAGTAGCTCGGGTGCAACAAAACATTCAACAAGAGACCCAACATCTTCCATATATATCATCCAATAGCATCACGACTAATGAGCAGATATCAAGTGCCATATATGACAACGTAATCATCAAGCAGATAATGAGTAGCAAGAATAAAACCTAACAATATCCCCTTTTGTCATATAGTGGCACAACAGGCTATGATATTGACTGGATCAAGCTACACATTCAGCACCTGACAACCAACCTCCAGAAAACCAGCACGATCATTACTATCACGACATCTAGTAGCATAATCTCCCCCTCAATATACGAACCATAACATTCAAAACAACAGTAGCAGACATTAACACATTAACATCCATAACAGTATCACCACCGCAATATCACCGCAATATAATCATACTACATCTCCCCCTTTGAGCCACTATGAACAGATACATACCTGGGAAGAGAGTATGGGGAAGAGAGGATCACAGCTCTTCAGGGAAACCACTCCTCACAGCAGTCAGCTTGTTCTGCAGCATCACTTTGTGATTGTTCAAAAGAACCCTCTGACTTTCGAGAACCAGTAGTTGTTCATCGACATTTTGAATATCATTCTCTATGAACTGAATATCCATCACACTGGTGGAAGAGGTACTGGCGGAAGCAGCAAGTCCAGGAGGTGAAGATGAAGACATATGATGCACAGAAGCTGAGGGATTAGTAGCATGAGGCAGAGAGGGAGCCGTAGAAGCATCATGTATATTGGGAATAACCCTTGAGATATCATCAATTTTTCCTCCCACAGACTTAGCTGTATAAGAGATGCTGTCACAAGAAGATGGAAGATCTGAAGGGGACAATGGCACCCTTTGAGACAAGAGCAGCATAGATATAAGGCGGCCATGAGGCAGTGCAGTGGCAGAGGAGGATTGCTCTGAGAAAGATATAATCGTATCAAAAATAATTTTTCCAAGATTGAAGGCCAGGGAAGAACCGGCAAAGTACAGGAGTTTGCACATGTCTTTAGTTACCACAGACACATTGGAGGTAGGTAGCCAGTTTCTTGTAGCAAGTCTGTACAGGACAAAATATTTTGCCGTAAGAGCTGAAGAGGGAAAGACAGACGACTTCGTGGGCCAGCTTTTGAATTTTCCAGCAGTCACTACATGAATAAACCGGTCAAAGCCACTTTCAGGAGATTCTCCAAAGGCAGGAGCAGACGGTGAGCTTTTCCATTCTAATAGTTTATTTAGAACCAAGGGAGAGAAGGAAATGATCTTCCCTCTCACATAACTTCTAAAGCCCCAGCGTGAAGAAGTGTCACAAGTGGACTTGAGCAGGTTACAGTAAAACTCACGTACCGACAGGGGGTAGACAACACCGAAGCAGGTGGCAGCATGAAGTAACCCGATGTCCTTGAGAATAGATACCATCTGTGTTTTATCAAAAGAGGACACATTCAGATTCTTCTCAGAGAGAAGTGATCTCTCAGAGTATGACGACCATCTGCTCTTACAAGCCTTGTCGAAAAATATTTTGCTGTAGGCATCAGAGGAAGTAAATGAAGGTGAGCGAGAAGGCCCGGATGCATGCTTCTTGGCCCTCTTGGAGGGAGAGGCAGCCGTATGACATGAGGGGGCAGGGCGTTTCTTAGGGGCAGACCGAGTTTTCTGCAAGAATGATGTCAAGGGGGTATCATCAGAAGCAGTTCCCTCACATGTTGTATCCATTGTTGCAATACTTGGTGCAACATTTTGATTTTCATCTCTAGTCTGCACAGTGTCAGTCTCGGCAGCATTGACATTGGAATCCGCAGACCCTCTACCAGTGTCAGAATCAGTATTTTGCAAAGTACATCCTTCGACCATGTCCTCCTCAGCCGCCTTCAGTGAGTCCTCAACCATATTTCCATCAACAGGACTCAGAACAGGAGCATCTACACCAACATGGGTTGGGAGCGGTTCAGAAGGTAACTCAGGATGAAGATCAACATCATCATTACCCATTGTTATAGGCTCATTTTCTCCTTCAGAAATATGCTGAACGTTATCATCCTCACACATGGGAGCAGGAGGATCAACAGGTTCCTTTTCCTCAATAGGGTCAACAGGCATAGCACTAACAAAGTCCCCTTCTCCAGGGTCCCAATTCACATCCAATTTCTCAAAATATGGGACATTTGTGTTCTCGGTGTCCATAGGGCAGGACGAAGCATCATCAATCCCCTCTGTCTCAGGCTTCTCAACAGACACGGAAGATTCAGAATCAGAAATGTCAATGATTTCAGAAATTCTTGCAAAGATTTTTGGATTCCATGTACGAATGACAATCTTTCGGTCACGGGGCACCTCTACACTCATCACCTTACCCACAATCTTTTTTCGCATCAGTTTTTCAAAATGAATGTGGGAGACATCCACCCAAGATAGGTCAAGTCTCCTTCCAGTTCTTCGCAAGTACCAAAACCAATCTTGAATGGTAACAGGAGCATGATAATCTTCATCATCATCAGCAACATCCTCCGAAGGGTTTTGACAAAGAGGAATTTCAAGAATAGGGGAGGATTTTACCAACTCCAAATTTGAGACTCTAGAGGAATGCATGTCGCGGTGAGTGTCAGTCGATTTTGAGGGAGACGAAATACCACTGGAAGACCTTCGCGACGACCGAGGAAGCACTCCCTTCCGTTTGATAGGCGGAGGAGTGATTCAGGGTAAAAATTGTATATTTATCCCCCCATTTCGGTGCTTTTTGTGCATGTATTAATCATATCTTAGCTTTGTTTCATACATATTTTTGATATCTCTTAAATTTGGAGCTTATCGTTTACATATGCATAAAACATAATTTTTTCAACTTATTATCATCTTCATCTTAGTCTCCTATTATTTTTCAGTCAAATTTCATGAAGTCCCGATTCAAACGCATATTTTTTCAGAATTTTTGGAGGTCAGAGCAATTTACTGCATTTTTTGGAAGACATGGTGATGGTGTTGAAAATTTCGGGTCTGGAAATTCAGCTTTTCCCCTCTTGTGCAGAATTCTGCTATCATTCTAGTATATATTCCGGCCTAATGATATTTTTCTGTGATTGTACACTTTGTTACGGTTCCATCGCCGCCTGGAACACATCATTCCGAGGTCGGATGATTTCTCTAGAATTTTCGCAAGACAGGGTGACGGTGCTGACAATTTCTGCAACTTTGCCTCTCTTGTGAAGAATTCTGCTATCATTGCAGTGTATATCCTGGCCTAATGATATCTTTCTGTGATTGTACACTTTGTTACGGTTCCATCGCCGCCTGGAACACGTCAATCCGAGGTCGGATGATTTTTCTAGAATTTTTCGCAAGACAGAGTGACGGTGTTGAAAATTTCTGCAGATTTTGGCATTGCTTGCGGGTTTGGGCCAGAATCCGACCCGTTTGACTTAAAAACAGACCCGATAAGCTGTGCTTGAGTTATATTGCGAATTTGGGGGTTTTTTCAGCCCTAGTTCTTATTTTAACTGAAATTAGAGAGCTTGGAGGCCATGGGGGGAGGATGATGAAGCTTGGAGCTTGGGGGAGCATTTGGGGAGAGGAGGATTTCCATCTTGGAGTGACACTTGGGTGAAATTTCTCCAACTTCTTGTGTTTTGATTTAGGGTTTTGTATTGTAATTGGATGATTGATTTTCAGTAAAAACGTCTCCTTTTTCATTATGAATGTCTAAATCTCTCTTGTGTAATTGTGTTTGGTGATTGTTGGTTGCTTGGGTTGTGATTTTATCTCTAGCACATTTTATTTTCTAAATTGGTGGATGAAACCCTAGAAATTAGTTTATTGGAACCCTAAGGGGAAATCCAAGAAGAGGATTATCCTAGCGGACCCTCTCTAATGTGCTTATTGATTACTCTTGGTTTCATTCATTACTTATTGCACCCCACACGTTCGATGAAATGCCGTATTTTCCGATTGAGCTCACTTAGCCGAGAGATCAATTGAGTTATATTTGGGATGAATTCCCACGCCCACGGCCTCATTCACATGCACACCACATGAGTCCTCCTCGTTGCTTGTCGATTCGGCTCTCCACCCCTAGTGCTTAGGTTAGGATTTTAGATTTCACCACACTGTTTTCCCACTCATCCACCGTTAGTTGAGGTGGTTGCTTCACGCTCTATTTTTCTTTATCAATCAAACTTGTGAATATAGAACGACTTGTCCCTGTGATCCGACCCGGTACTCACCGGTAATTTTTATATTGCATTGACACTCCTACGCTTGGGAGTGGAAGGCGTGCACTTGCGCGTTTTCCGAGTCAACCAATTGGCGACGTTGCAGGGGACAACGGTTTCTATTATTAGCATTTTTTGATCGATGTTGAAAGTTTTAGTGTGATACTACTATCTTTTAGTGTGAATCTTTTTCGATTCTTCATCTTTCACTTATTGTTCATCCTTATTTATTTTACGCTTTTTTTAGTCTTTTTGATTGTTTGTTTTTGCTTTTTTTCAAAAATGTCAAGTACTTCAAACTCTCTTGGGTTTGACATGCGGGTGACCAAATCCCTACCGAGATTCCTCGGTAAGGATGCGGAGAGCCCTTACCTACATATTAAGAAGTTTGAGAGTGCTTGCAAGCTTCATTTTGATGGGAACACATGTGCAGAAAAGTTTTATCTTAAATTCTTTCCATATTCTTTGGATGGTAGTGCATTAAATTGGTTTAAAGTTTATATCTCTCATATTATTCCATCTTAGCCTGTACTAAAGCTAAAATTTTGTATGAAGTTTTTTCCATCTTACAGGACCAAAACATGGCAAGGAAGAATTGTGAACTTTGGTCAGCGCATCGGTGAGACATTTTTTCAGGCTTGGACGCGATTTTCAGAGTTGGTGTACGGTTGTCCACATCATGGATTTGACATGGTGCGTTGATTCGGGTTCAATATTACATATTTAACCCCCCATTTAGCCCTATTTTGTGCTCTCATGATGCTAAATTTATCTCTAATTCATACGTATTTTCTACACATTTATTTATTAGAGAAAACACACTAATTGAGTACAAAACAGCAATTAACGATGCAATTCTGCATAATTTATATTTTTCCTAGTACCGTCTCGATCTCACGATTCCAACGAATATTTATTTGTATTTTTCTGAGATCTGTGCTAATTACTGTGTATTTTTGAATGCAGAATACATTTTAAAAGAAGAAATACGTTGGAAATACGAGAAAATACGTCGCCGCCCAATCAAACGCTGCCACGTGGCAGCATCAGAGCAATTTCCGCCGTATCCAACGGCACAGACGTGCGGGCGACGTGGCATTCTTTGAACCATTCGATCAAGATCGGACGCCCAGCATCGAAGCTTGCTGCAGCTCCTCTAGGCGAGCTCTACACCATTGGATGGCGATCCAACGGTCGCCAGCGCAAATCGAATATCAGGCGACGTGGACGCATCGGAACCGTCAAAGCACGATCCAACGGATGATCTTCATTCCGCGGGCGATTCGACGATCGCAGCGGCTTAGAGCAACGTGGCCGTCTCAGATCCGTCCGATCAAGATCCTGCGGCTGATATTTTCCCCGAAGCGAACGAGAAGCGGCGATCGTTACGAGGCGACGTGGCTGAATCCTCACCGCACAGATTCGATCCGACGGACGTGAGCTCCCCCGCATTTTGAAAAGAAAGCGGGTGCGTACCGAGCGACGTGGCTCGCGGAGAGGCGTGAGATCGGCATCGTACGGCTGAGAGCGAAGGCGAGGCGAAATGAAGCGGGCGCCGAGCGAAACTCCGACCCGAATGCCACGTGTCAACGCCTCGTTAAATCCCGCATTTGATAAGCGGCTGAGGTTTGATCCGCTTTAGATGAGCGGTCTGGATTGATTCGGGCGCGTAAATGGAGCGGGTTTGGAACCCGTTAAGCAACCCAAACCCGCAATCTTATTATATAAGCGTATTTAGGGTTTTTTGGGCGTATTCAAGCAGATTGGGGCGTATTTTGGACGTATTGGAGGCTCTAGAAGCCGTATTTTCCCCCTGAAAAATTCTGTAAAATTTCAGAGGCTTGTTTCTAATTTCCAGAGAGTTTTGAAGACTTTTCAGAGAGATTTGGTGATATTCTCTTCAACTTTAGCTTGTATTTGGGTGTTTTAGCTTGTATTTTGCCTCTAAACTTCCGTATTTTGCTATTAAACCTATGAATTCTGATCTGAAAATTGTTTATTCTGATATTATGAGTAGCTAAATTGTTATTGTGCATGGTTTGGAGTAGTTAGGGGCTATGATTTGTGTTAGTTTGGTTGAAATTCCATGTGCTTAATCGTTAAACGTCGCTAAAATTGTAATCTTTGTTCGTAAATCGACTTTTTTAGATTCCAAAAGAATTAATTTAGTTGATGATCGCCCCAAAAGGGCGAGCTTTGATCTCCCCAAAAGGGAGTTTCATATCGTAGTTTTGATCTCTCCAAAAGAGAGTTTCATATCGTATTATAATCTTAGCGACGATCTTTTTGAATATTGTGTTTGAACCCCCAAAAGGGCATCTTCCGGTGAATTGCTCCCAAAAGGAGAATTCATTGAGTTATATTAGGTATTTTCCGGTGAATTGCTCCCAAAAGGAGAATTCATTGCGTTATACCTATCAACCAAATTAATACGAATCGTTGACCCTAACGAACCCATACCATGTGCAAACTTTTTATATATATTTTCTTACACGTATTTCCTCGTTCAACACCATTCACATCATCACCTAAAGTGGTTAGTTTCTTTCCGTAGGATTTCTATTTGATTTGAGCTGTGGTTGCAACAGATTTCTTCCCGTGGATTCGACACCTGGACTCCCAGGTTTTACTACTTGTACGGACTCTTGCACTTGAGAGAGAGCACCTTTTCGGTCCCACCAAGTTTTTGGCGCCGTTGCCGGGGAGGAATGGTTTGTGACTACGGTTTATTTCATTTAGAGGACCTTCGGTGAGATCTTTCCACTTTACTGTACATAAACTTTTTTATTTTATTTTATTTTATTTTATTTCAAAATGGAATATATGAACTTCTACTGCACGAACAATCTTTACGATGCACGATATGCTAATGCACACAAACATAGAATGGAAAAGCTCAAAATTGTTAATTTTAATCAAACTGACTGTGAAACTTTCTTTCAGGCCTGGAGAAGGTTCACAAATATCGTATCGAGCTATCCGCAGCATGGTTTCACAAATGAAGAGCTTATGGAGTTCTTCCTAGAAGGACTACTACCTCAGCTGCAGGAATTATTGGGAAGCATGACGCCGACAGTGGCGTGGGAATACATGGAGTCTCTGCAAGAAAACGAAGAAACCATGGAAGAGACTTCAGAGAGCGATTCAACGGAGCCTTCGTGCCTTGATCAAGAAGAGCAAAGCGTAGACGTACCTTTGCAATCCTTGAAAGAGGAAGCTTACCAGACTATTCAGACACAGGAGGCCACATCCCATCAATTCCAAGAAAATGTCCTTGCTCGGAGTCGGCAAATTCAGAAATCCATTGAAGATCTTAATTTGATTGCCACTTGTGTAGAAGAAGGTAATGCTTTTGAAACTCGATTTCAAGAATCTAATACGAGTTCATCTTCTATTGCAGGAATACCGAGCGAGGACACGAATATAAATATCCACATGGCAGGAAGTGTGTGCAAAAGAGAGGATGAGCTAGCAATTTTGGATGAACGAGAGGAGGAGACAGCTAGGAACAAAGGTTTTGAGATTATCGCCATGGAGCCAGAACCATTCCCTCTTCCAGTTTTGTCCCAAAATCATTTATCCCTCTCCACAATGAACGAGCATCGTACAGAGAGTAGTGCAAATCTTTCAGGGAGTAGTCGTCAACTTGCATTAATTTCCTTCACTTATTTTGATGACTACATTTGGAATAATTTTATTTCAAATAATTTTAAACTAAAATGGATTGACGTGACTCATCTCTTGCAGGATACAGGTGGACATCTTATAGAGATGCTGGGAGTTACGTTGCTGGGATCCAGTTTAGTCGTTGGAGGAAGATTACTCGCCGAGGAGCGCAAGGAGCAAATTGAACAACTTCCTCCACCATCAAAGATTCGGGATCCGCCATTTGATCACGGTGTGTTCTTTCCAGTAGTGTAGTTTTTATATGCTTTCTAGGTTGCTTGCTTGAATAAACTCGCACCTCTTCCGACATTGAGGACAATGTCCATCTTTAGTTGGGGGGTGTGTATGAGACCTTAGGATTTTTTTTTGAGAAGAATAAATCACCAAATCTCATCATTTTAAAACTCTTTCATATGCCTCAAATTCGGATGATTATACATTAATTGTGTTCTAAAAATTGTTTATGGCTTGATTAATTATTTTTCCTTCATGGAATTGCCGTTAATATGCTATACCTGAAAATTTTCAATTTCCATGATTAATATCTCGAACTAGTTTGAATATATTTCATGCATGCTAATGTGATGGAAAAAGCTTAAGTATACACGATTTTTAAGAATAGTTTTCAAGTTGAAGAGGGATTTGGCCTCTGTTATTAATGTTTATATTCAAAAATGGGTTTTGAGTTGCTTACAAGAAAAGAAAGGAAAAGAAAAAAATTTTGAATGAAAAGAAAAATGAATGATGAAAAATGACTAAAGAAGTATGTCACTAATAAATAACTTGGTTGGCTCGAGTAGTACAGTCCGAGGGGTCCTTCTTGGCCTAATGCCCTATAATCGTCTGATTTGGGAGCCATTGACCGGAAACTCACTCATTTGATGGAGCGATCCAAGTTATACCTTTTTTCTGCGAATGTTGCTTGATGCGCGTTACGCGGAACGAATAAAAGAGAAGAAATGGTGAATATACTAAGCAACTTCAATACCCATGTTTTGAATGATTATTTTGATAGGCCAATTCCTTGGAAACACGAAAACTAGTTTATAACGACGTGTTATACTTTCGCTTGCGCAAAACGATGCTTGCATGTTATCCTTTCATACTAAATTAGAGAAAATTACATGTGATTGATTTTGTTCATGGATGTGTATATTGATGGCCAAGACCATGTTGGATTGCGTATTATTGAGCCACGCCATGAGCAATTTGAAAGAACTTATTGTTTTATTACTCATCCGTATTTATCGCTATTTTTGCTAGAGACTAGCAAATCGCTAGTTGGGGGGTGTGATTCGGGTTCAATATTACATATTTAACCCCCCATTTAGCCCTATTTTGTGCTCTCATGATGCTAAATTTATCTCTAATTCATACGTATTTTCTACACATTTATTTATTAGAGAAAACACACTAATTGAGTACAAAACAGCAATTAACGATGCAATTCTGCACAATTTATATTTTTCCTAGTACCGTCTCGATCTCACGATTCCAACGAATATTTATTTGTATTTTTCTGAGATCTGTGCTAATTACTGTGTATTTTTGAATGCAGAATACATTTTAAAAGAAGAAATACGTTGGAAATACGAGAAAATACGTCGCCGCCCAATCAAACGCTGCCACGTGGCAGCATCAGAGCAATTTCCGCCGTATCCAACGGCACAGACGTGCGGGCGACGTGGCATTCTTTGAACCATTCGATCAAGATCGGACGCCCAGCATCGAAGCTTGCTGCAGCTCCTCTAGGCGAGCTCTACACCATTGGATGGCGATCCAACGGTCGCCAGCGCAAATCGAATATCAGGCGACGTGGACGCATCGGAACCGTCAAAGCACGATCCAACGGATGATCTTCATTCCGCGGGCGATTCGACGATCGCAGCGGCTTAGAGCAACGTGGCCGTCTCAGATCCGTCCGATCAAGATCCTGCGGCTGATATTTTCCCCGAAGCGAACGAGAAGCGGCGATCGTTACGAGGCGACGTGGCTGAATCCTCACCGCACAGATTCGATCCGACGGACGTGAGCTCCCCCGCATTTTGAAAAGAAAGCGGGTGCGTACCGAGCGACGTGGCTCGCGGAGAGGCGTGAGATCGGCATCGTACGGCTGAGAGCGAAGGCGAGGCGAAATGAAGCGGGCGCCGAGCGAAACTCCGACCCGAATGCCACGTGTCAACGCCTCGTTAAATCCCGCATTTGATAAGCGGCTGAGGTTTGATCCGCTTTAGATGAGCGGTCTGGATTGATTCGGGCGCGTAAATGGAGCGGGTTTGGAACCCGTTAAGCAACCCAAACCCGCAATCTTATTATATAAGCGTATTTAGGGTTTTTTGGGCGTATTCAAGCAGATTGGGGCGTATTTTGGACGTATTGGAGGCTCTAGAAGCCGTATTTTCCCCCTGAAAAATTCTGTAAAATTTCAGAGGCTTGTTTCTAATTTCCAGAGAGTTTTGAAGACTTTTCAGAGAGATTTGGTGATATTCTCTTCAACTTTAGCTTGTATTTGGGTGTTTTAGCTTGTATTTTGCCTCTAAACTTCCGTATTTTGCTATTAAACCTATGAATTCTGATCTGAAAATTGTTTATTCTGATATTATGAGTAGCTAAATTGTTATTGTGCATGGTTTGGAGTAGTTAGGGGCTATGATTTGTGTTAGTTTGGTTGAAATTCCATGTGCTTAATCGTTAAACGTCGCTAAAATTGTAATCTTTGTTCGTAAATCGACTTTTTTAGATTCCAAAAGAATTAATTTAGTTGATGATCGCCCCAAAAGGGCGAGCTTTGATCTCCCCAAAAGGGAGTTTCATATCGTAGTTTTGATCTCTCCAAAAGAGAGTTTCATATCGTATTATAATCTTAGCGACGATCTTTTTGAATATTGTGTTTGAACCCCCAAAAGGGCATCTTCCGGTGAATTGCTCCCAAAAGGAGAATTCATTGCGTTATACCTATCAACCAAATTAATACGAATCGTTGACCCTAACGAACCCATACCATGTGCAAACTTTTTATATATATTTTCTTACACGTATTTCCTCGTTCAACACCATTCACATCATCACCTAAAGTGGTTAGTTTCTTTCCGTAGGATTTCTATTTGATTTGAGCTGTGGTTGCAACAGATTTCTTCCCGTGGATTCGACACCTGGACTCCCAGGTTTTACTACTTGTACGGACTCTTGCACTTGAGAGAGAGCACCTTTTCGGTCCCACCATGCGTCTTCTTGGGTTCTTCTTGGAGGGTCTGTTTCCGGAGACGCATGATTTTGTGGATTTGTTGGACAACGGTCACTTTTTGGACATGGATGAGAATGCGGCTTGGCGTTATTTGGAGTCCTATAAGGAGGGAGATCACATATTGGTTGCGACTCCAAATGAGCCAAGACATGAAGTTTTGGTCCACCAAGCCCCGAATGAAGAAGATCTTTTGGATCTCACCCCACCGGTAATTGAAGAATTGAGTGTCCCATGCCAAGTAGTAGTTGAGGAACCAAGTGTTGGCATGGAGGAGTTGGTTGAGCGGGTGGAGGAAATTGTCTTGTTGGCACCTATTATTTCTGCTGGGCCGTGTCAAATAGTTGTTGAAGAATTGGTTGTTGACATGGTGGAGATAAAGGAGCCGATCGCGCGCACACTTGGGAGTGAAGTGGGCGAGGAGGATTGTTCTTGTATTGATGAGCCCGAAGAAGAGTCAAGCGAGGATGAGTTTATACCACATGCTATCATGGATCCCGAGCTTCCCTCTCCTTCGGTGGTTTCTATGGAGATATCTCTTCCTCCCCCGATTGATATTGAATACCGCGGGGATGAACTTCAAACCACATCACTTTCTACCATCCAGGGAGTTTTCTCACACATTCATCATACTTTTCATTCCGTATTTTTTATTGATGATTATGTGTGGAATTCATTTTTTGGGAATGTGTCACCATCTCTCTCTTACACAACCCGTCTCCTTCCTTATATAGGTACACACTTTGAGGAGATGCTTGGGGTTGTGTACGTGGCCGCCATTGCCACGTTTAGCCGAGGAGCATTGGCGAAGGAAATGAAAGGAGCGTTGGAACAATTGCCACCGCCAATGGAAATTTTGGATCCGCCATTTGCCACGGTGTGTTCTTTCCAATAGTGTAAATAAATAAAAGTTTTATTTTAGTACTTTCGTATGCTTTATTTTTCTTTTCTAGTATCTTTTGTGAGATCTAATACTCTTCCAACATTGCGGACAATGTTTCTTTTAAGTTGGGGGGAGAGTGTTAGAATCTCTAGGATTGTTAGGATTTTGAGCTAAATTTTTTTTGAGATACCTCCATCTCACTCTCATCCAACGAATTTCATTGCATATCATATTTTGGCCTCCTCGTCCCTACTTCACTTGCTTTGTGTAGTCCCTACATGCTTTAATGTTATGCTATTTTTTCGGATTATCACTTTGGTATCGATTTCTCGATGTTTGATTGGCACGTTTTCATTTCCTTTTCAATTTGGAGTCTCATGCTAATATGCCATGTATGAAACTACTTTATACGTCGTGATACCTCTTCGAAACAATTTGGGAAAAGTTTGGTGTAAGCGATTTCATGTTGGGATGAATGGTGTAGTTTTTAATTGGATTGGATTTGGCCAATTGTGTGTGCTTTGTTTTCCTCTTAGGAGTGGGTGGATGAGTTGATAACTAGTATTGAAGAATGAAAAAGAGAGTTAATATAAGCGAATGGTTTTTCTAATCAAATTAAGTAGCCGGTGCCCCACGAAACATTGGGGAGGATGCCAAAAATGAGATTTAGGAGATCATTCCATCCCTTTGCCTATATAGTGTTATCGCGTGTATGCAAAGGAGGCGGTGTTTGCATTTCATAGCGTTATCGTGTGAATGCAAAACATAAAAAAACAAAAAAACAAAAAAAACAAAAGAAAAGAAAAGAAAAGAAAAATGAATGAATAAATGAAAGAATAATCAACATGAGTGATGCAATCGCATCTCCCACAACTTGGAAGAATTTCTTTTGTTTTGGCCATTTCCATGAAAATTAGAAACTTTCTACTTTGTGATATATCCCGATATATGTGATACGGTGCTTATTACTTAGTTTTCTTTGAATTGGATTGAAGGGGGTGTCATTTGTTATCTACTTTCATACATTGGGTATATTAGCTTTGGAATCATTTGGAAATCTCATTTTGTGTATGCCATGATGACATCGTGAAGTTGGTGCATGCTTTCAATTTTGTCCGAATATATCGCATATTTTGCTAGGGACTAGCAAAAAGCTAGTTGGGGGTGTGATTTAGGGTAAAAATTGTATATTTATCCCCCCATTTCGGTGCTTTTTGTGCATGTATTAATCATATCTTAGCTTTGTTTCATACATATTTTTGATATCTCTTAAATTTGGAGCTTATCGTTTACATATGCATAAAACATAATTTTTTACAACTTATTATCATCTTCATCTTAGTCTCCTATTATTTTTCAGTCAAATTTCATGAAGTCCCGATTCCAACGCATATTTTTCCAGAATTTTTGGAGGTCGGAGCAATTTACTGCATTTTTTTGGAAGACATGGTGATGGTGTTGAAAATTTCGGGTCTGGAAATTCAGCTTTTCCCCTCTTGTGCAGAATTATGCTATCATTATAGTATATATTTCGGCCTAATGATATTTTTTTGTGATTGTACACTTTGTTACGGTTCCATTGCCGCCTGGAACACGTCATTCCGAGGTCGGATGATTTTTCTAGAATTTTCGCAAGACAGGATGACGGTGCTGAAAAGTTTTGCAACTTTGCCTCTCTTGTGAAGAATTCTGCTATCATTGCAGTGTATATCCTGGCCTAATGATATTTTTCTGTGATTGTACACTTTGTTACGGTTCCATCACCGCCTGGAACACGTCAATCCGAGGTCGGATGATTTTTCTAGAATTTTTGCAAGACAGAGTGACGGTGCTGAAAATTTCTGCAGATTTTGGCATTGCTTGCGTGTTTGGGCCAGAATCCGACCCGTTTGACTTAAAAACAGACCCGATAAGCTATGCTTGAGTTATATTGCGAATTTGGGGGGTTTTTCAGCCCTAGTTCTTATTTTTAACTGAAATTAGAGAGCTTGGAGGCCATGGGGGGAGGATGATGAAGCTTGGAGCTTGGGGGAGCATTTGGGGAGAGGAGGATTTCCATCTTGGAGTGACACTTGGGTGAAATTTCTCCAACTTCTTGTGTTTTGATTTAGGGTTTTGTATTGTAATTGGATGATTGATTTTGAGTAAAAACGTCTCCTTTTTCATTATGAATGTCTAAATCTCTCTTGTGTAATTGTGTTTGGTGATTGTTGGTTGCTTGGGTTGTGATTTTATCTCTAGCACATTTTATTTTCTAAATTGGTGGATGAAACCCTAGAAATTTGTTTATTGGAACCCTAAGGGGAAATCCAAGAAGAGGATTATCCTAGCGGACCCTCTCTAATGTGCTTATTGATTACTCTTGGGTTTCATTCATTACTTATTGCACCCCAAACGTTCGATGAAATGCCGTATTTTTCGATTGAGCTCACTTAGCCCGGAGATCAATTGAGTTATATTTGTGATGAATTCCCACGCCCACGGCCTCATTCACATGCACACCACATGAGTCCTCCTCGTTGCTTGTCGATTCGGCTCTCCACCCCTAGTGCTTAGGTTAGGATTTTAGATTTCACCACACTGTTTTCCCACTCATCCACCGTTAGTTGAGGTGGTTGCTTCACGCTCTATTTTTCTTTATCGATCAAACTTGTGAATATATAACGACTTGTCCCTGTGATCCGACCCGGTACTCACCGGTAATTTTTATATTGCATTGACACTCCTACGCTTGGGAGTGGAAGGCGTGCACTTGTGCATTTTTCGAGTCAACCAAGGAGCGGATGTGGAAGCACTTTTTCTCGCGGAGGCGGTCCGACGCGAATACCGTCAAGGAGGCTGCGATGGTTTTTCCGATCGATCTCTTGCCATATCTGATCAGGATGAGAGGAATTTCCACACAACAAGAAGATCGCAAGAACCCTAGAGAGTAAGTTCAAAAAATCTTGGAGAGATTTGATTTTAGAAAGTAGAGAAAAAGTAGTGCCTTGGGAACTGAATTAGGAATAGAGGGAAATAAATAACGGGTAGCGAAATTAATAGATGGCCAACCCGATAACTCAAGACAGTCCGTTCCTTCCAATGTTGCAATCTGATGTTGCAACAATTTTCTCAACACAGAGTTCAACATTAGATACGACACAGCCCTAGGGCTTGTCGCAATTCTTCAAACCTGGCAGAGTCTAGGGGCTTCGTAAAGATGTCCGCTAATTGATTAACTGTAGCTACATACTCCATGACAAGAGACTTCTTCTCGACCAATTCTCTAATAAAGTGATGCCGAATGTCGATATGTTTCGTTCTGGAGTGCTGAACAGGATTCTTGGAGATGTTTATAGCACTCTGATTGTCACATAGAATAGTCAGAGTCCCTTGTTCTAATCCATAGTCTGTCAACATTTGCTTCATCCATAAGAGTTGAGTGCAGCAACTCCCTGCAGCGATATACTCAGCCTCTGCCGTAGATAGTGATATGGAGTTCTGTTTTTTACTATACCAAGAAACAAAATTATTCCCAACATAAAAGCATCCTCCAGTGGTGCTCTTTCAATCATCTGTATTTCCGGCCCAGTCTGCATCACTATATCCCGAAATTAGGGTGTTTGTATCCTTGGTGTACCATATACCATAGTCTGTCATCCCACTGACATACCTGATAATCCTCTTCACAACAATGATATGAGATTCCTTGGGACACGCTTGATAGCGGGCACACACTCCAACACTGAAGCTGATATCCAGCCTACTAGCCGTCAGATACAAAAGACTACCTATCATGCTTCTGTATAGAGTGACTTCAACGTCTCTTCCTCCTTCATCCTTTGAGAGTTTTTCTGAAGTGGCCATGGGAGTGCGGACATGTCTAGCACTTTCCAGGCCAAATCTCTTGAAAAGGTTCCTTGCATATTTGCTTTGAGATATGAACAGACCATCGGTGCATTGTTTAACTTGAAGCCCAATAACCATATTCAACTCACCTACCATGCTCATCTCAAACTCCTTTTGCATAAGGGTGATAAACTCTCGTACCTGCTGTTGTGACGTTGACCAAAGACTATGTCATCGACATAGATCTGTGCTACCATGACGCTTGATATTGTTTGTTGAACAAATAGGGTTTTATCAGCACCTCCTCTCTCAAACCCCTTTTTAAGAAGATATGTAGTTAATCTTTCGTACCAAGCCCTCGGTGCTTGCTTCAGCCCATAGAGCGCCTTCTTCAGCTTGTAAACATGATTTGGAAAGAATGGATCTGAGAATCCTTTTGGTTGTTCAACATAGACTTCTTCATTTAGCAGTCCATTTAGGAACGCACACTTAACATCCATTTGGTGTAGTTTGAAGTTTAGACTGCACGCAACAGCCAGTAGTAATCTGATGGATTCCAAGCGAGCTACCGGAGCAAATGTCTCATCAAAGTCAATTCCTTCCACTTGAGTATAACCTTGAGTAACCAGACGAGCTTTGTTGCGAGTAATATTTCCCTTCTCATCTGTTTTGTTTTTGAAAATCCATTTTGTTCCGATGACATTTGTTCCTTTAGGTCTCTCTACTAGACTCCAGACATCATTTCGTTGAAATTGGTTCAATTCCTCTTACATGGCCGAAACCCAGAAATCATCAGCAATAGCTTCTTTCACATTCTTGGGTTCAATAGTAGAAAGAAAACACGCATACCCGGCCAGATCCCTGTAGTTGACACGGCTAGCACCTCTTGTCCGACGACTGTCGTGAACATCACCAATGATTAAATCAGGGGGATGATCGCGTATTACCTTAGTGATTCCTTCAGCCTCTTGAGCATCCTCAGTCTCTTCATGAGTCATCTCAGTAGTAGTAGTATCCTGTGTTGCAACATTTTGTTCAACATTGGTCTGATTAGTCTTCATTGTTGCATCATCATGTTCAACAATGACCTCATCTTCAGTTCTGTCCTTTTGAATGCCCTTTTCTTCGCTTAGAATAGACTCTCCCTGATCAAAATCATCAACCACCACATTGATAGATTCAATCATAACGTCGGTGTGTTCATTCAACACTCTGAAAGCACGACTCCGTGTAGAGTATCCTAGAAAGATTCCTTTGTCACTCTTGGCATCGAATTTCCGTCTTGGTGTACGATCTTGCAAGATGTAGCATTTACTTCCAAAGATATGGAAATAGGAGACATCAGGCTTCCTTCCTTTCCAGATCTCGTAGGGAGTTTTCTCAGTCCTTGGCCGAAGATATACCCTGTTGATCGTGTAGCAAGCGGTATTTATAGCTTCGGCCCACCACTTGACATGAACTTTCCGAGCATTCAGCATAACTCGTGCCATTTCTTGAAGCGTCCGATTCTTCCTTTCAACAACTCTGTTTTGCTGTGGAGTTTTAGGAGATGAGAATTCATGTCCTATACCATGTTCTTCACAGAATTCAGAGAATGAGTGATTCTCAAACTCTTTTCCATGATCGCTTCGAATCCTGATGATTTTTCCAATGTTGTTTCCTTTTTTAACTTGAAGGCGGGTACACAGTCTCTTAAAAGCATCAAATGTATCTGATTTCTTCTTAAGAAAATCGACCCAAGTGAACCTAGAAAAATCATCAACACATACAAAGATGTACTTCTTACCTCCCACGCTTGTTTCTGAAGTGGGTCCAATGAGGTCCATATGTAGCAGCTCCAGTATTTTCGAGGTAGTAATAGTCTGCAGTTGCTTGTGGCTCACTTTCTTCTGCTTTCCCAATTGGCATGATTCACACACCCCTTCTTTCTTCTTGATTAAGGTTGGCATTCCACGTACAGCTCTGGCTTGAGAAATCTTCATTAGGGTCTTGAAGTTGACATGGCCCAGTTTCTGATGCCACTGTTCAGAAACATCCGTAGTGATGTTGAAACACCTGTCAAGATTTTGCAAAAGATAGCAGTTGTCACTCGACCTCTTCCCTGTAAGAATACAGACATCATCTTTATTGAAAACAAGGCATTCGTCTTTGTTAAAGCGGACCAGTAATCCTTGATCACACAACTGACTGATACTTATGAGATTGGCCTTTAAGTTCTCAACATGCATCACGTCTTTTAGCTTCAGTGTTCTTGTCATATTCAGATTCCCTTTTCCAACAACCCTGCTTCTTTGGCCATCGCCAAACGTAACATGACCTTTGTTACCGCCAGTATACTCAGACAGTAGACCCTTGTTCCCCGTCATGTGACGAGAACATCCACCGTCAAAATACCACTGATTTTCTGAAAAAGTAACCAAAGAAGTGTATGCTACCATACTTACTAGCTCAGATTTCTTAACCCATTTCATGTTTGGTTGCTGATTGGAATGAGCAATCTTTCTACCTTCACTCTAGTGCTTCAGGCGTCTGAAGCAACTCCAGTCATAGTGACCAATTTGCCTACAATAGTTACATATCAGCCGCCTGGGTGTTGAACCTTTTGTTGGACCCTTTGTTGAATCTTTTCTTTTCTTCCCTATCGACTCGTCCGTGTACAGTTGACTCTGTTTTTCATGCTCCTTAGTAATGATACCACTTTTAACTTTTAAGGCATGTAGATGATTCCCTCTGTGGTATCCAACTCCAGTTCGATCTCCAGACACCTTACCCATGTTGAGAATGTCATCAAGTTTAGATTTTCCGGAGTTCCATCGGTTGAGGGTGCTTTTTGCCTTCTCAGCTCTGAGAAGAGTTCTCTTCAGGTTATTCTCAAGATTACGGAACCTTAATTCAGTCTTCAGCAGTTTGGTTTGAATCACATCCCTCTCACTTCTCAGCTTGGAGCATTCTTCTTTCAGCTTCTTGTTTGCGACACAGATATCCATCCACTTGATGTACATAGTTTGATAAGCCAATCGGATATCCTCTTCACAAACATCTCCTTCACTTTCACTGTCCTCCTCAACCTCGGTGTCGTATGTTGTACCAATTGTTACAACATCATGTATCACATTTCCTTGTTTGTAACCAGATGTTGAAGCACTTGTTGCAACATTATGTTCAACATGACAGAAAGACTTATACTCAGGCTTGTCTTTCAGGGTGGCAGTGAATGCAACATAGTTGCTAGTTATGTCATCATCTTACTCGCTTCCTTCAGAATCCTCATCGCTCCAGGTGCTGGCTAGAGATTTCCCTTTTTGCTTCTTAAGAGTGTTAGCACATTCGGCCTGGATATGACCAAACACTTCACACTCTCTACATTGTATTCCCTTTCCCTGGCTTTTAGAGTCATATTTCTGAGTATGGCGACTAACAGTCTTTTCACCGGCAGAAGGAGCAGACCGCATCACTTTATTTGCAGCTTTGAAGTTCTGACCTCTATTACTGATTTTTCTCATCATTCGACTGAAATTTTTGGTGAGTAAGGCAATATCATCTTCAAACCCCGACTCATTATCAGATTTTGACGATTCATTCGCTTCAACTTTTAGAGCAACTCCCTTCTCCCTTTTGTTTTGCTTGAGGTTCATCTCATAAGTTTGTAGAGATCCCATGAGTTCATCCAGCCGCATGGTGGATGTGTTTCTTACTTCTTCTATCGCAGCAATCTTGGCCGAAAATTTCTCAGGAAGGGACCTCAACGTCTTTTCAACCAACTTCTTCTGAGAATATTTCTTACCCAGTTGAAATGCCTGGTTAGCTATATCCCTTAGTCTTCCATTGAACTCGGCAACAGTCTCGTTTTCATTCATTCTCAGATTTTCAAACTGTGAGGCAAGCATTTGCAGTTTTGAAGCCTTAACAGTGCTGGTCCCCTCATGCACATTTTGAAGAATGTCCCAGGCTTCTTTTGCGTGCTCACATGTTGATATAAGCTTGAATTGCTCTTCGTCGACTGCAGTGAAAATGGCATTTACGGCTTTTGAGTTTCCTAAGGCGGCACGCTCCTCTTCAGGATTCCAATCTCTCACGGGTTTGATGCATTCCTTGCCTTCCTTGTTTACTTCAGTCGGAGGACTCCATCCTTCAACCGTGGCCACCCAAGCTTTTTCATCCAGAGACTTGATAAAAGCTCGCATGCGTGACTTCCAATATGTGTAATTGGATCCGGTGAGTAAGGGAGGACGAGTAACAGAGGCACCTTCTTTGGTATTCATGATGTGCGTACTGACACACAAGATCACACCCACTTTGAACGATCAAAGTAATATGGATGACCCACTCAGATACCAAATGAAATTCAGTACGCAGTAATGAATCTTAAGAACAACGCAGCAACACACAACACACAGAGACACACAAGACTTGGTAACGCAGTTCGGTGCGCACACCTACATCTGCGGGGCCACGCCCAGAAAAATAGAATACTTCACTATGAAAATCAGAGAATACAAACTCTAATAACCATGCTTCTATAAGGAAGAACACACTCCCCCCTTAATACAAACCGTGAGGGGTGATCGCAATCAACCCCGTGAAGTATTCTTGGCAAGCTCCCCTTGCACCACCGACTAGATCAACTCCATTGATCCTACGTGCGTAGTCGTCGGCCTCCCTCCCGGAGTAATCTCACAAAACTTTTATCAAAAAGTCCGTAGTATGGCCGTCGTTGCTGCCGATCCCTAATAGCATGCCCTTCCGCAATTCATGGTTCGATCAGCCACGATCCAATCAAATCCTAATACAGCAAGATAACCGCGATACCCGCAATGCTTCGACCAGAACGAGATCCCTCAAAATCCGCAACCGAGGCAATCAAATCGTTACGCGGATATTGCATGATAATAACTCCCCAACCGTCTTTCAACAAGGATAACCGAGAGATATATATGTATATAGTCAATCAAATCTTCAACAATATTAATCAACGTAAATACCTGAATTGTTAAAGATGGAAACATAGGATTGCGAGGACTTCAGGCTCGGATCCACGAATACCTTTGAATACCCAAGGTTGCCTATAGATACAGCATGTTGAACATCATGGTTCAACAATCTGTTCAACATATCATCCAACAAGGTAGGCTGAGTTGGTTCTCTCCTTCTTGATCACAGTAGCTCGGGTGCAACAAAACATTCAACAAGAGACCCAACATCTTCCATATATATCATCCAATAGCATCACGACTAATGAGCAGATAGCAAGTGCCATATATGACAACGCAATCATCAAGCAGATAATGAGTAGCAAGAATAAAACCTAACACTTTTAAATTTTGGCTTTGAAAAAAAAATTTCGCGGAACAAAGATTTCGCAAGGGAAAATCTTGAATGAACCGTGCCCGCGGGCACGGGTTATGACTAGTACTCCTCAAAAAGAGAGAGATGGAGAGCATTTCTCGGTTTTCTAAAACTCTTTTCCATGTTAGTTTTGAACTGTACATATTCAGGACTAATTTTAGCGCAGGATGAGCAGGCCCCGGCCCTATTCCAGAGTATTAGTTCAATGATATGATATGTTTGCCATCTTTTGAACTTTATGTCATACATTTATGCTTTGTAAAGGGGCTAACTCGAAGATGTTAATATGTGTTCGGTGGGGCAGTGGTTTTTACCTCCATCCTCCACGATCTCCAAAGTATTTTCAGTCAGCTTTGTCTGGGGCTACGTGCGGTTGGATGTATAAAATCACTCCTATACTCTTCGTTGTTACAGTCAACGGCTATGATGAATGACCCAAATTCAATAGAGCCACCCCCATGTTAATTTATTCAATTGTGTTGATGCAATAATCCCATAAACCCATTTTCAGTAGCCAAACGGCCCTAACCGAACCGAGCAAAAACAAGCAGGCTAAAGAAGAGCTTAGGCTTAGCGACGATGCAGACACCGTCTCCAAAACTAGAGTAAGAACTATGTCAACCCAAAGCATGCTGCGCACATGAAGCTTCACATTGTCAGAGACTTGTATAATTACACACGATTAAAGGTCATAACACCATATTACAGCAAAACGGTATGCATCCTCAATATGGTCAACATTTAAGACATCTATACATACGTGTATTTTATATTTCCTGGGCTCTCAGTAAAATATACCTCCTACTGATTGCAGAGTCCGCTTGGATCACAGCATACTGCGATGGCTCAAGAAGACAGCATCAGGCGAGGGTCAAGGGTGCAAATGTTGACAGGCATAAGCAAGAGCTTGCAGGAGGGGGAGGTGTATTTTTAAGTTAACTAGCTTCGACCGACAGAATTTCCAGTTCCGCCCACCAGAGCGGGGAGAGTCTCGGATTTGCTTGCTCTGGTGAAATCCCTAGGACGTCCTTCAATGCACTAGTGACTTCCTTCATTGTGGGTCTCTGTTTTGGATCATTGCATAGGCAATTGCGAATTGTCCTACATACCACTTGGAGCTGATTATCGTCGGTTGACTTCAGTGTAAGATCAACCATTGAGCTGAAAGTGCTTTCATCTTCCAGGTATTTTGCACCCTGGCAAGTTAGCAGTACGGTTAGCTCTAATTTTTACTTTAAAAAAGGAACGTGTGAAGTCAACAGATGATCGTAATCGGTAAATGGATTTTCGGAGCACTGGTATATGAATCACCGTCAATGTGATAAGTCAAAACGAAAAGGCGGTGTCTCACCCAGTCTACAATGGAGCCTTCTTCTTCAGAATATGGAAATTTGGCAGAAATGATTTCGAGCATCAACATGCCAAACTTGTAAACATTGTCCTCGGGATCAGGATCCTGCATCTTCGACGAATCTTTGTCCTCTCCTTCAGATATCGCTTTATGAGCAAGTACATCTTTAAATGCGCTAAAATCTACCATCTGCAAATGCTACTGTATTAGCCTGCGGCCATAGACATGAACTACAAATTGAAGGAAAATGCAAACATGCCTTGGCAGCAAAATCATCTGTGACGTATATAGCAGTCGACAGCAGTTCCGAGAAAGCAACATGTGGATTGAGTTCATGATGCATGTACTGAAGACAATAAGCGATCCCCATAATAATCCTCATTCTAGCATTCCAGTCGAGGTGCTCATATTCTTTGACTGAAACAAATGACAAAGGGAATGAGTAAATATAAATGTGGTTACTTTTTGATGGGGTTGATGTCCACTAATTAGTCTTACCATGAAGATGATCAAAGAGCGTTCCATTGGGTGAATACTCAAATACCATCATCCTCATAAAAGGTTCATTCTCCTCACAGTAACCCACAAGATTGACAAAGTTTTTGTGGTTTATTCGTGAAAGCGTGTCTACCTACATGTTGAGTAGGAAAAGGATAACAGAGAAATGTTTAGTATTTCACAGATGATATATGGATAACAATAAAGTGAAAGTTCTGTGCTCTACAAAGATACCGAGAATGAAAAACCTTTTTTCTGAAGCACAGTTCTAATCGCTCTGACCAATCCATGGCTGATTTAATTGAAGTAGACACAACTGAAATTTCAACTCCACTGGATAAAGTCCCTTTAAATAAAGTGCAAGATGGAAAGGTACAGATGATGTTGCTGAAATCCTCGCAAGCAGCTTCCAGTTCGGGACGATTTAACTTTGGTACTCCTGGAATTCACCGAGACAGGAACTTTTTGGAATTTGTGTATAAAGAAAAAATGCTAAAAGATTAAAGATCCTATTACTATGAAACAACTGACTATTGTTCACAGATCAATGCAACATAGGATGCTGGTCATCAATGTATTGCCACTTTATCTCCTAGCTAGTAAGTTTGGCCATAACCTTTTCATATAAAATAAAAGGAGCGACATGCCTATCTGTGAGGAGCAGAAAATGTAACTGCAATTCTTATTCAAATTATGCAGATATAAGTAGCATTAGCTTTATAGTATAAAGTCTATACTAAGTCAATCATGCGCAACATCTGCAACTGATTTATTAACCTTTAGTCTCAGAACTGATCCTGTATGGAACTAGATGGATCAGCATTCTGAAGAAATAAAATATATTAGAACAAAGACAAAACATTGTGGTTGTAACCAGATAGTCATGCACAATACTCTTCCATCAAAAATATTTGGTCATGGATGCAGCAAAATTAGATAAAAACATAAATGAGCCTTTACAGCTGCTGGAAGATTTAGAAAAAGGTAAACATATAAAATAGTTAAAAGCATAGATGTAATTTGTCATCTCCACAATGCCATTGCATTATAACAAAAGGCCAACCCCTGGACAAACCACCAACTACAGAATGCAACTGTAATTAACATAAAGATTTTGTTTACATAAATTGAGCATTTTATTGTTAGTATCCGAATGCTCCATGACACGTTTAATAGCATTTGCAACAGCATGAAATAGGCTAGGACGCGACCTTTTCCTTAAAATTTTTGGATAATCCATTAACTGTATGCGCAAATGTGGGGATTCGACAACTAAATGGATTATAATGTAGGGTTTTTCTCATATTAGTCCCTTAAATTATGTGTATATTGATATTAGTCCCTTAAATCTTTGTAATTTGAATTTAGTCCTTTAAAGAGACTATTTAGGTTAAACTTTAAACATTTAAGGGACTATTTAGGTTAACAAAAGGGACTATTTAGGTTAATGTTAAACATTTAAGGGACTAAATTTAAATTACAAAGATTTAAAGGACTAATATCAAAATACACATAATTTAAGGGACTAATATGAGAAAAACCCTATAATGTATCATTCTTTAGTTAACCTCAAGTCTGTAGACTACATGAAACCGATAATTGAGCTATCTTAGAATTTCTCGAAGACTGATAGAAGCCTCTGTGCAAGATTGATTCTGTTCCTAAGCCCTATCATTAGGTATTATGTCTGGAGGACTGCCCCTACTCATTCCATCCAATGACAAACATAACTGCTAATATCAGCAACAGTACATAAAAACGAGACCTCATTGGATGAATACGGATAAACAAAGCTGAGATCACGGATACATGTCACGAGATTTCTTTCATCTCTAAACCAAGGTTTGAGGTATCGGCCGATACCATTACGTATCGGTCGTATCGTATCGGTATCGGCAGTTGACGATACCGAAACCAATGATTAGTTTCAGTATCGGTCGATACTGAACGGTATCGGTTAGTTTCGGCCGATACCTGCCGAAACTGACCGATACCGGCCAAAATTGACCGATACCGTTCAGTACCAGTCGAAGACGGAGGTAGAAGAATGTGTAATTAAATAAAAATTCTCTAAAAACCCAGAAAATTTCGTGAATCAATAGGTTGCATAGAAAGCTCGGTTAAAATAGAGGAGAAAATCCTAGAGTTTCGGCTTGAAAATGATGAAGAATTAGAGGAAGAAGAGACAAAACCAAGAAAAAATTGTTGAAAAAAGAAGAAAAAGAACAAAAGGAAGATGATGAAAAATTGAACTCATTTCATCACGTCGCCGCCTCGCCGAACCCACCTCCTGCCTCGTCGAACCCGCATCGACCATCTAGCATGAGAGTGAGAGAGTGCAAAGGGAGAGAGAGAGACTCCCGAGTCGCCTGTCAGGAGATGCTGCATTCTTTAAAAAGGCCAATTTGTAAATAAGTGGCATGTGCGTAAAGTAAAACTGTCGGTGTGCATATCAAGCGGATATTTTGTGACAACCCTGTAAATAAGTGGTATGTGTGCAAAGCAAAATGGTGGGTGCGCAAAGCAACGTCCAACGATTTTTTTGGCAAACTTGTAAATAAGTGGTATGTGCGCAAGGTAAAACGGTGGGTGCGTAAGGTAAGCTTTAGAATCTATTCATTTATCTAATATTTAGTATTTAAGTACCAAACTTTAGATATTTAGTATTTGATATGATTACGAACTCAAATTTAGTTAATCTATTTAGTATTTAGTATTTGATAGTATATGATTAATATTTCAGTTTGTTAAGTATTTAATAGTATTTGATAGGTTTATATTTAAGAACCTCCGAAACCATCACTGTGTGTATATAGTATATACATATTTAAAGTATATCCGAAACCGAAACCAAAACCCAAAACGAAACTGCCGAAACTAGCGATACTGACGAAACCGAAACTTGCTTCCGAAACCGTCGAAACGGGCTATACCGATACCGAAACCTAAATTTTAGGAAGAACGATACCCAGACCGAAACCGAGACCTAAAACCTTGCTCTAAACAATGCTCATGATAATGTTAAAAAGGCACTAGGTGTAGCTGGGGGTAGGCCCTGTGCCTACTGCCTTGCCGTCTAGCAAGGATTGGAAATTTAAAAAAGAAGAAAAGAAAAAAGAAGAAAAGAAAAAAGAAATTAAACTTGTTGCCTGCTGCTCAAGCTGCAGCTCTGTAGCCTTGGCCACCTACCCGCTACTCAAATAGAGGGGGTTAACGCTCATGCCATAACCCTCCACTTACAGAGTATGTATTGCTCAACCTGCTTCTATAAGTGACAGGTTAAAGCATGGGGCATACCCCCTCTCTCTCTGTGTGTGGCAAGCAGCCAAGGTAGCAAAGTGACCGATGACATGCGACAGCAGCAGCCTGAGGCTAACGCTCATGCCATAACCCTCCACTTACAGAGTATGTCTTGCTCAATCTGCTTATACAAGTGACAGGTTAAAGCATGGGGCATACCCCCTCTCTGTGTGCGGCAAGCAGCCAAGGCAGCAAAGTGACTGATGACATGCGACAGCAGCAGCCTGAGTGGCCGATGAAAAGGCAGCAAGTTTTTTATTTAGCGTTTAGCATATAGTGCCAGTCGAGCGGCCACCCAGAGGCTGCCTCCGCCTAGGCGGCCACCCCTGCTGCCTTTCAGAACACTATCTCATCGTTTCATTAGCATAGAAAATCTAGACAAAATCACATATTGTAATTCTCTTTTGACTGATCATATTGTTCATAGGCCATATAATATGCAAAATTTATAAATATTAACATATCTTGAAACCATGATCTTAGCTGCATTTTGGAATAGGATATGGATATGAACATAAATAATGTATTTCAACACACGGGCGGAGTGTTATACACAATACTACTCCAAATGATAATTATGGAAGTGATATTGTCAATAATAAATACGCAATGCACGCATTGTGTTTATGTTTGTTTTGGAGAATCATATGTAAATTTAAATAAAGAAATTTACGAGTATAAAATCGATGAGTGGCTCGGAGTAGGAAATTCATACATTGGCATGTCAAAAAAATAGAGTGGACCATATGAATAGACAGACACCTATCATACTAATCTCTTTCGCTAAAGTGTGACTTGGATGAAAAATGTATTTTTAATTTTTTACTCATGCCCCTAGCAAAATGTGTGGAATTTCAACAATACGACAAAGGAGTCCATTAAATTGTAACAGCTCGTTCGTTCTTTCTTGCTTGTAGGTTTCTTTCGTTCTTTCTCTATTGCTTGCAAGTTTTGGTCTTCTTGCTGTTTTAGGATTGCGGCGACCCTTCTGCTTGATGTCTGTTCCTCCTTGCTGGGTTGCTGGTTCCGGTGGCTCTCATTGCTTGCGGATTTGTGATCCCTTGTTACTGATGGTTGCGGCGTAGGCTTCTGCTGATGATTGAGCTTCGGATCTTAACTTCCTCTTGGTTCTTCGGCTTCGGTTTCATGTAGACTCTATCCCATATACTTCAATTTCGATTTCTTTGCTTGTGTTGGGGCTTGGGTCTTATTTGCTTACAGGTTGGACTCTCCTACTTGTGGATTTGGGTTGTCGCTTGCTTGCTGTTTTGAGTTCGTAGCTTCCCTGGCTATTATTGGGTTGGTTGGCTTCCTTGCTTTTCTGGGCTTCATCGCTTGGTGATTAAGTTTGGTGGCTTCTTCTGGTTGCGGCATGGGCTCCCCTGGCTGCTTTGAGGTATGGTGACTTCACTGCGTGCAGGTTGGGGTTTTCTTGCTGTTATGGGGTTAGTTGGTTCCTTTGCTTGCGACTTTGGGCTCCTTGCTGGTTGTTGAGTTGTGGTTGACTTTTCTGTTGCTTGTTAGGTTTGGCTGAATCCCTTATTGTTGTTTTGGGATTCGTGAGTTGTCGTTGGATGGTGGCTGGCTCTCCTTGCTGGATGTGGGTTGTGGCTGGCTTATTTACTTGTTTTGAGTTCCTTGCTTGACAGGTTTGGTAGCTTTCTTTGCGTGCTGTCTCGGATATCTGGGTTATTGTTTGTCTCTCGGCTTTTTTTATCAAGCAGTTATCATGTTTTCATTCCTTCTTGATTCATGGCATGGAACAGTTGGTGTTGATTCCTTTTCAGTTCAGCTTGGGATATCTTGCCATGAGAAACATCCATGCCTTTACTTCATTACATTCCAGTTTCATTATCATGTTTTCTCTTGAGTTTACTAGTACCATGCAAGTTTAATATTGTGTTAAATTTGTCGTCTTGGGTTGTTGCTTGAGATGGCACGTGCTACTGATTGGCTAGAGGATTTAAGGTGGACTATCATGACAGGATTACTATTGAATGCATGGTAAGCTTTTGAGGTGGAACTATCATGACCGGTTACTATTGCATGCATGGCAGGATTGAGCCGGACTATTACTATTGCAGTGGATCACAAATCTCCCTTGACTACATAGTTTAATCAATATTGAACATCACGATACAATAACTAATAAAATGATTACTTCTGCTTGACTCACCGGGTTTGTGGAAACTTATGATTGGGGAGTACGGGAGCGACTGGGACCTGATCAGAAGCCCCAGTGTTAGGGGGACGTCCATCATTTTCGATGAGTCCTAAATACGAGGGGCAGACATGGACGATCATCTTGATGGGTCCTGGAGTCCCCTGCCATATGTCACAGTTTCACAGCTCTTGCAGTACGGTACTTTCTTCTTTTGGACTATGCCCGGGGTCGCACCCTCGCGGTCATGGTAGCTTCTAGATGCTTACTGTACTCTCACTCATAAGTCACGGCCTAGGTTGGTTCACTTTAGTTAGTACATCTTTACAGTAGTTATGTTATGTGCTCATTTTAACCATCATAACATTTCTCTCTTATGTACCCTTTCTAGCTGCTGTCACATCGCCTTTTTGTACCTCCTTACTCTTCTGTTGTGTGGGTTGTTGATTGCCAGGTCAGTTTATTTCTTTGTTCAGTACTATCATATCTGTGGCTGTCTTGTTTCCTTTTTGTGCACCCTTACTTTTCTTGTCTCTTGTTTGATATTGTCTACTCTATTGAGCGTGGTGCAACTTCTGCTGCCACGAGGTACGACGTACAGGATCATGCCGAGGTGCTTGATCACTAGTAGTTATACTTCCAGTGCAGGACCGTTTGAGCCTTGACATTGCGGCAGGTACGTGTTCCATTTACATTTCAGCAGTAGTGTAGCTTTTACTTGTTTCTTTCCTGTTCAATGCTGCCTTACCTGCTTTACTGTCCTTACTTGTTTGTTACTGTCTTGTCCTTATTTAGAACTGTGTTACTTGTCATGTTTAGAGTGTCCTTACTTTCTGCACTCTCGTGTTTCAATCGTAGTGGCACCCACCGGGAGGCGGGGCGTTACAAAGTGGTGACCCATGCATTTCCACACAATTGCCTCGTGAACAGTGTAGTAGGCAGGAAGTACGATACTCGACTGACTCGATCCATCTTATGAGAATTCCGAGGACGGAATTTTTTTAAGGTGGGTAGAATGTAACAGCCCGTTCTTTCTTTCTTGCTTGCAGGTTTTTTCGTTCTTTCTCTATTGTTTGCAGGTTTTGGTCTTCTTGCTGTTTTAGGATTGCGGCGACCCTTCTGCATGTTGTCTGTTCCTCCTTGCTGGGTTGCTGGTTCCAGTGGCTCTCCTTGCTTGCGGATTTGGGATCCCTCGTTGCTGAAGGTTGCGGCGTATGCTTTTGCTGATGATTGATCTTCGGATCTTAACTTCCTCTTGGTTATTCGGCTTCGGTTTCAGGTAGGCTCTATCCCATATACTCCAATTTCATTCCTTTGCTAGTGTTGGGGTTTGGGTCTTATTTGCTTACAGGTTGGGCTCTCCTACTTGTGGGTTTGGGTTGTCTATTGCTTGCTGTTTTGAGTTCGTAGCTTCCCTGGCTGTTCTTGGGTTGGTTGGCTTCCTTACTTGCTGTTCTGGGCTTCATCGCTTGGTGCTTGAGTTTGGTGGCTTCTTCTGCTTGCAGCATGGGCTCCCCTGGCTGTTTTGAGGTATGGTGACTTCACTGCGTGCAAGTTGGGGTTTTCTTGCTGTTATAGGGTTAGTTGGTTCCTTTGCTTGCGACTTTGGGCTCCATGCTGGTTGTTGAGTTGTGGTTGGCTTTTCTGTTGCTTGTTGGGTTTGGCTGAATCCCTTATTACTGTTTTGGGATTCGTGGGTTGTCGTTGGATGGTGGCTGGCTATCCTTGCTGGATGTGGGTTGTGGCTGGCTTATTTACTTGTTTTGAGTTCTTTGCTTGACAGGTTTGGTAGCTTCCTTTACGCAATGTCTCGGGTATCTGGGTTATTGTTTGTCTCTCAGCTTTTGTTTATCAAGCAGTTATCATGTTTTCCTTCCTTCTTGATTCATGGCATGGAACAGTTGGTGTTGCTTCCTTTTCAGTTCAGCTTGGGATATCTTGCCATGAGAAACATTCATGCCTTTACTTCATTGCATTCCAGTTTCAGTATCATGTTTTCTCTTGAGTTTACTAATACCATGCAAGTTTAATATTGTGTTAAATTGTGTAGTCTTGGGTTATTGCTTGAGATGGCACGTGCTACTGATTGGCTAGAGGATTTGAGGTGGACTATCATGACCGGATTACTATTGAATGCATGGCAAGCTTTTGAGGTGGAACTATCATGACTGGTTACTATTGCATGCATGGCAGGATTGAGGTGGACTATTACTATTGCAATGAATCTCAGATCTCCTTTGACTAAGTAGTTTAATCAATATTGAACATCACGACATAATAACTAATAAAATGATTACTTCAGCTTGACTCACCGGGTTTGTAAAAACTTACGATTGGGGAGCACGGGAGCGACTGGGACTTGATCAGAAGCCTCTGTGTTAGGGGGGATGTCCATCATTTCCGATGGGTCCTGAGTCCGGGGGCAGACATGGACAGCCATCTTGATGGGTCCTAAAGAGCCCTGCCATATGTCACAGTTTCACAGCTCTTACAATACAATATTTTTTTGGACTCTGCTCGGGGTCGCACTCTCGCGGTCATGGTAGCTTCCAGATGCTTACTGTACTCTCTCTTATAAGTCACGTCCTAAGATTGGTTCACTTTAGTTAGTATCATCTTTACAGTAGTTGTGCTCTGTGCTCATTTTAACCATCATAACATGTCTCCCTTCTGTACCCTTTCTAGATGCTGTCACATTACCTTTTTATACCTTCTTACTCTTCCGTTGTGTGGGGTGTTGATTGCCAGATCAGTTTACTTCTTTGTTCAGTACTATCATGTCTGTGGCTGTCTTGTTTCCTTTTTGTGTACCTTTAGTTTTCTTGTCTCTTATTTGATATTGTCTACTTTATTGAGTGTGGTGCGACCTCTGCTGCCATTAGGTACGACGTATATGATCATGCAGAGGTGCTTGAGCACGAGAAGTTAGACTTCCAGTGCAGGACTGTTTGAGCCTTGACGTTGCGACAGGTACGTGTTCCGTTTACATTTCAGTAGTAGTGTAGCTTTTACTCGTTACTTTCCTGTTCAGTACTGCCTTACCTGCTTTACTGTCCTTACTTGTTTGTTAATGTCTTTTCCTTATTTAGAACTGTGTTACTTGTCATGTCTAGAGTGTCCTCCTTACTTTCTGCACTCTCGTGTTTCAATCTTAACAGCACTCGCGGGGAGGTGGGGAGTTACATAAATGTAGGGGTAAATTGCAACACCAAGTCCTAAGAGAAATGTCCCATGTTGAATTTTTGATATAAATGTTTATGGTATATAAAAATTCCTTAACTAAAGAGTTAATCATAGATAGCACTGTTGGGGAGAAATTGCAGAAAGCTATATTGTTAACCATATTTGATCAGAGAAATTCAATGATGGATGACCCTCCTGAGGTGTGAGAAATGGTATCAAAGAGTAACACCAGCTGCGAGTGGAGAACTAAGATCCATATGAAGCTAAGTGATATGTAAAGCAAAGTGTTGTGTTCCACTAGAATTTAATAGGGATCTCCTTTTGAATACATGTGAGCATCTTTTGAGTCCCACGTCACCGTGTGTAGTGTTAGTATGGTGTGGGTGCATATGCTATCAAAAGGTTTAAAAGAATCTTCCCATATCAAATATACGATAGGTCTATAATTTATAAGAGTTCGAACTCAAGAATTAATTGAATTCAAAAATTAATTGTATGTAACGTTTTACGAAGGAATCATGGCAAAATTCTATTGTTAAGCATGCTTGGGTGACAAAAATGCCAGGATATGTGATATCTTTAGCAAGGTTAGAGGTCTCGGTTTCGGTTTCGGTCTTTCGAAAAATTTTATTTTTCGGGCAATTTCGTTCGTTTTGATGGTTTCGAAGTTTCGTTTCATTTTTTTTCTAAACATTACAAATATCGATCAAATACTAGAACATCTAAATTAATAAAGGGTTTTTAGCATATATGTCCCTTAAATCTTGCATATTTTGATATATGTCCATCAAATCTTCCTATTTGCTCATAAGTCACTCAAATTTTAAACGTTAACCTTAATAGTCCCTCCAACCTGTTTTCTGTTAAAAAGTTATATTAAATAACGATTAATTAACGATTATAGCTAGTTAATTAAGAAATTACGTTTAATTAATCATTAAACCCCTCTAATTAAGGGTTAATTACCACCACCCAAAAAAATAGGGAGAGGGACGGCGTCGCCTCCCCCTCCGCCTCAGACGAGGCAGAGGAGGGGCGCGGCCCCTCCCCCCCGAAAACAGGGGGCAGAGGCGGTGCCCCCTCCCTCTCCCTCCGCCTCAGACGAGGCGGATGGGCGACGACGAGGCGGATGGGGAGGGGGCGCCGTCCTCCCCCAGAAAACAGGGGGGCACCCTCTGCCTCAGACAGCAGAGGAGGAGGGGTCTGAGGTAGAGGGGGCGCCATCCCTCCCTCCAGAAAATAGGGGAAGGGGGAGCCACCCCTCCCCCTCCTAACCCTAACCATAACCCCCAATTAACCCCTTAATCTAACGGAATATTCTCATTCCGTTAGATTTTAACAGAAATTTAGAGGGAGTGACTATTAAGGTTACAAGTTTAAAATTTAAGAGACTTGAGAGCAAATACCAAGATTTGAGGGACAGAAATCAAAATACACAAGATTTAAAGGACAGATATGCTAAAACCCCATTAATAAAATAAGTAAAGTTAGTAATTAAGTGACACGTAATCTAAAACTATCAAATACTTAAAAAACTAAAGTATTAAACAAATACTATAAAATTGGTATTACTAATATCAAACACTGCCTAAAGTGTTAATGTATAATACTATCAAATTTTAAAAATATTCTATAATTTATAAGAGTTTTTCTATTCACGCTGCACATTTTGCTAAACATATTACACCTTTTTTACAAGTTTGTCATTCCCTTTCATACATTGCTAAAAGATAGTGGCAAAATTATAAATAAGTTCAACATGATTAGCAAAATGTGTAAAGTGAATAGCAACATAATCTTAGCGACTAATAGTGTTGTTAGTCAAATGGCATATTTTGATAAACAATTTACATTTATTTATATGTTTACCATTTCCTTTGGTTAAACGGTCAAAAAGAGAGGCAAACTTGTAAATAAATGTAACATGTTTAGCCACATGTGTAATTTGACTAGCAACACTCTTCTCAGCTCTTCAGGGTAGATGTCATTATTGTTTGTTGACACGATCCTTTAACTTGGCTCAGATACCACATGTTAGGATCTCCATGTGGACGACAGATAGACACTAGAGGGGGGTGATTAGTGTATAAAATTCCTCTAGATAATCTACCTTACAAATGGAGTTACCCAAAGTAAACTGAATTAACAATTATCACTTGCTAAAGTATTCAGCGGAAATAAACAAGCAAGAAATAAAGCAACAATCACGGAAAATAGTGAAGAAGCGCAAACACAAGAATTATCATGGTTTGGATATCCACGTCCCACTTGGCCTATTCTACATCCAGCCACCCGAGTCCCACTCAGCCTATTCTACATCCAGCCGTCCGAGTCCCGCTCGACTAAATCCATTATTTTCCAAATAGTTACAACACCTCTTTCCAAGAGGAATTTACTAACACTTCTCTTTTCAAGAAAAAACATACCACCTCCACACTTGATGATTTTTCTTAACAAGAGAAAATGAATACACCTTTTAACTATAGCCTTACTTTAAAGCTTTGTGTAGATGTGATGGCTATAGTGTTGATTTCCAATGGATGATGAAGTTGAAAGCTTTAGGAAATCAAAAGATTTGCCCAATGATTTGAAATCTCTTTTAAAACATATGCCAAGAAAAACTTGATGGCTTTTGAGAGAGCTTTAGAAATATTTTTTAAAACTTAATCTTTGCTCATAAATTTCTTGCTAAAAGCCTCGGCAAACTCGGCATAAATAGGGATGAAACCCCGTTGAAAATCGTTTCCAAAAAGATCCCTTCAACGGATGGAAAAAATAGTTTTCCATAAATCACGGAACTATGTTTTTTGTTCGTTGAGACAATGAGTTTCCAATGAAAAGTAGTCGACTTATATTCAAGGAGTAGTCGACTATCTAACAGATACATGGAAAAATATTTTTAAAAACTTAGAAAAACATTTTTAAAACATTTTGAAATCATTTTAAAGTGTTTCCATGTGTGTGAGATTCTAGTAAGTCCTTAACAAGCTAACATAAAAAAATAAAGATGCATCAAATACATTATTACAATGGAGTCTGTTTGATGCATTCTTACTTTCCAATCTCTGTCTTGCTCCAATTGATTCATGGCCTTATTTAGCTCATCACTAATATATTGAGTGCTTCATTTGATTTGTCTTAAGCTCCTGCACTCAACGATATTAGATGCAACATTTGTTCATCATCAAAACCGCACGGGGTGAGACTTAATATCTCAACTTTCTCCTCCTTTTTGATGATGACAAGCATGCATGCATAATAATGAAAAATACTTACTTTTCATACAACACAACTTGTTAAAATAAATACATGTAATTAGGCATGGGCATCTAATATCTCTCCTCTGTTTGTTATCATCAAAAAGATATTCAATAAAAGTGTTCTCTCCCTTCTTGAAAAACATATAATCTTTAAAAGCATTCCCCCATGCAAATCTTTCCCCCTAGATATATGCATGAGTCTAAAGAAGGATTGTGCCTTAATATCTAAAAGAGAATGCATGATAATATACTGTGTGTTAAGCAAAGAATATTTTTCTAAAATCCTTAGCAAATGTTTAGCCCCCCTGCAAATATGATCATTAATTTTAATCTTGAAAGTAAGCAATCTTCTAATCCCCACAAATATATTTGAGTACCTAAAAATCAAAATTCTTGGTACTCTTTGCTTTCGAGTCCATGTGGTTAGCAATCAAAAAATGATATCAAACTATAGGGAATCAAACTCATTTGGGTTTAGATTTCCTACCATATCCAAACTTTGAAAAATCCATTTGTGGTTTTAAAAACCCTAGGATGATGAGTAGCCATAACATTTTGATAGGCCTTATATCCTAGGCCATGTTTGCTACTTGATGGAATTTGTGAGCTAATTATATCATCCAATTTTTCTCTGCCCTTATTGAATCTAGCAACATTCCTACACACGTTTTTATCTTTGGCCATAATCGCGGTCAAAGTGTTTTCTAAGTCACTAAACCTATCACTTATGTCTTTATATTCTGTATTGGCTTCCTATTCAATTCTTCTAATTCATTATTCTTACTAGCCGAATTTACATTTTTTTCCTAATCTTTACTAAATCAAGATTAGAAAAAATAGTATTACAATCTTTATGTGTTTTCTTGATAGTAAGAAGTTCTCTTAGTTTGCTCTCATAATCGGTATAAAACTTGTGATACTCTCCCTCCCAATCACACTCATCATCCCTAAAATCACTACTACAGAGTGAGTCATAATATTTTACCTCTTTGTCATCTTTGGCCATGAAGCACATGTATGTCCTCTCTTCCTTTTCTTCTTCAGATGAAGAATTGGAGCTTCCATCTGTCACTTATATCCCATGCGGCAAAGGCCTTTCTCTTTGGCTTTTTGAACTTCACCGTGTCCTTTCCTTTTGTCTTTGTTAGTGGGCAATCTCTCTTTAAATGTCATGGCTTGTTGCATTCAAAACAAATCGGATAAATTGTGCTTTCGGTTTCGAAACTTGGGTATCTTGAGGATTTTTCGAAAACCCTTACAATTGAGAGCTAGTTGCTCTTCGATCTCATCTTTGGACTTCTTCGTTTCCGATGTGGCTTTGATAGCTATGATATTTTTCTTCTTGGCTTCCTCATCTTTCGTTGGTTGGAGTCGGTTCTCGTATGCTGTGAGATTTGCAATCAATTCTTCCAATGTGAGCTTGGAAGTATCGTTCCCGTCTTCTATGACGGTGACCTTTTGTTCCCACTCGGGTGTGAGATATTCACGTAGCTTGGTCACATGGTCTCTTAGGTGTATTTCTTGCCAAGACTTACAAGAGTGTTGATTATCTCGGTAAAGCGGGTGAACATATCCAAAATTGATTCTCCCGGACTCATTTCAAAGTTCTCATACATGCTAACATTGAGAGCAACTTTTGAGGATTTAAATTTAGAAATACATTCATACGTTACCTTGAGAATTTTCCAAATTTCATTGATGAAGGTTGCACGTGCTACACGGTTGACTTCCGTGTTGTTGAGAGCACAAAGAAGTGTGTTCATCGCCTTGAAGCTCAATGCATCTTTCTCTTTCTCTTTCTTGGTACATTCATTTGTTGGCTTCGTTGGCTCTACATATTTATTCTCCTCCATGGTCCATATGTCATAGAAAAGGAACCTAAAATAGATGCAGATGCGATTCTCACAAGTCTCATAGTTTGATCCGGTGATGAGAGGTGGACGATTAATAAGTTTCCCTTCGGTGTAGAAGTCATTATTGTTTGTTGACGACATCCTTTAACTTGGCTCTGATACCACGTGTTAGGATCTCTTTGGATTACAAGTAGACACTAGAAAGTGATTAGTGTATAAAAATTCCTCTAGATAATCTATCTAAGTTTACAAATGAAGTTACCCAAATTAAATTTAATTAACAATTATCACTTGCTAAAAGTATGTAGCAGAAATAAATAAGCTAGAGATAAAGAAACAATCACAAAAAATAGCGAGCAAGCGCAAACACGAGAATTACCCTGGATCGGATACACAAGTCCAACTTGGCATATCCTACATCCAGCCACTCGAGTCTCACTCGGCTAAATCCACTATTTTCCAAATAGTTACAACACCTCTTCCCACTATTTGTGAAACCTAACTTCCAAGTTGTGAAAGTGCTCTCTGGAAAGAGAGGTGATACCTTTGAAATATGGTTTGCAATCTTTAAAAAGATTGTGTCCTACATTGGAAAAGATAGGCTCTTGAAAAAGTGTTGTAATTGAGTTGCCTTGGAAAAGACGTAATAGCTAAAAATCCACAAGACTCTAGAAAGAGTGTGGGACTGGCGTAGGCAATTGCCAAACTAGGATATATCGTGTTGTTAGCGATTGTTGTCTCTTGTGGATTGCTAATTATCTTGCTTTATAATTTCGCATTTACAAGAATTTATTAATTAGCTTTTATAGTGTCATTACACTATTCACCCCACTCTAGTATGTATTACTTAGTAGTGTAGGGTATCATTTAGATCCTACAATATCTTCCCAGGAAAGTAAAGCAAAATAATAAGTGTGAATCATCTATTTAGACAATTCATTATAAAATTATAACGTTTGAGTTTACAAATTTTCATATAAACTAATAGATTTTGGACAAATATGTACATACACTATTACTCAACTTGAACAACCTCCTAGCTCAAATTCCTTTTCATGTTCCTTCGTTCTCTCCTTAAGGATAACCACTTTCCTTATCGAACAATTGTTTTTTGATAAGTGTCTAGCAGCCGCCCAAGTAGAGGTGATACTTAGGCTCTACCCACTTAGGATTTAAGCGCCCAACTAAGCATCGGTCCTAAGCAAATGAAAATTTTATAACGCATTTATATTAATTATAAATAATAATTCAAATGGATCTCGATATGTTCAACCCATGCAAAAAGTGGTGACAAAATCAACATTTCAGAATGAAATATCATAAGACTGATTCTAATTTGTTGCCATTTGATGAATGCATAAAATATATTGAAATTATCTGAATTTGTTTTATAAGTAATTTAGATGTTAAGTAACATCCAACCAAATGAATTTTTAATCTCACTACCAATAAAAAATTTCGGGTAACATGACCGGTAAAGTTGATCCTATCAAATGAAATCTAGTCAAATTTTATATTATATGTAACACACACACACACACATTCCAATCAATTTCAGTCATCATCCCGAACGGATAAGATCTGAGACAGAATTATGGCAAAATAGGGCTATTTGATTGATAACAAACCAAAACCAACAAAGACACGGGCTCCAATTTAAGAGGAAGGCCAATTCTCTCCAAATTAAGGAAATAATTAAACTCCTAATCTCTCCACAATAATCCGCATAAAAATCCTAATGACACCTTGTGTCTTTATTTAAAAATAGCCCTAATTAGGTAATTAGCCCAAAAGCCTAAACTACCCTCGCATGCGCCTCATATATGTGATGATCAGCCTGACATTACTCCCCTCCCAACGAGAAACCTTGTCCTCAAAGTGGAAATCTGAAAATTGTTGTTGGATTGCACCGAACGGGTCCCACGTCACTTCATAATCCGAAAGGTCCTTCCACTTGATTAACACCTCCTTGGCACTTGACCCCCTTGGCATACCACTTTCGATTCTGGCGGTTCTATCATCCCTTCCATGTCATCTGTCAATATTGGCAGCATAGATGGCGAATGTGTATGATCACCAATTGCTTGACGCAGCTGTGAGGCATGGAATGCTGGGTGTATAGCAGACGACGACCGTAATTTCAAGTGATAAGGCCCAAAAATACTGCAGCGCTAACTTCTCGTTCCTCCTTTATGCCAAGGATTTCTGTCGATAAGGCCGGAGCTTTAGATAAACCCGTTCGCTCACTGCAAAATGTACATCTCTCATGTGACATCCACATGTCTATTTATGACCTATTGCACTTACGCCAGATGTCGCTTCAGCTCCTCTAATACTCTATTTTACTCCTTCAAATACTGCTCTATATGTTACACCGATGTGGAACTGTAGCCATAATGCATCAAGTGCAGATGATCGCGCCCGTATAGGATCTTAAAAGGAGTTTGCTGAGACTCGGTGTGATATGAAGTCTTGTATCAATATTCTGCCTAAGCTAACCATCTTGCTCATAGTTTTGGTGTCATGGACACAAAACACCTCAGATATGTCTCTATACTACGGTTAACTACTTTTGTCTACCCATCTGTTTGCGGGTGGTATGCAATGCTCTGTTTCAGAACTGTTTCATGCATCCTGAACAACTCGCCAAAAATGACTCGAGAAGATGCGACCGCGATTAAACACTATCTCGGAAATCTCATATAGGTGCACCACCTCTTGTGTAAAGGTAGTTGTTACAATCACAGCAGTAGAAGGGTATCGAATGGCCATAAAGTGCATATATTTACCGAGGCGGTCCACCACAACAAAAATAATAGAGAATCCCTCTGAGTGTGGTAACTCCTCAATGAAGTCCATCGTGACCTCCTCCCAAAGCCGGTTCAGTAAAGCCAATGGCTACAACAGCCCTCTCGGTATCATCGCCATATACTTATGGCGTTAGCAGACATCACAACTAGCAACCATTTCTGTCACATCCTTCTTCATTCCTACTCAGTACAACTCGGTTGCCAATCACGGTACGTCTTGAGAGCCCCAGAGTGTCTCCCAATGGCGCTCTCATGGAACTCCCGTAGTAACCATGGAATATGGGTCGATGTCTAGGTTAATACCCAGCCATAATATAACAGTCACTGCACGTCCTGCGGTAGCCTGGATACTCCGTCGGACCGTGCAATATGGCAACTAAGATCTTCACTAAACCCTCAGCTGCCTTAATCTCCTGTAACAAGGGCTCGCAATCAAGCACTAAGAGAATAAACAAAGCTGTTAACGGTGGTTCCTTCCCTGTCTGGAGAGGGTGTCGATCGCCTTATTCTCCAACCCCAGCATGTACTAGATCTCAAAGTCATATATGAGTAGCTTGGAGAGCCATCGTTGGTGTTCATCCATCACCATACGATGCTCTAGTAAAAACTTGAGACTTCTCTAGTATGTCCTAACGATGAAACACCGACTCAACAAACATGGCCACCGCTTTTATACTGCCAACACGATCGTCATAAGCTCACGCTCATAGACTGAATTAAACGAGCCCTCGTGGTATATACCTGGCTGAAACACACAACTGCTTCCTGGTCCAGCATCAAAATCGTCCCTAACCAATACCTGAAGCATCCGTCTCCACAATGAAAGGGCAGCTGAAGTCGGATAAGGCCAATACCATGACATTAGTCATGGCTCACTTTAGATTCTCAAAGTTTTGAGTCGCCTCTTCCTCAAGTGGAAGTTGTCCTTCAGTTGCTCGTCAATGGCCATTGTACTATACCACTTGACAAACTTTTGATAATATCTCGTGAGCCCCAGAAACATGCCGAGATACTCCACCCGTGTTTGAGCAAACAAACATTTCTTCCGATTAGCGTACAACTGATGATTCTGTAACTCCTGTAACGCTACCTTCAGGTGTCTCACGTGTTCCTCTATGGTCCTATTGTACACTAAAATGTCATCGAAGAAAACCAAAACAAACTTCCCACAAGTACGGCCGGAAGATATTATTCATAAGAGTCTAAAAAGTGGCTGGAGCATTGGTCAAGTTAAAGGGCATGACAATGAACTCATAATGCTTTTCCTAAACACAGTTTTTGCCACATCCTTAGCTTGCATCCAAATCTGATGATATCCTAACTTCAAGTCGATCTTAGAGAACACTGACGTGTCTTGCAACTTGTCCAACTCATCGATCACTGGACGGAGAATTTACACTGGACCATTTCCTTGTTCATGGCCATACAGCCGATACAAAACCTCTGGCTGCCATCTTTCTTCTTGACCAAAAGGATCGGGCTTGAGAACGGGCTCATACTCAATTGGATTGCTCCGGCTAGCATCATCTCACTGACTATCTTCTCTATTTCGTCCTTCTACACCTCCTGATACCGATACGACTACACGTTGATGGGCAAGACACCCTATCTTAAAACTATGAAGGTTGAAATTCCCATAAAATAGACACCCTCTCTCTCTCTCTCTCATCCTCTCTCAGCCACACCCCGCCGCCCACCTCCATTCTTCCAAAAATACAAAACACAAAATTAAAACAAAAAAAGACAATCCCTCACTTGAGAGTTCACCAGAATCACCTGCCACCGGAGTTCATCTCCCTCATCAAATCCTTATCAACAACATCCCATTCTATCCTCTTCCATCTCGGTTTCACATAGCTGCACGCACTCCTGAGCCGACATCGGAGCGGGAGCCGCCACCAATGTCGACATGTAGTCAGACTTCTAGCCCTAACCGGTCACTCGCCAGGGACGTCGAACCGCCGCTATCATCGGAGGTTGAACTTAAGGTATGTTCCCATAACTATTATTCTAAAGCTTAGATTTTTTGGAAGTTTCCGAACTCCGAAACCTCAATTAAATTTTAGTGTTGGATAATCTTTACTATAAATTGTATTTTCTTTCTTTTGATATCGAATTTATATTGAACTCTTTTGATTACTATGTTCTTTTACTGTCAAGCTCTTTGATTTCATGTCATGGTTTAAGTTTATCAGTTATTATATCTAAAGATTGTGTTTTAGCACGGTTAAATGTTTATGCATGTAGCTTGTGTCTTATGTACTTGGTATGATATTTCATAGCTACGCTTCCTCTGTATGTCATTAGTATCATTAGTAAATGCAAATATCATATCATGGATCTTAGAACTGCTTTGTATGAATGTAGAGTACAATATCTTAAACTCCTGGAACTAGTTGTAAGCGTGCCTGAATTTAAAAGATCCATAATATTGTTTTGCTGCATCACAGATTGAGTATGCTTAAATGTAATTCTGCAATATAAAGTCTCAGCATTACTATGTTGAAATAGATAAGTCTAATAGCTGCAATTGCAAAAGAATAAATCAAAACAACTGGGTGTATTCTTGTACTCTGTCAAACGAGTATGATGACCTGATGGGATGGAAATAAATCACTGTAAAGTTTCAAATTTTGCATCCATGACATAGTTCAATTTTGGCATATCTGATAAAAGAAACCGACTCAGAAATTGCCTTATTTACCTTAATTATTAATATATTTCTAGCTGTTTAAATTGATGCATACTCCTAATGTAATGTCCATATAGGTAACTGAAACCAATGATCAATTAAACTGCCATACTACATAAATGCTAGTACTAATGTTGATTTGATGACTCTAAATGTGACATGTGTTGAGTATTGCTTTGTTGATCATGTTAATAGGATTTAAAAAAAGAAGCCAACTAAATATAGATATTAAGAGAAAGATGTCCACTGACAAAAATCAGAATCTGGCTTTGAAATCTTATGTTGTTGAAGAAATTATTATATGTCTTTGAAATCTTATGAAATTTTATGTTTTTGAAATCTGGCTTTGAAATCTTATGAGCCTGAATATGTGATGTCTACCTGCATTAGCATTAACTAAACCTGTAGATATGAGTCAAATAACCTGTTAACTTCTCATTGCAAGCTTAGGCACACCATGTGCCTTAACAATCAAATACAGCATATGTCCTTATAACCCCCTTTAGATTGGACTCTCCATTCGAATGTATCTTGATGAGCTTTTAGTTCATACTTGTTCTCTTTCACATTCCACTAAATGTTGGTATTTGCCTGATTTTAACCAAGGAAAAAGGGGGTCCTTCAGAAAAGAAAACTTGTCTAATTTGAAGTCCAATAATTGTTCAAGTTGCAAATTCATTTAAGTTTTATATAATTGGATACATTGATGTTAAGGGAAATGATTGAATGTAAATTATTATTTATCGATCGTACTCTTAGAGTTGTGTATACTAGTAGTAATCAGCACCTCTAATGATTCTAATAACTCTTGTGCTCACATGGTATTACCTCCCTCAGGGATTATTTCTAAACATATTGCTATGGTCGTGATATTGATGTGATATTTGCAATATTGTGTATTGAAAATGAGGAATTAAAACTGAACCTATGCATGTAAACATAATGCATGAATACACGACGTGATAGAGATAATTAGTAGTATGGCATGATTATTAAAATGAATGATAAACGGAAATTGGCTAATCGATTTAATAAATAAACTCGGAGACATTATCGCATATTGATGGAATATTGACAGATTGAAATGTAATGTGTTCTATATTTAAAACTATACTTGCTTATCGTGCTTGACCCGAATTAATAACATGCATGACATGGCACCACGGGATTCGAGAAACTCATTGTCATAGAGAGTGCGGAAGTGACTGAAGATCACTCATATGTTAACATTCTTGATGGCATTTGACCGTACTTGGCTACCATTCTTACTCGTACTTGGCTACCATTCTTACTCGTACTTGGCATGGATTAGCGCCCCGATGCAAGCATAATACTCGTATGTTGCATAGCGTACCCTTAAATATGAGTACACTAGATTAGGAACATCTTTAATATTATAGATGACATCTAGATAATAATTTGCTAATATATACTAATTTACCATGCTTGTGTTTATTTATTACTTTCAGATGTATCTATGATTCATGCAATATGATCTTTTTATTGTTTCATATTATATCATATTGTGACAATTGTTGTCACTATTAGTATTATCCATTATCTCGTTGTTTGGGGAACCTACCTTACATAAGCTTGTTGATGGTTCATTATTAAAATATTCTGTCTGAAAACGAGTTCATGAAGGACCCAGAGTTGGTCACTGAGAGCCTTGGCGGTCAGACCCAGTGAACAACACAGATCCTTTTCAGTTATCCAGTATTTTCTTTTTAGTCCAGTTGTTACTTTTTGTTTCAGTATGTGTTTAGTACTTTTATTTTATATGTAATAATTAGTCGTAACGACCTTTGTAACTAGTAAGTTTGGTACCTTATGTTTGAAACATTGGGATCTTGACGTAATAAAATTTTTTATGTGTTACTTGATAAAAAAATACTTCAAGACCTGAAATTGCATTTGTTTCTAACAACTTACGCTTGATGTATTCAAATACATCGTGAACCCGTCTTGTAGAGTCCGATACTGGGATGCGGGGCGTAACACCTTTGCACCTACTATTACAAAATACATGTCCTCCCAAATTGAGGGAGACATTGTTGAGAAATAAATGAGAAAAATCATTAGAGATTTCTGTAATGGTAATGTTAGATGCAACCATCATGTTGTCAACAAATAGAGTGGACCAGGAGATATTAATTTAGTTATTTTCGTTATTATCATGATCATTATTGTCGTAATTTGCACATGTATACATGAGACGCATGTCTTGTATCTCAAGGGTAGCATGATCATATTACACCAATCCAATCCCTCCGATTAGATACCCACATCTAGTAAGTACTTTTCTTCCATATTGTATGATCTTCTTTAGGAGTTGGAGTTAGAAAGATACTACTCTTCTAATATCAGTTTCTATGTTTTCTTAGCTTGCTTTTTAGTGAAAAGTCAAGTGATGCAGCATATATCCCACCTTATCACAGATCAAAGTTGGACTACAAATAACCCACCAAAGGAGAATAATATAAGGAGAAAAAAAAATCAAAATTCTAATTAGTGCTTTAAATTGGTCATTTTATTGGTTTGGGACTTTCTAAATATTCGGGTGGGTAGGTAAGCTATTTGTTCTAATTTGATGTTCTTAGATATTAGATGGATATTAGTAGTGGATTTGATTATGTTGAGTTTGTTTAATTTTGTAGTTATCTTTAATTATAGCCTTCACTTGCGTGCTTTTGCATAGAAAAGGAGAATAAAAAGAGTTGCCCGCAAATTTTTTCTTTCCTTTTCTTCTTTCGCCCTCCCTTTCTCACCACATTCTCTCTTCTTCATTTCTCTCTGTTTAATTTTGTAGTTATCTTTAATTATAGCCTTCACTTGCGTGCTTTTGCATAGAAAAGGAGAATAAAAAGAGTTGCCCGCAAATTTTTTCTTTCCTTTTCTTCTTTCGCCCTCCCTTTCTCACCACATTCTCTCTTCTTCATTTTTCTCTGAAACTCGTCTTTTCACCTTCTCGGAAAAAAGAAATGATGATAGGTAAAAAGGTAAAGTTGTATAATCCTTTGTTAGAGTCGGCGCTGCACAGCTTCATCATCAAATGATCTCATCTTCTCCGCAAGTATACCATCCTCCATATTATGTCCTTCATGACAACCAAGCTATCATCAACAAAGGATGCATCTAACTTTACCATCACAGAGATGCTTCATTCATGATCAGTGAATCATTGAGATCAATGTTCTTTTTGAGCAACTAGAGGTTAAAGCTATTGATGCGGCTTGGATTTAGGGCCCCGGGGGCATTTTAGTAAATCGACATATTCTGCAACTTTTCTATTTAAAGCCCAGAGCTTGCCCTAATGGGGGTATGCGAAAATTGTTGAGTATTTCCTCTAGCATATTTCTTTAGTTCTTAGATAAATTATATTAGGAATTTCCCTATCTCTTATATTAATCCATAGCTAGTTGCTTTATCTATTAGTAGTCGTTAATTAGCGAGTAGCATATTTTGTAGTAATTATTCTATATTTTCAGATCTGATTCCACAATAAAAATCCTATTTTTATTGTTCTTTCCACCTCAAAATCCCTTTTATTGCAGAACTTTAGCGGATCACATCAATTTGGTATTAGAGCACGTCGACCCTGATGGCATCAAATTCGTTCTATGCGTCAAGTTTTTTCTTCGGGTCGGACGAAAGGTTTGACGCAATCTTGGAAGCTATCAGAACATCGAATCTCCATGCGATAGCGGCGTTTGTACAAGAATACAAAAACCCCTAGATCTAAAGCTTCATTTCTATGGTGATCCGGCTCTAGATCGGAAGATTCCAAGCGTAGATCTATCAGATCCTAGGCTAAAGGCGATGCCTTTCAACAAGAAGCTCCATTCTCAAGATGATTCGAACCAGATCTGAAGATTTCCAACATAGATCTATCAGATCCGAGGAAGAAGGCAAACAACGGTGCAGATCTGAAGTTTTCAAGCGTAGGTCTACCAGATCTGGGGAAGAAGGCGAATGACGACTCAGATCTGAAGATGACGATGTGACCGGTTCACGGGAAGGCCTCCCCGACTCGGTCGACCCCCCGGAGGGCCGCCCGAACTCGGGCGCCCCTCGGGTGCGCGGCATTGAGGCACACGTGCCCCAAGAAACTCTTCAGGGGCCAGCAGGCCCCAGTTTGCAGTTGGGGGTCTTACTGGACCTTGGATGCGTTGTTTTGGTCGTGGCCGATCTTCTGGTGGGTTCGCGGGAGACAACGAAGACCTCGGATGGCCTTTTGACCCGGGAGGGGATGAGTACGTTCATTCGGAGTAGCACAGCCCATGGATTGGATGCATCACCTTAAAGACAAGGTGGATTTTCGGGGGCGGAGTGATGGTGCGGCTTGGATTTAGGGCCCATGGGCATTTTAGTAAATCGACATATTCTTTAACTTTTCTATTTAAATCCTAGAGCCTGCCTTAATGGAGGTATGCGAAAATTGTTGAGTATTTCCTCTAGTATATTTCTTTAGTTCCTATATAAATTGTATTAGGAATTTCCCTATTTCTCTTTAGATTAATCCCTAGCTAGTTTCTTTATCTATTCGTAGTCGTTAATTAGCGAGTAGCTTATTTTGTAGTAATTATTCTATATTTTCAGATTTGATTCCACAATAAAAATACTATTTTTATCGTTCTTTCCACCCCAAAATCCCTTTTTATTGCAGAACTTTAGCGGATCGCATCAGCTACCCCTGCAAATCCTCATGTCAGACCTGGCGTAATGGAAGAGTTCCCAATTTTCCCACTCTATAATTGCCCATCATGATCTCACATAAACAATCATCACATCTATGTTGACAACATCATCAATCTTGCTTTGTCTTTCTAAGTACACCATAAGCAACAACCGAAGCTATCATATTCTTTGCTTACCATATACTCATCTTTCACCTCTGACTAACCATATTATGTGCTGCTGCCATACGGAGATTTTCGTCCATACGACCCTAAGCCATTTTCATATTTTACATCAACCATCTTTAAATAAATCTATCCCAATCATCTTTTAATCCTTTCACCTCAAGCCTTTTTCCCTCTATCAAGGCAGTCTCGCACTAAATATCCTCATCGGCAGTTGCATCAATCTCCACTAATATAATTTACCCCCACCATCACTACTCACAGTCACAAATGGTAATTGCATAGCCGTCTTTACTTCACCCAAATATACTAACAGACTCCCTTCCTATAGACTTAATATGTTGATCCTTATCACCAACATTGGTAGACAGCCACAAAACTTATGTAACATTCACTAACTAGTAGTCAATAAGAATTAAAGATTGTCTAGAGGTGCCCAAATTTAAACTAATGTGAATCCAGAGAAATATTCAGACTAAGAAGCTTGGAGTCGTTCTTTGTGTGACATCAACCATTTGATCAGAGGCGTGTTGATTATGCCATTGTCAGGCTGGTGGGATCCATGCATGGTGGCAAAGATAGTGTGATTTGTGACTTCAAATTAGACTCCAACATGTGCAGACATGGCCTGAGCTTTGTGCTCTTCTTAGACTCCGCTTTCTTTCGCCAAACTATCAGCGTATTTTGTTCAAGTTGTACTAATCGAAGCAGAAAGCAATGAGTATAGATGAATAAACTAACTCAATTTACAATCTAGTTCATAAATTTAGGTGTTCGGGTCACGGAATATCTCCATGCATGCTATTTGGTTGATCCCATCGTTAACATTCAATAAGAGATCAGATGGCAACTATTTGGCCATAGAGTGTCCAATGGAGACCACATGGCATGCCAAGAAGAACAGTTATTCATCACCTTTCTTTTGGTGCAACAATTCCTAAACCAGCTCAACATAATCAGAACAACCCGAATGTTTCCTGTGCCATAAAAGGTGGGCATATTGCAACTCAATGAGCATAACAAGCATTTATAATCAAGAATGGATATGATAGCTCTAAAAAAGAATTTTGACAACGTAGAAATTGTGGAGGCCAATGAAGTTAGTAGTGTTGAAGAAGATTCGGCAAGATGCTCGTTATGTTCTCTTATATCATCATAGTGACATACTGATAATGAAGATTCTACAGTATTAATCTTCAATGGTGGTCATCTTCTTAAAAGCAGAGAGAACTAATACAACATATATTTTGCCTCGAAAGAAAATTGCAAGTAGACTATCTAACCAAATAAACCATAAAAGGAGATCAAGATAAAGTGAAAATATTGAAATTTTAAAACTTAAAAGTTTAAAATAGTTATTTTGATAATTTAGAATTTCTAGAGATTAGGTTGGTCGGAATTAGATTTAGTTATGTATTTGCAGTTTTTAGAGATTGGATTGGTTATTATTTTGTTAGTCTGATCAGGGTGAATTTGTTTAGATTTGAAGTTACCTTTAATTGGAATTTCTATAAAAAGGAGCAAAAGTGATCATAGCTATCAATATCGGCTAATAACGATAATTATTATACGATACAATACAATATAAGGGGCAAAAAGTAAGACTCATGACCTATTATCATCCAATATCAACCGTGTATCTTACGATGAATTATATGTGCCAATATTTTATGAGCTCAATGATGGCTCAATTGTTTAAAATAAAAAAGGGGTAATGGTTTCTAACACGTTTAACTTCCCTTTTAAACCTTCAATTTAGAATGTCTATCCCAAATCACTCAATCTCTCTTTCTGTCGTTACTGATTTCACTCTTTCTGTCGTTACTGATTTCACTCTTGAGTCCTGATTCAATCATGTTGTCATGCCAAAGTTAACCTATCGTTGACTTTGTTGCCGAAGCTCGTTGTCATGCCAAAGCTTGTAGTCTCACTTCGTATCGAAGCTCGTTGCAATCATGCTGACGTTTGTTGCCACTAACATTGTTGTTCAATGCATGGTTTAAGGTATCGGTCGATACCATTAGGTATTGGCCGTATCGTATCGGTATCCGCAGTTAACGATACCGAAACCAATGGTTAGTTTCAGTATCGGCCGATATTGAACGGTATCGGTCAGTTTCGACCAATACCTGTCGAAACTGATCGATACCTGCAGAAACTGACCGATACCGTGCAATACCGGTCGAAGACGGAGGAAGAAAAATGTGTAATTAAATAACAATTCTCTAAAACACCCAAAAAATTTCGTGAATCAATAGGTTGCATAGAAAGCTTGGTTAAAAGAGATGTGAAGACCCTAGGGTTTCGGCTTGAAAATGATGAAGAATTAAACGAAGAAGAGGCAGAACCAAAAAAAATTGCTGAAAAAAAGAAGAAACAATGACAAAAGGAAGACGATGAAAAAATTGAACTCACCTCATCGCGTCGCTGTCTCGTCGAACCTGCATCCTGCCTCGTCGAACCTGCCTCGACCATCTAGCGTGAGAGTGAGAGTGAGAGCGAGAGCAAAGAGAGCTAGAGAGAAAGAGGCCTGAGTCGCCTTTCAGGAGATACTGCGTTCTTTAAAAAGGCAAACTTGTAAATAAGTGGTATGTGCGTAAAGTAAAATAGTCGGTGCGCATATCAAGCGAATATTTTGTGGCAACAAAAGTGGTATGTGTGCAAAGAAAAATGGTCGGTGCGCAAAGCAATGCGCAACGATTTTTTTGGCAAACTTGTAAATAAGTGGTATGTGTGTAAGGTAAAACAGTGGGTGCGCAAGGCAAGCTTTAGGATCTATTCATTTATCTAATATTAAGTATTTAAATACCAAACTTTAGATATTTAGTTTTTGATATGATTACGAACTCAAATTTAGTTTATATATTTAGTATTTAGTATTTGATAGTATATGATTAATATTTTAGTGTGTTAAGTATTAATAGTATTTGATAGATTCAGATTTAAGAACCTCCGAAACCATCACTATGTGTATATAGTATATACATATTTAAAATATCTCTGAAACCGAAACCGATACCCGAAACGAAACTGCCGAAACTAGCGATACGGACGAACCCGAAACTTGCTTCCGAAACCGTCGAAATGGACGAGACCGATACCGAAGCCTAAATTTTGGAAAGAACGATACACAGACCGAAACCAAGATCGAAAACCTTGGTTCAATGGTCATCGCAATATCGATGCTGCCAGTTATTATTATCGGCATGTCCTTGTAAGTTCTCAACTTTCTCTTCCATCCCATTTCTTTCTATCATTCTCCACTCGTTCCCTCTCTTTCTAAAATTAAGAGGCTGATAGCCTCTTAATATAAGAAAGCAAGGGACAACAAGGGTGAAGGGGAGATGTAAGAGAGAGCGAAAATGAATGGAACAGAAAGACTCTTAAGTCTAAATCATCATTCAATGATAATTAGTCATTACTTATAAGTTATAACTTATGGGTTTAATTACTCAAATGATTGATTATAATCGTTAATCATTACTTTAAATGTAATTGGTAATTAATTTTTTAAACACTCGATTGGTTTCATTGTTACTTATTATTTTCTTCACACGTTTCAACACTCAATTTGTAAAATAGAAGAACCACTCAATTTGTAAAATAGAAGAACAAGACCAAAGAGCTGTAAGCCTATAAGAACCCCGATCTAACATTAGATCATGTTTGCGAAGGGACCTCAATATATTTCTGGTGCAAGTATTATGGCCAATGAACGATAATGTTGTATGACAAGATCGAAGGCCATTTGGCCGACACACATAAAGATACCTATATGTATCCATAATGACTGAAAGAATTCCAATGGTGTGGAACAAGCTATGTGCACATGCAACCTATTATGGAGATTAAAGTAAGTTATACAGATAAAGGAATTTCAACCATCCAAGAAAAGCCTAAAGTAATTTAGGTCTTCCTTTTTAACGTTTGTTAGGCTTTTGTTATTTTCTGAGTTTTGTTATTTTTAGAATTCATTATTGATTTCTTTAAGGATTAGAGTCAAGATAGGAGTTTACTTTATTCTAGAGTTCTACTTGTTTTAGTCTTTTGTAGCCTTATTTATAAGAAATAAGTTTTATTCCTTTTGGAATTCTATTAAGAATAGGAATAGTTTTCTTATGGGTCAAGTTTTGTTTTTTATAAAATATATTTATCCATCTCATTGTAAAAATTATTACAGAGTGAAATAAAGAATTGAAATTGAGAGAATTTTAGTGGTTTGTGATAATCTTCCATTTCTTTTTTGAATCGTTTTACATGCGATATGCCTCAAATGGGCAAGTGATTTGTCTATGTATGAGGCTTGAACTGTATCCCTTTTAATTTTATCTTTTAGTTATCAAAGCCTAAATTTTTTCATTTCCCTTATCCCAACAGTACCCTAGATTTTTACCTATATATACCGTCGTGTCCCCGTCAATTGGTATCAAAACTAAAGTTCCTAGTTTTCCATCAGCATCCTCTTTTACCACTCGTTTCTTTAGTTTTAATTACATTTAGGTTTTTAGTTTTTTTAGTTGCCAAAAAACTAGCAATCTTATTCTTGTTATGTGATTTTAGATTTTAAGCAAAAAATCATTTTGATTTTAGTTTCAAAAAAGTTAGAAACCACCTAATCCCAAGTATGTCTTATGTAGGCCTACTTATGGTAAGATAACATTTCCTTCATCTTAAAAATATCATTATAATTATACCAAGTTTGGCAACATATATGATTAGGACTTTGATCAAATATTTTGTTATCATCTAAATGAGTTTGAAAGTTGCATGGAAGGCTTGGATGATTTGTCTCTCTTATTATGATATTATAGAAGTACAAATGTAGATGTATCTTTCTGTAAGAATTAGGCCTAAATGTGAAGCAGATGATTGATGGTTGAGTAATCGCATTGACATATGCTTTTAAAATATATGAGAGTACTTCTCAACAAACGATATTATATTCGTCCAAAAGTCCACCATTCAACAAGGTGTTATAATCATCCATTTACTTTCACTATCATCCATTAGTTGCAACCATCTTTAAAGCAAGAGCCTAATCCACATAAGAACACAAACACTGACCTCGGAAGATAAATCCAAGAGCCGAAGATGATTGTGCAGATTATGTAAGCTAAATTATATACTAGAATATAAGCTTCGATAGAATTTTACGTGAAGTTGCAATCAAAGAAAAATAAAACAAGAGCCTTAGCCAATGCCTAACATAGCACCATAGCCACGGTTGAAGCCGCAGTCTAATTCAAAGCCAACAAAACTAGAAGTGGTGCTAAAGTCCGAATTGAAGCCCCAATCAAAATTTTCAGTAAAACCATAATCTGAATTAGATTCCCAAATAAGGTTAGAATTAGTGCTCAAACCTGAACTCAAGCCCCATGAAGATTCGAAGTTAGAGTAAGGATGCGAGTTCAAATTAAAGACACCACTCAAGCCCGAGTTACAGCCACTGCCCAAGTCCAAGCCCATGTCAACTTTAGAACATGAGTTGGAGCTACCGTTAGAGGTAGATACCTAGGCAGTGTTCGAATCAAGATCTTAAGTGTTCGAATCAAGATCTTAAATTGAGTCTGTGTTTGATCCGTCATCTGAGCAATTTGTTTGCTTAAGGTATATCATGTGAACTTTATTATTGCATTTGATCCATCGCCTACAACCAACAAATATTGCATCTTCTTTCTATATACATTTTTATTGGTATTGGTTCGTCACTCCCGACATGGTTGCATAAGCTTCTTCATATTGCCTTCACTTCAAGCTTTCTTTTAACTAGGATAGATTTGATGTGCAACAAGCTACGTGCACATGCAAGTTCAACGCATCAAGAAATTCCAATCATCTAAGGAGAAGTATTAATTTCGTTATGATTTTCTTTTTGAAGTTTAAGTCTGTATAATTTTAAAATTTTGTCATTTATAGAATTGCATTTTGGGTTTTTCGGAATTTGAGTCAAGAAAGAAGTTTTTTTTATTTTAAACTTTTATTTTATTTTACAGTCTTTTGTGGCTTTATTTATTAAAAGTAAGTTGTATTCTTTTTAGATTTCTATTAAGAATAGGAATAGTTTTCTTATGGATCAAGTTTTTTTTCTATAAAAGACCTTTATGCCTTCCAATTATAAAACAGATTATTGAAGAGTGAAATAAAGAATTAAAATTAAAAGAATTTCAGTGGTTTGTGATGACCCCTATTTTATTTGTTAAATCTCTTTGTATGTGATGCGTGTAAAGTGTGTAAATGCTTTGTCTAAGTATGAAGCCTAAAATTTATCCTTTTTAATTTTATCGTTTAGTTATCAAAACATATCTTTTAGTTCTTTCCCGATACCAACTTAAAAAACCATAGATCTTTAGGTTTTCTATTGTCGCATCCATGTCATCCACGTAATGTTCGTATGAATGTTGAAGAAAACCGATGAAGATGGTGATAAGTGCTTCTAAGAAGTTGATATCACTAGTAGAGTGAAATAGAAGAGATTTCTTTGTAATTAAAGGACCACCAGAAACAAATAGGATAAAATGCTGCAAAAATACTAAATGAAGTTGTTAAAAATTGAGATGCGATGTTTAAGGATATTGCTTGGTTTTTGCATGGAGACACACTTTAATTTGAAGAGTCTGTTGTCTGTGAAGGTGATTGATTTAGTTGCTGGTTATAGAAAAACAGTAAACCTCATTATCAAGGGATTAGGGTCACATTCTTGCAAAAGTGGATGATATTGAAAAGATTGATTTGGGAAACGTATGTAAGTGAATGGAAGAAGACAAATTGTACATTGATGTCTAATGGATGGACCAATATGAAATCGAGATCTATCACTAACTTTCTTGGCAACAGTCTAAATAGGATCATTTTCTTAGAATGGATTGACACTTTGAATATTTGAAGAACAAGGAAGAATTGTTCAAATTACTTGACTGTTTTGTAGAGAAAATCAATGATGAGAATGTGTCAAAATAGTCATTGATAGTATATCTTCTTATGTATATGCTAGATCAGAAGAAAAGAATAAAAAGCTTTTTTGAAGTTATTGCATTGCCCATTGCATCAACATGTTAAAAGACATGGTTGATTTGCATGTCCATAAGGATATAATTAAAAATTCCAAGAAGATCAACATATATATAGGTAGGTGGGTGGGTGGGTGGGTGGGTGTGTATGCATGCATGCATGCATGTATATGTATATGTATATATATATGTATATGTATATATGTATATATGTATGAGGAGTGATCAAATGACCCCAAAAATAACCCCCAAAAATAACCCCCTATCAAAAATCATATGCCCCCCATTTTTTCGGAAGATCCGAACCGTTCATCTTGATCTCCACCCTCTAAATACCTGATCCACCAATTTTCAACCCGATCCCATGTGTTTTACCCGTTCATCAACCATTCGCAAAAGTTCTGTTCATGCGAAACCGTTAAATTTGGGTCGGATGGATGAACGGGCAAAACACATGGGATTGGGTCGAAAATTGGTGGGTCAGGTATTTAGAGGGTGGAGATCAAGATGAATGGTTCGGATCTTCCGAAAAAAATGGGGGCATAGGATTTTTGATAGGGGTCATTTTTGGGGGTCATTTGATCCCTCCTCTCTCTCTCTGTGTGTGGGTCCACAACCTTATAAGAACCTTCAAGGGGGACTTTGCAAGGCCTTGGTAACAAGGTTGCAGAAAGTGATTGTGAAGAAAATGACACATTACCGCAACTCTTAAGCAAGGCTTAAGTGATAAGAGTCGGAAAAAAGCGCCAACAAAAAGCAAAAATGGGGACACAAATCATAATAATAGAGTGTCAAAGGAATAAAAAGTAAGAAATGAAGGAAAATTTGAATTAATGTTTTTTGATGATTAATACTATTGACTTATAAGATTGATATCAATAATGCAATATAAGAAGATATTCATAGAACATAACATGTTCAAAATCTTAAAGCAAGGCTAAAGATCTTTGAAAAGGGAAAAGAACAAGCAAGGGATTAATCAAGGATTTATTAGTTTTTTAAAAACAATGCGTGATGACAAGGTTTCCTACAAACTACCTCACCTTGAAGAGCATTTCAATGCAAATGGTTGCACTACCGGCTATATTTGTACCGGCTATATTTGTATCGGAGTGGCAAATAGTCCTTATCTTAGGAAAGTGGTGTCGTTTGATATGAAATACACCATTATTGTGAAAATCAATTTTTGAAAACAAGTCTAGTATTGTTTAAAATGTTTAACTCCCTTGGTTAAAGCGCTTACACTCATGGATAGTGATATCCACACATATATGAGACCATAAATAGATGCAAGAAGCAAATTGAAAGGAATTTTGAAAATAAGACGAGTATATACCAAAGACCTCTCGATGTGACTGCTTACTTTCTTAATCCGAAGGTTATGTTAGAATTTTAAGTTTCTGTTAATTTTAATCCACGTTAGATCTCTACCCTAACATCCCCATTACTCCCCATTCTCCTTTCCTCTATTTCTACTCTCTCCTCTCTCCCCATAAAACCCTAATGTGATCTTTTTCCTTCCTCCTTTGAACTGTTGCGGTTTTTTCGGTTGTTGGAGATCCGATCTCCATCTTGGGTGTCCAATCTCTTGTAAAGACGACTCTGTTTCCCTTGTGACAGCCGCAACCGCTTGTACGGCATGGCGACGAGGTCTGGCAATCTTTCTGACGATCCATCTCTTCGGTGAACGGTAGAGTCCATTAACTTTAATTTTCGGACTCGATAAACTCAATATATGCATGAAATTCATGATGGTTATCTTAGAAAAAAATTGATATCATGTGATTTAAGTAAATTTGTTGATGAATGATTGCGTGTGTCATGATGAAATTAAATTCTCAGTTTCCTAATATATATTCTTGATATATTTGTTAGTATTGATTGATTGATTAATTTCCGATGATGTTTTGTCGTATAATTGGTGGCTTTTCAGTTGGGGGTTTCCCTCTCACTGTTGGCCTTTGGCTTGTCTTTGTTTCGGCCCTTGAGTTGTCCTCTTTTTGGGGTTGCAGCTTGCTTTGGTTTGGGACTGTTGTTTGGTCTCCTTTTCAGCTCTGGTGGGGCTAGTGTTTGACCTCGGATTGACTCTATTTGTGGCTAAATTCATGATGTTTGTCTCTGTTTGGGGCTGATTTACCCTGCTGTTCTGATCCCATGATGGCTCTGTTTTGGGGCTACTGTTTGGCTCTATTTTGGGGCTACTGTTGGCTCTGTTTATGGTAAAATTGGCTCTATTTTGGGGCTGCCGATTGGCTCTGTTGGGCACAGTTTGGCTTCATGATTGGGGCTCTGTTTTGCAATCCATTAATAGCCACATATGTAGATTTTGGATTTATTCTTGGGGTGGGAAATTTGAACTTGTGTGATTGTATATAATGCCATAAGATTTTGGATTCATTCTTGGGGTTGGAAATCTAAACTTGTGTGATTGTATATAATGCTGAAATAACTATTGTTGACAATGTTGGTACCTTGAAATTATTGATGATGAAAACAATTTTTGGAGATAAAATGACCCTGAAAACTGAAATAGGAATTACATATCTCTTAAAATTATTATGAGAATAACTTAGGTGCGTAGATGATTATAACTTGACCCTGATTCCAGTAATCTATATAGTTAAGAGTTGGTCTATGCTTGGATTACATGATAGATATGGACTGGTCCCGTTCTCATGGATATCATATTGATTTGGATGGTTCATAGATATTGATTGGATCGCATAGACCCCTTAATTATATGAACTAGTCATGATGTGCCTTTCGTCTTGTTTATGAGACCTTGTCTCTTTCTACAAATATGATATGCTATGTACCAAGTACTTCCCAAAATAAAGCTTTGGAAAACAACTACAAAGTAACAATATGCCCTCACATGATGATATTAACTTTGGCATGCTCCTGTTACATAACTCATGGTCCATATATGACATGTTCACAACCTCATAAATATTGACAAGTACATGAAAATATGATCTTGTTATGTGACACATTATGAACATAAAACATGTGATAGTACACTGATTACACACTCCTACTATTGTACATGTTCATGTTATTGGCTTTCATGCATTAGATATTGTACGCTAATTACATTATGCATGTTCATGTTATTGGCTTTTGTGCATTGGATATGTTAATGAGCAATGGAAACTAAGTGTCACATGTAACTAAGTGCTACATGAAACAAAGTGTCACGGGACACCAGGGTCACCTCTTGAATCTATGGGAGTAGAATCTCTTTCTCACACTCCTGTTGGCCTGTGACAAATCCATTACAACATCAAATACATTATTTCGCTAATGATTGATTGATAGACATGACACAGAGCTTTACATATCATACATACACTGTAGATGACTAAAAACTCATTGGACATGGGGTAACTCACTGTCTCAGAAGATGCGGGCGCGACAATGGATTTTGTATCAGTGTTTTCACTTCCAACGATAGAAACTGGGTTTATCATTGTATCTATATTTCCACCGCCAACAATGGGATTGGGTTTTACTACTATATCCATGTTTCTGTTACCCATACTAGGAGCGGAATTATATTACGAGACGTGTGTTTCATGCCTGAGTTGCATATCGTACGCTCGGACATAAGTCGCATCACTAGTATAGGTGTATCATAGTCAAACATATAAGATAGTACATAGATCATATTTCATATCATGATTTCTCGTATTATTGTCATATATATGGCCATGCTTGTCTTGCTAGTTAACTATTGCCATCTTTACTATCATACATATTCTGAATCATTGCTATGTATATTGATCTGTTTTTCTTGCTAATTGGTTACCATTATATTTACTACCATGCTGATACTTAACTGCTTTCACATTATCGTGTTATATACACACACACACACATACATACATACATACACACACATATATATACATATACATACACACATACATATACATGTACATATACATATATATATATATGATATTGACACCTGATTTTGTAGTTTCTGAAATCTACAACTAACCTAGCGGTTATTGTTGCCATCGTTAGATTTTGGAGTTTTGTTTTGAGGATGGAGTTGTCTTGTGGATTTCAGATTTGTGTCATTTTAAGATTTTCTTTTGATACCATGCGATAAGTGTTTTATCATTTGGTTATTTTTCATTGCATCCTTCGCTTGCTTCATATCATTATCCTGTCAGTTATTAATAATATCCCGTTGATCTTAGAATTACATGTGCTTTTATTTCCCTTGCTCATTATTAGTTAAAACAGACAGAACCTTGGTATTTATCTGCACGTGTTCTCATTTAGGATGAAGAAAGGGAATTCTCAGTAGGTCTAAAAGTATGCGAGCTTGTCACCTCCGTTTTTCTTGGTATTTTTGGGAAGCGGTTGGTTACACAAACCATTAAGATGATGTATTCATAACTTGAATATCAATTGAAGATTAACATGCAATTAGACAGATTCAAGAGAGCATAAAGAATGTTCGAAATAGACATGACACTACTGACAAGGGATAAGAAGCAACCCAACAATAATATTTGAAATTTAAAAATCAATTACCTATAATTAAATTATTTTTAGAATTATTTTCCATGTGTATCTTTCCTTTATTTTACAATCCATAAAGTGACAGAGTATGAAGAAGCATGCAATTTAAAGACTTGCAATGTGTGTCGTGAGCCTCATGTGTAGTGCTACAGTTTGTTTGTGACAGGAATTGAAGTATCTTTAAGTTTGTTCATTCCAAGATCACGGATAGATTGAATTGGCTAAGACTTAATGCCTTAGTTCTTATCAAGAAGAAGCATGCAATTTAAAGGCTTGCAATGCGTGTCGTGAGCCTCATGTGTAGTGCTACAGTTTGTTTGTGACAGGAATTGAAGTATCTTTAAGTTTGTTCATTCCAAGATCACGGATAGATTGAATTGGCTAAGACTTAATGCCTTAGTTCTTATCAAATATAATATTCAACTAAAGTTGATACTAAGGAAAAGATGAGATATGAGATATGAGAGAGACTTATGATCCGATTTGCTTGTTAGACATAGAATCCGATGATGAATTGCTACCAGAGAAAGAAGGTCATTGTCCCCCAGACGATGCTACTTAAATAGACATTTACGAATGTTTTGAAGTTAAAGGAGGAACAAGTAGTGAATGTTTTGAAGTTAAAGGAGGAACAAGTAATTTTTTTTAAATTCTTTTAAGTTAACTTTGGAAGCCCCAAATTACCCTAACATTGTTTTGCTGTTGACTTATGTTTCCCAAACCCGTGAGACACGTGGAGCCATCCTAGAGAATCAAACACGGTTCAAGAATCAAACGGCGCCCTCTAGAATCAAACAGCGCCCTCTACACTCTCCGCAGGTGAACGAAAGGAGGAGGAAGACGAGACGATTTTGCAGCGGGAAAAGGCTAGGTTTTTTGGATTTGGCGGGAAAAAAGATCGCTCCTTTGACGGAAGAGGAGTCAAGCTGCTTTCATCAACCAGGTATGAACATTAAACGTAGAATTGATGGGCGTTGAGGGTTTATGTGATGGGGTTTTTTGTTTGGGGTTTTCGATTTTGTATGCATGTTAGATATTTCAGTTCTAGGGTTGTTAGATGGCTGTTTAGGGTCATGAAGCTGATCATTTTGGTTCTGTTTGTGTTCTAGCAAGCCACATGCAGAGTTTTGTGACAACGCATACTATGGGTAGCTAAATTTTGCTGCTTTTCTATCTCAAATTTGTAGGTTTTGGTGTTTGTAGACTTTGTTGCCTGAGGTTTTTAGGGATTTTTACTTTAATTGAGACCATGAATAGTGGGGCCTCTGTAACCATCTTTATGTGTTTAGCCTATTCAAATGTAAGTTTGTATATGTACTCTGCTTGTATGTTGATTGTTGTATGTGCATGTGACAATACTTGTTATTGACTGCAGATGGATGTGTGTGTGGAGCATGTAATGCATTGGGGGGTAAATGGGCTGACGGAAGTGCAAATGGTAGTTTATCAGTTAACCAGTACAGAGGTGGCTTGACATATCACATTAAGGAAGTGGATGTTGATAGGGTAAGTTACTTTGATCTGGTGGAACATGCCCAGGAAATCACCAATTCTCCTCCATGGTCAATGATGTATATCCATTATTTCAGTAAGGCAGCTTGTATGTTGTATGAGATACTATCTGATAAGGAACTACTGGCCATGAACAATGAAATGTGTCAATTTGACGAGATTGGGCATCTATTTATATCTTTGAAAGAGGTGACACCTTTAAAGGTTGATGACAGGGCAAGGAAGAAAGTACATGAACCATCTAGCAGAAGCAGAAGGTTGTTTGAAGAGCAAGAGGGTGATGACCAATATACAGGGCAGGAGATCAATGAGCCACAAACTGACTTATGGGATGACAGCTCTATAAGTGCATCAGATGATAGTTCAGATGATAGTGATTATGAGGTCAATGAAGATGATATGAGAGATGATGACCAAGAATGGGATAGTGTTGGAGTAGATGAATTTGGCTTCAACACTCATCAGGGGTTTGAGATTGGGCAGATGCCACTTACTACTGAAGATGAGGGTAATGACAGTGAAGGGGGCTTTGAAGATCTTTACAGACATGAGGGAGCTGAAGTCAGACACACTGATGAAAGAGAGGATCTGAAGCTGGAAAAGGGAATGGAATTTGACAGTGTCTACAAGTATAGGGAACATTTATTGAACCATGCATTGAAGAATCATTATGAATATGTTTATGTGAAGAATGAGAAGGTTAGGGTGACTGCTAAGTGCAAGAATGACACATGTGCTTGGAGGTGTCATGCATCTGCGGTGAATGATGACATAACATTCCAGATTAGAACCATCAATCCAACACACACTTGTGTGTCAACAAGGCAAGGCAAAAACATGGTACTAAGATCAGCTTTCATTAGCAAGTTGATTGTTGAGAAGCTTAGGGCTAGAGGTAAGAAGTACACACCCAAGTGCATTCAGTTAGATGTGCGGGAAAGGTTTCATATGAAGATCTCATATTGGGTTACTTGGTATAGCAGGATCAAGGCATTGGAAATATTGTATGGGAAATATGATGAAGCCTATGATGCAGCTCCAGAGCTTTGTATGCAGATTTTGATAGCCAATCCAAGAAACAGAGCCAAGTATTGTAGGGATGAATGTGGCAGATTTGAATGGATGTTTGTGTCCGATGAAGTTTGTACATCAAGGTGGATGATGTTTTGCATATCAGTTGTGGGGCTAGATAGGGCTTTCTTAAAGGGAAAATATAGAGGTGTTGTATTGAATGTTGTGGGCATAGATGGTAATATGGGGTTATACTCCTTGGCATTCATGATATGCAGGAGTGAAGACATTGCTTCATGGAAGATTTTCTTGGAAGAGCAGAATCATGTATTGCTGCATGAGCAACCATTCACATTTTACTCTGACAAGCAAAAGGGGTTGTTGGATGCAGTTGAAGAGGTGTTGTTTCCTCATTCAAGGTATAGATATTGCTTGAGACATATCTATGCAAACTTCAAAAGTCATTGGAAAGGGAAGAAGTTGAAGGCAATTCTTTATGGAGCTGCATATACATATAAAGTTGGAGAGCTTGCTAGACATATGGAGGAGCTGAAGAAAACATGCCCCGAAGGGTATGATTACATGGCTGACATACCTCCAAAACGTTGGGCAAGATCACATTTTGACACCACTTCAATTTGTGATCATGTCACAAACAACTTCAGTGAATCCTTCAATAACATGATCACGCACTTGAGGGATCTGTCTCTGACCATGTTTGTAGAACAGCTTTTCATTCAAGATCATTGAGTTCATTATTAACAAGAAAAATCTGCATTGGAGATGGAGGGGCAGTTGACCAAAAATATACTGAAGGGATTGAAGAGCAAGGAAGAACTTGGAAGATACAATAAACCTAATGATATATCAGCTGATGAAGTCTTGGTGACCAACATTGAAAGAAGGTGGTGGGTAAACATATGGTTGAGGACATGTTCATGCACTGAATGGCAGATCTCTGGTTTACCATGCATACATGCAATTGTGTCTTTGAATTTAAGGATGAACAAGATTGAGGAGTAAGTTCATTTATGCTTTCCTATATGTTATTATTGCACTATGTTTTTGAACTAATGATCTATGTTTTGTCCATACATCCACTGCAGTCATTATTTCTTTCTAAGCAACTATAAGGCTTTATATGAGGAGAACATAATGATGATACCAGACAGACTATCGTGGTAAAAGGTATTATGTCATTTACAATTTTGTTTGTTCAATGTGCTTATTTGTAGCTTTTGTCTGTTTGTTTAATGTCCTTACACTGTATGTATTGTAGCTTGAGCAAATTGTATTGCCCCCACATACCAAGAGGGCCCTTGGGAGACCTAAAACAAACAGATCAAGAGGGGCTGATGAGGGTGACAGAAACCCAAGAAACCGAGCTAATAGGTGTAACAAATGCAAGATGTATGGCCACAATTCAAGGTCATGTGATAATGAACCATACCCAAGGTGGCAATGCTTAGAGGCAGATGTGCTGGGAGACATGGAGTTGGTAGAGGCAGAGGTGGTGGGAGATCTGGAATAGGCAGTTCAAGAGGTTGTGGATTGGGAATCAATGCAGTGCTGGGTAGTGGTGAGGCAACTGCAAGTGTTGCCACAGTCATGTCTAGGTCAGGATCAGTTGGAGCAAGGTCTGGAAGATCAAAAGGGAGGCCAAGAGGTAGTGGCAGATGTTGTATTGGTAGAGCTGGAACTGGTGGTGCTAGAGGAGGCATTGGTAGTGGTAGAGGGTGCAGTGGTAGAGGGGGCAGTGGTAGAGGGAGGTCAGCTTCAGGCATGAGTAGTGCAGCAAGTCATGGTAGTAGGCATGATGAATGAATTCCAGGCACTCAATGCACTCCAGGAACTCAAGGCAGCACCACCGGATCATCTCGTATGAGAAGTGCAGCATGCCATGGTCCAAGGTTTGGCATTCCACCTCAAGTTATGTGATATGCAGAAGGAAGGTTGATATGCAGTTGTCAGGATATATATATAGTGTAGCATAGTTGGAAATATACTTTGTCAGGATATATTTTGTGTAGCATAGTTGGAAATATTTTGTGAAGCATGTGAAGCAAGGTTTATATGTAACAATGGAAATATTTTGTCTGTAGCATGGGTATGCTTTTGTGGAGGGTAATATGTAAGCAGTGAACTACTGATGTGTCATGGTGGTATGTTTATGTCATGGTGGCATTGTTATGTTTGTATGTTATCTTGGAGTACTGGTATTGTGGTATGTTTATGTCATGGTGGCATTGTTATGTTTGTATGTTATCTTGGAGTACTGGTATTGTGGTATGTTTATGTCATGGTGGCATTGTTATGTTTGTATGTTATCTTTGAATACTGTTATGTTTATTGTTATTGTGGTATGTTTATGTCATGGTAGCATTGTTATGTTGTATGTTATCTTGGAATACTGGTATGTTTATTGTCATGGTGGTATGTTTATTGTCATGGTGGCATTGTTATGTTTGTATGCATCATACTATGTCAACCATGAATTGCATTCATAACAGGGCATTCAGATAACATGTTTTCATTGCACTGCATATCATCACCCCCTTACAGTACATATCATCACCCCCCTACATTGCATTTCATCCCCCCTTATATTGCATATTATCATCACCCATTACAGTGCATTTTATCAACCCCATAGTCATCCCCTTAATAACATGAACTGATCTAGAGGTGAACATTTTCTATCCCCTTCATTACATGATCAACATCCCCCAAATTCAACTTGATCTCCACACTAGACTTCCCCTCCATATTAATCTTCAATTCAACAGAACTATTGACTGCGTTGGGTGAACTTGATTCTCCATCTTCAACATTCCTCTGTTTGGTGGGTGTTGCTTGGTCAAGCCACTGAAAATAGTCACACCCAGGTTGGGGACATGAAACAAATTTCCTTTCAAAGCTATGTGGTTGTTTACTTGTGAGCACCATACACTTCACCCCACAATTTGCAGCTCTGCATTGAGCAAATTGCATCGGACAATCCCTTACAAAATGTGCGGGGTCCCCACACCTGAAGCAACCCAACGACTTTGGTGGTGTCTCCCCTTCATTCACAGCTGTTGTGGGGGTTGCTTGGTCCAACCAGCGGAAAGATTTGCAAGTGGCTGAGTCACATCGAAGAAATCTTCGATTTAGGCTTTGGGGACGTGTTGACACGCGATTCTACTGCCATTACACCCCCTAATGGTGCATGGTGAGTTGGGGAGGCAACATTGATCGGCAACATGTCCATTGGCCTTGCAGATCGTGCACTGCAAAAGATAATCAGGGGGTTAGGGTTTCACAAATTGAAGGGGGGTGAGGGGTCTATGCTCGGCAGGCATGAGGAGGGGATGAGGGGTCTGTGCTCGGCAGGCGTGAGAAGGGGAGTGAGTGGGGTGGGAGATGAGGGGGGTTTGGGGTGGGGGCTTACCTTCATCACCATGGCTGATTTCAGCTTCAATTTTGGCAGCCCTAGCTTAGAGACGTTGGGGAGAAGATGAAAACCCGATATGATATAAAGGGGTTAACATTTTTAATGGAAGGGTATTTTAGTCAGCGCACATCACTCTAACGGTTGACCTTGGTCAATCGTCAAGTAGTTAACGGGGCGGAGGAGTCTCCCTAATATTGAATACATCAGGGGGGTGTTACTAAATACGGCGAAACCATAGGGTGCCTGTACTAAATAACCCTAACTAGAAAAGTTTCGAAGTGTTTAACTTCTAAATTTATGTTTTCTTATCTAATAACTTTTTCAGTCTTATCAAGACCTAAAAATTTGACTGAATTGAGAATTACGAAAAGAAAAAAAGAAGAAAGCGGTTGATGTGGATGAAGAATAGGAAGAGTTTGTATAGAGTGAAGAATATGATGATGATGAAAACATGATTTAAGATATGGTTATAGGATTACGAGCAATGGATCAATTCAGGACAATTGATTTATCATATATGACAGACCACATGCACATAGTAGATTCTTTTTTCTGTTATTTGTGTGTGTGTTGATAAATGACCAAAATAGTGGCTTTTCTTTTGTTATGCTAATGTCCAGCATTACGTTCTAAAACAATTGGCACTTCTAGCATATTTTATTATTTATTTCTTGTTCAATGTTTAAATTTCTTCATGTTTTTGAGATATATTTAATTATTTGAGTGATTTGCTTAATTTTTTACACTTGATCACTTATCTTACAATACGATATATGATATGATATTTTACGAAAATAATGCATGATACAATATATGATATGACAACTTTGATATTGATAATCATTTAAGAGTTAGGTTGGAAGTTAATTGTTACTTATTTATTTCTTTTCAAAAAAATAAATATTCTTGAGTAAAATTCACCTCTTTAGATTCCATCCCATCAATACTTCATTGATGAGAACTATCAAGAAAACATAGCAATGACCCTATTGACAAGCATGCTTGATCAAGAGGAGGGTCATCCCACTCTCTTGCAATTTAAATGTTCTTTCATCATCATCGACACATTGTACGTGGCAATTGCACAAATTTTTCATGGAGGTATGTCTTAGCCCAGGAAAAAAATACTTCTGAGTTTGTGTCAAATTTTTCCTCGTGATAATTGCTCACTATGGATGTGCCATATCGAAATATTATAGTGGTTTGATGTCATTTTGGCATAATATGGAAAAATCTTTAACTGGAAATGTTTACCATTATCTTTGATTATCCTGTTACTCTCATCAGAAATGGGCAATGTGGACAGAATTGGATATTGTCAAATCATTATTTTGGTTTCCACTATTGAGCAGCATACAATGATGAAGATGCATATCAACCAGCAATACTGAAAAAAGAGTAAGAAATATTAAAATATATCCATAAATTTCTATAAGAAGACTGAAAAAACCTGTCACAAAAGCCTTCTGCAGCTGACCACTTAATCCAGTCTTCCAGGGACCAATTGCACCCCCTCTCCCTCCGCGGCATACACAGAGCAGGATAGCAGCTAGAATGAGGAGAAAGGCAGCCCCAATGGCAATGAGAACATATACCCAAATGCCCAATTTTTTATCAGCCACTGAATTGTCTGTGCTGGTAGGTGTTTGGCCAGATGGAGAACTATCTGGGGAATTTGTTGATGTCGTTGGTGGTAAAGCTTCTTTATTATCACCATTTCCATCACTTGAGCCTGGTATTGCCGGGAATGAGCCACTCCCAACTGATGGAACTGCAGCAACTTCTCGAGGAAGGGAACTGCTAACAGGAACAGCAGCGAGGTTGCTGGTTTCTTGAAGAAGCTGACGTCGAACGGTGTTCACAGCATTTACACTCTGTCCGATATATGGTTCAGCGATATTGTCTATGAAAGGAAATAATAAAAGATGTTATAAATTCTGTGGAGAGGGGACAAAATTCTATTACAAATAAACAAGAGGCACTCACTCAATAGGTTATCACCATGCTTCTCTTCATGATCATGTGGAGAATCGCCTATGGACTTGTACCTTTAAAAAAGCCAAAAAAAAATGGAAGCATTAATTCAAAATAGATTTTATGGTTCCAACTGTTGACTAATGTAATTAATTAATATTAAAAGAGATATTGATGAAAAAAGAACAAAATTGGTCCATAGACTCCATACAATGGCTGCATGTCAATCTAACGCAGAAGTTGAGCTTTGAGCAAGCAATCTAAAGCGCCAGTCTTCTTCAGTTGTTGCCGACATCCTAGTCATGTGCTCAGATGGATCATAACAATGTATGACAGAATATTATTTATGGATGTGGTTTACTAGTTTGACGCAGTCAGGCACAAATAGGGAGTTCAAACACAAGTCTCTTAACAAATTCATCAATTTGATAAGATTCCTCCGCAAAAATGAGTTCTAATATATTAGCCCCTTAACAGTGATGTGCACTTATTCTATTAGAAGTGCCTCCATTACATTTGTTGTCTGAATCTTGAACCAGTCATGTTACTGGTTAACTGAAGTAGCATACGAATAAAATTGGATGCAGAAGAAATGGAGAGGAAAGAAAGTAGACTTTGGGATATTTTGATAATGTTGAATAAAGAAAGATGGGAAAGAAACAAGAAAGAAAAGAATGTATCCTTGAACTGGGCAAAGAGATGGATTGGGAAAGGGAAGAAGTCATCATTTGAAGAACAGGTTAAGAAGGTATTCAGAATGAGAATGGGAAGAATGTTGTATGGGAATGTAGGAGATGGGTAGAACGAGGATGAAGAGGGAAAAAGTAACCATTGAGCAGATGAAAGAGATGGCTTCTTTGATGAGATTGAGGAATTAACCCTTCAAGGGGATTAGATGAGGGTGTTTTGATAAAATGACATATCTGCTACTATATATATATATCAGAACATTACCCAAATTTAAGATGGTGATTGATCTACGGGATTCGTTATAGGTCGGACCAACATTGTGGGTCGCTTATATCAACGTTAACTTGCAATGGGGGGTGATACCACTTTAATAAAACTACCTAAAACCCAACATAAATGGTACAATATAAAATAACACTATATTACTTGCTTTGAGATTGCATGAGTTTCTTCATTAGTGCACCACTAATGTCGGTTAAAAGAGAATACAAAGCATGTAATTCTCACTACATATGAAATAATAACAAATCTCTTATACCATAGAATGAATAGTGGATGAGAACACATTCTAAAGAAAAGGATGTTTGCTTACTACTTAGAAACTTAACAAATTCTCGCACAAAAGCATCACTGTCATAGAAAATGTGCACGTGTAAATAGAGTTTCATGGATTTGGAGGGAAGTATACATCTAGTAATGTCGTTTCAAAATAATGAGGAGGATCATTGACAGCAGACCAAAATATTCATGTCATTCTCCCGGTGGTTACTGGAGAAGCTTTGATTATAAACATGAGACATAGAATGACAGCACCAAATAGAGCAAGAATATTGATTATGTTGTTGCTGCAGAAAAACTGAGATCTGTTAAAGGAAGGCCTCAGCAATCCGATTGTGCTAAATAAATTATATAGTTTGTTTGCAGTTCTTCGGTTAGAAATTATGAGCTGAAAGTTGGATTTGGTACTAAGAAGCCCAATTAAGCATAATACAAAAAAGCCATGGTGCTTCGGACCCTGTAAATTGTAATTGCCCATTTTAAAACCCTTCTAAAAGAAAGCCCAACTTCAATTCTTCCCCCTCTTCATTAGGCCCAAGGCCCACAAGGCTTTTTTCCCTTTCTATTTTAAATAACCCAACTTATTTCTCTCATCCTCACCCACTCACGCACCCGAGCCAGCGACGGTTCCCCTTTTTTCGTTTCCCTCTCTTTGCTCGCGAGCGGTAGCGACGGCGGCGAATCGAAGGGTTTTCGAAACCCCTAGCTTATCTACAAACGCGCGATCTCATCGCGAGATTTTCTCGATGATGTCAGATCACGATTCTCACACGATAAGTGCCCCTCCTCTCCTCTGTTTATACATGATGATTTTCTAGGGTTTTCTTTACGTGAAAATTACTTCTCTCTCCCAAAGTTTTTGGTTTTGCTTTTGGGGGCTTCGACTTTGCTCCTTGGGTTCAGTTCTTGCTTCTGGGGCTTTCATGCTTTAAGGTTTCGGATTTCTTGTTTCTTCTCGCCAAACTTCATTTCAGGTTAGATTCGATCCATATTGAACTTTTAATTGTTTATTTTCCGGAGATGGGCGTTATGATTCATGAGTAGCTTTGTAGGGGATTATTCCTCGATAGTTAAAAATTAGCACCAACCCAAGACTCACGGCGTTCTTAGCCGTTGTTTGCTATTTTTCGTTTAGACCCTTGCGGCGATTCTTGTTGTGGTCGGCCGCCGAGGGGAAGGCACGGCTTGGGGGTTGTCTACAATTCTAATGGGTATAGGTTGACTTGCTCTTGTATTACTTGGTTATTGACTCGCTGATCTTGCATGACTGGTGACATGCATGCATGAACAGTTTGCTTGTCTCTTCCCTTATGTTCCATTTTGTTTTCCCCTTAGATGTCCAGTCTATGTTTTTCATTACATGTCCAGTTATGTTTTCTCTTTAGTTGTTCAGTCTCTGTTTTCCATTATATGTCCAGTTCTGTTTTTTCCCTTATATGTTCAATTTCTGTCTTCCATTATATGTTCAGTTCTGTCTTCCCTTATATGTTCAGTTTTCCTTGCATGTTCAGTTCCCGTGTATGCCTCAGTGTGCTTGCCGAACTCCAAGTGGGCAGATCTAATGGCTGTGTTGTCTCGTTGTCGATTACTGACAAGTTCCTGCTTGCTGAACCTTTTTGGTTTGGGCACTGATCTGATGTTGGTGTTGGACTGTTTTTATTAAATGAATGGTTAAATATCGTGGACGTAAGTTAGACATCCCGTGTGCATCCTCGGAGGTCTGAGTAACCCTTCTAGGTAGGTAGCCCACAACCCATTATCGGTGCCAAAACATGAATCCGATCCATTGAGTCTTTTTCCCATAATTTTTCAATACTTGTCGTCTTTTCCTTATTTTACTTATAAATTGTGCTTTAATTATCTCTTTTCTGAAATTGTTAACTTTAATTGTTAACTGTTGTGTTTCTGCTTGAGATTGGACATGTGAAAGATTGAAAGTTTGGTTTGTAGCATATACTAAATTACATGATTAAAGATTATGCAATGTGATTATACAATGATATTGGTACGCCTGTTATTTGCCCAAGACATGACTATCCTGAACATAGTTTGCATAACTATCTAATTATGTAATTTAACGATTAAAGACATGAACATGATACTTGACACCCTAGAACTAGAACAACTACACTTGACATCACAGGTTTTAGGGTAACTTATAATTGAGAGAGTGCTAGAGCGATTGAAACCATACTTATGGCCTCTATCTGGGAGGATGTGCTTTTATGGATCCTGAGTTCTTACTACAATTAGCCTTATACTCGGCCCAGTGTAGCACCATGCGGTCCAAGGTGGACTTCATGTTGCACATCGTGCTCTCCTCTTATAAGTCATAACACTATTTCTCGTGGTTAGTGCTAGATCCTTACTGCTATTAACATTGTGTCAGGTCAGTAGTTTTCCTTACAGTTCCTTTTGTGCCTTATTAATTCCTGCAAAATAAATTAATTAATTGTTTAATATGGATTCAATCTACTTTATTAATGATGGTTCAATTCCATGAGGTGACACACAGTTTGAAGAGGAGGCTCCGTAGTATGAGGAGTCTGAATTTTCGGTTGAGGACGTTGACTTCTGAACCTTCATGATACCATGAGAGTTTTTATTTTTCTTTCAGTATTATTTTAGTTGAGCGATGTAGTTTCTATCTCCTGCCTAGACAATGTAATTCTTTTCAAGGTTGAAATAAAATGAGTATTCTTTTCTTTTATAAATATTTCCTGTTTATTTCTATATTGACTTCACAGGTAACTGCAATACCGGCAAAACTATTGAAAGTGTGATGGTACCCGTGTCCGGGACGTTACAAGTGGTGGCACATGTAGGTCCACGCAACCACCTCGTGAACAGTATATGATAAACATGAAATATGAATAAAATACTAAAATTATAAACTGACAACCATCCTCCAATTACAGAATGTCGAAGGTTTTTATCCGACGTGCACGTACCACCGCTGGTACCAATCCTGCTACTGTCAACGCAGAGATTGCAAGGAACTTGGGCAATGGAAATGTGACTATTCCAGTCACCAACAATGAAAACACTGTCGCCAACAATGATGTTGACAATCAAATCAATAATGGGAACATCGACAATACTAATCCTGATGCTAATCCAATGCAAACAACGTCAACAAAGACGACAGCACTGATACAGAACTAGGGGTGTGCACGTGTACAGGGTACACAGATACCCGATCGGAACCTACCCGGACGGGTAGGATCTGGGTAGATACCCATTAGTTTCGGGTCGGTTTCGGGTAGGAAAATTAGAAACCAGTGTGAATAGTGTCCGGGTCCGGTTTCCATCTAGAGGAAATGGGTACCCAGAACCGGAACCGATAGCCGAACCCGGGTTTAATTATAGATAGCTTTAATTTTTATATAAATAGTTCAGTGTGAATCGGATCGCATAGTATCGGGCCAACACACTGGCTTAAAATTAGGAACCGGTCTAATGGGTATTGAGTCATTATTTTTAGTCTGTGAAACTTTCTAATTAAACATACTAGGGCTTGTATCGTTCTTGTTCCTCTCTTAGTTTCGACTCTCAGCTGTCTCGCGACGTCTGTGTTGGTCACGAGCAATTTATATGCAAACAGAGCCACGCCAGGAGCAGGTCTTATATATTTGTTGTGGATAGACTATGGTTGCAAATGTGAGAGCTCCAAAAGTTCAGATGGTATAGGAAATTAAAAATAGACAAGCAGCAGCTACCTGCATGGCATAAAACAATTATTTTGTGAGAGGAAGGAAAAATGCTTGCGTTTTGTGTATCACATGGAATGCACATTGAAATTGTTTCAGGCCATGATGAACCAAGTCTTCGAGAACTAGTGTCTTGTGGATGCCAAGAGGCAGCTCATTAAGATCAGTTGCCCCTTTTTCTGCCATGAAGTTTGCCACCTTTGAGAGATCGAAGCCCCAGTGTATTGACAGATGCAAGTTGAAGTTTTTACAGGGTATCCGAAACCTACCCGGAACCATAGGGTCCGGATAGATTCCGGGTATAGGGTCCAACTGGGTAGGTTCCAGTTCCAAATTTTAGGAACCGGTCTCTTCCCGGGTAGGGTCCGGGTAACATAAAAACAGGGTATCCGGACCCGCACATCCCTATACAGAACATCCTCCAACGATGCACCAGATATCTGATCAAGTACTGCAAGAAATGGTTCAAGTCATACGACATGAAGCCGTGCGATAGGAACCCATGCAAGAATGGGGAGTACAACAGTTTCGATCACTATACACATCGATCTTCACCGGAAGGGAGGACCCTTTGACTACAGAGGAATGGTTACGCTCCATTACTGACATGTTGAAGGCTGTACGAGCTACGACAAATTCATGGATAGATATGGCAAAGTTATAGCTGACCAAGGAGGTCAGGTTATGGTGGAATTCTATAGAGGACCGTTTACCACAGCCAATCTCTTAGACTACATTTAAGAAGGAATTCAATGCCCAATTCTTTTCACCTGAGGTGCAGATGGAGCTCGAGAAAAAATTTATGAAACTGAAGTAACGTTCCATGACTGTGGAAGAATATGATGCTGAGCTCTCTAAACGCAGCAGGTGTGTATTTTATTAACTCACAGTTGTTAATTATACCACATACGTGAACAAACTAAACGATCTGCTATCTCCAAGTTTGCCAATGACATGGTGTCCACTCCCCAGGCCCAAGTTACGATATCTATGACAAGTTGATTGGGTTCAAGTTGAAAACACATGCTAACGTACTCTCTACGGCTCGAAAGTACGAGTATATACAGCAGAAGCAAGCACGAGAACGCCAGGTGGCTGCTCCACGACGACCACCTCCATCTTCGACAGCTTCTGCAGGGCATCATAGACAGCCTCATGCTCCCATTAGGCAGCTCCACAGGCCTATACAGCAGACACAATTTAAGAGGCATGCACCACCTCAGCAACTCCGACAACCCACTCTTATCTGTCACTGCTGCAACAAGCCGGGTCACATCAAACCAGAATGCCAGCTTTACCTAAACTTGTGCATGGTCTGTAATGCTAAAGATCACAATGCGAGAGACAGCCCGCGTACGGGACAGAGACCAGCTGCCCCAGCCCAGACTAATGCACCAGCGTCTGCACCAGTTCTAGTGGGGAACAATCAGCGTAGATCTTCACTTCCACCTCAGCAAACTGTGTATCAGCAGACGAGGTCTCAGGCTCCATCGTCATCTAAACACCAGGTTATTTTAGATTAGAGATTAATAATGTGATTATACAATGATATTGGTATGCTTGTTATTTTTCCAAGACATGACAATCATGAACATAGTTTGCATAACTCTCTAATTATATAATTTAGGTATTAAAGACATGAACATTATACTTGACACCCTAGAATTAGAACAACTACACTTGACATCACTGGTTTTGGTGGTAACTTATAATTGAGAGATTGCGAGAGTGATTGAAACCATGCTTATGACCCATATCTGGAAGGATGCCCTTTTATGGATCATGAGTTTTTGCTATAGTTAGACATATACTCGGCCCGGAGTAGCACATTGCGGTCCAAGGTGGACTTCATGTTGCACATCGTGCTCTCATTTTATAAGTCATAACACTATTTCTCTTGGTTAGTGCTAGATCCTTACTGATATTAACATTGTGTCACGTCAGTAGTTTTCTTTACAGTTCCTTTTGTGCCTATTAATTCCTGCAAAATTAATTAATTAATTGTTTAATATGGATTCAATCTACTTTATTAATGGTGGTTCAATTCCATCAGGTGACGCACAGGTTGAAGAGGATGCTCTGCAGTATGATGAGTCTGAATTTCCGGTTGAGGACGTTGACTTCTGAACCTTCGTGATACCAGGAGATTTTTTATTTTTCTTTCAATATTATTTTAGTTGAGCGATGTAGTTTCTTTCTCCTGTCTAGACAATGTAATTATTTTCAAGGTTGAAATAAAATGAGTATTTCTTTTCTTTTATAAATATTTTCTGTTTATTACTATATTGATTTTACTGGTAACTGCAAGAACTGCAAAACTATTGAGTGTGACGGCACACGTGTCAGGGGCATTACAGACCCTCTAGGCATTAAATTATTTCTTTGAACAGTATTATAAGATAAAGAAGTAGAACCAGAAGTACTCAATTGAAAGCAACAAATGTCAATTTTAGCTGCATCCATGAAGAGACAACAGAATATTTACTCTTCCAGTGCAACACATGAAGTTATTTTGGGATCAGGCATCAGATTTTCTTTGAAAACCCCTTCACTTCTCTTCAGAACATAGTGTTAACTCAAGAACAGACTTACAAGACCTGTAACTTCTTTTTTATCTTACGGAAGATTTGGAATGCAAAGAAGATGTTTGTAGAGAATCATGCATCATTAGATAACTTTTGGTTACTCATTAAGCACTAGAAGGCTGGTGGCAGTCATTGGCTTTCCTATTCCAAAAGAAGCTTTAGTATTCAGAATGCTCTGTAAACAGCTTAGAGAACTGATTGGAAAGAAGAATGTCCTTTTTGAACTAAGAAAGGAAATGATAAATATAATAGAAAGTTAGAAACTTCTCTGGGTGATTTCAACTCAAAAACAAAAGTGCTTTACAAACTTCATTGAGTGATTCAATTAATGTTGATTTCAATGCCATTAAGGAATCATAGTCTAGAAAATTGACCAATACTAAACCATATTGCATGTGCACTATTCAATTTCAAGCATTCCAATATGATCCATGAAAATTTAACTGATATCACAATGATAATCCATAAGAGTTAGCAACTAATGCAATAGGAAGTCCAAGGTTTGAAGTACAAAATGCGGAGAATCTGCCATAATTCATATAATGATTGAAATCTCCCCTTCGATGCATCCGTAGAGTTTACATGGGCCAACAATTCCTCACAATTGCAGGAGCACAAGAGGCTTTCTATATGGTCCAAACACAAATGACATTAGGATTCGCCAACAATTCCTCAGACATGGAAGCACAAGAGTGCTAACACAAATAGTTCAAATCTCCATCATATGTGGATCCAAACCGGCAATGTCAGGCATTACATTGTACTACAAAGTACAAACTCCTCCTTAGGTCACAACCAAATACCAATTTGTTAGAGTAGTGTGTGGAAATAGTTCAAGCATCCAACATCTTGCGGGTACAAACTGGCTATATTGGACCGTACATCCGATTTCAAACTCCTCAATGGGTTATAACCAGCTCTAATACCAATTTGTAACAATAAGATCTGGCCCCTATGCGAGTCAAACTGATGAGCTTTGATTCGAATATGGTCTCAACCAATATTATGGCCTCAACAGTTTATTTTCCTATAGGGCCCAATACCATCCTAACATTACCGATCATCTTAAGCTTTTGGGTTGAGTTTTAACCGGTTTAAGAAATCGTTGCTTCAATTAGGCCAAGGCAACTCCGTTAAAAATCATCTATCATTTTTATTATTGTCATATTATGCATCAATTTCATCAACATAATGTTGTTAAAGAATTCTGGGCTTCAAAGTCAGTGTTATTGGAAAGTGAGTTTTGGCATTTTATGAATGCCACGTTAGCTTACTAAGAAATGCACGAAGATCTCGAATGTTATAAACAGTGGCATACAAAATGGATTATCATGCATCTTTTACTTGGCTAGTTTTCATATATTCTCATTGTCAAAAAAGCATGTTGCAACTAATTTATATGTTGCTATCATTAGATTTCCATTAGAACTGGTTTAGATACTGTGGCTGAAAAATCATTAGATTTCCTCTTGGATGATAATCCATTGGATTGCACATGTGATCCAAAGTGTTAAAAATACTCCTAAGGTTTATTTGGATGTCATGATAGCTTTATCATATATCATAAATTTTTAGCCAAAAATAATTTTGTACCTAGAAGAAATCATTTGGGTTAGAAAGATAAGGTCAATACTGTTGAATATTGAGTCACCTTAATATATGTTTTGATGATGAGCAAATATATTAGAGTGTTAATAATCTATGAATACAAATTTAATAAGAAAAAACAAAACTAAGTGAAGATATTCAAGCCTGAGGACAAAAGGAAGAAAAGAATCAAAGACAATACTTGAAGATTTCAACTATATCAAGAAAGAATCAAAATAAAATTGTATATTTTGATGTAATTGTTCCTTATCATTGATTAGAATGTTATAGCCTTGATGAAGCACTTCACACACTTAGAAATCCATAGAAAAAGTTTTGAAAAGTTTTGGAAATATTTAAATTATTTCTTAAGTTTTTAAACCCAAAACAATGCTTTTCTGAGTCCACTAGTCCACTAATAGCATGATTAGTCGACTAACTGATGAACACTAGTCGACTAATTCAAAACAGAGACGTCTTTAGTTTTCTGACATGACTGATTGGTCAACTAGAGGCAAATAATTAGTCGATTAATAGCCATTAGTCGACTAATGATATTACAGTTGCCCGGAGCAGAATTTTCGCATCTAGTCTCTTTGAGGGTGTTTTAGGAAATCTGTGTTATGGGTTTCTTGATCTATAAATAGAGGATAATTTCCGAGCTTTTACAATAAGAAAGCTTATTATTTTTTGAAGAAAAATTGTTTTGTGTAAAAAGCCTTCAAGACGAAAATCACTAATCTTGGCCTTCAAGCTCCAAAGTTTTAATCTTGTTTTCTTAGACATTCCTAGATCTCTTATTCTCAAATTTCTACATCTTAATAGAAATCCATTCTTATAGCCACACTTTTTACACTTGTGCTCCAATAAGGCTATAGGAGATTGTTCATCAATGCTACAAGATTGTAAGTATTTTCTCTCTTGATTTGAAAGAGGGAAAGGGTTTACTTTCGTGTTATCAAAAGGGTTACTCTCAAGTTATTGAGAGTGTCTATACTTTAGATTTGTTCAAGTATGGTTTCCTTACACATGGTTGTTGTGTAGAAGAAGGTTGTACGATTCTTTCAGTTTGGAAAGTTATAGTACAAATCTCAAGCAGGAATTGCTTGGGGACTGGAAGTATGTCAGGGTTGACCAGATTAGGATAAATCTTTATATTTACACTTGCTTATTCTGTTTGATTTATTTCACGTAAGTATTGCTTAGAAATTCTGCTACTTACACACTTATACGTTGCAAAGGCTTTGTTGATTAAGAACCACTTTGGTAACACAAACTGAATTCTTAGGTAGAAAATACTTAGAATTTTTATCAAGATTTTTAACACTATTCATCCCCAGTGTTTTCTACTTGTCATCCACAGAATCCCAACAAAGACATCCCTAATTTAATTTAAAGCATTGGCCTGATTTTTGGTATCGATTCCTTGGGATTTATAGTCAAAAAATGGCATCCAGACAAGCCAATCATTAATCCTTTGTATTGACTCACTCCATAAGAAAAATGAACTTTAGGATTAGAATCAAAAATGAACTCTAGAATTAGAATCCTTTGGACTGTGGCTATCCAAACATGCCCTAAAGCATCACAATCCCAACTAACCCACTCCAAAAAAAAGAGAAACAAGAAAAAAGGAAGGGAAAAAGACAACCACCCCATAAAAACATATGCATAGACAAATTACATATATGCAATATTTTGTGAGGCTTCATGGGTGCTTTCTGGTAAACTGATACTCTAATTTTCAGCACTACCCATGATCAATTGTTGTTGTTTCGACTCTTGATAACCCAGGGGTTCACAAGATCCAGACAAGATCCTCCTATCATTTCACTCGCTTAACTCGTCCGACATTTTGCATCATCTAAATCAATGCCAATCATAACCTCTTTCAGTATAGTAAAAGGGCAAACAAACAGCAATGTGTTGAACTGAAAAGAGCAAGTGAGTAATGTCCAAAAATGGCAGCGATTGCAGCTTGTTGGGTATTTCATCCGCATGTTCAGTACTGATATCGACTACCTAATGTATTAAAACAGAAAAAAGAATGCTTGGAAAACTTGCTAATTGAATGAAATTCAATGCATTTCCTTTTAGTAGGAGTTGGTCTTTCGTTCTCTCTACATAGTTCCTAACACTTGTGTAAATAGTCTAGCAATGTATGATTTGGGTGCGAACCTCCTCAACACTGGATCTTCAAGATTTTAGACAAAGCCTCCCTGCAATATGACCAGCTAGGAAAATAAGGTTGAACAAACTATAAGAACATTTCCAAGTTCTGACAGATCGAATACCAATCCATAAAGCATGCCCCAGATTAATTGATGTGAATTAATATGAATATACATGTTTGAATTACCGTAACGCAACCTTAAACTCATGGTATAAACATGAAGGTTCAACAATCATTTTCCCACATTCAAAAAATAAGACCCGCTAGACAACTTGATTATGCTTTCTCCTCTGCTACATTTATTACTTGTTAGAATTTATTACTTTTCTCTCTGTACCCTTGCATTAATAGGGAAAAAATAATTTGATGCAAACGTATGTTAGCACTAAAAATCTAACCTAAGCACTTTTAAACTACACGACCACAACCTTTCAGAGAGGTCTATCAATCTCAGCTAATGCAACAGGGAGACTTAACTCCGCAATAACCTCACTGGATGCCCTTATCCTTTTCTTAATTTCACAGGTACTCAGATAAGAATATGAATGATAAAATTAATAGAGAATTCTAAAACCTTATCCAGCAAAAGAGGGGGGAAAACTCCAATAGTAGGAGAGTGAAACTGTTTAATTATTACTCTAATATTATTGTATCAAACAGTTAGAACCCACACAATGGAGAGCAATGAATAAGTATATTACCAGTGCCCAACCTTTCTGTTAGTGCATCCAATTCCACTAGGCATTTCACAAGAAAGATGTGAATCACATTTCAGATCAGACATCTTGTCAAGCCTCTCAATCCAAAGTGGGCCATCTTCAAAGTTATTATCAAAAAGCAGGCTGTTGTAGAAAACAGAGAAGACAAATATAAAGTGATAGTCGAAGCATAAGGAAGCAAAGATAAAAGAGTTATTTACTATGAACTTACAGGCATTTAAGCGATAGCATTTCTGCTAGCTCTATCGGAATTGTTCCACTCAAGTTATTACTACTCAAGTCCAAGACCTCCAGCATATTTAGCCCACCAATCTCCTTTGGGATAACTCCAGTAAAATTATTTCCATGAAGCACACTGCAATATGAAATATTCAAGAATTATGTAAATGACATGAAATGATATCAATAATTAGATACTTTCAAAATATACATAATGGAAAGATTAGGATTCCATGGCCTGTGGTAAGGCAGTCCGTATTCAAGACACACAATTGACCATTGACAAATATGATGGATGAAGTGGTAGTAACGAAAGGGCATCTCTTATAGGTGCCAACGGCATGTTTTAGGAAGTCAATGCTAATGATCGGAGTAATCAACCCATGCTTTTCCTCAAAAAAACAAAAAACGTTGGAGATCAATTGTAACAAACTATACTTTTAAGAATTTGCAAATGTAAGTCCATCAGCATCTCTAAGAGAGATAAAGTAACAAATTGTACAATTTAGGAAATGTATACAGACCTAATATAGTGAAGGAGAGAAAAAAAACATACACGATCCATCCCACTGCAAAAAGCATATCAGTATTTTAAGGGCCACACGGTTCCTCTATTAGTCACTATTATCATATAGAATTTAAAAGGTTATGGCAGTAATAGGAGGAATATAATAAAAAGCTCAACCGGTACAGTGGCTCGGGTTTGGTCAAGCAGATAGCATAGATAGAGAGTAACTGAGCAGATTAAGCAAAAGCATTAATTAAAAGTAAAATTTGTTCGTAGTAGACACAAATACCCTTAAAAGATACAGGGAATTCTCAAGATCCAAAAGCAACAAAAAACTTAAAGAAACATATGTCCATGTCATTTGAATGAGCATCCTGACAGCCTTACGTAGCCTTTTTTTAAAGGCCTCAGTAAATCATGTATTATCAATGACATGGCCCATTATCTTCAACCATGTAAAGCTATAAACTGACAGTTTTGTTTAGGAAAATGGTCGCCACCATGGCTGTCATTAATCATGCACCTGATAGGCAGTAAATGTCTGGATATTAAAAAGTACAATATTCATTTTTGCTTATTGGTCATTAAATCCTACTTTTCATCAGAACAAATGTTTCAGAGATTGAGAAAATATGAAAAGAACATAATAATAGTCAATATATTAGCAACTAACACAAATCAGGTTAGCCAACTAGCGACAGAAAATGTCATTAGGAGTTCCATGGAAAGAAAACGTATATGATGCTTACAGAGCTCTTAAATGGTTAAGCTTTCCAAGCTCTGGTGCCAAGATCCCTCCCATAGAAAGCTCCATGAGGTACCTAAATTTGATGTTCTGTCAGATCATGGGAATGAACTAATGTATTTCACGTGATAACCTAAAAAATTCCAATGTGTAGGCATTTGTAATCATATGATTATATAAGATCTAAAAAGAAACTACCACAATGATGACATCAAATATTCACATCTTCAACATTAAAATGTAGAAACACAAGTCAACTGTAATGCGAGGCCAGAAAGCTGACAACCAAGTATAAGATTCAGCTGACATGGATAAGGTAATGCATCTCATTATTACAATAGTAAATGGTGTTTAAACCATGGAATCACAATGAGCTGTCAGAAGATAGATCAATGTCCACTAAAAAGATCATTATAAACAAAATCTACATGCCATCTTTTAGCATTTAAACTTCTGAACCCATGCACACTTTTCAAAATCAATAGGCAAGATTTGATCAATTAACCAAAGCTTCAAGTATTATAGTATCATTGTCCTCTCTCCTTGTCCTTTTGGCACGCTTCTTACTTTGCTCCTTTTTATAAGAAGTTTGCCATGGACATATTACAATATAATTTGTGCAATGTAAACCATGATCGCATTAGAGGGAGACTTAAAGGAAAACATATCATGTAGGTAGCAGTAAATACTGCCAAAAATACTAATTAACATGCTAGATGAAGTGTGGGACAAAGTCGGGGAATTAGAAAATGGCCTCAAAGTAAGAAGAAGCCATAACATTGTACAGATGACAATTAAAAATAAAACAAATCAATTTATCAGTAAGATTGACGAGCAAACTGGATGGACAGAACCTGTAAGAAAGCATATGTAGAAATTCTATGTACGTTAAAAATAAGGATCCTCATTTTAAGGTTATCAGCCAGCAAAGAAGTTCAAGGAAGCATCATTACTACTTTCCGTTGCAAAATGTCTAAATTTGGGGGACTCCACAAGCATTGGTCCACTGCATCTGGCACCAATAGTCCATATCTCACAACCAACAGAAGACATTTGCTCGCCGTAATATCAATCTCCAGGCACCCTCCAATGATGATCCTACGCATCCATGCCCATTAAAAGGAGACAAAAAATCATTTTTATACTGTATTATTCAGAGTGCTTATTTATTAATAGTATTGTTATAGAACTTAAAACGTCTACTACAAATCTAGACCTATGGGAAGGCATGTAGACTCTATCAACTTTTCCCCGTTCCCACATTACTAATATGATTTGAATGGGACTGCAGCAATTCATATTAATCTGATGTAACAAGTTTCTTTAGAGTGGAATTTAAAGTATTGAGGGTATTGGTGGGATATCATAGGTGGATTCCAGATTGGCTTATAAAAGAGGGTGGATTTTCTATTGATTATGCATGCTTTCCACAGAAGCAAACAAATTTTCTCCTCAAAATAAACTTCAATTCTTCATATCTTCAGAGGAGATTTTAAAAAAGAATGAAAAATGTTTATCCTTTTTGGCTAATAATGAGTTTCCTTCCATTAATTGATTCTTTCTAGCAAATTAGGATTAAGTTTTGTATCAGTTTCACATCACATCTTATGAAGGTGATTGGAAAAAAAAATATTATATCCCTTATGACTAGTAATAAGTTTCCTTCCATTAATTGATTCTTTTTAGCATATTAGGATTAAGTTTTGTATCGCATCATAATCAATTTGTTCCATAGTATAATACTAAAAGTCATGATTTTCTCCCCTCCTTGCTTGCATATGAATCGACAATGTAGCTAGTAAGATAATTTGTTTCTTACCTGGTCTTATAGGTTATATGAAAAACTCATGACCAGTAATTCGGTACCAGCAATGGCTGAGGCACAGATGTTATTAAAATTTTCCAAATGAGCCTATTTCAAGAAGTAGCATCCTCCATAGACAACAAGATTTGAGGGGAAAGGTATAGATGATGGGGGAAATTTTTTATCATTCTACATTTTAGCTTGAACAAACCACATGGTAATAGTTGCATTTTGCTTCTATATCATTGCTTTTGATGTCTGAGAACATCTCGAATTCCTATCAAATTAATATTGCAACCAAATTCACTCATGTCCACCAAATACCACCCACTTTGGAAAAGGCAGCACATATTCTCAAGTAATATTATCAAGCTGAAGCTTTGTGTGTGTGTGTGTGTGTGTGTGTGTGTGTGTGTGTTGGGGGGGCCTCCATGTATCACACCCATTTTCAGATTGCGAATGTGAGGTGAAGTCCATTTCTACATGTTTGGATGAAATTTCATCTTCTCGTTACATGTATATAGGTTTCCTATAGCATGTGAATGTAAACATCCATAATCTGATTGGAACCAAACACAAATCTGGAATTTTATTAATAAAACTGAAAATAAAAGGGATAGTTGATTACAATTTTAGGGGTAATCGCCCTCCCAAGACGCCGATTGATAGGGGACATCCACACCATCCCGTAGAACGAATATCTATCTCTCCGATTTATCAAAACAACCAATTTTCACATGCCTAAGGCCGATCGGCTATCCCCCTTATTTATAATAATCCAACTAAATGCCTAATTACCCAAATACCCTTACACTAATAAAATAACATAAAAAGGCCCCAAAAGGTCGGATCTATCACTACTCTGCCCCCAAAAACCACCTAGTCCTCAAGGTGGTGCATGAAGTCTCTGGCGGTCCTACTCCAAGTGGGAGTCATCTTCCACTCAGGCCTCTTCATCCTCCACTACATCCTCCTCCTCGTCCCTGGCTATCAACACTTACAGCTTGTGCACCCCCACAATGGAGCACTGGGGTGAACCACTCATCACATCTGAAACTCAGCCTTTTCTGCCTCGTCTCCCTCATCTCGGCGTCAGTCATCCTCCTGAACTAATCCTCTGCTGGTTGTGCACTGCTATTCTCCCCAATCTTCTCATTACTCACCTGATCTGTCCCTGTAGCCGTCTTCAGCCCGTCTGCCGCTGCTGGAACTCCACGCAGACCCTGTCCACCCCAACTGCACCTGGATCTACTCTCCTCCATCTGGTGGTCCTTTATCATCCGTGCATCTCCATGACCTCCACCAGCTCTAGAGTTTTGTATGGACGAAAACCTGAGCGAATAACGGGCTCAAGGCCCTTCATGAAAGTACCTTCCAGTGACTCATCAGAGACCCCTCGCACTCGTCTTGAGAGGGCCTTAAATTTCTCTATGTACTTCCTGACAGGCCCGTCCTGCCTGAGCACGTACAACTGCTCATGGAGGTTTCCAATGTGTGGCTCTCGAAACATCTCCAGTATGCGGTCCTTGATCTCCTCCCAACTGCGAAAGGGGTGCCGCTGCTCCCTCCACTGATACCACTCTAAAGCACGTCCCGCCATACATACTGTCATCGCCTCCAACTTCTGTGCCTCAGACATATGGGACACAGTAAAGAACCTCTCTGCTCTGTAAATCTACGCATGTAGATCCTTCCTCTCGAATATGGGCATTTTCAACTTTCGTACTCTACCCTACATCCCAATGTGTCCCTGATCTGCTCTGCCCTCGATGTGTCTGGGCTGATGATAATGTTGCCACATATCATGATATGTCGCATGTCACATATGTGTGCCTCCTCCTCGGCCTCCATAGTATCCCTGATCGTCTCCTCCAGCCCCATCACCACGCTCACCCTCATAGACTTTGTAGCCTCCTCTTGTCACTCCATGTTACCCCTCATAGGCTCTGGGTAGGTGTCGTCTGTTGTCATCATACTAGAGATCTGGAGGGTCTCGATACCCTCCAACATCGTCACCATATTCCTGGAACTCCCCGGGATAGAAATCTTCATTGAAAGGACGCGTCTGAATGTCGTGAAGGGGCTGAAATCCTCCACCGGGGTCGTACCCCCTCTCCGTGGGCCCACGGACCAATGGGGGCTCTTCGTGTGTCGGCGGGGGCCGGGTGGCCCTAGAAAGGGGCCGCCGGGCCCTGTCAGCCCCTTTTTCACCAGCGGCCCTGCCGGGGGTCAGCAGGGCCCGATGGGCCCTCTGTCCTGTCGCAAGGGCCCGAGCGACCCTGTAGCAGGGTCGCCTGGGTCTGGTGTGGGCATCCGTGGCCCGCGCGGGCCTATGGAGGAGCCACCGGCCCCGCACGGGGCTGCTGCAGCCCACGGGGGGCTCGGCTCAAGTCGCCAGCCCCCTGCAAGTCATCGTTGCTCAGATTGGCTCGGTCAAACCCCTAGGATGCTTTTAGGGTTCAGTCGAGCCCCCCTTTTCCTTGTCGGTTCGTAGCGACCTCCTCTTCCTTCCACGGCTCCTCTTTGTCTTTGAAGTAGTCGTCGGCGTCGGCGTCGGAAACCAAACCCTCAACATAATTCTCCATCTTTTCCTTCTCCTTCTCCAAAGGTGTCACCTTTTTGAAGGGTTAGGTTTTGTGCCGTTGTCCTCACCCTTCGCCGTGCGGATCGAAAGTTGAAGGATGATTTACGCGATGGCCTCGTCATGTTTGTCTTGCTTGGCCAAGATCTTTTCTGTGATAGTCATCAATCGGGATATCTCCTTGTCGTGCTCCGTTAGGGTTTTCTTAATGCTCTCAATCTTGCCATTGAATTTCTCCTACAACGCTTCAAACTTGTCCTTAGATCCTGTTGACGCTGCTATGGTTCGTAGTCGCTCTGATACCAAATTGATGTGAACGAAACACAAATCTAGAATTTTATTTATAAAACTGAAAACAAAAGATGTAGTTGATTAATATTTTAGAGGTAATCACCCTCTCAAGACGTCGATTGGTAAGGGACGTCCGCACCCTCCCGTAGAACGAAGATCTATCGCTTCGATTTATCAAAACAATCAAATTTCACATGCCTAGGGCCAGCCGGCTATCCCCCTTATTTATAATAATCAAACTAACTGTCTAATTACCCAAATATTCCTACACTAATAAAATAGTATAAAAGGCCCTAAAAGGCTGGATCTATAAGTATCCTACAATATAAAGAGTGTCACATGATCACATGTGATGTGAGTTAGAAGGATCTTTGGTATATAACAAGTCATATGGACTCAAGATGTAAACGCAGCCAACAATTTTGAAGAAACCATAGATAGCATTATTGAGGGAGAAACTACAGGAGAACTTAACAGTTAAGCGTGCTCATGCAAGGACAATTTGAGGATCAATGGCTCTCTATAAACTTCTTTGATTAGGGCAGTGGGATCAAAGCTAACAAAAGCCAGAAGTCTCAGGTAAATCATATGTATGTTCATTATTTAAAGTGAAGATTATTCCAACTAGAACACTTAATTGTTCTTAACCAATGAACACCTTAGTCACTTATCTCTTATATCCTATCTGTTATTGATGAAGTTGAACCTATTTTAGCTGTCTGTTCGTGCAGGTTTCAAATTTTACTATAATTGAATTCAAATTAGTTCATCAAAAGATTAGAAGTGTAGACCCTCAAATCAAATTTAATGAGAAAATAGTGTTTTTCGGTCCACATATCATGTATTAATTCATTTCCTAGTGTGGACATTAGGGTGGCAAATGGGTTCTGACCTGACTGGTCGAACTCAAACTCCCACCTGAATTTTTGAGTACCGCTGAGAGCCAATACATGCTTGGGTACAATCAGGGTCAACCTGACTAACCCAAGTTCTAAACGGGTTAGTTTTGAGATATATGACTCAATCCGGGTTGACCCACATTCAACTAGACTAAATGTGTGTGTATAATTTACTTGACATTTCAGCACAAGAGAAAGATACCCTAATGGTTGGTGCGTGAACTTTATAGCTAAGTGGTCAGGGTTCAAGTCATATGTTTTACATTGAAATTATTAATTTTTTAATTTAATGTTATAGTTGAAAACTAATAAAGATATTTAAAAGTAAACTTTAATCACTAAAATTTCTTTAATAAATTGGTTATCACCTTTGAATTTTATTTTAAAGTCACATGATTGAAACTTCATAAGAGCAAATAATTTTTTGGTTAAAACAAGAACAATAGACCTAAACCCAACCGAAAACCAACGTGGACCCGACCTGATTCCACAAACATGTAGGGAACATATAACCCATACTTTGGTCAGATGCGGGTTTACAACACCTGACCCAGACCCAGATTTCAGGTTATGCACCCTAGTCGGGGGGGGGGGGGGGGGGGGGGGGGATTTCAGGTTATGCACCCTAGTCGGGGGGGGGGGGGGGGGGGGGGGGGGGGGGGTCAAGTTGACCTGACCAGACTTGTTTGCTAACCCTGATGGACAATCTCGCCTTTATTTAGTTAATTTGCCAATCGTGACTAGAGCATGCTTCTTTAGATTGCACTTGTTGTTAAACAGTAAAAGTGCATTAGCGTGCCCACATGCATGCCAAAGCACGTACACACAATCCTGCATATATATTTCGTCAATCTTTGATGTCATCACATATTGATAATTGCTTGCGTAGCATTTCATAAGTAGCCCGTGTTAACTTGTTGCAGATGATGAAATTGTCATTATGGGGTCAACATATTCTTTTATCAGGATGTCAGTGATCTTAAGCGTCAACATATTCTTTTGTCAGGAAGTCACTGAGCATGGTAAGTATAAACATTTAAGCTGGTTGCATGACTTCTTTAGCCAAAAAAAGCATGTTGCAGATAATTTGATGTACTTATTTATAGGATCCTTTAAGTTAAAGAGCAGTAGTGAAGGTAAAAACATACAAGTCCTCCAAGAATCCAACTTTCAAAATTGGTTCACACAAATAGAACTCACCACGGGAGCTTCAGCAGATAATTTGATCAAAAGACCAACCATTACGGCCCTAATAATTCATCATTGAAATCAGCTCTAAGGCTCACTAAAGCAATCCATAAACCCAACGCTAAACCGGTTTAGTAACCAAGACCTGATGCATCCATGACATTTGTCTGTCAGATTTCCACGCTTCTAGTTATTAAGAGACAAATACTCCAAATCAAGTGCAAGATACTATATTTCGCAAGAGTGATCTGCAATGCCGCATTGCACCTGAAAGGAGCACATTCCGAAAACTATGACTTTGGTTTCAGTAGAAGGCAAATACTACCCACAACAGATTCACATTAACAGTTGCATCATCTATTTTCATTATCATAATTATTATTGAGTTTTGGTTCCTCCGGTGGATTTGTTCGATGAGTTGCTTGGTAGATTCTCAATTTCCCGTGAAAGATTTTTTAAAGATCAAGTAAGCAAACGCCAACTTAGCTGTTGGAACTAGACAGTGGATTCTTTTCTTTATTGTTAGTAACTTTATTGAGCTGATAAAAGGCTCCAAATTCTACTCAACTTACTATAATTAGTCGTTTCATTAGTTTCCTTCCGATCAAAACTCAAAAAGATATCATTGTTGTCCCTCATGTTGTAATCAAATGGAAGGAAACTATAATTACATAACCTTTGACGTAGTCAGCTATTCTCATGGGTGTGTGCATACTGGCACGTTACATGTCATATTCTCATGGCAATATATAGAGCACAAAGATTCAAAAATATAACTTTTAGCTGCATAAGGACGAGGCAAACTGATCAGAACAGATATATACAATGATAAACGCTAGCATCATCAAATATTTACCAATGAAAGAAAAGAGTAAGACGAGCTTACAGAGCCTCCACTTTCCCATCGGCACAATGGACACCCAACCAGTTGCACGGATCTTCATCGTGTGGGTCCCAAGTCTCAAATGCTCCATGAGGATCAATCTCCACCCCCAAGCGGAACTCCAACAAAGCCATCCCTTTACATCATACATCAACAAAAAAATTTAGCAGCATTCCACTAAATTCATACACAATCTATGTAATGTATCGATATTTATTATACCTTCAAGATTCAGAGACAGGCATCCATAGATTTGGCAATGAAGCAAGAAGAAAACGGCGGTGGCGGCAGTCCTAAATCCAAGGAGATTCCATCTCTCCCTCATCTTTAGCAGAGATCGCCGGATATTTTTCCCTCTATGACTCCCTCTTCGATTTCTCAATATCGAAATCGATGAGGGAATGACATCATAAACAACAACTCCACGCTACAGGATTTTCAACAGGAAGAGTGGCATTGAAGCAAATTCGATCAAACTTAATGTGCAAGCGATTCGATGAAAAAGGGAGATTCGACAGAAAAAGCCAATATAAATCAAGAATAAAAGGTAAATAATTTAAGATAAGAAGATGAAGAGAAAGGGGGAGGGGGCTTAAAGAAATGCAAAGGTGACAGCATGGGTGATCGTTCGCTGGATCTAATTTAATGCCGGCAAGTCGCTGTCATCGAGAACCGCTGCTTCGATCAACGATGCATGATCGATATCGACGCAATCCCTTTGCTTTTCTTTGTTCCCCTCCCTCTTTTCTTTCTTTTTTGATCCTGAATTTTTTTGGGTGGGAAATTTTGGCCAAGGGCGGTGATGTGTCGCCGGCGGCGGGAGGAAGAGGGAGGGGAGAGTAGTTAGTTTCCTGGTCGTTCGTCGGTTTGTTTGTTTTTTGGGAATTCGTGGCGGGGTGATCGGGAGAGTGAGGTGGGACCCACCGCGAGCGTCGGCATCGGAACATGCGAACGCCATTTTTCTCATCTCTCTCCTCCGGTGCCAGTTCTCTCTTTGGACGGAGATACTCGAATGTCGGCCGTGGTGCTATCGGACGGTTCTGGTTGAACACAAGTGAAAACCCCGTGCAACGCACGTGAAACTTTTCAAAAAAATTCAAGGGACTACATGCACCGCAAGAGTGCACCACAAAAATTGACGAATACACTATAAAATAAAATATTTTTGAAATATCAGATTTATCCTTAACAGTGTTTGTTACCTTACTCTTAAATATCTTACTTAATAACAAAATTGTCATTAGTTTTATCTTGATGCACCACATAACCTTTCATCTTCTCATGTTTTCTCTCTTTCTTTTTTCTACATCTTCTTTTCTCTTTCTTTTCATCTTCTCATGCCATAATATCTTGCTTAGCATTAGCTCAAAATTTAGAATTTGAAAAGCTTTAAAGTTCTTGTTAATTTGCTGGGGGAGAAGGATGGAGGACAAAGAGGTATAGCAATCAAAACTTAAATTATATATTTGTTTATAAGCTTTCTTTTTAGTTCATGTTTTATCTAAAATTTTCCGCCGTGTATGGAGTAGTAAATCCGATCACAACTTTTATCGCTCGGACATTTAAGTTTGAGCAGTAAATGAGACGTTCGGATATAAATGTCCGAACCCCTTTCCTTACCGTCGGATTTGAAAGTCCAAACGTCTGGTGCTTGATATGAAATTATTGGATCATATTTTTTAAATAACATAACACTACACGTAAATGATAAATGATAATAACTACTTGCACCAAACCTTTATAGTTTTATTGTTTAGTTTTCGCATTCTCATTTATTACTTGCTTCTTCAGGATACTTCTTGCATTCTCGTGGAATCGATTGTTGTAGATTATACAGAGGTTTTTACAACTGACACCATATTTTCAAGTCGACAAGAAATTCTTGATTGGGTACGAGATGTCGGTAATGCTCATGGACTTGTCATTGTACTAAAGCGTTCAGAGATTGGCAAATCAGGTAGAAAGCCGAGGCTTTACTTTGCATGTGAAAGAAGTCGTGCTTATCGCAGTACATTCAAAAAATCCAATGAGAAGAATCGGATATCTACTGGAACTAAGAAATGTGATTGTCCATTTAGTTTAAAAGAGAAGGTTATTAGGAGACAGTCATCGAAGCTCGAGAAATATTCTACCCAATTTCATATCAATTAAGGCCATACATTCAATATATAATAGATGTAAAAGCAGATGGGAATTGTGGATTTAGAGCCATAGCAGCTCTCCTTGGAATGGGTGAGGATATGTGGGCCACCGTTAGAGCTGACATGAGCCGGGAGTTAAATTTACATGCCAATGAGTATCTAAAAATATTTGGCGAAGAACTATATGAAGAGATCAAAACAGCATTGGCTTATATGGAGAATTATCCTCCATATCGTTATTGGATGACGATGCCATACATGGGATATATCATTGCCTCTTGTTACTCATGTGTTTTGATCTCACTCTCTGAAAAGCAATGCTTGACGTTTTTACCTCTTAGAGCTGTGCCGGAACCACTAGCTTCTAGACGTCACATTGCAATTGGATACGTTAATGGTAATCATTTTGTTCAACTTCATCTTACTAACGGACATCCAATTCCTCCGGTTGTAAGTCATTGGTACCAACTCCGACATCCATGTGCACATGGATGGGTAGTTTCATATGGTGCTAAGATTCAAGAATTCAAGAACATTATTGGAAATCATGTAGCAACAACTGATGTAATTAGTGATGGTGATTAATTTGTTGTTAGCAAGGGAAGAATTACATTTGGTAGTGAAATTATTAATGTTTTGTACTGTTCTAATTAGATTATGTATTGTAATGCATGAAAATTTTTGGTCGTTTTTTCATGCTCTGTAACGTTGAAGATGTTGGTTGTTATGTCACGTGATTGTATCAATGTATCCATGTAATTTTTTGTGTTATGTTTGGATGTGTGAATTAGAATACAATACCAATTTTATTATTCTGTTCGGATTTGCAATTCCGAACATAAGAATAACAGTAGCATATACGTTCGGATCTCCAAATCCGAACATCTGTCATTTCATTGTTTCTTTGTTCTTTGTTCTGTCCGGATATGTGAATTAGAACACAATACCAATTTTATTATTCTGTTCGGATTTGCAAGTCCGAACATAAGAATAACAGTAGCATATACGTTCGGAACTCCAAATCCGAACATCTGAATGCATCAGTTCATTGTTTCTTTGGTCTTTGTTCTGTTCGGCTGTATGAATTAGAACACAATACCAATTTTATTATTCTGTTCGGATTTGCAATTCCGAACACAAAGCTTTGTTCTCTTGTTTGAGCTGTTAAGATGGCAGGAAACTGCAAGCCACAACCCGAAAAAGCTTCATGCTTTGCAACAGAAACAGAGATCCATGCATCCCACAATTATGCCGTCTGTTACTTCATTTCACAGACTTAACTGCACGTTATTGAAATCCTTACATCCACGAAAGTACAAATGTTGCATGTGAACAAAGATTTTCTGGTATCATTCGTACAAATGACAGCATCTGAATTATATATCTCATTCATCAAGAATTATTCATGTCGGTAAACAGACTATCCATCATGTCCCCATCAAAAATATTGACAAAAATCGGAAGAGAAATTCCGACCCACAAGCATCAAACTTGTTGTCCTGGGAAGTCGATTCAAAGGGTGGCATATAATTGACCATGGCCATGTGCTCGATCAGGTCCAAGACTCGGTTGCTGCACCAAAATGTCAAGATTAGAGTTGAGCGGAGTGTGCTAAAAGAGAGAGATGTCCAGTGATGAAGAGATCGAGCTAGTTTTGTACCTGTAGCCCCATTCGTTGTCATACCAAGAGACAAGCTTCATGAAAGAGATCGCCTGTTGCTTCTGATATGCGTTGGGGGGATAAAAGAGAGGGGTGCTATTTTCTGATTGTGGTGTATTCATCCGACTAATCAAATGAAAAGTGTAATTAAGGGGTATAAACGTCAAGATTTGTGGTGTAGATATAATTACTAGAGATGTTAAAAATCCAGGTGTGGTGAATCAAGTACTGTGGTGTATTCATCAATTTTTGTGGTGTTAATAACATCACTCGCATCTCAATCAAGATTGAGGTGCATTTGTTGCCAAACGGGGCTTTAGTTATTGTAACATAGAAGTCATTAGACTGATATTGTAAATAATAAATTAGGTGTAGCATTGGAACCACGGCATGCCTATTGTCACGACCCACTTCCCAAAAATAGAGGCGAGACGTGAAAAGGTCTGCACGAGAGTGGAGCTGTGAAGCCCCAAACCCGATAAGCGTAAATAAAACATAAGCAGGTCCCTGTAACCACAACGGAGCAACAATAATAATAAAAGGAGAGACAGAAATAAAATTCTCATATCTCATAAATTGTCCAACATGAAAATAAGTTCAACATCCAGAAAAGCCACCAGGCTAAAAGAAAGAGTCTAAAGGCCCAGAACAATGCCAACAAAACAACACCGCAACAAGTATTAGGTGCTACGCACCGACGACAAAATAGCAGTCTAAACAAAGGAAAACACAACGAAGACACTAGGACTGGTCCCCAGTGTCCACGTACTCCCCGTCAAACACAAGCTCGGGCTCGGCGTCAGCAAACACCTCGTCCTCAACAAGGTACTCAGGCTCATGATCTAACATGTGTCACCCAAAAGAGTAAAGGTGCACATGTCAACAAGTCTAAAAGACTTGGGCAAGGAAACTGAAAGTAAGGCAACTAGCAACCTAGCAGTTTTAGTATGCATGACATGACAGTTATAACATGAGTGCACAAGCAAGACATGGTGAACCATAAGTACAAAAGAACAATTAACGGGACAAGACAAGAGTAGCCAAGCTACTAACAATCTCAATCAATTCACTATTCACGTTTCACTGTTGTTTGTAGATGTTTACGCCTTACAGCTGAATGGTATAACATTCACGCTGATTGGCCGCTTAACACTACCCCCAAAACCCAGAGTTTACGCCTTACCACTGCAGTTGCTGATCGGGCAGACTCCCAGTTGATTGGCCGCTTAACTCTTACCCCCAATACCCACAAGTAATCGAGCCAGGGTCCCCGCACACGAGCTCAGTAAATGAGCCGGGGTTGCCCCGCACAGGAGCTCGCATTCTAGTTCATGATTCATAAACAATTGGCGTAGGGGTGCACCTAGCCGGAAACAAGCATTTCGGGCATTGGCTATCAACCAACACATGGCCCGCTTCTGGAACACGAGCCAGGAACACAAACATTGTAGCGAAGCTACGCATTCACGGAAACACTTTAAGAATGCATTGACATGACAATTAATTTGCGTACCGTTAATAGAAATTAAACATGACATGGTAATTGTGCAACATGATATATGTCGGAACTAGCTTCGTTGTCAAGCTAGTTCCCCAATTTGCGCCTAGGCGAGTATCATTTCGTCGCCTAGCCTCTTTTACGCCTACAACAAGCAAGATGGCCTAAACATGGCCTAAACCCTAAGTGGCAAGTTTCACTTGCCTAGCACCGGGGATGACGATCACGAAGGTTCGTCTCGCGGATGCTAATCTATGGGGAAATCGCTGTTATGGGGAAACGATCATCAAAACAACATTCATTCATTAGGGTTTTATAAAAAATACAAATAGGTTATGAAAACATCCAGAGATCGATTTCTTACCGAGAGGAGGCGGAAGAAACACTCCGGAGAACCTAGGAACCAGATCTGGAAACCAATGGAGAAGTTTGGGAAACTAGGGTTTTTGGGGGATTTTGGGGATTTGATGAGATTTTGGGGAAGATGAGAGGTAGAATGAGTTGATGGAGGGTTTAGATGATGGATCTTGGGCTTGGAATGAAGGAATAAGGGTTTGGGGAAGATGTGGGCTCAATGGGGGAGAAACTAGGGTTTTGGGTCGAGTGGAGGAAGAAGAAAACGTTTGGGAGGGGTATAAATAGGTTGGGCTGGCGGCTGCCCAGAAATTAGGGTTTTAACACAAACAAGTCGGTCAAAGAGCAACCACTGACCGACTAGTTTGGCAACTAGTCGGTCGGTCGACCAACGCAGACCGACTAAGTGTAAACAATAACTTCTGAACGAAAATAGGATTTAGATTTAGTCGGTCGATGAACAACTACTGACCGACTAGTTTGACAACTAGTCGGTCGAAATATGAACTTAGACCGACTAAGAATGAACTGTACTGATACTAAAATTTAGATGATGTGTTAGTCGGTTAAAGAAGCATTGCCGACCGACTAGTTTGCAACCTAGTCGGTCAACCAACGTTCTTAGACCGACTAACGATAAACAATAACTCCTGAATAATTTAGAAAGCCAACTAGTCGGTCCAAGAAGGATTGCCAACCGACTGGATCGTCATTTAGTCGGTCGGTGCCCCTTCTTACACCGGCTAATAAGCACCAAAAGTTCCGATACGGAGCGCGGAGCTCCGGGATTGATTCCTATGACTCCTAGGCTTGATCTAATAGTAAGATACGACCGTTATGAAGCCCGTCACGAATGACATACTTCGAAATCGACGATCCTAAGGAAGAAACGAGAAAACACGACGAAACGATCGAAAATGAAAGCTACGGAGACGAAAACCACACAAAAGGAGAAAATCCACCAAAACATATATTATATTATAATAGATCCAGATACATGAAAACCAGTCGTTACATACTCCCCAACTTAAGAAAAATTCCGTCCTCGGAATTTCCAAACACTCACGTGTCCGGAAACAAAAGTGGGAAACGCTCTCGCATCTCATCCTCATTCTCCCAAGTAGACTCTCCAGGTGAGCCGTGTCGCCACATCACCCTCACAAGATTGACAATCTTGTTCCGAAGCGATTTCTGACGCCTGTCCAGAATCTGCACTGGATGCTGGTCATACGTCAAATCGGGGCGAACGGTAATCTCCGAAAAATCCACAGCATGAGATGGATCGCTAATGTATCGACGAAGCTGCGACACATGGAAAACATTGTGAACTCCTTCCAAAGATGGCGGCAAGGCCATGCGATAAGCTACCTCGCCAACCCTCTCCAAAATGTCAAACGGTCCAATGTATCGCGGGCTCAACTTCCCTCGCTTCCCAAAACGAATCACACCACGATTCGGGGAAATCCTCAAAAACACATGGTCGCCCGGCTGAAACTCCAAAGGACGACGTTTAGCATCCGCCCAATGCTTAAAACGGTCCTGCGCAATTCTCAACCTCTCCTGAATATTCCTGACGATATCCACGGCCTCCACAATCATCTCAGGTCCCAACAACTCCCGATCACCAACGTCATCCCAACTCAATGGCGATCGACATTTCCTCCCATAAAGAGCGGCGAAAGGCGCCATGCCAATACTCGCCTGGAAGCTGTTGTTGTAAGAAAACTGATTCAGTATGAATATTACATATTTATTCCCCCTATTTCTGGGCATTTTGTGCATGAATATAGTTTAACTAAGCTTCATGATAAGCATAATTGAATTAAAATTGGTTTATGGAGCATATCGTTGATTTGTGCACAAAATAGAGTTTTTAGCGATCTTTGTAGCTTTCCATTATTTTTTATGTGCTCATAGTATTTTTTGTGGTGCTACATCTATTTTTCTGTACTTTTTGGAGCTTGGTGGAATTTTCTACAATTTTTGGAGGCTTAAAATGATTTTATATTGATTTTAGTTCATGGTTTAATTCATATTATTATTATTTGGACTAATTTCTACACCTCATACTTTTCAGATACTTCTAGGGGCCTTAGGGAATTTCCAGTATTTTCTGAGAATTTTCCTAAGCCTCTAGGTATTTTTCTTGAATTTTTGAAGGCGAAAAGCAATTTCTGAAAAATAAAAAGAAGCCCAGCAGGCCAGCCCAAATTCCACCAATTTGCCACTCTTAAGCTTATTTGCATGACCAGAAGCCAAAGAGACAAAAAATGAAGAGACATGTGAATTTAATTTCAAATAAAGAGTGGAAGATGAAGATGCCAAGATTTGAATGGTTTCATGTAATTTATTCTAAAATAAAGAATGGAAAATGAAGAGTCATGGAATTGATTCTCAAATAAAGAGTGGAGAAATGAAGAGCCAAGCACTATAAACCCCTTGGGATTCTAAGCCTATAAAAGGATGGGAGAGCTTCATCTTATGGCATTCCAATATATTCCATTATATCCCATTGTAATTCATTCTATAGCTGAAATAAAGAGGTTCTTGAGAGGCTCTTGGTGGGCTTGGAGGCAAGGAATTTGGAGGAGCTTGGAGAAGAAAAAGGGAAAAGAAGAAAGGACTCATTTGTAGCAACATTTGGTGATCTCTTTCCTTTGTCTTAGGTTTTCATGTGTGCTTAATTGGATTGTATAGATTTGATAATGATTTATATGAAGTTAGTATTTTTTATCCATATGAATTGCTAAATTTCTTTGCTTGGTTTGTGATTTGCTATGGAACTTTTGTTCACATGTTGATTTGGGTTCATTTGGATTGAATTATTTTTTTATGTGGCTTAAATTTAAGTTTCTAATTTAACTCTCTCATATGAATCCAAAAGATTATATTAGAGAACCGATCATCCCAAAAGGATGAGTTTTATCTTCTCAAAAAGAAGTATTAATTTCCATGAGACCTAATTTTTAAGCCACTACACTGTCCCATCATTTTTAACTCCCAAAAGGATATCCCCGATGACGCTTCCCCAAAAGGGACGCCATTGAGTCATAAAGAACCATAGCCCGTGACCGCTACCACTTCCAATTGTGACCCCAAAAGGGCTCCACAATTGAATCACATTTCACACTTGCTTTCACCTCCAAAAGAGTATTTTCCGATGGTGCATCCCCAAAAGGGACATCATTGAGTTGTAGGGTTATATTCTCACACTTAACATTGATCCTAACAAATCCACGATCCATGCATTCCTCCTATCTCCTTGTCACTTGCCTATCTACTCCTCCATCCCTCATTTTCATAGAGTAGTTTGATACATTTTACCACACTTACTTTCCACCACCACATCTTTGTTAGTAGTTGGACGTTCTCACACCCTTAGCTATCTTTGATCGACTCTGTGAATGCGAGACGACTTGTCCCTGAGTTCGACCCTGGGCTCACCAGGTTATTTTGTATTGCTTCGACACCCTTTCACTTCAGGGAGAGATCGTGTGCACCCTATTTGGATTGCGCACAATTTCGATTGAATCAATTGGCGCCGTTGCCGGGGACAACGATTTTTGCATTTCACATTTTTGGTTGGTTTTGGGGACCTTGGGTGTAGTACTTCCTTCTTTAGTGTTGAGTCTCTTTATTTCTTTATTTTGCACTTTTTGAGTCATTTTTTTTCTTAAAAAAATTTTGTGATGGACTTTCATGGCACAAAATTTCGATATGATGCACCTTCATCTTCTTTGCACAAGGACAGTTTATTGAAGCTCAAAATTGCCATCTTTGCACAGCGCGATGGTGAATCCTTCTTTCAGGCCTGGAGGAGGTTCACAGATGCAGTTAGTGGCTGTACACATCATGAATACACGGTTGATGTTCTCTTCCAGTTCTTCTACGAGGGGCTGCAGGAAGATGCACAAATTTTCATGGAGATGTTGGACAATGGAGCTTTCATGGAGTACACACCTGAGGATGCTTGGGACCGTCTAGAGTCCCTGAGTGAGGATGCTCCGACATTGGTGGGGACTCCAGAGGATTTGATGATGGAGCCGTCAGAGCTTCCTTGTGGTGATGTGTGCAGAGATGGAGAGGACAAGCATACAGTTTTGGATGATCATGAGGAGGATGCAGTTAAGGACACAAGTTCAGATATCATTGTAACTGAGCCTGGATTGTGTTTCCCTCTAGTTCTATTCCAGCATCTTTCACTCCTCTCCCCAGTGGTTGCATATCATATCGAGATTGGTGCACCTTTTTCAGGGAATGGTCATCATTATACGTTAATTTCTTTTAATCATTTTGATGACTATATTTGGGATGTTTTCATTAAAAATCATTTGAGTCCCACATTTACTAACATAATCCATCTTATGCAGGACAAATATGTATATCTGATGGAGATGCTGGGGATTGTGTTGGTGGCCGCTAGTGCTAAGCGTGGAGGAAGAATATTGGTGGAGGATCGCAAGGATATAATCGAGCAGCTTCCTCCCCTATTACATATTCGGGATCCACCATTTGCTAAGGTGTATTCCTTCCTTTAAGTGTAAATTAAAAATAAAATGAAATTAGTTTGCTTTCGCATGTTTTCTTTTTCTTTTTTATCATCTAGCATCGTTTTAATAAATCTAGTTTCCCTTCACACTTTGAGGACAAAGTTTATTTTTAGTTGGGGGTACTATGACGTTGGATGCTAGTTCGCTAGTTTTTGTTTTTTTTTAATAATTAAAAAAATTAATTCATCATCATCCGTTCATCTTTGAGCATATCGTTTGGTTGCCTTCTCCTATGCCTTTTTTTGCTTTGTCCCTAAAAGATTAATTCCATGTAATTTTTCAGATTATTATTTTGGTATCAAATTCATATATGTTTGAATGGCATGGTTTAATTTTTTTTCCATATGGATTCAAATGTTAATATGCAATGTATGAAACAAATCTATATGTCGTGATACTCACCTTGAAATAATTTGGAAAAAGTTTGGTGTAAGTAATTGCTTGAGTTAGGATGAATGGCTTAGTTTTTGATTGGATAGGGTGTGGCCAATGGTTTATGCTTTGTTTCTCCTACGAAGTGGGTGGATGAGTTGATAACTTGTGTTTAGAATGAGAAATAGAGTTATAATAAGTGAATGTTTCTTCTAATCAAGTTGAGTAGCCGGTGCCCCACGAAACATTGGGGAGGACGCCAAAGATGAGATTTAGGAGTCATTCTAGCCCTTTGTCTATATAGCGTTATCGCGTGTACACAAAGGTGGCCGTGTTTGCATCTCATAGCATTATTGCGTGAAAGCAAAACAAAAAACATAAAAAAAGAGAGAAAACAAAAAAATAGAAAAAGAAAAGAAAAGGAAAAATGTATATTTTCCTGGCAATAGGATATATACGAAAAAAATGATGAATAAATGAGGGAATAAAAAACATGAGTGATGCAATCTCAAACTCCCACTACTTAGAAGAAATATTTTTCGTATTGGCCATTTCATTGAAGGTTGAAAACTATGATATGATTTGTGAAATGTCCTAACAAATGCATACAATGCTTACTACTTTACTTTTCTTTGAATTAGATTGAGGAGAATGTCCTATGTTGTTCATTTTCATACAATGTGTATATTGACTTTGAAATCATTTGGAAATAATTTTTGGAGTAGGCCATGAAAATATCCTGAGTTTGTTGCTCGTTTTTTTCAATGGAATCCGAATTTATCACATATTTTGCTAGGGACTAGCAAATAGCTAGTTGGGGGTTGTGATTCAGTATGAATATTACATATTTATTCCCCCTATTTCTGGGCATTTTGTGCATGAATATAGTTTAATTAAGCTTCATGATAAGCATAATTGAATTAAAATTGGTTTATGGAGCATATCGTTGATTTGTGCACAAAATAGAGTTTTTAGCGATCTTTGTAGCTTTCCATTATTTTTTATGTGCTCATAGTATTTTTGTGGTGCTACATCTATTTTTCTGTACTTTTTGGAGCTTGGTGGAATTTTCTTCAATTTTTGGAGGCTTAAAATGATTTTATATTGATTTTAGTTCATGGTTTAATTCATATTATTATTATTTGGACTAATTTCTACACCTCATACTTTTCAGGTACTTCTAGGGGCCTTAGGGAATTTCCAGTATTTTCTGAGAATTTTCCTAAGCCTCTAGGTATTTTTCTTGAATTTTTGAAGGCGAAAAGCAATTTCTGAAAAATAAAAAGAAGCCCAGCAGGCCAGCCCAAATTCCACCAATTTGCCACTCTTAAGCTTATTTGCATGACCAGAAGCCAAAGAGACAAAAAATGAAGAGACATGTGAATTTAATTTCAAATAAAGAGTGGAAGATGAAGATGCCAAGATTTGAATGGTTTCATGTAATTTATTCTAAAATAAAGAATGGAAAATGAAGAGTCATGGAATTGATTCTCAAATAAAGAGTGGAGAAATGAAGAGCCAAGCACTATAAACCCCTTGGGATTCTAAGCCTATAAAAGGATGGGAGAGCTTCATCTTATGGCATTCCAATATATTCCATTATATCCCATTGTAATTCATTCTATAGCTGAAATAAAGAGGTTCTTGAGAGGCTCTTGGTGGGCTTGGAGGCAAGGAATTTGGAGGAGCTTGGAGAAGAAAAAGGGAAAAGAAGAAAGGACTCATTTGTAGCAACATTTGGTGATCTCTTTCCTTTGTCTTTGGTTTTCATTTGTGCATAATTGGGTTATATGGATTTGATAATGATTTATATGAAGTTAGTATTGTTTATCCATATGAATTGCTAAATTTCTTTGCATGGATCGTGATTTGCTATGGAACTTTTGTTCACATGTTGAGTTGGGTTCATTTGGATTGAATTATTTTTTATGTGGCTTAAATTTAAGTTTCTAATTTAATTCTCTTATATGAATCCAAAAGATTGTATTAGAGAACCGATCATCCCAAAAGGATGAGTTTGATCTTCTCAAAAAGAAGTATCAACTTAATTTTCATGAGACCTGATTCTTAAGCTACTACACTATCCCATCATTTTAACTCCCAAAAGGATATCCCCGATGACGCTTCCCCAAAAGGGACGCCATTGAGTCATAAAGAACCATAGCCCGTGACCGCTACCACTTCCAATTGTGACCCCAAAAGGGCTCCACAATTGAATCACATTTCACACTTGCTTTCACCTCCAAAAGAGTATTTTCCGATGGTGCATCCCCAAAAGGGACATCATTGAGTTGTAGGGTTATATTCTCACACTTAACATTGATCCTAACAAATCCACGATCCATGCGTTCCTCCTAGCTCCTTGCCACTTGCCTATCCAATCCTCTATCCCTCATTTTTATAGAGTAGTTTGATACATTTTACCACACATACTTTCCACCACCACATCTTTCTTAGTAGTTGGACGTTCTTACACCCTTAGCTATCTTTGATTGACTCTGTGAATGCGAGACGACTTGTCCCTGAGTTCGACCCTGGGCTCACCAGGTTATTTTGTATTGCTTCGACACCCTTTCACTTCAGGGGGAGATCGTGTGCACCCTATTTGGATTGCGCACAATTTCGATTGAATCAAAAACTCTACCAGATGTAGATGGTCTTCCCACGAACCCTTGAAATCCAACATGCACGCCCTCAGCATGTCTTCCAAAATCTGAATCGTCCTCTCGGACTGACCATCCGTCTGCGGATGGTACGCCGTGCTGAAACTCAGACGCGTACCCAAACTCTTTTGCAAACTCTGCCAGAACTGAGATGTGAACCTCGTGTCTCTGTCTGACACGATACTCACGGGGACTCCATGAAGTCACACGATCTCCTGCACGATTCACGTCACATCACTATCCAAACTAGGAAAAGGAAATAAAAACGGAGAGTAAAAGAATTTTACCTCCATATATCTCCTTGCTAGCGCCTCAGTGGACTGTCCCACCCGGAACGGAATAAAGTGCACAGATTTGGTCAATCGATCTACGATCACCCAAATCGCGTCATTCTGCTTCGGACTCCGAGGTAGTCCAGTCACGAAATCCATAGTGATGTGTTGCCACTTCCACTCCGGAATCGGAAGCGGTTGTAGCAACCCGGCCGTATGCTGATGCTCTGCCTTCACTTGCTGGCAAACCAAGCACTTGGCTACACTCCGAGCCACACTCCTCTTCATGCCATGCCACCAAAAATTCAGACGAAGATCCTGGTACATCTTGGTGCCTCCAGGATGCACAGAATACGACGAACTGTGTGCCTCCACCATCAACTCCTCTCTAATATCCCCAGCCGGCACACACAACCTGGCTCCAAACCTCAGCGAGCCATCCTCATGAATCAAAAAGTCAGTCCGCAGACCAGCTTCCACCTGCTCCCGAATCTTCACCAGCTTCGGATCCTCAGCCTGGCCAGCCTTAATCCGATCCACGATCGTCGACTGTACCTGCATGTACATCAACGATGAAGCCGCCCCAGGAAGAACAATCTCAACACCAGACTCGCAAAAATCCTGCTGCAATCTCCACTGCGAGGTCAAAATCATCACCGCTGGAAGCCCACTCAAAGCATCCGGAACCACATTCACCTTGCCAGGGTGAAACTGCAAATCAATATCATAATCCGTCATAAGCTCTAACCATCGACGCTGTCGTATATTGAGCTCCTTCTGAGTAAAAATATACTTCAAGCTTTTGTGATCGGTGAAGATTTTCACTTTCTCACTCAGCAGGAAGTGCCTCCAAATCTTAAGAGCGAACACAACGGCAGCCAACTCCAAGTCATGTGTCGGGTAATTCTTCTCATGAACCTTAAGCTGACGAGACGCATACGCCACAACATGTTCGTGCTGATGCAACACACAACCGAGACCCTTGCCAGAAGCATCACAAAAGATCTCAAATCCACCGTTGCGATCAGGCACAACAAGAATAGGGGCCGTCGTCAACCTCTCCTTCAGAACACCAAAAGCACTCTCACAATCACCCGACCAAATAAAAGCAACATCCTTCCGCGTCAACCTGGTCATCGGCTCAGCAATACGGGAAAAGTCCTTAATGAATCGTCGATAATAACCAGCAAGTCCAAGGAAACTCCGGATCTCAGACGCAGACGACGGAACAGGCCACTCCCTGATGGCCCTAATCTTCTCGGGATCCACTGAAATACCATCTCCAGTCACCACATGCCCGAGAAAAGCAACTCTATCCAGCCAAAACTCGCACTTCGAAAACTTAGCATACAAACGATGCTTCCTCAAGATCTCCAACACAGTCCTCAAGTGCGAGGCATGCTCTTCCTCCGACTTCGAATAGATCAGAATGTCGTCAATAAAGATAACAACAAACTTATCCAAAAAGTCGTAGAAAATCAGGTTCATCAGATTCATGAAAACTGCGGGCGCGTTAGTTACGCCGAAAGGCATAACCACAAACTCATAGTGTCCATACTTCGTCCTGAACGCTGTCTTCGGAACATCTCACTTCTTCACCTTCAACTGATGGTAACCACTCCTCAAATCCAATTTAGAAAACACCCTCGAACCTCCAAGCTGATCAAAGATATCATCGATGCGAGGCAACGGGTATTTATTCTTAATGGTCACCGCATTCAACTCCCGATAGTCCACGCACATGCGACGTGAACCATCCTTCTTCTTCACTAGCAGCATCGGTGCTCCCCACGGAGACACACTAGGGTTGATATAACCCTTCTGTAAAAGCTCATCCAACTGCTTCCGCAACTCTTCCAATTCTGCAGGTGCCATGCGATACGACGCCTTCGAAATTGGCTGCGCACCTGGAACAAGATCAATAGAAAATTCTAGAGCTCGATCAGGTGGCAAACCAGACATCTCCTCGGGGAAGACGTCGCCAAAATCACGCACCACAACTGGCCACTCCAGCTCCATCCGCATAGCCACAACCTCCACCGGCCTGGCCCGAAATCTGACAGGACCAAGCGAGCTGCTACCACGACTGAACTCAAATACTGGATGTCTGGGAATCTCGAACACCACCTTCTTCCTTCGACAGTCGATCGTAGCATAGAAGCTCGCAAGCCAGTCCATCCCAAGAACTGCATCATAGTTGATGATGTCGTGGACAATGAAATCAGCGAAAAGCTCATGTCCACAGACCACCAACGGGCAAGAATTACAACCACGATGCACCGAGACCACGCCATTCCTTGTAACGATATTCCAACTCTTGGGAAGAGGGGACGTCGACAAGGAATGCCTCTCCACGAAGCTCCGAGAAATAATGCACATCGATGCACCAGAGTCAAAGAGGACTCGTGCAGGAAACGTGCACACCAAAACCACACCTAACAAGCAATTAACAATCAAGCCCTAGTCTAGCAAACAATCATGTTCAAGCAAACAACACAATCTAACATTCAAACCAGCTAGGAAAGTAACAGCCAGGTTGAGGATTACCTGCAATAACCTCATCCACAGCCTCGCTCTCCACCGCGGTCATCAGAAAAGCCTGCCTCCTCGGCGGAACTGCCTGCTGAAAAGCCTGCCTCTGCGGAACAAGAGCTGCTCCACGTCCAGCAGAAACAGACGCTCGCTGCTGCAACGGCTGTGCTGCAACAGGTGCCCTCCGCAGCTGGTTCGCATGCCGACAATCCTTCGCGGTATGGGAAGCATCACCACAAACCAGACACTGGCCCAAAAACTTCCGACACTGATCCTTGATGTGGCCAGGCTTGCCGCAGAAATGACAAGTCTTCAGAATAGGCCCTCCTAGCCTCTTAAACTGAGCGGGCTGATTAGGCTTGAAACCAGGCCTAACCACCGCTCTGGCATGCTCCATAGGCCTCTTCCCAGCACCAGAAACATGCCCTCTCCTCTGACTCAGGTTCAGCTCCTGCCTCCTGGAAACGACCAAAACCTTCTGATAAGAGTCCAGATCGGAGGAAGACACAAAACTCTGGAGCTCCAAAGCAAGTCCCTGCAGGAACCTCTGAGCCCTCTCATCCGCATCCTGCACCATCTTCGGTGCGAACCGGCTCAGCCTAGTGAACTCTTGGTGGTACTGGTCCACCGTCAAGCTCCCTTGCTTCAGATCAATGAAGCGCTGCAGCATCTCCTTCTTCGCAGCCTTCGGAAAGAATTCCTCATCAAACCTGGACTTAAAGATAGCCCAAGCTATCGGCTCCACCAACATCTTCTCTTCCGCATCCCACCAGTTCCGAGCATTATCCTTGAGTTGCCTCCTCGCCAAATCAACCCATCCAGCCGGGGTGATCTTGGCCATCTTCAGATTGTCCTCGATGTTCCGAATCCACTCATTGGCAGCCAGAGGACCCTCAGACCCATCAAAATATGCGGGACCCAGCTCCCGAAATTGCTTCGCTCCCGGCTCAGAGCGAGGGGCATCTGGAAGAGCCCGGGCAGCTCGAGCAAGTGGAGCATTCTGGACTTGCAGGAGCACGCCCTGCTGCACTTTCATCATCTGCAACATCATCCGCATCATCTCACCGTTGGTGGGTTCCCGCTCAGGCTCCTCATCATGAGGGAGCGCACCACTACCCCCACCACGGGTGAATCGTCTTCCTGCCATCTAATGACACAGAAAACGAATCAGATTAGACTCATAGCTTATGACTCGGACGTCGAACTTAGTTTATTGGACATTCTAATATTATTATCGTCATTCCAAAAATCGCAGTTACAGAAGGACCTGCATGGGCCACCAACAAAACCTGTCACGACCCGCTTCCCAAAAATGGAGGCGAGACGTGAAAAGGTCCGCACGAGAGTGGAGCTGTGAAACCCCAAACTCGATAAGCGTAAATAAAACATAAGCAGGTCCCTGTAACCACAACGGAGCAACAATAATAATAAAAGGAGAGACAGAAATAAAATTCTCATATCTCATAAATTGTCCAACATGAAAATAAGTTCAACATCCAGAAAAGCCACCAGGCTAAAAGAAAGAGTCTAAAGGCCCAGAACAAGGCCAACAAAACAACACCGCAACAAGTATTAGGTGCTACGCACCGACGACAAAATAGCAGTCTAAACAAAGGAAAACACAACGAAAACACTAGGACTGGTCCCCAGTGTCCACGTACTCCCCGTCAAACACAAGCTCGGACTCGGCGTCAGCAAACACCTCGTCCTCAACAAGGTACTCAGGCTCATGATCTAACATGTGTCACCCAAAAGAGTAAAGGGGCACATGTCAGCAAGTCTAAAAGACTTGGGCAAGGAAACTGAAAGTAAGGCAACTAGCAACCTAGCAGTTTTAGTATGCATGACATGACAGTTATAACATGAGTGCACAAGCAAGACATGGTGAACCATAAGTACAAAAGAACAATTAACGGGACAAGACAAGAGTAGCCAAGCTACTAACAATCTCAATCAATTCACTATTCACGTTTCACTGTTGTTTGTAGATGTTTACGCCTTACAGCTGAATGGTATAACATTCACGCTGATTGGCCGCTTAACACTACCCCCAAAACCCAGAGTTTACGCCTTACCACTGCAGTTGCTGATCGGGCAGACTCCCAGTTGATTGGCCGCTTAACTCTTACCCCCAATACCCACAAGTAATCGAGCCAGGGTCCCCGCACACGAGCTCAGTAAATGAGCCGGGGTTGCCCCGCACAGGAGCTCGCATTCTAGTTCACGATTCATAAACAATTGGCGTAGGGGTGCACCTAGCCGGGAACAAGCATTTCGGGCATTGGCTATCAACCAACACATGGCCCGCTTCTGGAACACGAGCCAGGAACACAAACATTGTAGCGAAGCTACGCATTCACGGAAACACTTTAAGAATGCATTGACATGACAATTAATTTGCGTACCGTTAATAGAAATTAAACATGACATGGTAATTGTGCAACATGATATATGTCGGAACTAGCTTCGTTGTCAAGCTAGTTCCCCAATTTGCGCCTAGGCGAGTATCATTTCGTCGCCTAGCCTCTTTTACGCCTACAACAAGCAAGATGGCCTAAAACATGGCCTAAACCCTAAGTGGCAAGTTTCACTTGCCTAGCACCGGGGATGACGATCACGAAGGTTCGTCTCGCGGATGCTAATCTACGGGGAAATCGCTGTTATGGGGAAACGATCATCAAAACAACATTCATTCATTAGGGTTTTATAAAAAATACAGATAGGTTATGAAAACATCCAGAGATCGATTTCTTACCGAGAGGAGGCGGAAGAAACACTCCGGAGAACCTAGGTACCAGATCTGGAAACCAATGGAGAAGTTTGGGAAACTAGGGTTTTGGGGGGATTTGATGAGATTTTGGGGAAGATGAGAGGTAGAATGAGTTGATGGAGGGTTTAGATGATGGATCTTGGGCTTGGAATGAAGGAATAAGGGTTTAGGGAAGATGGGGGCTCAATGGGGGAGAAACTAGGGTTTTGGGTCGAGTGGAGGAAGAAGAAAACGTTTGGGAGGGGTATAAATAGGTTGGGCTGGCAGCTGCCCAGAAATTAGGGTTTTAACACAGACAAGTCGGTCAAAGAGCAACCACTGACCGACTAGTTTGGCAACTAGTCGGTCGGTCGACCAACGCAGACCGACTAAGTGTAAACAGTAACTTCTGAACGAAAATAGGATTTAGATTTAGTCGGTCGATGAACAACTACTGACCGACTAGTTTGACAACTAGTCGGTCGAAATATGAACTTAGACCGACTAAGAATGAACTGTACTGATACTAAAATTTAGATGATGTGTTAGTCGGTTAAAGAAGCATTGTCGACCGACTAGTTTGCAACCTAGTCGGTCAACCAACGTTCTTAGACCGACTAACGATAAACAGTAACTCCTGAATAATTTAGAAAGCCAACTAGTCGGTCCAAGAAGGATTGCCGACCGACTGGATCGTCATCTAGTCGGTCGGTGCCCCTTCTTACACCGGCTAATAAGCACCAAAAGTTCCGATACGGAGCACGGAGCTCCGGGATTGATTCCTATGACTCCTAGGCTTGATCTAATAGTAAGATACGACCGTTATGAAGCCCGTCACGAATGACATACTTCGAAATCGACGATCCTAAGGAAGAAACGAGAAAACACGACGAAACGATCGAAAATGAAAGCTACGGAGACGAAAACCACACAAAAGGAGAAAATCCACCAAAACATATATTATATTATAATAGATCCAGATACATGAAAACCAGTCGTTACATCTATATAATAGATTATACATGATTGCTAAGATTATCTTTAAAAGGTACTTTGATCTTTTTCTCTCCTAAGCCTAACAGAGTTCTTACAATGGACTTCCATCCTAACTTGGGAATTAAAAATAGTCATTAGCCTTCCATATCTAAGCTTTCGACCCACTTAGGCCCAATTGGGCTAAAAGCCTGGCATGATGGATCACTTATGCCTTAGGTTAGCCTTTACAATCCAAAGCAAGCCATCTAGCCTATGCAACTATGTCATAATAATTACCCATCATTCTAATCTTAGCTTCACTAAGCCGGGAGCGAGAAAGTTCTTGTTGGACCCGTTGTTCGGGAGTTGCTTGGATGCCACGTGTTGGGATACGTTGCACATGTGGATGGATGGACAAGTAGACACTAGGTGGAGTGATGGTTAGTGTATAAAAATTCCTCTAGAAAATCTACCTAAGTTTACAAATGGTGTTACTCAAATTAAACTTACTTAACAAATATTATACTTGCTGAAAAGATTGCAGCAGAAATAAATCACAAGCAAGATATAACTGCAACACAGAAAATGGATAGCAAACACAAACACGAGTTTACCCTGGTTCGGATACCCAAGTCCCACTTGGTTCCCGTAATCTACTCCAGCCACCTGAGTCCCACTCGGCTCAATCCAATATTTCACAAATACTTACAATTGCCTCTTCCATAGAGGTCTTACTTACATCAAATTTCTTCTCAAGGAAATAAACTCCCGCCTCAACACTTTCAGGATTTGCTCTTACTCATCTGGATGAATACAATTTTACATATAGCTTTGTTTTGAAGCTTCGTGTTGTGTTGGCTATAGTAGAAAACTTTGATCTCTAAAGATGTTGGAATGAATGCTTTTGAGATCAAGAAAACTTTGGCTAAAGAATTTAAGAAATCTTTAAAGCATTGGCCAAAGAAAGAGACTTGAAGGCTTTTAAGAGAGCTTTAAACAATCTTTTCAAAATTTAATTATTTGCTCATTAAATTCTCACTAAAAGCCTCAGTAAATTAAACCTATATAGGGGTGAAAAATCGATGAAAATCTGTTCTAAAAACACCCCTCCAACATATTGAAAAAAAAAGCTTTTCGGAAATCGCGGAACTGTGCTTTCTTTCTGTTGGGCTGTCGGTAATCAACTACAGTACAACTGGTAACAACTATCCAGACAACTGTAGTCGATTATCAGAACCACTATAGTTGATTTTGATGAGTGTTCATTATATATATTTTTTGTGCTTTATTCCTATGCATATCACGCCGTTTTATCGCCCGTTCCACATCATTTCTCCCATTTTTAGTTTCTTTTTACTATTGAGTCTCTTATGCATATTGCAGGTGCAAATGAATGATTTTGGGACCCTATAGCAAAGGTTCAAGCAATGGAGCAAAGCGAGAAGCGAACTGGAGCCTAAAAAGCCGAAGAAGGAGATGAGGAAAATGTGCAACATGCTGATCAATGTGGTCGCGTCACCAGGACACTCCCAAGTTGCCAAAACCCCATCGATGTGGTCGTGTGAGCAGATAAAATGGCCGCGTCACTTCGGAGCCAAAGAGAGGAGATATCAACTTCGATGCGGTCGTTTGAGCAGGCGGCGCAACCGCGTCGTACAAAAAGAGCTAAAGGCTCCAAACGGTCGCTCAACGCGGCCATTTGGATAAGGATTCTGAAGAAGATGAACCCCAAACGATGCGGTCGCATCGATATCAAACAGAGAAGCTGCATCAATTTTGAGAGCATGCGGCCGTGTCGAATTAGACACGACTATGCCGATAGTGTTCCTGAGGGTTTTCTGGGCACCGTCAAGGGCATTTTTGAGAACCTTTGGGAATTTTTGTGGGGCATATATATCTTTCTTCCTCCTCTGAGTGAAAGGACGTCTTTTGCAGAGCTTTTTGAGGGTTTTCTCAGAGGATTTTCAGGTGTAACAGTGATTATTCTGTACAACTTTTTGTAACTCTTTTTGTTCTTTTGGATTCTAGTTCTCAATTTTGCAATAGAATTAGTTTTTCTTATTTCTTTTCATTATGGATTTTTATCTCATCTACATTGCTATGATGATTCAATTGATGAATTCAATTACATTCTTATTGATGGATCGTGCGTAGTCGCCCATCTAGGGCCATGGGTTGAGCCCTATTGGATTTGGCCATGGATTGATAGGAATTGGTTGGTTGTTGCATAACTGGAGATTAGGGGTATGCTAGGATGATTATTATTGATGCACCCCCTTGTGGATAAATAGATTAGTCGAGAGTGGAAGCTAGGGCTTATCAAAGGTTTTTGCTTGCTACATCAATTCATACTATCCATGTCACCAACGTGAGTTGGGCGTGGATTAGAGCCCTCCTAGAATAGATCTGAATCATATCCACATGAATGGCATGGAAGAAGATTGATGATATTTGTCGGACGTAATGTGATGCACCCGGAACTAATACCAAAAACCCACCTAGCAATGGTACGAACGTCAAGGCTAGATGTATCCCAAATGTAACTCCCGTAGGGTATCGCAAGTGCGCAGTGTTAAGTTATAATATAAAAGATATCAATCCCACAGGGAGGTGAATGCTATTATTCTCTTGGGTAATCTCTAAATATCTAGAATAATGCTAGCAGTCGGTTTCAGAAGATTGTTTGTATCAGATTTATCTTTCAAGCAAGATTATAATCAATAATAAAAGACTAGGGGCATTAAGACTCACCGCTAGGATCGTCGGATGTCGATGCTAGGTTAGAACTCTTACATTGCATTGGCTTTATTAAGGGTTGTCGCATCTAAGATGTAGAACAATGGCCAACTAAAATTAGCACTATTTGTCTAACGTATCGCACGCTTACCCCCACTCTCATGGGTGGCCTCACATACGATCCGTGCATTAGGATTGACAACTATTCATGCCACTCTCGTGGATAGAATGATCCCCATTCTTGTCACTCTCGTGGATAGAACTTCGATGTGTATTTTGGTGGCTCTCATTGACGCATGTGATTGGTTTGAGATGAGGTAAGTTACGATGAATACAGAACTTCTATGAGAGTGACCTATCGAAGTTCTATCGAAGTTCCATGAGAGTGACCAAGCACATTTACACGATGAATACAGAACTTCTATGAGAGCCACCAAAATTTTAAAGTATAAATACGATGAATACAGAACTAATACACTGAAATAGTTGAAGTTTTATTTAGTATAAGAAGTATTTAAAATTAGCATATGGTCGGTTGTTTTGAAATCTGTTGTAGTATAGTAAGAAAAATGCCATACATAATTATGATTCACGTCCTTGCGGTCCAGCGGATACGGCCAGGGAAGTGACTAAGCCAGGATCACTTACCCCAGTCTAGCAAGGGTGATCCAACAAACTTAGCCAAGCACATTGACTGGATTATGGTCCATTGAAGGAAGCTTATCATTTATATGCGTGACATCAACAAAAGGGTTTAAAGATGAAGACCTCCATACATAGAAAGTAAAATACGCGGGTATGGATGGTATACCCATCGAAGTTCGATCCACGAGAGTGACCAAGCACATTTACACATCGAAGTTCTATGAGAGCCAAGCACATTTACGGATGGGATTGGTTTGAGATGAGGTAAGTTAGTTGATATGAACACCACGAACTTAGAATAATCCATTTGCAAGAAGAGAGATAGAGTGATGTGTTCAAAAGTTATATTTGGATAAACACATACATAATGACTTCAATAGGACTCCATATTATGAGTGGTGCACAAGAAGACAAATACATTACGGATTTGGAATTCATATTAGTAGCAGCTGAGAGCAACTTTGTAAATATTACATGATTTATGATGACGATGATGATTAGTAGAATATATAAAGTAGGAAGACTTCATCGTACAGATCGGGTGATGGAGACGTCAGAAATGATATGATATGTTGATACGAATGGATAGTTGCATAAATTGATTTAAGTTGCTTGTAATAAGAAACAATAAGAAATGATGAGATGTGATTTAATAGTTTGTTAATTAAGGTGTTTAAACTTATGAGTTGTCACGATGAAGATGACTTAGAAGCATGATAAATATTGAAGATTGATGGTGACGTATACTAGGCGTATTTGTACTTGTCGTCTTATGTTAGTAATTGGTAAAGCTCTGTTGTATAAATGGATTAATTGGAATTGGGATTTGTGGATGTCACAATTATAGTGCTACATGTTAAGTTAGACGATGATCAACGTGATGGCATGTTATGGATAAGACGCCTTATGGGAAGAAATATTTTCGGAGAAATTGGCTACAGAGAAACTATACATTGGAGATTTCGCAAAGATGTTACTGCCCTATCAACAGATGATAAGTGAAGAACGCGGAAATTGAAGGATGTTATTGATTGATGATATTTAGTAAGATTGTCTTGTATAAAATATTGGTTATTTTGAAGTGAGGACTTTGAGTTAGAAATTCGAACGATAAGGTTGGATCTGTAATTAAGTGCTAGGATGTGATTATGGTTATAGAGTTGTTCGATGAAAAGACAAGCGGTGATGATTTATTTTAGTAACACTTGTTTGGGTTTATGAGTTTACAACACTGATTCATTTCATAGGTCTGAAGAGATCCCATGAGTTCATCCAATCTCATAGTGGATGTGTTCCTCACTTCTTCAATGGCCGCAATCTTCGCAGAGAACTTATCGGGTAGGGATCTCAAGGTTTTTTCAACCAACTTCTTTTGAGAGTACTTCTTCCCCAATTGAAATGCCTGATTAGATATATCACGCAGTCTCCCATTGAACTCAGCCACAGTCTCATCATCATTCATCCTGAGATTTTCAATTGGTATCAGAGCAGGTCACCTGTGTATCTTTGTTTTTCAAAGAAGGTGTGATCTTGAATTTCAGTACGTGAATCATGGCTACACGAGAAGGTGCCTCCGTTGTTCGTCCTCCATTGCTCATTGGTACAAATTACACTTACTGGAAGTCTCGGATGCGTGTATTCATTAAGTCCATTGATGAGAAGGCTTGGATCGCTGTCAGTGAAGGATGGACACCGCCAACCGAAATCGACGAAGATGGCGAAGAACACCTCAAGTCGGCAAGAGACTGGAGTCGGGTTGAAGAACATGCGGCCTTGTGCAATTCTAAAGCAATTAATGCTATTTTTTCCGCTGTCGATGAAGAGCAATTCAAATTAATCTCTACGTGTGAGTATGCAAAGGAAGCGTGGGATATACTGCAGAATATTCATGAAGGCACCAGTACGGTAAGAGCATCTAAACTTCAAATGCTCGCATCTCAATTTGAAAATCTCAGGATGAATGATGATGAGACTGTGGCTGAGTTCAATGGGAGACTGCGTGATATATCTAATCAGGCATTTCAATTGGGGAAGAAGTACTCTCAAAAGAAGTTGGTTGAAAAAACCTTGAGATCCCTACCCGATAAGTTCTCTGCGAAGATTGCGGCCATTGAAGAAGTGAGGAACACATCCACTATGAGATTGGATGAACTCATGGGATCTCTTCAGACCTATGAAATGAATCTGAAGCCGAACCACAAGGATAAAGGGGTGGCGTTAAAGGTTGAAGTCAGTAAAACATCTAAGTCTGAAAATGACTCGGATATTGATGATGACATTGATCAGCTGACTAAGAATCTCAACAGAATGATGAGGAAGATAAGTAACAAGGGACAGAATTACAGATCTGCCAACAAGGAATCAAGACCGTATCTTCCTACAGCTGGAAAGACAATCAGTCACCCCGCACAGAGGTATGAGCCAAAGAGTAAGGGTAAAGGAATACAATGCAGGGAGTGCGAAGGTTTCGGTCATATACAGGCCGAATGTGCTAATACCCTCAAGAAGAAAAAGGGGAAATCATTAGCTAGTACCTGGAGTGATGAGGATTCAGAAGGAAGTTCTGGAAATGAGGACAACACCAGCAACTATGTGGCTTTTCCGGCTATTCTTGATGATCAATCTGATGGGTATACTCCTAGCTGTGTTGGACTTAATGTTGCGACAACTAGTGCAACATTAGAGAACAAAACTGCAAATGTCAGACAGAATGTTGCAACATTATGTTCAACATCATGTTCAACATCATGTACAACATCTACAATCGAATCAGATTTTGAAGCTGACAGCGATGAGGAAGTTAGTAACAATGATATCCGAAAAGCATACCAGATGATGTTTGAGAAGTGGGTGCAAATCTGCAATATCAACAAAGTCTTGAAGGTGGAGAATGAAAGACTGAAGAAAGAGAAGGAGGAGGTCAAAATCGAATGTCTGAAAGCTGAGGGAAACTGCAGAGAATTGGAAAGAAACTTCAGAAATGTTCTTCTCAGGGCAGAGAAAGCTGAATGCACATTGGAGAAGTGGAATTCTGGAAAAGCAAAGCTGGATGATATCTTAAACATGGGAAAGATTTCTGGAGATCGCACCGGAGTGGGATTCAATAGAGGAGCTTTTTATAATGTGTCTGCTGAAAGAAGAAATCAAGTTACCAAAGAACTTGAAAGAATGTGTCAACACAATGGCCATGATCAAAAGAAGAGGCAGATTAGAGGCATAAAAGGTGGTCGTTCTGTGTGCAGTTACTGCAAGATCAAAGGCCATACTGAGAGAAACTGCTTCAGCCGCATGCGACATTGGGCAGAAGGAAGAAATGTTAGACACCCTGATATGAAGATGAAGAAGCAATGGGTCAGAAAGTCTGAATTATACAGCAAGAACACTACAACTTCAGAGAAAACTCTTCATGTTGTGACTAATGTTGTAACATTAGATACAACACAGAACAATGTAGCTGCAGATGTTACGACAGCAGACTCGACATCTCCCCTCGATAATCACTGTGAGCAATCTGTGCCAAAGTCTCATGAATCTTCCTCGAGAATCATTAGAGTGCTATCTCGCCGTTCTGCTCATTGCTCTTCCTCCGCCGGTGCCAATGGATCTTCGCATGTACCTTCTGTCAACACCGTCGATGTTTTCAATTCTCCAACTACTTTTCGGCCCCTCAGAGCTCGACTTCTACCCTGGACATCATTTCATTCGTCACCCTACTGTCAGATGTGAGGTATTTGTTCTTCCCCCTTTTCCGCTGCGCCTGAGGATTTTTTTCTAATAAGAAGACCAGAAAGGGGGAGAATAATTTTTTTTTAGACATGATGCTAGCTGAAAAGTATTAGAGTCACGAGGACATACTTTTTCTGATTTTTGGCTGTCGCTTCTGAGATGATCTATGCTTGGGTTGTTCTAGTAAGGGGGAGAATGTGGTTTGGATTATTGTGGCTCAAAGGGGGAGAATGTGTGCTTGGTTGGTGACTGCTTTGGGTTGTGCCACATAATGCCAAAGGGGGAGATTGTTAGGGTTGAATTTCTGTGGATATTTGTTGGCATTAGTGGCACTATATCTGGAGAGCTCAGTTTGTGGAATCTGTATTGTCTTTGAGCAATTTGAGCAAAATGTTGAACATTTTGTTGAACATTTTGTTGAACACGGGATCTGGAACAATTGGTCGTATACAGAAACGCGGCTGTGGTCTACAAATTTGTCGTGGTGATCTCAGATCTGATTTGTAGCCTATAATATCGGAGGTTCCTGAATTGATTGATTCCAGATATTGGTGAGGGTTTTATACTCCTTCTTACCCGCATTAGTTCCTTAATTGATGGAGGTTTGTTGAGAATATTTGGGAATCTGGTTAGTTCCTAAATTGATGGGAGGAAATATTTACTGAGATTTATTGGTTTTATTTACCAGAAATATATTCTTATTCTATGGGCAAAATATCCGCATGCGATTTGTTTTTATCATTTTACCCGAAATAGATTCGGTGGTTCCTTGAATATAGGATTCCTTACCCGAAGTGATCCTTGAAATATTGGCGGATATTCTGCATTAAAGAGGAAGTTATTTACCCGGATATAGTGGTTACAAAATCTGATTGGGTTCATATCTGAATGGTTGTGCGGTTGAAGATATGTGCGGTTGAAGATTCTATATATGAATGTTTTCAGATCTCGCATTATTGTTTAGATCTTCTCCAGATACTCGGTTGAATGCAGGTATGCATAAGATTTGCTGACGGAGGTGAATGAAAGTTTCAATCCACAACCGAGGTATGAAAGAACCTATTTATTGGCCATGTTGTATATTATGTTGAACGTTATTATACAACATTATGTACAACATGCTGTGTTAGAAGGCTGGAATTGATTGGCGCACTTCAGCGGTTATCAAAGGTGGATTACTTCAGATCTCATGTTATCTCTTTTAGGTATTCGGGTATCTTCTGTTGAAGATACATTTGGAAGTTGCAATCTCTCGTTATTATTGTTGATTCGGTTGGAGAGAATCTCGCCCACTTATTGTTGTTGCTATCTTTAGAAGATTTGGCGGAATTATTTCCTAGCTGGTTCCGTTAATTGTGGGCGCCCAATCTTCTGTGATTTAATTGAGCAATCTTCCTTAACTACTCCACGATTGAGGGGGAGACGAGTGGTTAAGGTTGCAAAGATTGGCGGCTAGGGTGAGGACTGTTTGACGAAAGTTTTTTTGAAGAACTCCAGGAGTAGGCCGACTGCTACGCACGTAGGATCAAGGGAGTTGATCTAGTCGGTTGTGCAAGGGGAGCTTGCTGGCAAGGGGAGCTTGCCAAGAATACTTCACGGGGTTGATTGCGATCACCCCTCACGGTTTGTATTAAGGGGGAGGGTGTTCTTCCTTAGAGAAGCGTGATTATTAGAGTTTGTATTCTCTGATTATTATAGTGGAGTATTCTATTTTTCTGGGCGTGGCCCCGCAGATGTAGGTGTGCGCACCGAACTGCGTTACCAAGTTTCTTGTGTCACCTTGGTGTTGATGTGTGTTTAATCTTTGTGTTTTTCTTGATTATTCCCACGTATTGAAAACTTTCAAACACCCATGGTGTTAAAATATTTGGGGTTACAGTTGGGAGTATATTTATATATTTGTATTTTATTATTTTCTCACCCGTGTCCTTGCACATCTTTGGTAGCCGTTCCTATTCTGAGCGGACCTCCTCACGTCTCGCCTTCCATATTAGGAAAGCGGGGCGTGACAAATTTCCTTTCCAAGTACTTTGAGAGGATTCACGATATCTACAAAGCAAGAGAACATAGAGTTAATATTTTCATTAGGAAGTATAGAAAAGTTCTCATACTTTTGTAGCAACATACAAATACGAGTCTTTTAACTTCAGATGTCCCTTCATGGGTCACTTCTAACCTAGTCCAAATCTCTTTCGATGTGGCACAAGAGCAAATACGATTGTATTCAACTTTATTAAGACCACAAAACAAGAAGCTCATGGCCTTAGCATTTAAGCTCTCTAATCGTTCATTTTCCTTGTATTGATCTGGCGTAGGTTTATCAACTTGGGTGAAGCCTTCATTAATAATTTTCAACAAGGCCATGTCAATGCCATTGATGTGGATGTACATCCTTTGTTTCCAATTGCTGGAATCGGTGCCATCAAATAAAGGTGATCGTAAATACGAATGACCTTCCTTTTTGTTGTTAGGGTCAGTGGAATAGGTATAGTAAATTTGTACCATAAGGATCGAAATTTCACTAGACTTTGAGTCCAAAGAAATCCCGCTCTAATATCAAATGAAAAACACACTCTAGAGGAGGGGAATAGGGTACTAGGCTCCCTACTCCGACCCCAAATCCATGAGGGTTTCACACTCTTTTATAACCAAAAAGAGAAAAACAAACCGATCACACTTCCAGGTAATGATGCCATCGTACAAGCTATAGTTTTCAAAAGTTAAAGCACAAAGATAGTTTCTGAATAAAACTATTCCAAAATATGATCTAACACCAAAATAAAACTGAAAAGAACTCACCGTGATGTAGATCGTCTCTCAATGAATTTGTAGGGGCAAACCGCATTCAATTCTGAAGTGTGTAAAGAAAGTTGTCGCCTTTTCAGATCCACATATGCAAATCTCATTCTTCTTCTTCTTCTTCTTCGTGCACTTGAAGATTTGATGAATGGAGGATCACGGCCGGCTAGCAAGGATGAAAAAATCGCTGGAGATTTTTGCTAGATGCTTCAATAATTTTTCTCCAAAGGATGGCATTCATTTTATAGGTGAGGCGGAGTTTTCTTCAATTTGAAACTCTTGATCTTCAAATCTTCTTTCAAATCTTCAATTCAATATTCATTGATTTGATAGATATATTCTATTTGGAAACTCATCTTCAAATTGATCTTTCAAATGATTAAAAACTCTTCCAAATTGATTAAAGTCAAACCTGGACATTTGACTGGTCAAACTGGTCAAATTAGGGCTTGATATGGACTCTACTGCTCGACACGGCCGTGTGTCAATTTGGCGCGGTATTGTTGTTTGAAATATGCCTTATCTGCTATTTCAAAGTTTTAGCACGGCCGTATTAGCACTGTGTAGAATTTCAGAAACCTTTTTTGGGCACTGTTGTGCTGCACAGCCGTGTTGGCACTATGCGGGATTTCAGAAACTATTTTTTCAACACGGCCGTGCTGCACGGCCATGTTGGCACTATGTAGGATTTGAGAAACAGTTTTTTCGACACTGCCATTCGCACGGCCGTGTCAGATCCAGTACTGCCTGTGTCAGCACTATGCAGGATTTCAAACTATTTTCTCGACACTGCCGTCTGCACGACCGTGTCAGATCCAGTACTACCCGTGTCAGCTTTGGACCTTCATGCACACTTCATATTCTGATATGCACTGCCCGTGCTGTGGACAGCACGAGCACTGCTCGTGCTGCTGACAGTACTGCCCGTGCTACCCCCGTTTTTGCACATAGGTTGATGCTAAGGTACGGGAACCATAAGTGTGGATGATGCAAGAATCTTTGCAACAGATGACCCAGGCAGGGTTTCGCTGGGCTGAGGTCTTCCTTCGGTACTTGAAGCAGATTGGAAGAACGTCAGAGGGAACGGATTGGGTGGCCCTTTGATTCGACTCCGATGCTTAAGTCATGTCCAAGTAGAAGGAAGGATGTTTGTAGGTGTGTAGCTGAGCGTTACGGATTGCGTACCTCATGAAGGATATAATCTGATGTTTATTAGAGTCAGGTGTTAATTACACCACGTCAGAGAGTTACGAGGATCCCCAATTTTCCGGCATAGGTGGTTCCCTAGATTAGGCCCGTGGTTACGTACGTCATCTATACATATCTCTAAAATTATTTTTTTAAAAAGGGAACCCTTGACCTTTCTTCCCATCTGATTTCTTCATGTCATCCACAACCCAGCACACCATTAAGCAGCTCTCCCGATCAAATGCCTGCAAATTATATGTAAACAGACTCCTGATACATCAAAATATACACACCTCTCTCTAATTAATTCTACACATACATATACATGATATTAACTGTACTGATTCTCAAACACGCTACAAAGTTGAATTAGATGCTAACTAACTAAGCTATATAGAGATCATGCATATAATTAACTACGAACTAATTTAAGACCACATGGAAGAATAATCGGCTCGGCTCATCTCAGCCTCCAGTGCTTCCATCTGCATCTCCAGCCCTCTCAGCTTCTCGTTCATGCTGTTGAGCCTTCTCCTCGCAGCCTCATCTGCACCAATATGTTCCAAATTATCATACAACTGATGATTTTTGTCAAAAAAACAATAATTAAGTGCATATTTAGATGCGTACGTACCAAACTGCGAGACGAACTCGGACACGGACAGCACTTGACCGCTCGGAGTTGTGATGGTGGTGGCGGCGACTGCAGTGGCCGCAGCAGAGGCGGCACCGGCGGCGGCGGCCGCGGCCGCGGACCTGTACCCGGCGCGATGGGCGACCCCCATCCGCAGTCTCTTCAACCCCTCTTCCTTCCTTCCCAACATCGCTTTTTTTTCCCTTCTTTTTTTATTGCTCTCCCTCTCAGATCATCAAATACGTGACTTCATCTGCCCGAAGACTAACATGGTTAATATATACAGCGAATTGGGCCTTCAAATGCAATAAAATTGGGCAAGTCCAAATCAGGGCTTTGCCGTGGGGGCCAAACAAAAACATAGATGCTAAGATTTGACCAGCTGGGAACTCTGACCACTACGCCGTCGTACTAACCACTCTTCTTGGTTTATTAAATGGCGGGAACGTTCCTGAAGAGAGAAAAGTACTGATGAGAGAAAAGTCTTCCTCTCTTCAGTACAAACAGCAGAGGAACCGGCTGTCAGTTTTGACCAAAGAACCCATCGTGTATACAATCTCTTCCTCAAATCTTAAGCATGAGGGCGGTTATATAAATCTTCACCCTTCGTCTAACAAAGAAGAAGCACACAATGATCTCTCCAGAAGCTCATTACAATATCTCTCAAAGTTGGCTCTCTCAAATGGCAGCTCAAATCCGCTCCAATGTGTTTTTTCACGAAATCCCAACCTAACCCCATATTTATAACCCTAGGTTACAATAGGTGTCGTCATTGTCTAGGAATTCCTAAGGATACGGATACCGACAATTACGGCATCCAATCCAATCACCGCTCTACGCACTTAATGCGCCGCATCCTAGTGGGCCTCTGCCGCATTCCAATGGGCTCTCTTTGACCGAGCGATCTCCTTCTGTGCCAAACGATCGAAGTGCCGAGCCATGCGTACGAGCCATCGCCACGACCGTTCGACCGAAGACGGACTCTAACCGAGTTACGACCGAACGACCCAATGTCGAGCGATCGACCATCAGACTCGAACTGACGATCGATTGACCAACTACGCAGTAGAAGACCAAATGCTTATCATCCTCTTATCTGACTTGTGCAGAGTCAGATAGGTCGAACCCGAGCACAGTCGAGTTATCTCTGCACAAGATAACTCGTTTGTACAACCAACGCTTCTCATGTGCCGAGTCGAGCCAACTTTCACACCTAAATCCCTTTTACGACACTTGCTACAATTAGAGAGGCCACAAGTCTAATGCTCAGCTTATTTATAGTTGTTATGATGATCGAAGGCTATGGGCCTGCCGATGGCCTTACCATCAAGTTTATAATTCCAGACACCTCGTCATCATAGATGTTGCCTTAAAGAAGCACTTTTCTTATTTATTATGAAACAGTATTTATGTTTAGTATCAATAAAGCGGTTCGACGCCTAGTTAGTTCTCATTTCTCTAGACAATATTGCTTTCAAATAGATCTTTGCAAGCAAATGATCAAAAGAAGAGAAAAATCATCACAAGCTCACAACAAACTGCTAGCCCTCAGTGTTACAACTGTCACCTTGGGAGACAATTTTGTTCTATAACACCGACTCGCATACACGACTATCACTCGATTAATCACGGTCTTATTTTTTTTCATTTAGCATTTTGATTTTTACCACTTGATGATGCTTTAGCTTTCTGAGGGATGAACCGAACCTATATCCACAGGTAAGGTCCACCTCTCACTGGAATCACAAAAACTTGCTCCCAATGTGAGTTCTCCTAAAGCATATGGGTCCCTCATTCATTGGCTACTAAGGGCTCATCAGCGATGGCTTTGTGTTTGCTAAAGATCACTACAGGAAACTTACGAGGTGAAAGATATGGATGAGAATATGTTCTAGAATTAGTAAAGGATTTGCAGGGATGATGATGTGGCATGTCCAATTGGAAGCCTAATCGGGGTTTGGGCATGCTCATTCTCATCCCTAGTGAAAGAAGCATTAACCTTACAAGGCAGAATGAAACTTTCCCTTACCTCTGGAGGCAAGATGAACATATTAACCAGCTTCGACCTAATTTGAACCCCAAGGTAGGGTTTCTCAACTGACCTTTTACGCCTATATAAATAAGTAAAATATACAAAGTATAATCCCCTACAGGATAAAACCCCTAAGATTGCACATATTTTACCTCAAATATATCATATTCTTCCAAGAAGCAGATCTAACTTGGACTCAGAGTGAAGGAAGAATCCCGTCTCCCATAACATGTGTTCATATGGATAAATACTAAATAGGCCAAGATCTCCTTCCTTTATGCGGACTACATAGTTGTACACTTACTAAATGGTTTGCGATCTCATATTGCATGTACAATTATTGTTTGTAAATGGATTCCAAAAATCTATGTTGCAACCAATTCTATAAAACTCTACAACTCACAAGTCATAAACGATAAAACCCAATCAACCAAAGCCAAACCCTATATTTAACTTTTTGTTACAATCACTGAAAGCAATGACATCATTTATGCGGCACACTTCAGCAATCATTGAACTTCGGACGAATTTTTTTTAAAAAAACCAAAAATAAAATGATTGCTCATGAAGTTTAATGTACTAATAATGACCGAGGTTGGCAACCCCTACCATTTTTTGTATGAAATCACCCGTGACACTGACGTGGTAAAAGTTGGTCAATACGGATACATATTTTTCAATTTGATGAATTTTAGTAATTATTTTTAATTTTTTGCCTTTTTTATGACTCCAATAATATTTATTCAACTCAGACGGTGTCATCATTGGATCCCTATAATCAGAATCATATATGTGGGAATCAACAGCTAAAGAATAATTCTACAACAGGCTAATTGTCAACAACAAAAAAAACAATTGGGCCCTCATAATCAGAATCATATATATTTGAGAGCAACAGCTAAAGAATGTTTCTGGAAAGAACCAAGAGTCAAAAACTTTTAATGGCAGACCAGGAAACTGGGAGCAATCTTTTTCAAACCGTGCTTCAATGAAAAACAGTTATCCCACAGGTTATGCCTACGTATGGTGTATGAGATCGGAGAAAGAAATGCAGGAGCTTGCACAATAGTCCTCTTATTGTGGATGAGCCTCAGTTAGAGCTTACATCATATTGATTACTAGTTTCTTCTTGAAGTATCCGACTTCAAAGGATGATGTAAGTGCATAGGTGGCCGATGGTTATCATATGATGCAAAGACTCTTCTCTTTAGCTTTCCAATAAGATCATATTCATCCAAAATATAGTCCGAATGAGAGAGATTCAACCGGATGAAAAAGCTTTCCAATAAGAATAGTTACAAAAGAAAAATAGAACAGATGCCACCACAGCGTGGCAGGGAAACCCCTTCCCCCTTTATCTCATCATGCACCCGTTAAAGCCTTAGTCTCAACCTTTCCGCCATAAGCCACCATGATTCCATCCCGTGGAAGGCAATGCTCTGTAATCCTCGAACCATGCTCATCGCCTCCATGGGTTTGAGAGGAACTCATCCCTGTGCCAGGGTGCCCTGGCATGATAGGCATCGTCGTGCCAGGGGTGCCCTGCCAAAGGAGGTGTTTACGTGTGTTTTCTCACCACTAATATTGTTGGATGATTCTTGATGATTGTACGGTTGCAGTAGCTGGCGTAGGATGACGTTGGCAGCTGACTGGGTACTGAGCGAGCTCATCCGGGTTGAATATGCCTTAATCCGAGCTATTTCAGCCAAGTCCGAGCTATTTTCAGGCTACCTTCAGCTTCCTGCAACATGAAAAACTCGTTAGGTAGGGTCGGATCTAGCGTCCGACCTAATTACATCCGATGCTTAAGGTAGATAGTGACTCAAAGAATCTTGTGATAACTATGACCGATCTGTTGGGAGATCAACCGATAGTAATCTCGTCGAGATATGGAGGAAATGTAAAATTTTAGATAAATCATATACTAGTATAGGAGTACCTGACTTTTTTTGGTTCTCGGTCATTCTCCCTCTCCAATTTTCTGTAGACTACTTATATGCAATTGCTTTTGAAGGACGTTAAAAGGTAATGTCCGAGCTAGTAAACTACTTTAATGCTTTTGGTATGAGTTGTGACCATTGATGAAGAGTTTAACGTTAATGCCTTCATTCTGACCTGATGTTTTAAAGGAAGAAGCCCAATGGTCAGTTAGGATGTCGTCTTACATATGAAGATGCAGTCGGCTTCACGTGATGACCCCTGGGCGTTGTGACGAAGCTATGAGCTTTACTGAGCTTTTGGGTATGTTCGCTCAAATAAACAACTGATTAATCATAGGGTTGGCCCAGTGTTGTATTAATGGCCCTTATCTCACGAGCTCAACCGCTATGACGGTTGAGGTCGGGTGATGGGGCACTTGTTAATTGAATGGGTACGACAGTCGAAACAAGTTGGACAAAGTGAAATAGCGGCCCCAACCCATATTGCCAGAGCTGTTCGCTGAGGAGAGCATATGCGAACTGGAGGACAATGGCTCAAAGATATCATTGCAACTGAGCATACTGACTTGGCATAACGGAGAAGAGATGACCCCGGTCGTATAACTAGATCGGCCAGCGATGGCAGTTACCTAAGCGGCCCCCGATCGCATAGCAGATCAGCCTGCGAGGTCCGTTGAGAGTGATCCTCGATCATATATGTTGTCGTCCCAAATATATACTACAAGCGCATGGTGAGGTTGTAGCGCTATACGGTTCGTCCACTGGGAGACAGTTGTTGAGTACTAATTTCTCCCTAAGTTTGTTAACTATGCGATCAATAAGTGGCTAAAAGGTGAATAATGAGAGAAAAATATCTATGGAGAAAAGCTCTAGGACCTAGATATCCTCACCATTGGATTAAAGCTAGGATTAATTTATATTGACCAATTGTTGAATTCATAAGATTTGGGAGAGGTCGTCTAACCTAAGGGCATTCTCCTATCCCCACTTCAGTGATGCTGATAGGACTATTTCCTTATGTTATCCCTAACTCACGCTCTCGTGTTGCTATGATAGGACTACCTAACCAGTATCGATACCAACAACTCCCGTTGTGCATCGATACGCGTTAGGTGCATTACGCCCGACGAATGCCCCCAATCTTCCTCCACACCACTTTCGTGGATTAGGATTAGGATCTATGTTAGGAGGGCTCTAATCGATGCCTGACTCTCGTCAGCCGCATCGATAGTATGGATCAATGCAGAGATTGAAAGCCCTAAATTACCCTAACATATCCATCATCATCAATTATTCAACAATTAATTAACAAATCACCAATCCATAGCTATCTTCGAATGAGGTTCAACCCATGAACATAGATTGGAGACTACTCACAATCTATGGAGCAAAACTCAATTAGATTCACAAATAAGATAGCCATGTCAATAGAGATTAACAAAAACAATCAATCAACCAATCCACAATAACAAGAGATTAAGAGAACTAATTTATATTCAATGATTAAAGCTAGAATCCAAAGGACAAAGAGAACACTTAAAATTGCAGAGAATATAAGTAAGTACACCTGATTCAAACCCAAAAATCTCTGAAAAAATCTGTCAAAAAGCGTCCTCTGTGTCAGAGGAGGAAGAAAGGTATTTATACACCCTCAAAATACCTAAAAAGTCCCAAAAATACCTGGCGGCGCCCAGAAAAACCTAAGGGGACCCCACTGGTAAAGGCCACGTTTTGTCATACGTATTTCGTATGTATCTCTCTGATGTATTGGATTGTGTATATCTTTACACTTTGATTTTTATTATATTTTCCTTAGCTCGAGCTCGCAACTGGACCCCGTATTCACGATCCTCTCGTAGGTGCAATCGCTCCGGTATTTTGTTTATAATTTTTGGATGCCAAGGGGCAGAGTTGTAAAAATCTTATTATTATTATTATTATTAACTATATTTTTAAATTCAAATTTAATTAAATAATCTAAACATTTACTTTTCTCTAAACTGGTTTTAAATCTAGATTAATATCCTAACAAACTACCTCAACCCCGCATAACCTCCAACATGACTCACGTCACTCCCCAAGGCCACGTACACATCAACAACCCTCCCCACGTCTCGCAACCCACGCCGCACGTCCGACGTCCGCCTCTTCTTTCTTCTCGTTCTTCTTCTCTTCTCCTTAAGAACCCTGAGCGCCGAACTTCTCTTCGACCCCGCCTCCCATCACATACCCCCACATAGCTGACCTCCATCTCCGACTCGTCCCGTGTCTCCCCTCATCTCGCCGGCGAGCCCAGAACGTCGGCCCCTCCTCTTCCCTCCGATCCACGCCAGCGCCTAACCTTCATCCCAAACTCTCCGCACCTTCCTCACTCCAACCAGTCCGCCAAGCTCGCCTCCGCCCTAAGCACAGTCATCGCCACTTCCTCCCTTCGACCCAAACTGCTGCAGCCCCCTAACGTCACCGCCGACCACCTTTCCCTTCCCTCCAAAGCTCCGACAACGCCGTCACCCCTCCATCCCACAAACAGCCAGGAAGACCCCCACACCGTCGAACAGCCTCACCCCACCTCGCCGCATCACCTCGACCTCTCTCATCTCCGAGCACCCACCCAGTGCCTTTCCCTTCATCTCATCCCGCCGTGTAACGGTCTCTTTTCGATCGTGTGTTTTTCAGCGCGTACTTTCTTTTTCATACGCGTATTTATTGTGACCTCCTCTTGTATCCCAAACGCAGGAAGTTATATATCGTTGTGACCCTCAGAGAGAGTAGTTATTCGTGGAATTTTTTATGAACGTCATTTCACGGGTCATTCTTCCACAAATCAACTTTGAATGAAGGGGTGTCTTAACTTTTAGACTTCTACATTTGGCTATTTATTTTTAGTATCGTTTTCCGTGAACCTAGCACGTGACGATCATCGTATTCTCGATCCTCTCGTCGCCACTGTCGTTCCGATATTTTTCTTGTATTTTTCGGACACCGTTAGGCTGACCATTCACCTTAATTATCTTTAATCTATAATTAGCCCTAAGTTACTTCAAAATTCAAATCCCTAATTCAAATCTAATCAAATCACATAGGGAATCCTACGTATCATATCAAAATTTTCCTAATCTATTTGCCACACTAAATCTACCCTCACACACACACACACACTCTCCAATCTACCCCTTAAGTCCACTCTTTTTCTCCCCACTTAGCAAACCCTCCTCATTATAACGCATCTAGCCTAGGGTTTTCTCCTACTCACAGCGCCGGTTCTCTTCCCTCTTCCATTAACAAGCCGCGGCCAACTGTCCACGGCCGGCCAAGCCCTTGCTGTCGGCCTCCCCTAGCTCCGCCCCCTCTCCCCTTGATAGAGCCGCCGGCCTCCCCAGGCCGCAGCCACCCCGCGCGCGTCCTGTTCTGTCGACGACCCCCGACGGCCGGCAACCCCCGCTGCCGGTTCCCCTAGGCCGCCCGTCCGATCGCCGGCCACCCTTGGCCGACAGCACCCACAGCGGGCCTCCCTTGCCCCGTCGGCTGCCGTTGCCGTGCCTCTCCTCAGGCCGGCGAGCCACCCCGCGCACGCCGTACCTTGCACGCTGCCGGAATCCAACATCTGACGACGCTACCCGACGTCGGTGTAACTTTTGCGTCGTGTTAAGGTAAGCCCACGATCCGTAGGAACCCGCACACCCGCATGTTTAACAAGATTAAAAGCCGTAATTTCATTGCTTTGGTTAATAACTAATTGAAGTTAATTAATATGGGACTATAGGTTGGAATTTGGTAGGAAGATTCTGGACCCTTTGATCTGAGATTTGCGGCACGTTATTTCAGGCAAGTGAAACTTGCTCAGTTAATGTTAAGCCATGTTAGGCTATTCTGAGATTTTGTGTAAAAGAGGCTAGGCGATGAAATGATAGTCGCCTAAACACCCATGCTTGATCTAGCTTGTCAACGAAGCTATATCCGACACACTTGCCATGCCATGTTCATGCACATCACATGTCACATTTACTTCTAATATACTGTACGCATTCGTTGTTTCTAATATACTGTTGGGAGGTCGTTTGCTAGTCCTTAGGCCAAGTTATAGGGGAAATATAAAGTGGGTGGATCAGTTTTGGAGTATAGGAATACCTGAGCGTAGGGTCTCAGAGATTTGTCCCCTCTCTCGTTGTTGAAGGGAATATTTATAGGCGATGGTATTGTGAATGCCATCCGCCCGTAACACTCGAGCATTTATGACGCTTTATAGCATTTGGCTTGTGCTGTCGGCATTGCTAACGGGCTAACGGTCAATACACCCTGTTAATTGACGGACCTATTAACTGTAGGAGCTCAACAGTTAGTCGAGCGACAAGTCGATGTTAATGAGGAGGTGATAGGCCGCACGTGAGGGCTTCTGAATTGCCGGGCCGAAGTTGTGGGCCTTACTGTGCTCATCGGTCGGAGATAATTAACAGGGTGGCTTCTGGGCTGGCCTAGGGTCGTATCACATGGTATTCTCCCCTACGAGAGAGTGTATGTAATGATGACTTGCCAAAAATGGCAAAAATGAGAAGAGAGAGGATGTATGACTTGATTTTCATTTTTTTTTCTCCAAAAAAAGCTTACATACACCGGTCAATTCAATGGTATATATACCAATTCTCCTCTACTTTCAACATCACCTGTACATAATTGTCGCAGGTCTCCCTCTCTCTCTCTCTCTCTCTCCCTCCCTTGCATCCAATTTGAGGCCGCATCCACATCACGGACTGAACAGAGCATGATACTACGGCCCATAGCTTCAATCAATTGGAGAATGGTTGCGGGCCCAACTATGGGCCGCCCACAGCACGAATCCCTCAGCGTGCAGCTGTAAGGCCCAATAATTAGAGGTAGCACGGAACAGCCTAGGTATGAGAACGAATATTGTAATTTGTACACGTCACGCGTGACCCTGCATGGTATTTTTGCCCTAATCCATACCTGGGCCGAGCCAGTGAGGCCCGTGACCAAACATGGCTACAACAGCCGCGAATTAAAGATTTGTTTCTTTTTTTATTTAGAATATTCGGCCGGTATTTTTGAAAAAAAGCAATACCGTAAATGTAAATAATACGCGTGATATGATTAATACCGTAGTTTGAGATTAGAGCATAATTAATATGCTTGATTTGATCATTAGGCCTCCATAACCTTCCACCTTATTAAAGCTATAAAGTATACATACATTTCTTCTTCTTAGCTATTGCTAGCTCATAGGGATTAGAGAGAGCAAGCGTCAACTCTCCCTCCTCCTTCACCCTCGAGATGCAGACGGCCGCGCCGTCCGCTCGGCGACCTCGGCAAGCGACTTGAGGTTGCATCTGACGATCGTGTCGGCGAAGATGCGGGTCTCCTCCCCCGTGCTCCCCGGCGGCACGTCGACCGCGTACGACTCCACCACGATCGTCGACGGGCCCCCGGCACCGGGATCCCCGTCGTGGACCGTCGTAGTCGACCGGTAGTTCTTCAGCCGGTGCTCCCCGCCGATGATGGAGAACCTGAGCAGCCGCCTCTCGTCGTCCAGCTCGTCGAGGCGCTCCGTGCTGGTTTCGGCGGGGAGCCCGGACACGACGCGGAGCTCCCTCACGCTGCCGACACCGCCATTGCCGGAGACGAGGTGGCAGGAGCGGATGAAGCGCTTGTAGGTCTGGGGGCGGTCGAAGCGGCGGACGAGCGACCAGACGTCCGGCGCGGGGGCGGCAATGTGCTGCATGTGCATGGAGCCGCACTGCCCCGCGGCGAATTCATATCTGTGGCGCTCCGCCACCGCTTCCTCCACCCCCAGCCCCCGGCCACGTCCGCCAGGCCGTGGGTTGCCTCCAAGACTCATCTTTGGTGAAGTTGCCTCAGTTTTCAGGGAGAAGCTGAGAGTGTGTTTGTTGGTAGTATATAGTGGGTGTGTGTGAGTCGGTGGAGATAAAGGGAGCGGATTTAAGCAAACCCAAATAAATAAATAAATGGTTTGTCCTGATCCGTGGTGGGGACCACTATCTAAATCATCCGAACTTTTACTTACCAAAAATTAATAAATAAATAAATAAATAAAATGACCTTTTTGGGGGCGTTTTTTTTGGTAACAAACAGGTCGGAAGGAAAGAGGCAAAAGCGGTTATGGGCCGTGGGGCGAGAGAATGACGTGGCAGGCTGTATACGTGTCTGGCATTGGGATGGATATTGTATACGTGTCTTCGTGGTGGCGTTCCTGTTGCCAATTGGCAAATGCCTGTAGCTGAGGACGGAGAGGGAGAGAGAGGGGGAGAGGGAGATTAGGGCCATGTGTTAATAAAAAATGTCAGCTGTTTCTAGTACATGATAAAAAAAATTATGTACAGATTATTTTACAAAATATTAATATAATAATACTATTGTGAGCATTTTATTTTGCAAAAGTGAAGGCCAATATTTGTACTGTTGCAAGATTTGCAAGATGAGATCTGGTCAACAGTAAAGTGTCTGATTCGGATGCCTGGTAGACGGGAATCCTCGTCAGCTGATGCGTGGGACTCATGTAGATGGTAACATAGGTCAAGGAGAGCCAAGTCTGAGCTACTCTGATAATGCTCGTCCTAGCATCGGGGTACTCCGAGCTATCTGAATTGACAGTTGAGTCGTCCGTCGAGTTATCTGAAGCACATATAACTCTCAGGGGGTCGGATCTAGGTTCCGACCCAAATCGCCTCCGATACTTAAGTTAGTATGGAAGTTAAGAAGACTCGGGGCAGCAGGATCGACCGAAAGGGAGATCGTCCGTAGTGCTGTCACGCCGAGTGAAGGAGGAAGAAATATATGTTGAAAGTAAAGAGAAAAGGTTGTCAGAGTACCTCGTCATTAGTATATCTGGAATGTGAACCCTTTCTTTGTTGTCGTCTTCTCTTTTTATAGACGACGATCTCCTTTGCCAGTATGTAACGGCTCCTCGTTCATGGCGGATAGATCCCCTCATGAATGAAGATAACAGAAACCCATTTATTCCTCCATTATTAACTGTTCCCTTAACCTTTGCGGGAATGCACTAGCACCTTGACTGAGTAATTAACTCCCTACTTTTGGTGGACCCAAGGATTATTGGGCTCAGGCCCAGTGCCCAACTAGGCTCTTCTTTCTCAGAAGGATATTTCTCTCTGCTTCGTGGGCCGGTTCCATGTATCAACAATGGCCCCTATCACTTAAACTTAGGCAGGGACGTTGGTTGAGATTGAGTGATGTGAGATCTCATTAAATGGGCATGACAGTCGAAGCGGGAACATTTGATTTAAACTCCCAAAATCTTTGGTCCTTTGTCGAGTTGATAACGAGAGTGGCCAACTTTATGGTCTACTGTGGCTATCAGGTTGGTTGTCTCTCCATCTACCGCATCTCTACGCTGTCGACAAGTCTGACATTGGTTTCCAGCAAATGTCCGTGATCGGTGCGGTGCTGCGTCGTCGGGTTACAGATACGATGGATGTTGAGGCTCAGATGGCCTCAGAACATTAGAGAACAGCTGCATTTGAATCTAGAATCAAAGAGCTGGAAGAGGAGTTTAAAAAGGAGAGGCGCGTACGGGGGCCGTAAAGATATGTTGCCATGAAAAAGGGATTAAGTGGAACCGAATTGTCCTGGTGGTAGAGTCGCGGAAATACTTGTTTATTCCATATTTTGGACCTTAACTCCAAGGAACAATATGATACTTAATTGTACGTACATGTAATGAATTCAAACGTGACAATGGGATGATAATACGATATGATGACAATGCAGCGGTTGTCATTGATTAGGAAAGAAATCCAAAAGGAACTCAAATTTTTGGCGCCATTGCTCGTGAATTGAGATAGTTGAATTTTACTAAAATAACTTCATTAGCGCCCGAAGTATTATAAATATTAGTGGATGAAACTATGATATAGTTATAGTAGGATATCTGAAATGGATCAAATTAGCAGATTGTGTCTCACGCATATACTTTTAATAGTTAATTTATTAATTAATAAATTACATGGGAGGTGACGCAGGCCAAGGAAAGCACGACGGCTCTGTCTATTGTGAGGAAGGAGGCCGAAGATCGATGGTAGAAGGAGAAATCCAAGCTCCAAGCTCGCATAGCCAAGTTGGAGAAAATCGCTTGCCTAGCAGTTTCCATCGAAGCTATGAGGCAAGAGATTGTTTCTGAGTTTTTCGACCTACTCGAGGAGACTCTCTCGCAAATTTAGGAGCAGATCCTGAACAAGCGCCTTGAGCAAGGGGTCATTCAGGGATCAACCCAACATCCGGCCGAAACCTCCCTAAATTAACCATCCGGTGATGCCGCTCCGTGAGCATGTGATGCTCTTGTATAGATGCGGCGGACCATTTTGTGTTAGCTAGCTGCTATAGTAAATGTTTGGTGCCATGTAACATAAATATAGCTGACTTTTGAATGAAATTTTTGTGCCAAGTTGTGTTCCAAGTGTGCTGAGCCGTATAAGCCGTATATGCCCCCTCAACGATCCGAGGGTAGACCCGGTGACATTGCGAAGCTCGGATCGTTGAATGACCAAAACAAGCATCTCTTGTTCGGCTCATCTTCTGCAACTATCAATCATCCTCGTTCGTGTAGCTTGGTCGGAGCCGATCGTGTTGCTCGGTCGGCCGGCGAAGGGTTGACCCTTCTGATTGTGTAGCCGAACGGCCTGCGAGGGAAAGTTTGATTCATCCCCGATCGTGTAGTTCGGACGGCCCGTGAAGGGTTGGCCCCTCCAATCGAGAAATTTATTTACGTTTTTCAAAAGAAAATAAAAGAATATTTCGGTTTCTATACAATTCTTATGTATTTGAATGCGAATTTTTATTAGTTTTTATTCCTAAACAATCTTCTTATTTACGATTAACATCTTCTGAAACTTTTCTTGAACGAACACATTTCTATGGAAAAATAGAACATCTTCAAATAGAACATTTTATAGTAGTATGTCGTAACTATTCTCATAGAACTCTATGGTTCTTCAAAGAGCCTTTCATGCATTATGTTTTCTTCAAAAATTTCTGATCTCTAGTGGACCTCTCAGTAGGATTCGAACCCAGATGAAGTTCTGACCATCTGTCAAAGAAAAAAGAACGAATTGTTCTTCTAGGATTCCCAAGAAATTCTTCGATTTCTTTCGGAAATAGATGAGCTTCTCACGTTTCGTGAATAGCCTGGACATTGAGGAAGATCCAAAAAGGCATTTCAGGAATCGATCTGATTCTATCTCGCCAAGCGGCCCGCGAGGGTAATGTTTGGTCGAGAGGGAACATATCAACTCATACATCTTAAACAACATACAAGGTGGGGTAAAAATAGATTTCACATTTGAAGCCCATTTATTAGCTAGACAGGATACAATCAGAAACAGGGCATTAGAATTTAATGTGGCTCACCCGCTTCACTTGCGTCTGGTAGTACTTTTGCAAGTGCTCTGCATTCCAAGGATAACAAATCTCCTTGCCTTCCACAGTGGAACGCCGATAAGTTGCTGGACCAAGTACATCGTTCTCCTTGTAGGGGCCTTTCCATTTAGCAGCTAGCTTTCCTTGTCAAGCGATCTCCGAAGAAAAACTGCCTTCCACAATACTAGATCGCCCATACGGAAGCTTCTTCCCCGATCATTGGAGTTGTAATATCAAGCCAAAAGCTCCTTCCGTCTGATGATGGTGGTTAAGGGTCAATCTCTCTCCTCGTCGGCCAACTGCAAATTGAGCTCAATGCCCTTCGTGCAACCGTTGAAGAAGTCAATCGACTATTAAAGGCCAGCTTCATTAGGGAAGTCCACTACCCAGAGTGGCTCTCTAATGTGGTTATGGCAAAGAAGGTGAATGGCAAGTGGAGAATATGTGTAGACTTCACCAACCTCAACAAGGCACCCAAAGGATAGTTACCCCTTGCCTCGGATCGACCTCTTGGTGGTTAACGCTTCAGGATACGAGCTCCTTAGCTACATGGATGGTTTATCTGGATACAATCAAATCCAGATGGCCCCAGATGATGAGGAAAAGACATCCTTTATCACAGACCGAGGGATTTTCTTTTACAGAAAGATGCCTTTTGACTTGAATAATACCAGTGCAACTTATCAGCGGATGGTGAACAAGGTCTTTAAAGTGCAAATCGGGAGAAACTTGGAGGTCTATGTCGACGACATGTTGGTCAAGTCGAAGAGCCCAACTGACCATATCGTTGATCTTGCAGAAACTTTTGCAGAGATTCTGTGATACAATCTTCGATTGAACCCAACTAAATGCACTTTCGGAGTCCGGTCGGGGAAATTCCTTGGTTTCATGCTTACGAACCGAGGAATAGAGGCCAATCCTGACAAAGTAGTGGCGATAATCAGCATGAAGGAGCCGAGCACGATCAGGGAGCTCCAAAGACTGAACGGCAAGGTAGCAATCCTTGGGCGTTTCCTGTCAAAGTCGGCGGAGAGGTCACGTCTTTTCTTTAAGGTCTTAAAGAAGGCGATAGCTCTCCCCAAAAGCGAAAGGAAGACCATTGAATGGGATTTCGAGTGTAAGCGGGCTTTTTCCGAGCTGAAGGAATATCTTCGCAGTCCGACACTTTTGACAAAGTCCAACAATGGAGACCAGCTGATCCTCTACTTGGTGGCCACCATGGAAGCTATAAGCTCAGCCCTAGTCAAGGAAGACACTGGAGTGCAACAACCAATCTACTATGTAAGTCAAGTCTTCCGAGGCGCTGAAGTCAAATACAGCAGAATAGAAAAGCTGGCGTTTACTTTGATCCAGTCGGCAAGGAGGCGACGACCTTACTTTCAGGCTCATACCTTCTTGGTCCTCACTGACACCCCTTTGGAGTAAACCCTAAAGAGTCTCGATCGATAGGACATGATGCTAAAGTGGGGAGTCAAACTGAGTGAATTCGACATTCATTATAAGCCGAGGACAACCATCAAAGGGGAAGCTGAGGATTGCTCAGGACCGTTTCAAGCATTGGGCAGATGCTAAACGACATCCTTTGGAGTTTCAGCCAGGTGACCATGTGTTCCTGAAGATTTCCCCGAATCGAGGAGTGATTCTCTTTGGGAAACGAGGGAAGCTGAGCCCGAGATACATTGGACCGTTTGACATTCTGGAGAGAATTGGCGAGGTAGCCTACCGCTTAGCCTTGCCGCCATCTTTGGAAGAAGTTCACGATGTCTTCCATGTGTCGCAGCTTCATCGATACATCAGCGATCCATCTCATGCTGTGGATTTCTCGGAGATCACCGTTCGCCCTGATCTGACGTATGATTAGCAGCCAGTGCAGATTTTGGACAGGCGTTAGAAGTCACTCCGGAACAAGACAGTCGATCTTGTTAGGGTGATGTGGTGACACGGCTCGCCAGGAGAGTCTACTTGGGAGAGAGAAGATGAGATGAGAGAGCGATACCCACTTTTGTTCCCTGACACGTGAGTGTTAGGAAATTCCGAGGGCGGAATTTTTCTTAAGGTGGGTAGGATGTAACGATTGGTTTTTGTCTATGTTTTGACTGTTATATATATATATCATGGTTGCTCTCTTCCTTGTGTGTTTTCCCTGTTGGATGTTCTTCTTAGCGTCCATATCTTAGAGCTAGGTTGATCTTAGAAGCCATAGGAACCTTCCTGAAGTTTCGCGCTTCAATTCGAGACTTTTCGTGCATCTTAGTTGGTTCAAGAAGGAGAACCAACCGACTAGATTGCAATCTAGTCGGTCGGCAACTCTTCAGGAACCGACTAGTTCCTCTTGATTTTTCCAACTGAGTTACTGTTTCCCCTTAGTCGGTCTAAGCGCATCCATCGACCGACTAGTTCCCAAACTAGTCGGTTAGAACTTGTTCTCAGACCGACTAATTCTGAGTTCTTTCTGACAGCCGAGTTACTGTTTACCGTTAGTCGGTCAAAGAACGACTATCGACCGACTAGTTCCCAAACTAGTCGGTTAGAGTTTCTTCTCAGACCGACTAACTCTCAGTACTTGTTGTCTATCATATTCAACCCTTAGTCGGTCAATGAATATTCACCGACCGACTAATTCCCAAACTAGTCGGTTGACGAACCTTCACAGAACGACAAAATCTGTCTACCCTGTGACGACCCTGTTCACTGTTTGCCTTTTAGTCGGTCTCGGTTGGACGACCGACCGACTAGTTCCCAAACTAGTCGGTCAACCACTCTTCTCTGACCGACTAATATGCCCAGAAACCCTAGGTTAAGTTGTAGCCGCCGCTTTTTATTTCTATTTAAACCCTATACGTTTTCACTTCTTCCTTCACTTTTCTTAGCCGATTTTCTTCCCCAATCATCCCCAACCTTCCTCCTACCCTTCCCCATCCTCCCGTGCTCCCTCTCACCCTCCATTGCGCCGGTAACTACCCGTAGGCCGCCGGCCGACCCTAAAACCCCCAAATTCTCCTTTTGCTCCAGTTTTCTCCCATCTCCAGATCCGTTACATCTCAGCCGCAGGAGATCTCTTCCACCGTAGTTTCCCGGGATCGCTTCCTCCGTTGCCGTGCTAGATCCGATTTGGCGACGGCAATCCAGATACGTCGAGATCCTCTCCTACCTGCAGACTCGTAGGCGTCCTTGGTCGTCATTCTTCCGCTTCACATACGGTTAGTGATCTACCATTAATCTTTCCATAACCCACACTATAATTTAGAAAACCTAATAAAAATGGATTACTAGACGTTGTAGGATTCCAATGCAAATCCGGATTAGATCATACATTCTGATTTTCTGTTTTGCCATAACAGTGACCCATCCCCGTAGAATAGCGATTTGCGTGACAACTCTCGTCGATCAACAACCTCGGTACCAGGCAAGTGAAACTTGCCAACTCTTGCGTAGGGCCATGTATTAGGCCACTTCCTTGTTTTTAGCGTAAAAGAGACTAGGCGGTGAAATGATAGCTGCCTAGACGCCCATTTGATCTAGCTTGACAACGAAGCTAGATCTGTCCCCTTTTACTTGTTCATGTCATTCATGCATTGCTATCTGCCATGTTCAAATTCCTTACCTGTACGCTTTACTACTTGCCATGTCATGACATCCATGCATTGAATGTTGCATTCGTAGCACACGCTACATACTTGTACTTGCTTGTCCAGGCTAGGTGCACCCCTATGCCATCATGAAAAACACTTCCTGGCTCGTGGTCCAGAAGAGAGCATTCATGTTCAGGGGTAATGCCCTGGCTCGATACACGTGGAGGGGTAGGGTTGAGCGACCACTCAGCGTAGAAGTGTGCCCGTACAGCCACTTCAGCTGTAAGGCGTGAACTCTGTGCACGACATGAAAACGTGACTTGTGAATGATAGTAGTTTGCTACTCTTGCCATGCCATGCTAGACACCTGTTGTACTTTACTTTACTTGTTGCACTCATACTTAAACTGCAATGTCCTACATCATGCTAGAGCTGCTAGGTTGTTTTTACTTGTACTTTCAGTTTCCTTGCACAAGTCTCTTGTAGACTTGCTGACATGTGCCCCTTGCTCTTTTGGGTGTCACATGTTAGACCCTGAGCCAGATACTATAGCCGAGGACGAGGTGTTCGCTGACACTGAGCCGGAGCCTACGTTTGACGAGGAGTTTGTGGACACCGGTGACCAGTCTTAGAGGCTGATTGGAGTTGTTTTGCTTAGGTTGATGTTAGTTGTCGGTGCGTAGCACCATTACCTTGTTTTGAACTTTGTGCTTTTGTTGGCCATGCTGGGGCCTCTTTTAGACTCTTTCCTTTTAGCCTGGTGGCTTTTCTGCGATGTTGGAGTTTATTGTTATGGATATTTTTGAGATTTTTCTTTTGTCTCTTTTCCTTATTTATTATCTTGTTTCGTTTCGCGTTGCAAGGACCTGTCGTATAATGTTGTTTGACGCTTATTGGACTTGCAGCTTTGTAGCTTCAAGTCTGAGCGAAACTTCTCACGCTTCGCCTCCACGTTTTTGGGAAGCGGGGCGTGACATACCTTCTTGGTCCTCACTGACACCCCTTTGGAGTAAACCCTAAAGAGTCTCGATCGATAGGACATGATGCTAAAGTGGGGAGTCAAACTGAGTGAATTCGACGTTCATTATAAGCCGAGGACAACCATCAAAGGGCAAGCTCTGGCTGATTTCATAGTTGAGCTCACTTACGACGATGAGTCCACAACAAAAGGTATAAGCTGTTAATTCAATAACCAACATTTCTTATACTTCCTCGATAGGTAGTGGCAGATCAGCGGCCGTATTAGGAGGAGAAGGAACGTGGATCGTGTAGGTAGATGAGTCAGCCACCAACGTCGAGGGTGGAGCATGTATAGTTTTCTAAACCCCATAGGGCAACATACTTGAATATGTCCTCCATTTCAGTTTCTCAAACACTAACAACATGGCCGAATATGAGGCTGCCATCAACGGCCTCAAGTTGACTCGAGCTTTTGGGGCACGAGGCGTCCACTTGTATACAGACTCCAATTTGATCGTTTGCCAGCTCAGTGGGGATTACGAGGCTCGAGATGAGACGATGCAAAACTACATGCGGATCACGAGAGCCGAGTTGGAGAAGTTCAAACAAGTGGAGGTCTACCACAAGCCATGATTAGAGAATCTCCAAGCTGACGCTTTGTCCAAGCTTTCCTCGTCTTTGCCAGCAGAGTTAGGACGAGCGGTGTATGTGGAGAACCTTCTGCATCCGAGTTTGCATGAGGAAGAATTGATGGGCTTCGACCAAGAACCAAACTGGATGGACCCCATAATTAAGTACCTAAAGACAGGAGAAAAGCCAACGGACCCAACAGAAGCACCGAAGTTAGAAATGAGAGACTTCCGATTCGTTTTGCATGAAGGTTCACTCTACAAGAGGCGATGCGCCAGGTATGACGCTCTCGCTTACCTCAAATGCTTGAACCAACAGGAGGTTGATTATGTGCTCCGAGAGATCCATGAGGGCCTCTGCAGGAATAATTATAGAGGAAAAACATTGGCCTTGAAGGCCATGAAACAGGGCTACTATTGGCCGACTGTGTTCAAAGAGGCGACTGTGTATGTACAAAAATGCCCAACGTGTCAAAAATTCGCAAAGCATAACTCAGCACCACCCACAGACTTAATTCCCATTATTAACCATGTTCCCTTTGCTAAATGGGGATTGGACATTCTCGGACCTTTCACACCAACAAGCAGGCAAAGAAAGTTCCTAATTATTGCCATAGACTATTTCACCAAGTGGATCGAAGCAAAACCTTTGGCCTGCATCACTTGGAAGAGTGTCAAAAGATTTGTATGGAAGTCAATCATTTGGAGATTCGGTGTCCCTTGTTCCATTGTCACAAACAACGGAACACAGTTCGACAATGCTGGGTTTAAAGAATTCTGCTCAGCATGGAAGATCAATTTGCATTCAACCTCTGTAGCTCATCCCGAGCAAATGGATTGGCTGAGGCAGCTAACAAATGCATCTTGAAGACTTTGTGAAAGAAGGTCGGAGAAGCTAAGGCGCGTGGCCAGAGGACCTTTCGGGGATACTTTGGTCATACAGAACAACCTGGAAGGACTCAACAGGGGAGACCCCTTTTATGCTTGCCTACAGGTGTGAAGCGGTTGTTCCTATTGAAGTATGGGAAGAACATCTCCATCTCAAATACATCAATGAAGAGCGGAATTCAGAGGGGATTTGGGTCAGAACCCAGATCTGACCCCCCCGACGGTTATCTGTGCTGTAGATAACTCGACAGACAACTCAACCGGCGGTTCAGATAGCTCGGAGTACCCCAAGGCTAAGACGAGCTTTATCATAGTAGCTCGGACTTGGCTCTTCCTGACCCAGGTTATCGTCAATGTGGGTCCCGCGCATCAGTTGACAAGGATCCACGTCATACTAGGCGTCCGAGTCAGCCCATTTTACTATTGGCCGGAACCCATTTTACAACAGTTGGCATCGTCTGTGGGAAGCAAGAGTCAACATACATGTCTCTGCCAAACAAGGGGACTATGTCGACTTGCCCCATCAACCAAAATTTGAAGAGGCATGATTCCATTGCAAAAGATGCCTCAGTTCTGTCGTGTGTTGATGTTCTCAACATGATATTCGGTGGACCTACTCCAAACGAATTTTTCACCTCCCTGCAAAAGCCATTACGCTGGACAGGTGATGACTGCGACTGTATGGCAGAAGCGAAAGAGGAACGTGATGCCTCCAATATCCTTTTCTGATGATGATCTTGAGGGTGTAGAGCTGTCGAACGATGACGCCATCGTCATTAGTGCCATCATCAGTACAATCGAGGTTAGAAGATTGCTTGTTGACACATGAAGTTCGTGTTATACGCTCTTCTGGACCACACTTGAGAAGATGGGACCGGCTTCATCAGAATTGAAGGAATGTCCTGGTCCTCTCGTCGGCTTCACAGGCCACGCCGCTCCTGTCACAGGTGTGATCGCGTTACCGGTCACCCTCGTGCAGTTCCCTCACCAAGTCACTCGAATGACATCCTTCATTGTGGTAAAAATTAACTCGGCCTATAATGATATTATAGGTCGACCGCTTCTTAACTCAGTACGGTAGTCTCCATATTCCAACAAATGGTCAAGTTTCAGACTCCCTAAGGAGTCAGGAAGGTGAAGGGAAATCAAATGCATGCTAGGTCATGCTATCTTCTATTTGCCGCAATCAGAAGAGTGGAGAAAGTGTCCTCGGATAGTCTCATTAACAAGAAAAGGGACCCGGCAGACCAAAGGCCAAACCTGGTCAAGGAAACGGAATCAATACCGTTATCTGACGAAGCATGGAAGACGGTCACCATAGGGTTGAGGCTTCCCATTGACCTAAAGGAGCAGTTGATTAACTTCTTAAGAGCCAATGCGAACATGTTCGCTTGGTCATTTGATGATATGCCCGGCATTGATCCTCGAGTTAACTCCCAGGAGCTGCACGTTGAAGAAGAGGAACGTCGGTGGTGACAAGATGAAGGCGACCGTTGAAGAAGTCGATTGATTGTTGGAGTCCGGCTTCATTAGGGAAGTCCACTACCCAGAGTGGCTCTCTAATGTGGTTATAGAGAAGAAGGTGAATGGCAAGTGGAGAATGTATGTGGACTTCACCAACCTCAACAAGGCATGCCCGAAGGACAGTTATCCCTCGCCTTGGATCGACCACTTGGTAGATAACCCTTCTGGATACGAGCTCGTTAGCTTCTGGATGCTTTTTCTAGATACAATCAAATCCAGATGGCCCCCAAGGATGAGAAAAAGACCTCCTTCATCACAGACAAAGGGATTTTCTGTTATAGAAAGATGCCCTTCAGCTTGAAGAATGCCGGAGCAACTTATCAGCGGATGGTGAACAATGTCTTTAAACCACAAATCAAAAGAAACTTAGAGGTCTATGTCGATGACATGTTGGTCAAGTCGAAGATCCTAACTTACCACATCGCTGATCTCGAAGAAACTTTTGCGGAGATTCTGTAATACAGTATTTGACAGAACCCCACTAAATACACTTTCAGAGTCCGGTAGAGGAAGTTCATCTGTTTCATGCTTACGAGCCGAGGAATAGGGGCCAATCTCGACAAAGTAGCGGTGAAAATCAGCATGAAGGAGCCGACCACTATCAGGAAGCTCCAAAGACTGAACGACAAGGTAGCAGCCCTTGGGCATTTCTTGTCAAAGTCGGCGGAGAGGTCACTTCCTTTCTTTAAGGTCTTAAGGAAGGTGACATCTCTCTCCAAAAGCGAAAGGAAGACCATTGAATGGGACGCCGAGTGTAAGCAGACTTTTTCTGAGTTGAAGGAATATCTTCGCAGTCTGCCACTTTTGACAAAGCCCAACGATGGAGACCAGCTGATCATCTACTTTACTGTTGACGAGGTTACCGTCTGGGTGGGTAGGATACTGAAGTGGGTGGGATACTGAGCTTGTCCTTTGATGGTTGTCCTCGGCTTATAGTGAATGTCGAATTCACTCAATTCAACCCCCACTTCAGCATACTACCCTATGAATCTAGAGTCTTCCTTGACTAGAAGTGGCATACTGCGAAGATATTCCTTCAACTCAGAAAATACGGGGGAGGAAGAATCAGCTGGTATCGTCTGCGTGGGTAGGAAGAATCAGCTAATCATCTTCAAGCCCAGGTTACCGTCTGCGTGGGTCCCATGAATCAGTTGACGAGGATCCCCGTCATACCAGGCGTTCGAGTCGGCCCACTTTACTGTTGGCTGGAACCCATCATGCAACATGTACAATAAAAATACCGGGGAGGAAGAATCAGACCACGCTATACCTCCTTCCAAATTTTCTGTTCACATGGCATCAGATCCAATATAAAAATCCTAATTATGTAAATCCTAAACCGATCCAAATTAGTGTTGGATATTGAGTCACCACTAGGTATATTTTGATGATGAACAAATAATTATGTTTACTAATAAGTTTGTGAGGGTAGGTACAAAATTTTTAAATGATTATAAAGACTCAACGCCAAGAAGGAATTCATTCAATACTTATGGAACTAATGCGAAGTGGATGAAGAGTTAAAGAGATCAAAACATAAGGAGCTCAATCAAGACCAATGAGAAGCTCAACCAAGATCAATGAAGACCAAGGAATCAATGACAATGAGATGGATTACATCAAAGCTTCAAGTAATGTAATTTATGATGTATTTGACTTTGTCTTAGATCTATTGTCAGAGTCTGGTTAAATCACCTACATACACTTAGGAAAATATTTAAAATGTTTTTCAAATATTTTTGAAATATTTTTGAAATCATTCCTAAGTTTAAAAGCCTAAAACTAAGATTTTATAGGCTGCTTTGTCGACTAGACAGACACCCAATTGACTAGATATAATCTTGAAAGCTAGCCTAGCAGCATGTCAACACCAGTCGACTACAGCACTGGAACTATTCGATTAACTCATGGGCTAGTCGACTAGTAAGGGTAATATAGTCGACTGGAAATTATGGACATAATTTCTCTTTTAACATGACTGGCCTAGTCGAAGATAATACAATGACTAGTCGACTAGCTGATACCTAGTCGACTAAAAGATGTACTCTGGTCGACTAAAATATGTACTTTGATCAACTAGAACTAGCCATTGGGATTTTTTTTAGAAATCCGCAACTAGCCGTTTTGGACCTTTTTCAAGGACAGTTTTGGGACTTCATTGAGCACAAAATTCATCATATATATATTAAGGGTTATTCCGATGATTCTATTGTTGGATATTGGACTCCCCGGATTTGGTTTTGGATGATGAACAAACATAAATATAATATGAACTAACACTTTGTGAGCGCAGTTATGGAGATCGTCGCCAAATTAACATGAATATCAATAACGACGTCTCAAGACTTCTCAAAGCACGTGATCGTATGCCTAAAGCTTCGTTGAAGCTTATGGACCTATTTAGAAGTCATGAAGATTCGATTGAAGCTATTGAAGACGGTATCGTCAAGTTTATTTAATAGTCTTTAAGCTTCTTTCGTAGAATGTTAAGCCTTGAGTAGGTCTTACGTTTTAATTCTTCATAACGCTCATATCTTAGCTCTAGGATCTTAGTAGAAGTCCATACAATTCTTCCCGAAGCTTCGCGCTTCGATTCGGGACTTCTTGTGCATGTTAGTTGGTTCAAGAAGAAGAACTGACCGACTAGATGGTGATCTAGTCGGTCAGCCAAGCTTCTTGGACCGACTAGTTTCTGTCAGTTAATTCTTAGCTCTTTACTGTTTACAGTTAGTCGGTCTAAGTTGACTCACCGACCGACTAGTTTGTGAACTAGTCGGTCAGTGATGCTTCTGTGACCGACTAGTTGAGCTTTCCCTGAACATGCACATTTGAGCTTGAGCTACTGTTTATCTTTAGTTGGTCTGTGCTCATTGATCGACCGACTAGTTGATGAACTAGTCGGTCAACCTTCCTTCTTGGACCGACTAGTTTAGTTTACTGTACATGCCAAATTTTTCACCATACTTACTGTTTATTGTTAGTCGGTCTATGTTCATTTGGTGACCGACTAGTTGGTGAATTAGTCGGTCAACATTTGTTCTTGGACCGACTAAGTCTAATTCTTCTCAGACTTCAGTTTTATCTGTTAGTCGGTCCACGTTGAGTAACCGACCGACTAGTTGTGAAACTAGTCGGTCAGCTACTCTTCTTAGACCGACTAGTTCCTTAGTCTGTACTTTGATCTTTTCTCAGTTTACTCATTAGTCGGTTTACGTTAATTGACCGACCGACTAGTTGATGTACTAGTCGGTCGGTGGTTGTTCTTTGACCGACTAGTTGGGTTCAGAAAAGAGCCGTTGGAGCTTTAATTGAAACGTTTTTCTCTCTCTCTCTCCTCTAACCTATATATACTTGTTGGGCTGCATTCATTGCTGCCAAGGCTGATATTAATGCAAGTTTAGAGTTCAAGAGAAATCAATCCAAGCTCATTCAAAGCTCATTCCCTCCATTCAATAATCTCTCCTAACTCTTACTTCCAAAGAGAGATTCATTGAGTGTGAAGCCTTCCAAGCCAAGTGCTTGATTCTAGGTCACCAACATCCCCAAAGCTCTCCATCGCTGTCTACATCTTGGAGCTAGGGTTTGGTGCCACTTCTTCCTCAAAATCATCCTTGCCCTAATTCGTAAGCAATATTCAAGGCATATGTATTTTGTTCGGTAAGAAGTTTCTTTATTTCATTTCATATTTGATTTGTAAGTTTCACTCTCGGTTGTGAGAGTGTGGTTGTGATCCCGGGTTGTGGGAGTCACAAATTACATTTTGTATGATTTGACTTGTGGAGGTTTTTCACAAGTATTTCATAGTGGAAATCTTGAGTTAGGGTTTCTAACTCAAGTATCCGGAGGGGATCCGGGTGGTTGGGACGTAGGATCACCGGGAACAAGTCGGGGAGACTTGGGTGGATCCGAACCCAGTAACATCTCTTGTTAGCGTTGTTAATTTTGTGTTGTCATTCAATTTAAGCTTCCGCAAATTGATTTGGTAGTTGTTTGCATTTTAATTTGGAATTATACTCCTTATTATTTTAAAGTACTATTCACCCCCCCTCTAGTACTTGTGCAGTAGCTTGTAGGGCATTACATTTGGTATCAGAGCCAGATACTAAGCTATGTCTGCCAACGACAACAAGACCGTGCGTCCACCTTCCAACTATGACACCTTCAGGAACCGTGAAGGAGCATCTTCGGTGATGGAAGGACATTCCTCTACGAGGCCTCCATTCTTCAACGGTACCAACTACGGGTACTGGAAATGTCGGATGGAAACCTTCCTCCGAAGTGCATCTTTATGGAGGACTACAATGAAGGAGTACATCGAGCCCGAAGAAGAAGACTTCGAGAAATGGACAACCGCGGAGGTCGCCGCGGAGGTAAGCAATGCCAAGGCAATGAACGCCTTGCAATGCGCATTGGAGCCCGAGGACTTCAATAAGATATGCACATGTAAGAGTGCATATCAAATTTGGAACTCCCTCCTCATTCTTCATGAAGGGACGAGTCGGGTAAGAGACTCTAAACTCGTAGTTGTAAACAAAGATTACGAAATGTTTCATATGCAACAGGGCGAGAAGATGAAGGAGTATTACGCTCGCTTCGTCGACATCATAAACGAGTTAGAGGCTCTTGGCAAATCCTACACCCAAAAGGAGAAGTGTTCGAAGCTTATCGAAGGACTTCCTTCTTCTTGGGAAAAGCGCACCTTCGCCATCGAGGAAGGTAATGACATGAACAAGTACACCGTAGTTCAACTAATGGGTACTTTAATGTCATACGAGGTACGCAAGGATAGCAAGCTCAAATTGCAAGAAAAGATGATGTCCTACCTAAAGCAAGACGAGCCAAAGAAGAAGGCCATTGCTTTCAAGGCCGCTCCATCCACATCCACATCAACCGATGATGAAGACTCGGAAAACGAGTTGGACTTGGAGTCCATGGCACTCATGGCCAAGAAGTTCAACCGTTTCTTCCGAAAAGGTAACTTCAAGAACAAAGCTAAATTTGGTTCTTCTAACGCTTCTTCCTCTCCTTTGTGTTTCAAGTGCAATAAGCCAGGACACATGAAAGCGGAGTGTCCTCTCAACAAACAAAAGGAGAAGGGGAAGACGCCAAAATTCGATAAGTCCAAGAAGTACAAAAAGGGGTACAAGAAGGGACTTGTCGGAGCAACGTTTACCGACTCCGAGGATTCCTCAAGCGGAGAGTCGGACGATGAGCAAGTGGAGCAAGCGCACATGTGCTTCATGGCAAGAGAGGAGCATGATCAAGGATCCTCCTCTTTCGATGATAGTGATGACGAAGGCAACGATGAGGTAACTATGGATGACCTTAGGAATGCTAACTCTCAATTATGGTCAAAATACACTAAATTAGTAAATAGATATACTAAAGTAAAAGATGACCTAGCTAGCATTCAAACATTGCCTAAGACTATCATCACCAACAACGACACCGTTGTTGAAGAGTTAAGAAATGAGATTGTTAATCTCAAATCTAAACTTGAACATGTTAGCATTGAGGATGCGGAAGAACATAAGATAGCGGATTTAACTTCTCAAAACTCGACTTTGAGTATTGAGAACGAGAATCTTAAATCTCGTGTTTATGTGCTCACATCGCAAATATCCACTTTGGATATTTCTTTGTGTTCTCTCAAAGAGAAATATGAGGACACATTGGGCCGAATCAACAAATTCAACAAGGGTAAGGGCCACTTGGATAATATCCTAAAAGACTTACTTCCGGCCAAACACCACATTGGCTTGGGGTATATGATGGGAAATTCATCCAAGTCGGTCACTACTTTTGTAAGGCCAACTTCCGAAGCCTCAACGAGTGGGAGCAAACACTCTATTGGTAGTTCATCTACCAATGGTGCTTCCACCTCGTCCACACCCTCTTTTGGAAAGAAACCCACTTTGGGTGGACCTCCAAAGAAGGGGCATGCCTACATGTACACTCATACCATGCCACGTAGGAACACACGTCCTACTCCACCATCTCACACATATGATGATTTCTATGCTAAACGTTCACGGGCACGTGCACACCATGTGAGACACCCTCACGCACGTGTTTCCACACAAGCATATGTACACCCACCTCATTATATGAGTAATTCTCATCGTGCACCATTCCATCATGTCCCGTATGCCTATCCACAACATGCATCACGTAGAAATCAACGTAGCATGCATGCACCCAATAGGATGAGGGCTCCCAAGATTTTCACAATTTGGAGCCCAAAGGACACAAGCATGGACGAAAAACAAATGTATATGAATGCTTATTTTTCGGATGTTGTGCATAGTAGAAATTATGTGGGGAAGTCTAAGTCCAATTGGACTTGGCTTCCAAAGGTCTAATCTTTTGGACCCAATGACCTTGGGTACCATGATATGAAATTCTCTATCTTTAGGTACTCAAGGAAAAGAAAAAGAAAAGGAGCAACAAATTTAAATTTAGCTCCAAGGGAAATTGGATACTCGATAGCGGGTGTTCAAAACACATGACGGGTGACGCTAGTTTGCTCTCCGGAGTGGTTCCCATAGCAAATGGAAACCGCGTCGTATTTGGAGGCAACGAGAGCGGAACCATCATAGGTGTTGGTAAAGTGGGTAACCCTTCTAAACCCCTAATTAGTGATGTTTATCTTGTTAGTGGTTTAAATCATAATCTTATTTCAATAAGCCAACTTTGTGACAAAGGTTACAAAGTTAGCTTTGCGAAAGGATTGTGTCACATTTTAAGAAAAGATAATGATAAATTATTGTTTTCCGGAACTCGTCGTAAAGATATTTATATTTTGGATCTTCCTAAGTCATATGAACAATGTATCGTTGCCAACACAAGTGAACAACACTTATGGCATCGACGCTTTGGACATGTGAACTTTGGAACACTATATAAGCTTTCAAAATTAAATTCCATTAAAGGTTTTCCGAAGCATGTTTTTGAAAAGAAAAGTTTTTGTGATTGTTGTCAACGTGGCAAGCTTCCTAAATCTTCATTTAAACCTAAGAAAAGCATTTCTACTAAACGGCCACTAGAGCTATTACATCTAGACTTATTTGGGCCAACTAGAGTTGCTTCCTTAGGAAATGCAAGATATGGACTTGTCATCGTAGATGACTATTCAAGATTTACATGGGTATTTTCATTGTGTAATAAAAATGAAGCTTTTGAAAACTTCACAATTTTTGTTAAGAAAGTACAAAATCTCTTAGGAACCACCATTGTCACTATTCGTAGTGATCATGGAGGTGAATTTGAGAATGAGTCTTTTGAGACATTTTGTGATGAAGTTGGTATTACTCACACCTTCTCTTTCCCTCGTGCACCTCCTCAAAATGGTGTAGTTGAGAGAAAGAATAGGACGCTAGTGGAGTGTGCTCGCACTATGCTTGATGATAGCCAAATTGGCCATCAATTTTGGGCGGAAGCGGTACACACCGCTTGCTATGTGTTTAATAGAATACTTTTGAGGCCCGGAAATAAACAAACTTGTTATGAATTGTTGTTTGGTAGGTTGCCTCAAGTTAAACATTTTCGTGTCTTTGGTTCGAAATGTTTTATTAAGAACACGTATGGTAGTTTGGACAAATTCGATCCAAGATCCGATGAGGGGATTTTTGTTGGATATTCTTCGCGTAGCAAAGCCTACCGGATATTCAACAAACGAACCTCAACGATCGAGGAGTCGCTTCATGTCTCTTTTAATGAAGGATTTGTTCCAACTAGAATTTCAAATGATAATGATTCTATGGATGTTTTATGTGATTCATTTGATAATTCTAAGTCTAATGATTCTATTGATTCTATTGAGACTAACCCAACTAACGAAATTGTTGAGAATGTTCCTAGTGATCAAGGTATTCCCAAACGGCTTCATACCGTTCGTGACCATCCTCATGAGCAAGTCATTGGCAATATCTATGATAGTGTCAAGACGAGATCGCAAGTGAACTACTTCGCTCATTGTGCCTTTGCCTCCTCGATAGAGCCAAAGAATATTAATGAAGCATGCGAAGATAGCGCTTGGATCTTAGCCATGGAGGAGGAGCTCATTCAATTCGAGAGAAATGAAGTTTGGGAGCTTGTTCCATTGCCATCAAAGAACCACACCGTCATAGGGACAAAGTGGATCTTCAAGAACAAAACCGACGAAAACCAAGTCGTCGTCCGGAACAAAGCTCGGTTAGTTGCTCAAGGCTATCGACAAGAGGAAGGTATTGATTTCGAAGAATCCTTCGCTCCGGTAGCTAGATTAGAATCAATTAGATTATTATTGTCTTTTGCATGCCATAAGGATTTTAAATTAATTCAAATGGATGTTAAAAGTGCATTTTTAAACGGAGATGTTGTTGAGGAAGTTTACGTTTCTCAACCTCCGGGCTTCATAAATGAAAAATTTCCAAATCATGTTTTTAAACTAAAGAAAGCGCTTTACGGCTTAAGACAAGCTCCTCGAGCTTGGTATGATCGCCTAAAGAATTTTCTTTTGGATTTGAATTTTAAAATGGGAGAAGCCGATTCTACACTTTTTGTTAAGCATGCGAATAATGATATAATTTTAGTTCAAATATATGTTGATGATATCATTTTCGGTGCTACTAACTTTGCTCTTTGCGAAGAGTTCTCTAATGTTATGAAGGAACAATTTGAGATGAGCCACATGGGTGAGCTCAAGTATTTCTTAGGTCTCCAAATTCGCCAAATGGACGATGCAATCTTCATCCACCAAACGAAGTATACGGTGGAGTTGCTAAAGCGATTTGGAATGGAGAGTGCTTCCGGGAAAAAGACTCCAATGAGCACGACTACGCATCTTGACAAGGATACGGGCGGTAAGGATGTAGACATTCGTCTATATCGAGGTATGATAGGTAGTTTGCTTTATCTTACCGCAAGTAGGCCCGATATTATGTTCGCCGTATGCGTATGTGCTCGTTATCAATCTCAACCTAAGGAATCTCACTTAGTAGCGGTAAAGCGTATTTTTCGCTATCTAAGTTACACTTTAGATTTTGGATTACTTTATCCGAAATCTAGCACATATGAGTTAATCTCATATAGTGATGCCGATTATGCGGGATGCAAATCCGACAGGAAAAGTACTAGTGGCACTTGCCATTTTATAGGAAATTCTCTTGTCTCTTGGTTTTCAAAGAAGCAAAATTCCGTATCACTTTCAACCACCGAGGCGGAATATATTACCGCCGGTGCCGCGTGTGCTCAAGTTCTTTGGATGAGACACACACTTAAAGACTTTGGTATAAATTGTGATACTTGCCCTATCATGGTTGACAACCAAAGTGCAATATGTCTTTCCAAGAACCCGGTACACCATTCCCGTTCGAAACACATAGATGTCCGACACCACTTCTTAGATGATCATGTTGCTAAAAAGGACATCATTTTAGTGTACGTTGAAACCCAAAAGCAAATCGCCGATATTTTCACGAAACCCCTAAAGGAGGACTCCTTTGTGCGGTTACGTCGAGAATTGGGGATTATGGGTGAATCCGAGATATAGGATTCATGTTTCATTCAATAATTTTGCATGCTATTATATTTGGCAATATCTCATTCATGCTAGAATTATTGGATTTTTCGGAATTTATGTGTTATTTTGATTTTTTCGTTCGATTTGTGCGTAATCGTCAAATTTTGAGTTTTCGATGTTTAATGGGGTAGTTTAGATGTTTATTGAGAGTTTTGAGATATATCGTCCAAGCGTATTAAGGAGAGAAATTGATTATCATTTTTTGAACTCCTTAGTCGGTTCATGTTCAGTGACCGACCGACTAGATTGAGATCTAGTCGGTCAGTCAATGAACTGTGACCGACTAAATCTTGTCAGTAAATCTTGGATTCAGCCACTGTTTGCAACTAGTCGGTTCAAGCTCATTGACCGACCGACTAGATCGTGATCTAGTCGTTCAGTGCTTGAACTGTGACCGACTAGTTGTGCCAGGGACTGTTTGGTCATTTGCGATCTCGACCGACTTAAACTCAGTTTAGTCGGTCTGTTCTCATTCTAATCGGTCCAAAGTCTTTCTCCCTCAGCTCGAAACCCCGATTCCCCTCAAAACCCTTCATCTTCCGATCGTTCTCCGGCCATTTTCCGGCCGTCTCCATCGATCTCCACCGTCGGCCCCTCCTTCTAGGTGATCTCTTCTCCTTCTAGGGTTAGATTTCCTTTCCTAGAGCTAGGGCTTGCTCGGTTTTTAGGGTTCTTAGGGTTTATCTATTTTTTTTTCGGCTAGGGCTTCTTCGTTTGATCTCCTTGTCCCGTGTCTTGCTTCGAATATGGCAAGAACACGTATTCCGATCACTCCGTCCAGCCCCTCTCCGATGAGCGTGGGTCCTAAATCTAATTCTGAAGTCGTGCTTGCTTTCCAAGTACGGCTCCTCATCTTTACCATCCCAGCCATTTTTGAAGCTTATCTATGCGATCTTCATGGGGAGCTCGATTAATTGGGCTCGAATTATACTCGATAAGATTGACTCTTTCGAGTGTATTCGAAAGTCCAATAAATCGGCTCATATCCCATTTCCTTGCATGTTGACCCTCGTATTTCGTCATTTTCGTGTCACGTTGCCTCGTGACGATGAGCGTCCCCTTGGTCCTCCCCTAAATGCGACGGCCGTCAAGAAATCTCTTACGGCGCTTCGTCACGTTCAGAGGACGACACCTTCAGCGTCTGTCCCTGCCTCTGCCTGTGCCTCTGCTGCTCCCTCTGCCACCCTGGATGAAGTCCTACGGATACTTCGTCGTCACGAGTCCCGCTTGGCTCGTACCGAGGAGGTAGTCTGCCGTATGGCTCGTCAGATGGGTGTTGAGCTTCCTCCTTCCGTGTCTGAGGATGAGGAGTTTGATGAGATGGCTGAGGAGGACATTGAGGAGCTCTGTCGTGCTTCGACTCGTGCCCCCGAGGGCACTTCTGCTGGTACTGCTGCTGCTGGTGATACCTCTTCCGGTGCTGCTGTTGCTGATACGTCTGCTGGTGCCCCTGAGAGCACACCTGTTGCCACCACTCCTGTGGTGGATACTCCGACTGGTGCTCCCGAGGTCACTACGGTCGCTGCTTCAGTGGTTGCCACTTCTGTCGTCGCTCCTGCTGATGCTTCGGACGTTCTTGCTGATCCAGTCACCTCCTCTGCTCCTGCTGAGCCTGCAGTTGCTTCTGGTCCTCCCGCTGCCTCTTGAGTCTCTTCGAGGCCTCTCCTGATACTCTTTGGATGATATATCTAGTTGTGAGAGATGTTGGGTAGGATAGTGTGTGTGGCTATGTATTTTGGATCATTGTGATGTTTTGTTTTGATATCTGTGCTGATGTATTTTGCATTCAGAGATGATGTATTTCTTTTTGTGATGATGTATGATGTATTTTTGTGCCCCGATCTGTCGATCGTCGGTATGTATATCGGTGATGTACTCTGCTTCATGCATTATATATATATATCTCAGTTGACATTTCATTATTTTGTGCAATGTATAATTTTTATGTCTCTGATGTTTGATTTCGTCGCTCGACGATATTCACTTGGTTTAATAGAAATTTCTTCTATGAAAACATATAATTGTTTTCCATGCACTAAATTAACCAAGAAATGTTGATATTGGATAGTATATTCCATAACTCAATCCGTTAAATTGATTTGAGTTTTGATGATTTCGTTTTACGATTTTTCGACGTTGGTATCTTTGACACGCCTTGATTCTATTCGTATTTTTCTCTTTGGTGTCACTTGAACCTTCGTCGTATTCTACGACTCCCGTGCTTTTTAATTTGAGGCCATTGTTGTTGTCGTTGTTATCCTCCCGCTCTTTTTGCTTATGCCAAAGGGGGAGAGATATAATAATAACGATGTGCCAAATGAAAATTTAAAGCATTTCTCCAAGAATCTAACTTGATGTGTTAGATTCAGGGGGAGTTAAGATATATAAATGGATTTTCAAATCCGATATTTCAATAACCTTCATTTGGTATTTCAATAATTCAACAATCGATTCTCATTTAATATACTTCACTCGTCTGCTTGATGCGTATCATTTTTGTTTAAATTGGAATTAACGTGTCATCAATGCAGGGGGAGTAAGTAAATTTCATTTGAATTATTATTTTTGATTATTATTTATGTTAGTTTGTCATCACCAAAAAGGGGGAGAATGTTGGATATTGGACTCCCCGGATTTGGTTTTGGATGATGAACAAACATAAATATAATATGAACTAACACTTTGTGAGCGCAGTTATGGAGATCGTCGCCAAATTCACATGAATATCAATAACGACGTCTCAAGACTTCTCAAAGCACGTGATCATATGCCTAAAGCTTCGTTGAAGCTTATGGACCTATTTAGAAGTCATGAAGATTCGATTGAAGCTATTGAAGACGGTATCGTCAAGTTTATTTAATAGTCTTTAAGCTTCTTTCGTAGAATGTTAAGCCTTGAGTAGGTCTTACGTTTTAATTCTTCATAACGCTCATATCTTAGCTCTAGGATCTTAGTAGAAGTCCATACAATTCTTCCCGAAGCTTCGCGCTTCGATTCGGGACTTCTTGTGCATGTTAGTTGGTTCAAGAAGAAGAACTGACCGACTAGATGGTGATCTAGTCGGTCAGCCAAGCTTCTTGGACCGACTAGTTTCTGTCAATTAATTCTTAGCTCTTTACTGTTTACAGTTAGTCGATCTAAGTTGACTCACCGACCGACTAGTTTGTGAACTAGTCGGTCAGTGATGCTTCTGTGACCGACTAGTTGAGCTTTCCCTGAACATGCACATTTGAGCTTGAGCTACTGTTTATCTTTAGTCGGTCTGTGCTCATTGATCGACCGACTAGTTGATGAACTAGTCGGTCAACCTTCCTTCTTGGACCGACTAGTTTAGTTTACTGTACATGCCAAAATTTTCACCATACTTACTGTTTATTGTTAGTCGGTCTATGTTCATTTGGTGACCGACTAGTTGGTGAATTAGTCGGTCAACATTTGTTCTTGGACCGACTAAGTCTAATTCTTCTCAGACTTCAGTTTTATCTGTTAGTCGGTCCACGTTGAGTAACCGACCGACTAGTTGTGAAACTAGTCGGTCAGCTACTCTTCTTAGACCGACAGTTCCTTAGTCTGTACTTTGATCTTTTCTCAGTTTACTCATTAGTCGGTTTACGTTAATTGACCGACCGACTAGTTGATGAACTAGTCGGTCGGTGGTTGTTCTTTGACCGACTAGTTGGGTTCAGAAAAGAGCCGTTGGAGCTTTAATTGAAACGTTTTTCTCTCTCTCTCTCCTCTAACCTATATATACTTGTTGGGCTACATTCATTGCTGCCAAGGCTGATATTAATGCAAGTTTAGAGTTCAAGAAAAATCAATCCAAGCTCATTCAAAGCTCATTCCATCCATTCAATAATCTCTCCTAACTCTTACTTCCAAAGAGAGATTCATTGAGTGTGAAGCCTTCCAAGACAAGTGCTTGATTCTAGGTCACCAACATCCCCAAAGCTCTCCATCGCTGTCTACATCTTGGAGCTAGGGTTTGGTGCCACTTCTTCCTCAAAATCATCCTTGCCCTAATTCGTAAGCAATATTCAAGGCATATGTATTTTGTTCGGTAAGAAGTTTCTTTATTTCATTTCATATTTGATTTGTAAGTTTCACTCTCGGTTGTGAGAGTGTGGTTGTGATCCCGGGTTGTGGGAGTCACAAATTACATTTTGTATGATTTGACTTGTGGAGGTTTTTCACAAGTATTTCATAGTGGAAATCTTGAGTTAGGGTTTCTAACTCAAGTATCCGGAGGGGATCCGGGTGGTTGGGACGTAGGATCACCGGGAACAAGTCGGGGAGACTTGGGTGGATCCGAACCCAGTAACATCTCTTGTTAGCGTTGTTAATTTTGTGTTGTCATTCAATTTAAGCTTCCGCAAATTGATTTGGTAGTTGTTTGCATTTTAATTTGGAATTATACTCCTTATTATTTTAAAGTACTATTCACCCCCCTTAGTACTTGTGCAGTAGCTTGTAGGGCATTACATCTATAACAATTCATGATCAACATTTATTCTCAAAAATGTTTTAAGCAAAAATCTCTTTTGGCCATTTGTTTTCTAGTTTCCAAATAATCTTCTTGATCTTCGAAGCTCAAAATTTCCACATTCTTGAGATTAAAATTGTCTAAGCCACACAATGAACACAGTGCTTTCAATCAAGGCTATAGGCTTTATTGTTCATCAATCAAGGGTTTGTGAGTATAATTCTCCTTTGTGTTGTAAGGAGAGGGTTGGTTCTTTCTTTGTGATATTGTTGGTTGTGGGTGAAAAAAATCTTCATTTGTTGAGGTGGTTGGTTTGTTGGAAAATCCTTAAATGTTGAGGTGTTGTAAGTTTGTAAAATCCTCAAGTGTGAGGTGGTGAGAAAATCCTAAGTGTTTGAGGTGGTGATTGTTGGAAATCCTCATTGTACATGAGGTGGTTGTGGAAATCCTCTTGTTAAAGAGGTGTCTGTAAAATCCTCTAGTTGTAGAGGTGGTGAAAGCTCCTCTTGTTGAATAGGTGGTTGTGATTCTCTCATTTGAGAATTTTATATTGGATTAAATCCCAAATGAGGTTGAAGACTAGATTAGACCCGAAGTGGTTGAACCAGTATAAAATTCTGTATGTTATTATTATTCTCTCTTGTGCATGCAATTGTGTTTATTTTCTGATGTCACGCTTTATTCTGTATTTGCAAGGTTTAGTATTGTTGATTAAGATCCAAGTGAGCTCTCTTTGGTGTTTAGATAGAATTTTAGAGAGTATTTTTAAAGTTATAGTTTTTATTCATAAACACTATTCACACTCCCTCTAGTGTTCTATTTTCCATCTCCATGATCCAACATCTGGCATCAGAGCTTGGTTTATGATGGCATCAACAATGAGTGGACTCTGACTCCAAAGCTTCATGTTTCCTCCAATCTTTGATGATACATGATATCCATTTTGGAAGAAGAGAATGGTTGCTTTCATTCAATCCATCGATTGCGATTATTGGAGATTCTTAGAGACACCATACAACACACCCACAGTACTGCTATCTCATAGAGCAAGAAAGAAATGGAATATGCTATCCTCAATGGGAAGGTAATGCATTTATTGTTAAGTTATATTAATAAAATTATTTTTGATTGTGTTTCTAGAACTACAACTTCAAACCAAGTATGGCGCATAATTGATGATCGATATGAAGACCCAAATAAAGTATTGAAAGAAGCCATTGCAGTAACATGGGACGAAGCTGACGAAGAAGAAGTGGATGATCGTATCAACTATTGCCTCATGGGTCACACGTTTAAAGAGGTAACTTCTAATCATGACTTTAATAGGGATGATGAAGAATGTGAAGATGATGGGAATTTAGAAGAGATTTTTCAAGTTTTATATGTTAAACATGAAAAAATTTTGGTTGAGCATTTCAAACTTAAGAAAATCCATAAAATTTATTCAAAAGATAATTCATTTTTAGAAAAACCAGAAAATGAAAAAATAAGATTAATAAAGAAAATGATAAACTGAAAAGAAGAACTAATTTCATTAAAAATGTAGTAACTCAAGATGACACAACCCTAATAATTACATAACTTTAAAAAGAGAACTCTAAACTAAAAGTTGAAAATAATTACTTAAAAAGTAATAACTGTTAAAAGGCAATAGAACTCAAGAGAGAGAGACAAGCTTTCTTAGGAAAAGAGTGAGTACCCATGGCAATAGGCCATGGTTCTCTATATATTAAACTAGAGAAGGGAGATGAAGGGCCTCAAGGAGACCAAGGGTCCCCATTACCCATAGTAATGGGGACCAATGAGTGGGTAATGAAGGAGGGGAGGCCAAAGGCCTCCCTCATTCATAACACTCCCCCTTACCCATTCATCACTTTGGTCTCTGCATCTGAGGCAAAGAGGGGTGGATACTTCTGGATCCAGAGTAAGTGTGTTTGCCTCGTTAAAACCTTAGCTGTGGAAAACCCAGTGGGAAAAACCCAACAGCTTAAGGGAAAAGAGTGCAACCCACGAGTTACTCCCCCTGATCCGTACAAGCTTCAGGCTTGCAGGTCTTTCAATTGTTGCATACCAATGTTCTTTACAAGCTTTACAAAAATACATTTGGGCAAAGACTTAGTAAAAAGATCAGCTAAGTTGTTGCAGGACTGTATCTGCTGAACTTCGATCTGCTTGTCCTCCTTTAGCTCATGTGTCCAGAAAAACTTGGGAGATATGTGCTTCGTCCTGTCGCCCTTGATGTAGCCTTTTTGAAGTTGAGCAATGCATGCAGCGTTATCTTCAAACAAGACGGTAGGCTCCAAATCACCGGTCTTCAGGCCAGTAGATTGAAGAATGTGTTGGACGACGGATCGTAGCCAATAGCACTCTCAGCTTGCTTCATGGATCGCAATGAGCTCCGAATGGTTGGATGATGTAGCTGTTGTGGTTTGCTTTACCGATCTCCAGGAGATAGCAGTACCTCCGTAGGTAAAAACAAAACCTGTTTGGGATTTTACCGTGTGCGGATCTGAGAGATAACCTGCATCAGCATAACCAAATAATTTGGGGGAGGCACCTCTCTGGTAGTAAAGTCCAAGATCAATGGAACCCTGGAGGTATCGCAGAAGATGTTTTACTCCATTCCAGTGGCGCTGCACTGTGTCTGGCTAGAAGATTAACTGTAAACGCTATATCGGGACGCGTACAGTTAGCCAGGTATAGAAGTGCTCCAATGGCACTGAGGTAGGGTACTTCAGGACCCAGTATCTCCTCCCCCTCTTCCAGTGGCCGGAAGGGGTCCTTATGTACATCTAGTGATCTTACGACCATAGGAGTACCTAAAGGATGACATTTATTTGTGTAGAAGTTTCTTTGTATAATTAGATTGGTGTAATAGGATTCCACCTCTTAGGTGTTCTATCTGTAAGCCAAGACAATACTTTGTTTTGCCTAGGTCTTTCATTTCAAAAGTATGTTTAAGGCTTTCAGATATCTCTTGATCTCTGCAGGAGATCCTATGAGATTTAAGTCATCTACATATACAGCTATGACGACGAATCCTGTTCCCGTTCTTTTGATAAAAATACACGGGCAGACTTCGTTATTCGTGAATCCTTGCTGTGCAAGGAAATCAATAAGTCTGTTATACCACATCTTTCCCGATTGTTTTAGACCATATAATGATCTATGTAGCCTTACAGAGAATACGTCCCGAGGTATCTCTTTCATCTCTGGGGGTAGATTAAACCCATCAGGAAGTCTCATGTAGATATTTTTATCTATATCGCCATATAGATATGCAGTCACAACGTCCATGAGCTGCATTTCTAGGCTTTCCAGAGAAGTTAGGCTTATTAAAAATCGGAATGTGATCGAATCCATGACCGGAGAATACGTATCTTCGTAATCAATCCCGGTCTTTGGGAAAATCCCTGGGCTACAAGGCGTGCCTTATAGCGAACGATCACATTATTTTCATCTCTTTTTCTTATGAAAACCCACTTATATCCCACAGGCTTTACACCTACTGGTGTTTGGACTACTGGTCCAAAGACTTTGCGTTTCAAGAGTGAGTCCAGCTCTACTCTTATTGCCTCGTCCCACTTTGGCCAATCATCTCGGCGTTTACATTCCGCCAGAGATCGTGGTTCGACGTCATCGTCATATTCAGTGACGTGAACGACAATATCGAACGCAAAATCGTCGTCGACGACTATGCTATTTCTGTCCAGTACTTCTCCAGTACGTACAAAATTTAATGATGTTTCTCCTATTGTTTCCTCTGCTGGGGAAATCAGGAGAGGAGAAGTAGCTGGTCTGAGCTCAGCATCCTGTGGGGGGATAATATTAGTATCTCCAGGAGTCTTCCTCTTTCGAGGAACTTTATCTTTTGAACCTGGTGGGCGTCCTCTTTTCATTTGAGGTACAGCCAATTCTGCTGCCGGTGGATTGCATCCATCTATGGGGATGTCAATCCTAGCTGGCGTATTGGCAGCAGGGACGTGTGATCAGACAATCTTCTGGTTGTCCGTGAATTTATCCGGTAAAAGATGTAATGTATTCTGGATGTGAAGGATCTTCAGGATCTCATCTTCACACAGATTAGTACGCGGATCATATAGGGACAAAGACTTCTGGTCCCAACTAATGGTCTCAGAAGCTTCTGGCTTCTTAGACTGTGTGCCAAGTTTAGGAAAAATTTTCTCATTAAATTCACAGTCAGCAAAACGTGCCTTGAATGCGTCACCCGTCAGGGGTTCAAGGTATCTTATAATAGAGGGCGAATCAAACCCAATATATATACCTAGACAACGCTGAGGACCCATTTTGGTCCTCTGAGGTGGTGCTATTGGGACATATACCGCACAACCAAACACTCTCAAATGAGAGATATCCGGAGGTGCGCCATATGCTAGTTGCATCGGGGATAAAGTATGACCTCCAGAGGGTCTTATCCTAATAAGTGATGCGGCATGTAAAATAGCATGCCCCCAAGCATCCACATGCAACTGGGATTGCATAAGCAATGGACGTGCAATCTATTGGAGTCTCTTTATAAGGGACTCAGCTAATACGTTTTGGGTGTAAACATGTGCTACAGGATGTTCAACTTCAATACTCGTTGCCCGGCAATAGTCTTCGAAGACTTGTGAAGTAAATTCTCCCGCATTATCAAGACGTAGTTTCTTGATTTGGTTATCGGGGAAATGAGCGCGCAACCTTATTATTTGTGCCAATAGCTTTGGAAAAGCTAGGTTGCGGGTGGACAAGAGGCACACATAAGACCATTTGGTCGATGCATCAATCATTACCATGAAGTACCGAAATGGGCCACTTGCGGGGTGAATAGGCCCGCAAATATCACCATGAATTCTCTCAAAGAAGCCAGGAGACTCTAATCCCACTTTCAGGAGGGATGGTCTCGTTATAACTTTTCCCTTGAAACAAGGGAGACATGGAAATTCACCCTTTTGAAGAATCTTCAGGTTCTTCAATTTGTGTCCACGGGATTCAGAGATGATGCGTCGCATCATTGCTGTTCCAAGATGACCAAGTCTATTGTGCCAGAGTTCGAACTCTGGCAATGATTGGCACGTCTGGTGCTCAGTCATATTGGCTTCTATTGGTTAAATGTATGTTTGGTAGAGACCCGACGGGAGTCCTTTGAATCGTTCGCAGATGATCTTCCGGTCATCTTTCTGACGAGTTACATACAGATATTCAACCGTATTTTCATCTTTGGTTTCTAAGTGATATCCGTTTAAACGGAAATCCTTGAAACTTACGAGATTCCTATTTGATTTAGGAGAGAATAATGCATTTTTTATTTGAAGTCTTGTGTTATTTGGGAGCAATATAATTGCTTCACCAGATCCTTCGATTATTTGGGACAGTCCTGAAATTGTGATAACAGGACCGTCATATTTATTTACGCTATTAAAATAGCAATGATCGCGAAGGATTGTGTGCGTTGAGGCACTGTCCACTAGGCACTCGGACATCATCTATATAAGCAAAAACGAAATTTTATTTGAGCGAAAATGTAAACATTCATTCGAAAATAAAAGTTCGTACTTAAGCAAATAAAGATGAAGATACATTGAATTCTAAAAAGCATAGATAAATGATGGTGCTCAATCGAGAAGGTCGTCGTTCTCGAAGTCTTTTGCAGTAAACATTGTTGGTGGCTGAACAGCCGCCAAGTTTGTTTCAGGTAGATACTTCTGGCTCGCCTGGTATAGATCCTGGAGGTGACGAGGAGTGCGGCAGTTTCTGGACCAATGGCCAGTCATGCCGCATCTATGGCATTTATCCTCCCAGTTCTTCTTTGGAAGTGACACTTGCTCGGTGTTCTTTCGCTTCCAAGTGAAGTTTCTTTTTCCCTTGTTGTTTTTGTTTGTCTGTGGAGTTGCACCTCTTGGTTGCTTCATTATAGCTTTCCCTTTAGTGTTTTTAGCCTTCCTCTTGTTTTTCCACTTCTGGGGAGAAACGTGGTGGGCTTCAGGGATAGGGGCAGTGCCAGCTGGACGCAAGTTATGAGTTGCAAGCAGTAAGTCTCGATTCTGCTCTGCCCTAAGTAGGCATGAGATCAGATCGGAGAATTTCGTGAAATTGCGTTCACGATACTGCTGCATGAGGATTGCATCTTTCTCGTGAAACGAGGTAAATGTCTTTTCCAACATGCGCTGTTCTGTCACTTCTTCACCGCACAACTTCAGGCGTGAGGTGATGTTATGAAGTGCAGAATTGTACTCAGCGACGGATTTATAGTCCTGAAGTCTGAGGTTTTCCCACTCATAACTGGCACGGGGTAATATAACATCAATTTGATGTTTATACCGTGCTTCCAGCGCTGTCCATAGGTCCTTTGGGTCCTCAACCGTTAAGTATTCGGCCTTCAAGGTCCGATCTATATGTTTCCTAATGTAGATTATGGCTTTCGCCTTATCTACATCGGATACAGTGGTTGTAGGGCTGCTGCTAGATGTAGCAGAAGCTTCGGCCGCAGCTGGGGCCGAGGAAGGAGCCAAAATGGACCCAAGGAGGGCCATCGAACGCAAGTGGAACTTCAGGTCCACTCGCCAACTCAGGTAATTTGTCCCTGCAGAATCAAGGACTTCGAAATCGACGCTTGCCAATTTTGCCATTTATCTACGCAATTTAAAATGAGCATGAATTAATTGAAATTGAAATTCACGCATAACAAATAAAGTAAGCAAAATGTGGGGATCGGCCAGATACCCAAAAAGTCCAAAGTCCAAAGTCCGAATATAAAGTCCATAAAGAAAAGAAAAATACAACTTGGAAACCAAGAATGGGTCCCTATATTTTCAAATTTACGCCTCCGTCTTCATTTTGTCGGTACACCGGTCTTTTGCATAAATACATATAATCCTCACTTACAAATTCTCTCAAAAAGAAAATTAAATTGCAAGGAATATAAAGGGTATCAAATTGGCCGATCCCAAAAATCACATTTAAGCTTATATATAAACATCCACGCAGTTTATAAATGCTACATGCACAAAAGAAACAACCACGCATGTATATAACACAGGCATATAAAATATGGAAAAATAGACTATAAAATATAATAATCTCTCGGACCACGGGGAGACGTCATACACCGTTAAGTTAGTTGACTAACGGCAGAGCGGTCGCAGGATCCTTAAGATAATTATATTTTTTTTAAAAAAAAATCCTAAAATTCCATAATTTAATAATAATGCGATAATATTATAAATTTAGCAATATAAAAGACTGGGCGACAGGCCCATGACAAGTAATTAAAATAAATTAATAGTTTGAATAGGGCTGCAGGCCCAAAAATATTAATCATTTTAATGTATTATTAACATTTGGGCTGCAGGCCCATTTGCCAAAAATTAATAAAGTGAAATAGAATTTACTTGGCTTCTGGCCCTAATGAGTCAAATTAAAATATTGTTAACAGTTGGGCTGCAGGCCAAGTGTCAAAATTTTAATTAACACATTGAAAATTGCAATTTGAATAACTGGGCTTCAGGCCCGTTGTTGGTGTAAAATATTAAGTTACATGGACGAGCCTGGTTGTAAAATTTTATATTTTTCCAAAAATATTTAAGAAAAATGACATCAGTGGGTTTCGATCCCTCGTCATTGTAAACTGTCCCTGTAATCTGCGGTTGTAGACCAGCCCACCCCAGCAACCTTTGTTGAAGGTTAGAGATTAAATGGATACCTATCTGTTTATCTAATCCAGCGCCAGGCTTATCAATGTATAAATCCGACCATGTATAAATTATGCACTTTTGAATCAAGTTAATACTTAATGTCCTCCACAGTTTTTTTCTTTGTTTCTTTCATATGCATATGCTTAATTTTTACGGTATACGGAATGATCATGGACGCACATAATTATCATATGCATCATAGTTTTCACTGTGAACAATTGATGAATTTGTTCTCTGCACATTTTTTTATTTGATCTGAAAAAGAATTATTCCATTTATAATGTCTGCATCCCTTAGTATTATCATGCATGAAATGCTAAACAATAATTAGTGCAATGTGAAAAAGAATTATCTGAGGTTTCCTTGCAGAAACAGATTAATGATAATGCCATGAGGAGTTACTAACGCATGTGGGCCTGTTTTATGCAACTGATTTGTTTAATTCATGTGGTCATACAGAAGTTTTATCAAATTACATAAAACAGAAATTCTAATAATATTTAGGAAAGTTCTAACCTTGAAAAATATTGTCTTCCCTTACGCAGGGGGGGGCGGTAATTAATATTTTTTAATGATTTTGTTGTATTTTATCAATGTATGATATTGTATTTAGCAGATTTTAAACAAGCCAAAAAGAGGTTGTAAAAAATCATGGCTAAAATAAAAATTTGTTTATCTACGTGATCGACGGAAATTACCTCTAGATTGAAAATCTAGGGAAGATCGAAAAGACGAGAAGATCCGTAGATAGAAAATTCCTCGCTCCGAAAACGCCCAAGAGATTCCTTTAGCAATGCACGCCCAAAAGGAAATCCGCCACGAACAGCAGCAACCAGACATTCCTTTGCGCGTAGAAAAGCTCAAAAGATAGGAGCAAACGTGCTGATAACGTGTTAAAAGGCAATAGAACTCAAGAGAGAGAGACAAGCTTTCTTAGGAAAAGAGTGAGTACCCATGGCAATAGGCCATGGTTCTCTATATATTAAACTAGAGAAGGGAGATGAAGGGCCTCAAGGAGACCAAGGGTCCCCATTACCCATAGTAATGGGGACCAATGAGTGGGTAATGAAGGAGGGGAGGCCAAAGGCCTCCCTCATTCATAACAATAACAATATTCTTACTAAAAATATAGAAACCTAAACAATAGATTAGGTGAACTTAAAAAAGACAGAGATTCAACTAAACTTAAGTGTGAAGAATTGTCTAAAATGTTAACATGTTTAATGAGGAAAAGAAAACCTAAAAAACTTGCTATCTTTCCAAAAACTATGAAATAACACATTTAGACTAGGTTATGATAAAACCAACCAAAACCCTAATAATGAGACAAAACCTAATCATGCATTCATCTACACTAGTTTCACAAAAGAATCCAAGATTAAGACACATAATGCTCCAACCATAAACCCAACTAAACCTAATAAACAAAAAATTAAAGATAAGAAAAACATAAGAATATGGGTACCTAATTTAGGATCATCTAAAATGGTTAATAAATATATTAAAAAATTTATAAAAATAGGTCACTTTTCAAAAGATTAAAAATACACAAACAATGGAAAATCAAAGCCCAAATGGGTTTGGTTTCTTAAAGAATAGAAAATTCTTAATTAACTTTAAGTAAGGTATCACAAACCCTGATTGTTTACCCTAAGATACCTTACAATAAAAAGTGAAACTAATTATAAAAACTTTAAAAAATGAACAACAATTAGTTAAAAATGATCAACTTGTTATGAATCAACTAATGGGGGAGGAACCCCCAGCCCTTTATTTATAGGCAGGATAAGAGAGTTACAAGATAAGATACATAGATACAAGTGTATCTCTAAGATACTCACAATCCTAACCGACTCTAGGTCATATCCATTCACAACACTTCCCCTTATCCAGCCATATATGTGGACTCTGCTCATGAATACTTCAGGATTCTGACCATAGTAAGAGTCTCACATGGGGTGGATACTTCAGGATCTAGAGTTGATGTGATTTGTCTTGTTAAAACCTTTGGCTATGGAAACCCCAGTGGAAAAAACCATAGTTAAGAAAAAAGAGTGCAGACACTCCCAACTCCCCCTGATCTGTACAAGCACTCAGGCTTTCAGATCTCTTAGGCACCTCATCCCAATTTTCTGTACAAACTTTCTAAAAGTAGCAGTAGGAAGAGATTTAGTGAACAAGTCTGCTAGGTTGTCACATGATTGTACTTGTCTGACATCGATCACTCCATCTCTCTGTAGCTCGTGCGTCAAAAAGAATTTGGGGGAAATGTGCTTCATTTTGTCGCCTTTGATGTAGCCACCTCGTAGCTGAGCTATGCAAGCAGCGTTGTCCTCGAACACGGTAGTAGGTTCAAGATCCCCAGACTTCAATTCAGTCGTCACCAGGATGTGATTTACAACTGACCGGAGCCAGACACACACTCTGCTTGCTTCATGGATGGCGATGATCTTTGAGTGATTGGATGAGGTAGCCGTCACGGTTTGCTTAACGGATCTCCAGGAAATGGCTGTCCCACCATGTGTAAACACAGACCCAGTCTGTGACTTTGCAGTGTGGGAATCAAACCTGTAACCTCATCAGCATAACCAACAAGTTCGGAGGATAATACATTTTTGTAAAAGAGTCCCAAGTCTGTAGACCCTTGGAGGTAGCGCAGAAGGTGCCTTACCCTGGTCCAGTGGCACTGCGTAGGCGCTGCACTGTAGCTGGCTAGTAAAATTACTGCGAACGTTATATCGAGACGCGTGTAGTTGGCCAGATATAGGAGTGCTCCAATAGCACTCAGATAAGGGACTTCTGGACCAAGTATATCCTCAGATAAGGGACTTCTGGACCAAGTATATCCTCCCCCTCTTCCAGCGGCCGGAAGGAGTACTTATGCTCATCCAGGGATCGTACCACCATATGTGTACTAAATGGATGACATTGGTCCATATGAAATCTTTGTAACATTTTCTTCGTATATGTGGTCTGGTGTAATAGGATTCCGTCTTTTAGATGTTCAATCTGTAAGCCAAGGCAGAATTTCGTTTTGCCTAGGTTTTTCATTTCAAATTCTTTTGTCAGGCTTACAGATATCTCAGCGATCTCTTCAGGAGATCCAATGAGATTCAGATCGTCTACATAGACTGCTATTATGACGAATCCTTTTCCCTGTGCTCTTATGAAGATGCAAGGACAGACTTCATTATTGTTAAATCCTTGTTGTATAAGGAATTCACTCAGTCTGTTATACCACATCCGTCCCGATTGTTTAAGACCATTCAATGATCTTTGAAGCTTAACAGAGTAGACGTCCGAGGTCTATCTTTAGATTCCGCAGGCATGAAAAAGCCATCAGGAAGTTTCATGTATATCTTCTTGTCGAGATTACTGTATAGATATGCAGTCACAACATCCATTAGCTGCATATCTAAACCTTGCTGTTAAGCTTATAAGGAATCGGAAAGTGATCGCATCCATGACCGGGGGAGTATGTTTCGTCATAGTCAATACCCGGTCTTTGGAAAAATCCTTGCGCTGCAAGCCTTGCTTTGTAGCATGCGATCTCATTATTTTCATTTCTTTTTCTCACGAATACCTAGTTGTATCTCACAGGGTTGACACCAGTAGGTGTCTGGACTATTTGCCCAAAGACTTTGCGTTTCTGAAGCGAGTCCAGCTCGGTTTCTATTGCTTAATTCCACTTTGGCCAATCATTTCTACGTTTGCATTCAGCAATGGAATGTGGATCATGGTCATCGTCGTTTTAGACGACGTGAATAGCAATGTGAAATGCGAAGTCATCATCGACGACTGTACTCTTTCTGTCCAACACCTCCCCTGTACGTACATAATTTAATGATATTTCAGTTTCTCCCGACAGTTCCTCTGCAGTGGATTCTGGGAGGGGGGAGGGTATGGACATGAGCTCATTTTTCTGTGGGGTATCATCCCATGGTCTCCGGATATTTTTCTTTTTCTTGGATTTTTATCCTTGGAGCCTGGTGGTCTGCCTCTTTTATGTTGAGGTGCAGCCACTTCTGCTGCTGGTGGATTGCATCAATTCTCAGGGATGTCAATCCTAGCAGGAGTATTTGCAGTAGGGATGTGTGATTTGACAATCTTCTGGTTGTCAGTAAATGAGTCCGGTAATCTATGAACAGTGTCCTGATTGTGGAGGATCTTTAGGATCTCATCTTCACATTGTTTTGTTACCGGATCATAGTGGGTCAAGCTTTTTGTATCCCACGTTATGATGTGCTTCGCACCAGATTTCTCAGTTTCTGGGCCTATTTTGGGGAAGACGGTCTCATTAAATTCACAGTCTTCAAGACGTGCCTTAAAAGCGTCCCCCGTTTGGGGTTCTAGGTATCTTATAATTGAGGGTGAGTCAAATCCTACATAGATACCTAGACGACGTTGAGGACCCATCTTTGTCCTCTGTGGTGGTGAAATGGGGATGTAGACTGCGCATCCGAAGATTCTTAGATGAGAAATGTTCGGTGGCCCTCCATATGCAAGTTGCATTGGAGAGAGACTCTGACCTCCAGAGGGTCTAATTTTTATTAACAATGCAGCATGCAGAATTGCATGTCCCCATGCATCCACCGGCAACTGGGATTTCATTAGCAATGGACGTGCAATCCATTGGAGTCTTTTTATCAGTGACTCTGCCAACCTATTTTAGGTATGAACATGCGGCACTGGATGTTCAATTTCTATTCCCTTTGCCTGGCAGTACTCTTGAAATGACAGGGAGGTAAATTCTCCAGCATTATCCAGACGTATTTTCTTTATATGGTTGTCTGGAAAATGCGCCGCAACTTTATAATTTGTGCCAGTAGCTTTGGAAAAGCTAAGTTGCGGGTTGAAAGTAGACACACATATGAATATTTTGAAGATGCATCGATCAGTACCATGAAGTACCGAAAAGTCCTACTAGGGGGTGGATAGGTCCACATATGTCTCCATGTATTCTTTCGAGGAAGCTTGGAGATTCGATATCCAGTTTTAGTGGTGATGGCCTTGTTATTAGTTTCCCCTTAAAGCAGGGGACGCACGGGAATTCTCCCTTCTGAAGAATCTTCTGGTTCTTCAGGTTGTGCCCATGGGATTGTGTTAGGATGTGGTGCATCATCACAGATCCAGGGTGGCCAAGTCTGTCATGTCAAAGTAAAAACTTGGCTGCTGTCGGGCACTTCAGGTGATCCGTCAAGTTAGCTTCATCTCTCCGAATCTTTGTATGGTAGAGGCCTGATGAACGGCTCTTAAAGCGTTCAAGTATGGATTTTACTCCATTCTATTGAGACGTTACATGCAATAGTTCTTTTTTATTTACATTTGTTGTTTACAAATGGAGTCCGTTTAAGCGGATATCCTTGAAATTTTGTAAGTTTCAGTTCGGAGAGAATAGTGCATCTTTTATTTTAATTTCTGTTCCATTGGGGAGCAACAGAGTTGCATTTTCAAAACCTTCAATTATATTCGATGGCCCTGAAATTGTATTTACAGGGCTTTTATATTGTATAATGCTATGAAAATAGCACTTATACTGAAGGATCGTATGTGTCGAAGCACTGTCTACTAAGCAGTCATGAGAGCGATCCATCTAAAAAGATGAATAAAACATTTGCATTTCAGGAACATAAACTTCATTCATTCGAATTCAAATTACATAATATGAAAGCTCTCATAACATAGAGATATTCTAAACAACATGCTAAGATAAAAGTAGAAAAGCTAATCCAGCAGGTCATCAGTTTCGAAGTCGTTAGCTGAAAACTTGACTGGAGCATCAGATGTCACCAGGTTTGTTTCAGCTTTCTTTTTCTTGTTTTCTTTGTACAATTTCTGGATATGCTGCAGAGTTCGACACACTCTGGACCAGTGACCTTTCATGCCAGAGCTATGGCACTGGTCTTTCTAATCCCTTTTGGGTGGGGGTGCATCATTCTTTCTGTTGTCATTTCTGCGCCAGGTGAATTTGTGCTTTCCTTCATTTCTTCGTTACTGGACTGGGCCCCTAGCCCTTATATTTTGTCCCCCTTTCTGTGGTCTTTCTTCTCTTTTGTTGTCTCTCTTCTTTCGAGAAGAATATGCATTATGAGCTTCTGGGAGGGGGACAGTGCCAGGGGCGCATATTGTGAGTGGCGAGGAGAAGCTCTCTGTTTTGTTCAGTCATGAGTAAACATGATAGCAGCTCAGAATACTTGGTGAACTTTCATTCACAGTATTGCTGCATAAGTATCGCATCTTTCAAATGGAAAGACGTGTACGTGTTTTCCAGCATGCGATCTTCTGAGACTTTTTCACCACACAACTTCAGGCGTGAGGTGATGCTAAAAAGAGCTGAGTTATACTCAGCTATGGACTTAAAGTCCTGCAGTCTCAGGTTCTCCCACTCGTATCGTGCCCTTGGTAGTATAACATCTTTCTGATGTTTATACATGTCCTCAAGGGTAGTCCATAGCTCAAATGGATCTTCAACCGTAAGGTATTCAGCCTTAAGGGTCTTGTCCACATGGCGGCGAATATAGATAATGGATTGCGCCTTTTCTATATCGCTTACATTTTCATTCTTTGTCACATCAGAAATAAGGGACTTAGCCCACAGATGAAACTTTACATCGAGCTGCCAGCTCAGATAGTTTCTCCCTGATGCATCCAGCACTTCGAAATCGAAACTTGCGATTTTAGCCATTTTATCTAGCAGAGCACAAATATGCAATAATTTAAACATAAACTTTTTCATGCGGAAGCAATTTTAATATGAAGGTCTAATTGCGTGGATCGGCCAGTCCCACATAAATAAAGAGTCCAAAGTCCCATTACAGTCCATATTACACAAATGAAAGCTTTAAAAAGAATTTACAACTTTGGAAACCCCGTGGGTCCCATATAAGATCTTCAGCTTCAATTGTGGGCCTCCGTCTTCATGAAAAGTGGTCTTTGATATTGGACATTTACATAAATTCCTCACTAAAATTTCTCTCAAAAATAAAAGAAAAGTGTAAGAAAATAAAATGTGGGACTTAAATAGCCGATCCAAAAACCGCAATTAGCCATCCATGCAAAAATTTGTGCTCATCAAATATTTCCATCAGACATTTTCATCACAGGCATCACAGGCATCTATATTCGCAGAGAAGGATAAACAATATAATTACTTAATAATTATTGGACCACTGGGCAACTTCATACACCGTTAGATTAGCTGACTAACGGTAGAGTGGCCGCATGATCTTCCTAATTATTAAGTTTTTTAAAAAATATGCACAACCATACACAGTTTATCCGCAGAATATGCCAAAATGATGCAAAGCATATAATAATGATTTTACAGAGGAAATCATTTAATGCAAGGGTTGTGCTAGTTGGGTTTATCCAAAGAGATGGGTTTATCCAAAGAGTTGGAAAAGACCCAATAATTAGACATGTTCTTCGTAAAAGGAAGGAGTTTTTCTTTTTAATTCATCCCAGTCGATCCCCAAAAGTCCCCAAAATTCCCCTTATTGCCCCAAAATTTAGCGTGATTTTACATCAATTTTTAGGTACCCAAATGCCCTTTTAAATCAATTTTCAGCCCCCAACAAGCCTTTTAAAGCTTATTTTTAGTCCCTTGTAATTTGCCCCATCTTTTTTTTCGAAAAACTGTCCTGCGGGCCTGTAGCCCGCAGTGTGGCTGCGGGCTTCAGGCCCGCAGTCTCAAAATTATTATTTTTTTCGAATTTGGGCTTCAGGCCCAAGAAGATTGAGGGGCGGTGGTTAGGGTTAGACGCCGCCGTCCCTTAGCAGATTGCCGCCGGGCGGCAGCAAGAGGGGGGGCGCCCCCTCTTGCCGGAGCGGACGGGGGTCCGACTTCGGCGACACGGCGGCCCCCCCCCCCTTCGGGGGGGGGGGGGTCGAACTGCGGCAACACGACGGCCCCCCTTCGGGGGGTCCGACTGCGGCAACACTGTAGCCCCCCTTCGGGTGGGGGGGTCCGACTGCGGCACTGGGCAAGGCCGCCCCCCCTCGGGGGAGGGAGGTGAGGCGCTGGGCGTGGCCGCCCCCCTTCGGGGGGGGGGGGGTGCGTTAGGGCGACGGCCGCCACCTTTCAGGGGGTGCAGCGCTGGGCGTGGCCGCCCCCCTTTGGGGGGTGCGTTAGGGCGGCAGCCGCCCCCCTTCGGGGGGTGCATTAGGGTGACAGCCGCCCCCCTCAGGGGGGGGTTTCAATTACGGCAAGGCCGCCGGCCCCCTTCGGGGGGCTTGATATACGGTGAAATCGCCACCCCCTTTCAGGGGGGATTCGCGTGCTAGGGGACTGACGGGGGTAGCGGCCGGCGGCAAGGCCGCCGACGGGGGGGGGGGGGGGGGGGGATCGGGGTGAAACCCTATTTTTTAAATTATTTTTTAGATTTTTAGCATGTTAAAAACATGATTTTGGATGATAAAAATCGTCGATTTAGGCGATTAACCCAAATTCCACTTAGATCTTGCGAGATCTAAGGAAAATATTATCATACATATGATAAAAATGACATTTTAGCGGGATTTACCTCTATATACGTCCTCTGGATATAGCGACGGTTGAGTGAAGCCTACGCAGATGACGACGCTCGTTTGATGAAGCCTTGCACCGCGCGCGTGGATCTCCCGTCTCCCTTCGCCTTCGAAACGATCGCTATTTATGGAATTTTTGGAGGCTCGTGCTGACAACGTGTTATGAATCAATTATTAGGGGAGGAACCCCCGGTCCTTTATTTATAGGCAGGATAGGAGAGTTACAAGATAAGATACATAGATATGGGCGTATCTCTAAGATACCCACAATCCTAACCAACTCTAGTTCATATCCATTCACAACACAACTAACTAAATCTTAATCACAATGAACGCTCATAATCTTAATTAAAGCATGATTAGTTTGCATTCTGTATTACCTAGTCGACTAGGACTAATATTGTAGTCGATTAGGCTATGCTATTCTTAAATATCCATCTACATCCTACCAGTTAGGCAATCAAGTAGGCTTACTAGTCGACTATCTCACTGCTACTAGTCGACTAATAAGTATACGTTAGTCGACTAATCAAGGGATTTTGAGACAACTTTAAATTTTTTTGATTATGTACTTTTTAAAATTATTTTTTAATTAAATTCTTTGATCGCTATCTCTTGTGGAGCTGTGTGTGTGTGTGTGTGTGTGTGTGTGTGTGTGTGTGTGTGTGTGTGTGAGAGATCCCCTTCTAAGTAATTAAATTAGGTCTTTAGTTCTTTATTTCTACTGATGAAGAAGAAAAGGACGAATAACTAGCTATGGCAGGGGTTCAGCTTCTTATACCTCAGTGTCTGTAGCATTCTCCCCCTTCACGGCCCCATCACCTTCTTCTTCCCATCTTCTTCTATTTGAATCAGCAGCAGCAGCATTAGCAGCAGAGTCCCCAGTTCTCTTTAATGTCAATTTGAGTTGATTTGGTGAGGAAATAGGCGGCGGAAAAAAGTCATCTTCTTTTTGGCAGGAGAAATTACTAATAAAGGTAGAATGGGGTGTGTTGGGTCAAAGAAGATAGACAATGAGGAAACATTGAGGAGATGCAGGGAGAGGAAACGATTGATGAATCTTCTCCTTGCCTCCCATGCCTATCTTTCCTCTTCTGTCATCTCTTACCTACATTCTTTCAAGAACACGATCCCACTCTTCCGAACTCTGAAGCTCAAGCCGAACAATGGTTTTTGAAAAAAAAATATATTTTTAAAAAATTTATTTCGGTTAGTGTCGGTTAAGAAACACCGCTAATAATTATGTAAAATTATTTTTTTCGCAATTAAACCTCTATTAGCAATGTCGTTAGCGGCAGTTCGTAACCGAAAAACACAGTTTTTCAGGCGGTTCATTTGTAGCGGTTCGAAATCGGTAGAAACATGTTTCTCACGCCTGTAATACTAGTGGTTACTTGAACCGCTTGAAACCATGCTAGCGGCGGTTTCAAACCGTCAAAAACGCAATCGCAAATCGCTAAAAACACCCCATTTTCTTGTAGTGAAATAAGGTACCAAGTTTCTAAGATAATTTTTAAGGTACTCATTGGAAGTTGATGTGATTTTCCACTTCTCTTACTAGAAAGTATTAAATTCATCAAGGGAAACATGTATCAATTCAGGAAGAGCAGGTTCAAATCAGTAAGTATATTTCTTAAGTTTGTTCAAATACTCTTGGTTGATGCACATTGATATTATATGACACACTAGGACACATCTTGAATTTGACTCACATAGTCGTTATTGGTCATATGATTTTATTATATTGAAAATGATGGAAATTTGATTAGCATGTCTCTTAACTATTTTTGAGGTATTTTGTACATAGTACATACAATGAGCATATGGTTATACATTGAGCTTGGTAAGCAATATATTGTGATAACTGTTATGGAATAAATCTGCACGTCAAAAGTATATACATGTTGTTGAATGAACTTGGATGGGGTAGCCGAGGCAAGCAGCAAGTGGGCAATTGGACGAACCATCCCCCGATTGGCGGGGCTCTGATCTATGCCACGGAATCCGGGATCGTGCTATCTCTCTTGCTATATGCAACACAAGAAGCTTGTCAATGGTTCGGGTATGTGGCCTGACCAAATCCTCTCCAATGCTTAAGTCAGTGGCTGACTCTAAAGGGGCTCGGTGGGTACAAGACCGACCTGTTGGGAGGTCGTCCACTAGTCCACCGACCAAGCTATGGAGGAGGAAATTAAGGAATCTGGTAAGATATGTATTGAGTGTTTAGGCTACCTCAACGTTCGATCCCCCTATCGTCACCTCCAAGAGCTCTTATAGGTAGGCCATTGCATCCGGCATTTGGGTCAATATCAAAGCTTTATTGTCGTCATTGAAGGTGGCGCACTAATGAGGAAACATTGACTATGTGAAGCATCTGGATTAATGGCCTTGATGGCGAGCCATAATTGCTGGATTGATGACCATAATTATTGGATTAAGGCATGCCATAATTGGCATGACAATGGTCCCCATCTCCCGAGCTCAACCGCTACGAAGGTTGAGGTTGGGTGATATGGCAAGCGAGAAAAGCGACTTCGGTCGTATAATTAGGTCGGCTTGCGAAATCAGATATGGACAATAATTGGTCGGCCCGAAGAGAAGTACAGCCCATGGGAGGAGTGCCCCCCTTATGGCGGACTTGTTTAATCGATGGCGAGGGGAGTTGCTCATTGGCTAGTTGTCAACGAGAAGTAGGTCGGCCCACGAGGGGAGTGGCCCCTTGCCTAACGATGGACTTGTTCGCTCGGTGGCAAGGGAGTGGCCCATCGACTAATGTCCAACGAGGAGTAGGTCGGTCCTTTGGGGGAGTGGCCCCCAACCTTATGTCAGACTTGGTCGTTCAGTGGTGCAGGGAGCAGCCCCTCGACTATCGTCCGACGAGGAGTAGGTCAGCCCGCTGGGAGAGTGGCTCCCAGCCTTACGGTGGACTTGCTCGTTTGGTGGCGAGGGGAGCGGCCCTTCGACTAATGTCCGACAAGGAGTAGGTCTGCCTGTAAGGGAAGTGGCCTCCACCTTATTGCGGACTTGTTTGTTCAGTGGCGAGGGGATTAGCCCCTCGTCTCTCGTCCGACGAGGAGTAGGTCGGACCCAGCCTTACGACGGACTTGTTCGTTCGGTCGCGAGGGGAGTGACCCATCGAATTATGTCTGACGAGAAATAGGTCGACCCGCTGCGGGAGTGGCCCCCAGCCTTACGACGGACTAACTTGCAAGTGATCTGAGCTTATTTGTGGGCCCGCACACTAAAAATAAAGTGGATAAGGAGGCCGATCAAATGCCCACTTAGGGTACATTTGTCGAAGATATGTCAGCTCGGTAAAAAATATGTTATCTTTGTAAAAACAGAAGCCAAAATAAGTTGAAGAGTTTGTTTGGTGGGCTTGTTTTACCGATAATACCTCAACCAAGCCGTTAGATGAGCTTAGATGGCGGAGGCAGTACAAGTCCTTATGTGTATGTCATCCTGGTCCACTCCACGGCACGGGGTTGACGTGGAAAGTGGGTAAATCGAGTCATTGGAAATTGTGTTCATCACGTTGGCGCATGTCGATCGGATGGATCAGCCTGGTTTACTTGGCCTCCACCTTTTGGTTAGGTCGTCCTCCCTTTGATAGGTCTGAGAGGAAACCAAAGAATCAACGCACAAATAAAAATCACAAAAAGGAAACCAACGAATCAACACGGAGAGGCAACCGATTCTCACCTTTTCATCTCAACGACATTTCTCCCAAAAATTAAGAAAAAATCCCCAGGCATAGCCTTAATTTTCGCCATGGGCAATACGGAGAAGCTGATGAACCAAATCATGGAGCCCAAATTCACTTCCAAGTCCCTCCAGTGGCAGACCAAGAAGTTCATGGAGGAGGAGAAATTCGAGAAGCTGAATATCAAGAAGGCGATAGAGAAGGGCTACGTCGACGGTGCTCGGCTCTACGTCGAGAACACCGTCCGTAAGCGAAGCGAGCAAATGAACTACCTCCACCTTTCCACCGGCCTTGACGACGTCGTCACTTGTCTTGACACCTACGTGAAGATGCAGACCATCGGTGAGTCCATGGCCAACATTGTCAAGGCACTTGACTCGCCTATAACCATCAAAAATTTAAGAAGATGAGCGAGACCATGGAACAGTTTGAGAAGCAGTTTGTTAACATGGAGGTCAATGGGAAGATCAAAGAGAGGTCAATGGTAGGATCGACGAGCTTGTCAACGCCTGAAGGGGAGGACACCAGCTTTTAGGTTGTTGAATGAACTTGGATGGGGTAGTTGGGGCATGCTGCAGGTCATCGATGATCATGGGATGAAGGTGTCGGTTGAGCCGTGGTAGGCAGCAGCACTTGTGACCCAAGGCAAGGAGAAAGAGAAGGTCGATGGCGATGATCTCTCTGGTGGATACTTGTGGATGGTAGACAACACTAGAAAGAGGGGTTGAATAGGATTGTCAACAAATAATAAAATTCTTCGCGTAAATTAGAACCCTTCTATTCGTTGCCAAGTCTCGAAAGATAGTTACATCAATTGTACTTAATCAACAAAAATAATAACAAGCTTGTAATGAAATAGATGATATACCAACGAAATAATAAAGTTACAAGCAATAATAAACAATGAGAGAGATAGAGAATCAGGCACATCACAAACATAATAGATTTTACCTTGGTTCGGTCCAACCTTGACCTACGTCCATCAACCGATCCACTAGCTCTCAACAAGAGAAACCCTGCCTCAACTCAACGAAGAGGATTTCATACAACCACCTAGCTCCACTTCCTAGGAATTTCCAACAACTACTTACAACCAACTAGGAATTTTCACTTACAACACACCACCTTCCCTTTACTTAGGAATTACAATTCCAAGTCTTCTTCAAAGACTTTACAACATATATGAAAATGAGTACAAGATTCCTAAAGCCAAATAAATATATTAGTGTATATTGTGGCTTAAAGAAGTCGAAAAATTCTTTGATCAATTTAAATGATAAATTTGAATCTCAAGAATAAAAGCTATGAGATTTGGAGATCAAATCAAGTTTGTAAGACCAGCAATTAACAGAGAAAATTATCTGAGAATATGAGCACAAAACAATTAAAAATAGTGGACTTAGAAAATTTGAAGAACTAGAGAGCTTGAGAACTTTTGATCAAATAACATGATTTGAAAATGAATAATATTGTTATATGAAAACCTTTGAAAGCTTGGCTATTTATAGAGTAGAGAATAGCACAAATGCAGCTCAAAAAAGTCTCCTCAACTGGCTAATTAACAGCAAGTAAAAATTTAAATCCGATTTCCAAAAATGTTGACAGTTGTCCCAGATAGTCGGCTATTTTGGTTGATAATTGACTATCTACCTAGATAGTCGGTATTTTCAAAGATAGTTGGCTATTTAAGAACCCGAGAGTTGTGGGTAAAATCTCCTGACAGTAGTCGGCTATCTGTCTCAGACAGTCGGCTATTTCTTGATACTGGAGTTTTTCTACTAGAAAATACTTGGAAAATATTTTATAAAAATTATATCAAAGTATTATATGGTAAAATATATTTAAAAACTATATTTCAAGAATTTATGTGTGTGTAGATAAAATTCATTGACTTTTACATTCTAAGTACACAACTTACTCATGCACACATCACTAGCTCTCGATCTTCAATCTTTGACTTGAGCCATCTAGTCTTAATCTTTAAGTCTTTGGTTGAGCACACACTTGAAATAAGCACATTAGTACCCATATCACTTGGATACATCATCAAAATCCTCTGGGGTGTGTCTCAATATCCCAACACTCTCCACCTTTTGATGATGACAACAAATGATATAAAATATTTAAAAATATGATAACAAAAATAAAGTGTGCTCCCTTTGCAGAGATGCATGATTGCTATGGAGAAGTTACTCACATACATCAAGGCTGGTTAGCAATGAGCAAAGAATGTGCATGATTCATATTATATTCTGTTTTTCACGTGGTAGATAAAACCGTGATGATAAGCAATGTTCCAATATTTGCCATGAATTATTTTATATGCATTGTAATTTTCTCCCCCTTGTCACATCAAAAAGTGTGACATAAAGTAAGAAATATTCTTGACATAAAATGTAAATAAATTTGTGATACCAAGTGTGGGAAACCCCGTGGGGAAGAAAAAATATTTATGAAAAAAATTAGTGATATTAATGACACCACGTGTATAAAATATCATGCGGAGATAAATTATATGCATACTGATAACATGCAATATGAGATTAACATAAGTGAGAAACACGAACATATTCAATTGACTATCAATTCTTTTTTCGCTTACAATTCCTAAGTCTCTACGAAGTTTTGAAAAAGATTCAATTTTCAAAGTCGTCGTGATGATGTCCACAACTTGATGTTCAGTAGGATCATACTTTAGTTCAACATCCTTTTTACTCCAATGATCATCGATGAACCTATGCCTAATATCAATATGTTTGGTTCTAGGATAAAGAACATAATTCTTGGATAAATTTATCGCACTCTTATTGTCACAATAAATCACACATGTAGATGTTTTAACACCATAATCTATTAAGACTTGTTTCATCCAGAGAACTTGTACACATGCAAGTTCGGTAGCTATGTACTTTGCTTTAGTGGTGGATATTGAGACTAAACTCTCCAGGAGACAAGGGAATGTACAAGGAAGTGACATGTTCCACTTGTGCTCTTTCTAGTGGGTTTGCAACCAGCAGAGTCTAAGTCACTATACGAAATAAGATCAAAAGTGCTATCTCTAGGATAAAGCAATCCAAAGTTAGAAGTGGTCTTAATGTATCTAAATATGTATATTATTGCCTTAAGGTGTGATTCCTTTGGGTCACATTGAAATCGTGCACAAGCACATACACTAGACATAATGTCAGGCCTACTAGCGGTAAGGTATAATAAAGAACCAATAATACCTCTGTATATTTTCTGGTTAACGCTCTTACCCGCTTCGTCTTTGTCTAAAGAGGTGGATGTAGCCATGGGAGTATTTTTACCCGATGCATTCTACATCTCGAACCTTTTGAGTAGATCCTTTGCCTACTTCGTTTGATGAATGAAGGTTCCGTCTTTTGACTGCCTAATATGCAATCCTAGGAAGTACGTGAGCTCGCCCATGTGGTTCATCTCGAACTCATCCTGCATTAACTTTGCAAACTCTTGACAAAGATTTTCGTTAGTCGATCCAAAAATAATATTATCTACATACACTTGAATAAGTATGATGTCATCATGAGGTCTTTTGATAAATACTGTAGTATTCCTACATTATATTCCGGGTCGATTAAGAATTTCCTTAATCTCTTGTACCAAGCTTTCAGAGCTTGTTTCAATCCATATAATGCTTTATTCAATTTAAATACATGGTTTGCTTTCTTATCATGTTCAGAGCCAGGAGGTTGTTCAACGTAGACTTCCTCCTTAATGTAACCATTCAGGGATGCACTCTTTACATCCATCTGGTATAATTTAAATTTTCTAAATGATGCAAATGCCAGTTATATTCTAATCTAGCAATAGGCGCAAAAGTCTCGTCAAAGTCAATACCTTCTTCTAGTGAATATCCATGTGCCACTAATCTTGCTTTGTTTCTTACAACATTTCCGTCCTCATCTAGCTTGTTCCTGTACACCCATTTCGTGCCGATGACGGAGTGATTTCTGGTCTAAGGACTAACTCACATACTTTATTTGTTTTGAATTGAAGAAGTTCTTCTTGCATATATTCAATCCATGCTTCATATGCAAAAGCCTCATCTACCTTTTTCGGTTCAACGTTAGAAACAAAAGCAACATGGGACATATATTCTATTGGTGATCTTATTTTAACACCTTCATCAATGTTTCCAATGACTTGGGTGTGTGGATAATGTGGAACTTCAGTGACAGCTTTAGGTAAGAGAACATTGTTATTCATATCGCTTGAAGGTAAAACAACATCATCATCTATACATCGTTTAACATATCAATAACATTAGTAAAAGATTCATCAAAAGTAGCATGTAATGTTTCAACAACACCAGGAATGTTCTTGTTGTAGATGCGAAATGATTTGCTCTTAAAAGAATAACCGATAAAAAATTCCTTCATTTGCTTTAGAGTCAAATTTATCTAGGTTATCTTTTGTGTTCAAAACATAACATTTACAACCAAAAACTCTAAAATAGGATATGTTTGAAACTCGTGGGTACAATAGTTCATAGGGGGTCTTTTAAAAAGGATTTCTAATAAGTACCCTATTTTGAACATAGCACACGGTTGCGACAGCTTCCGCCTAAAAATAGTTTGGAAGGTTGCTTTCACACAACATTGTTCATGCATACGCTTGTTTTATATGTTTTATTTTTCCTCTCAGCTACCCCATTTTGAGAAGCAGATCTAGGAAAAGCAAAAGTATGTTATATATCACGTTTTTCACAAAATCTTTGAAAATGTTCATTTTCGAATTCACCTCCGTAGTCACTTCTTAGAGAAATAATTTTCAAAGAGTGTAGTCTTTCAATTCTTTTGAAAAAGATTTTAAATTCACGAAAAGCATCATTTTTGTTTGTTAAAAATAAAAACCAAGTAAATCTTGTGTAGCCGTCCATTATGACAAAAACATATTTGCTGCCATAAAGAGAGGAAGTCTGAGCTGGACCAAATAAATCTATGTGCAATAATTTAAGTGGTATTTTTGAGCTAAGGGCTCCTATGCTCTTAAAGGTGCTCTTATATAATTTGAATGTTGGCAAGACTCACAAATTTTATCCAATTTAAAATTCATTTTTAGGGAGTCCATGTACCAATTCCTTCCTAGGTATCTTATTTATGTTCTTGAAGTTGACATGACCAAAGCGTCTATGCCATAATAATGGGTCATTACATGAAACAATCAAGCATACGTTTGAATCACTGTCATTGCAAGAAAGTGTATATATATTTTCTAAGCGATTACCTTTAACTAACATATTTTTCATAGCATTTTCATAGAATAAACATGCGTCATGAGTAAAGAGGACTTTGTAGCCTTTATCGCATAATTGGCTAATGCTAATTATAGTGTGTTAAAGTCTGCTAACTAAACTAACATGCTCAATAATGGGTTTTGATGGATTACCGACATTGCGAATACCAATGATTTTGCCTTTTTTGTTGTCCTCAAAAGTTACCGTTCCTCTGTCTATCATTTTTTTGGAGCTTAGCAACTTTGCGTTCCAAGTCATGTGTGTGGAGCATCAACTATCCATGATCCATCACTTCTTAAATTGTGCCTGAAATGAAATATCTTAAATATATTGGTACCCACTAAAGATTGGGTCATAATGTTAGTTATCAAAACATCCATTATTTTCTACTCCTATTTTAGGGTAGTAAAAAAATAATCATAATGTGCATGGATACCCGAAAAATAATATGACAGATGTGATCATCGATGTGGAATCCAAATCCTATTTGGATTTAATTTTCCATGAACAAAAGAATCATTGTAAAATCCATGTATGCTTATAATTAAGTTATGAATATAAATGTTTTTATCATGCAAGCCTAAGTGTTTAGGCACCCATAGCATATTATTTCTAGCATTCTGTACAATGTGTGGTTTGTGGACTAAATGTGATTTTTGATAGGCATTGTGAACAACATTATTGCATGCCATAATGTCATTGTGAGACAAAGCATGAGATTTATTCTTTCTAGCATGTCTTCCATTCATAAAAGCGTGATTTCTTCTATCATGCAAAATATTCTTATGTGCGTGTGCATGATGTAGTGAGGTAGCATGCTTAGGTGTTTGAGAAATCTTAGCTTTAAGCAGTAACTCCTCATGTTTGAGCTTGCTAGCATATATATCATTCTCAAGAGTATTTACACATTCATTCACAAGAGAAACATATATTGAATGCTTATTTTTCAAAAGATCGTGATCATGTACTAACACATCATATCTATATTTATATCCATCTTTGAGGCATTTAAAATCATACATCAATGTGTTTTGTCCATCATTGTTGTGAAGCAAAATACTATGTTCACTTTTCAAGCATTCGTGATCACCAAATAAGATGTCACGTTTATGCACACGAGTATCATGGTCCTTTTTCAGAGTATTATAGCTATTCTCTAACTTTTTATTCTTCTTTTTTAATTTTTCAAACTCATTATGAAGTTGTACATAGGCATCCTCAGCATCAAATTCATCTTCAGAATCACTAACCTCAATATCGTCTGGTTGATGTGCCATTAGACATATTTCATTTCGAAAGTTCTCTTTGTTGCTCTATTTGATCGCTTGTGTCTCATGGGTTGTGCTTCAATTTGGAATTCTCCATACTTTTCTTCCAGCGAATTTATGATTTGTTATGCGGTGTCTGCTCCTGCAATATCATTAAACACAATATCAGATAAACATGAGTACAGTATGTGTATTACCTTGATGTTTACTCCATAGATCTCCTTTTGATCAATGGTCCATGTGGCTAGTGAGGTGGTAGGGGCTTCAACTGCTTCTTGTAAAAATGCTCCCCATCCATAGTTGATTGCTTTGATGAATACTTCTATCTTCCTCTTCCATATCCGAAAATTTGTTCCATCACAGTGAGGAGGTGCGCTAATGGAATAACCGGATCTGAACATGTCTGTTGATGCCATCGCCTTAGCCTAGCTCCGATACTATGTGTTGGATCCCTGTGGATGGCCGCCAACACTAGAAGGATGGTTGAATAGGATTGTCAACAAATAATAAAATTATTCGCGTAAATTAGAACCCTTCTATTTGTTGCCTAAGTGTCACGACCCGCTTCCCTAAAATGGAGGCGAGTACGTGAAAAGGTCCGCACGAGAGTGGAGCTGTGAAGCCCCAAACCCGATAAGCGTCCACAATACATAAACAGGTCCCTGTAACCACAACAGAATAACAATAATAACACAAGTAGAGACTGAAATAAAATTCCACATCTCACAAATTGTCCAACATCAACAAAAGTCCAACATCCGGAAAAGCCACCAGGCTAAAAGAAAAGAGTCTAAAGGCCCAGAACAAGGCCAACCAAAAGCAACGACAACAACAAAGTATAGGTGCTACGCACCGATAACAAACAACTGTCTAACAAAAGTAAAGCATAACGAAGACACTAGGACTGGTCCCCAGTGTCCACGTACTCCCCGTCAAACACAAGCTCGGGCTCGGCGTCAGCAAACACCTCGTCCTCAACAAGGTACTCAGGCTCAGGATCTAACATGTGTCACCCAAAAGAGTAAAGGGGCACATGTCAGCAAGTCTAAAAGACTTTGGCAAGGAAACTGAAAGTAAGGCAACTAGCAACCTAGCAGTTATAGTATTAAGTAATGACATGGCAGTTAAGCATGATGCAACAGTTTAAAAAGAGAGGCAAGCATGCACAATGTAGCAAAAGCTACCAAATCACTAATCACTTATCATTTAACACTTATCACTTATCACTTATCACTTATCACTTATCACTTATCACTTAGTGCATAGAGAGTCCACCTGCTAGCCAGCTTGTGGCTCAGGCCGCTTATCTCTATCACTATTAATCACTTGACACTGGCAAACACTTAGTACATAGAGAGTCCACCTGCTGGCCAGCTTGTGGCTCAGGCCGCTTATCTCTATCACTATTAATCACTTGTGCACTAGAGAGTCCACCTGCTGGCCGGAGTGGCGGATCAGGCCAACTCGGGGCTCAGGCCGCTTATCTCTTACCCCACCCATATGTGTCGAGCGTTGGGGTTTCCAACTCACTAAGCTCGCTTCTGGAACACGAGCCAGGAATATAATATTGTAGCGTGCGCTACGCAATCACGATGAATAATCACTATGCAAAGACATGAACAGATATTTGCGTACCGTTAATTTAAATTAAACGTGACAGGCAAAATGCAATGACATGAACATATTCGCGTACCGTTAATTGAAAGTAAACATGACATGGTAATTGTGCAACATGCTAAAAGTCGGAATTAGCTTCGTTGTCAAGCTAATTCCCCAATTTGCGCCTAGGCGAGTATCATTTCGTCGCCTAGCCTCTTTTACGCCTACAACATGCAAATGGCCTAAAACATGGCCTAAACCCTAAGTGGCAAGTTTCACTTGCCTAACACCGGGGATGACGACCACTTCGTCACACGGGAGCTATCTACGGGGGAAATCGCTGTTTTCGGGGAGACAAACATCAAACACATGAAATTAATTAGGGTTTTCATAAAATTATAAATAAGCTATGAAAACAACGGTAGATCGATTTCTTACCGAGAGAAGGCGGAAGAAACACTCCGGGGAACCCTAGGATCAGATTTGGAGGAGATTGGAGAAGTTTGGGGAAACTAGGGTTTTGGGGGATTTGGGGATTTGATGGATTTTGGTGAGATTTTGGGGAAGATGAGGGGTAGATGGAGTGAATGGATGGATTGGATGATGGATTTAGGGCTTGGAATGAAGGATTGAAGCTTGGAGGAAGATGGGGGCTGAAGGGGGGAGTTTTTAGGGTTTTGGGTCGTGTTGGAGAAGAAGAAGTCGAATGGGTTGGGTTTAAATAGGCTAGGCTGGCGGCTGCCCAGAAATTAGGGTTTTAACACTGGTTAGTCGGTCAAAGAGCAACCACTGACCGACTAGTTTGGCAACTAGTCGGTCGGTCGACCAACGCAGACCGACTAAGTGCAAACAGTAACTCCTGAACGAAAATAGGATTCTAGAGTTAGTCGGTCCATGAACAAGTACTGACCGACTAGTTTGGCATCTAGTCGGTCGATGAACGTTCTTAGACCGACTAAGAGTAAACAGTAACTGATACAAAAATAATTTGATGAGTTAGTCGGTTCAAGAAGCATTGCTGACCGACTAGTTTGCAACCTAGTCGGTCAACCAACGTTCTTAGACCGACTAACGATAAACAGTAACTCCTGAGAAATTTAGAAAGCTAACTAGTCGGTCCAAGAAGGATTGTCGACCGACTGGATCGTCATCTAGTCGGTCGGTGGCTCTTCTTACACCGGCTAATGAGCACAGAAAAGTACCGATACGGAGCGCGGGGCCCCGGGATCGATTCCTAAGACTCCTAGGCTTGATCTAACAGTTAGATACGACCGTTATGAAGTCCGTCACGAGTGACTTACTTTGAAATCGGCAATCCTAAGGAAGAAGCGAGAAAATACGACGAATCGATCGAAAATGAAATCTACGGAGACGAAAACCACACAAGAGGAGAAAATCCACCAAAACATATATTATATTATATTAAATCCAGATACACGAAAAGCAGTCGTTACACTAAGTCTAAAAGAGAGTTACCTTAATTGTACTTAATCAACATAAATAATAACAAGCTTGTAATGAAATAGATGATATACCATCGGAATAATAAAGTTACAAGCAATAATAAATAATGAGAGAGAGAGAGAATCAAGCACATCGCAAACACAACAAATTTTACCATAGTTTGGTCCAATCTTGGCCTATGTCCAGCAACAAATCCACTAGCTCTCAACAAGAGCAATCTTGCCTCAACTCAACGAAGAGGACTTTGTATAACCACATAGCTCCACTTGCTAGGAATTTCCAACACCTAGTTACAACCAACTAGGAATTTTCACTTAAAACATAACACATTCCCTTTACTTGGGAATTACAATTCCAAGTCTTTTTCAAAGACTTTACACCATATATGAAAATGAGTACAAGATTCCTAAAGCCAAATAAATATATTAGTGTATATTGTGGCTTACAGAAATCGAAAAATTGTTTGATCAATTTAAATGATATAAGTAAGCACAATTAATCAAAAGAAATAACTTGAAAATGATTCGGTAGAAATTGTGCACTTGGGCTTTTAGAGATCAATATTCAAGACTAGATCTTTGAAAAAGAATTACAAATGAAGAATACGAAGATCAAAAAATAAAAACTTGAAATTTGAATCTCAAGAATAAAATCTATGAGCTTTGGAGATCAAATCAAGTTTTTAAGACAAGGAATTGACAAAGAAAAATATTTGAGAATATGAGCACAAAAGCAATTAAAAATAGTGGCCTTAGAAATTTGAAGAACTAGAGAGCTTGAGAACTTTTGAGCAAATAAAATGATTTGAAAATGAATAATATTGATATATGAAAACCTCTAAAAGTTTAACTATTTATAGATAGAGAATCACACAAAGTCAGCTCAAAAATTCTCCTCAAACGGCTAGTTAACTGCTAGTAAAAATTTAAATCCAGTTTCCAAACATGTTGATAGTTGACCCAGATAGTCGGCTATTTTGGTTGATAATCAGATATTTACCCAGATAGTCGGCTATTTTCAAAGATAGTCAGTTATTTAAGAACCCGAGAGTTGTGGGTAAATTATCCTGATAGTAGTCGGTTATCTGTCTCAGATAGTCAGCTATTTCTTGATACTGGAGTTTTTCTGCTAGAAAACACTTGGAAAATATTTTATAAAAATTATATCAAAGTATTATATGGTAAAATATATTTAAAAACTATTTTTCAAGAATTTATGTGTGTAGATAATATTTATTGGCTTTGACATTCTAAGTACACAACTTACTCATACACACATCACTAGCTCTCGATCTTCAATCTTTGACATGAGCCATCTAGTCTTGATCTTTAAGTCTTTGGTTGAGTCATGATATACTCCATTTATTGACTTGAAGATAGACTTCCGATTATGGCTTCTAAGTCCTTCATTTTAGATTTTCAATGCACTCGATCTTCATGGCTATAAAATAATTCAGCAATTCCTATACACACTTGAAATAAGCACATTAGTACACATATCACTTGTATACATCATCAAAATCCACTGGGATTGGTCTCAATATCCCAACACTCTCTATGAGGCCCGTCGAGATCAAGGCTAGGGGATAGCTCAAGCAAGCCATGCAGGAGAGCATCTCGGCGAGGTGGCATGGAGGCAGCTTGTCTGGGCATGGTCAGCAGCTCGGGGGGGGGGGGGGGGGAGGGGGGCTTGTGCTCGCCCGACCAAAATGAGGGCCATTGGGGTCCATCAGAGGGATGTTTGGGGATGGGGCGCTCGTCTTCCTACTGCTTACCTTGAGGGCAAAACCTGCTTCTTGGCGCTCACCGGATCAGCAAAGGGGGTTTGACCCCTCCTGCTGATCGGCAAATTGAATTCACCCACCATCGATCAGGGATCGGGCTTTAGCACCAATTATCATGCATCAGATGTGGGCTTCTCCATCTGCTCAGGCATTAGGGCATCACCTGACCACCCTTGTTACGGTAGCCAGTGGGGTTTCAAGTCCCCCCGTGCTCGGTGATCAGCCAAGGGGATTCGCTTCCCTCCCTGGGGATTTACCATGGGACTATGGTCCTCTCTCACTATCGCTTGACCAGAGAAACCCCTAGCTACATGTTGGTCATGGATCTGGCTGGGGGATCTGGCTGGGGGATCTGCCCCTCATGCGTCCGATAAGATTTGCTGAAGGGGTAGCTAATGAGAATCATTGAAAGGGAGATGGCTGAAGAGAGGACGAAGGGGAGCCGGGCACTACCAAGTGATGGGCCTTGTAGGTGGCCCACACCCAGCACTTAGCTATTTGTTTGGTGTCTGATCCAAGCTGGGTAGTGGTTCATGTGGTCAAGCGGAGTCCAGCACACTTGGTTCAACAAGTGTTGCTCGTTTATTTGGCAGCATGGGCTCGACAGGGAGCAAGCCATTGCAGAGGGTGACTCCAGCTTCGATCGAGGGGAATGACGTGCCACCCGATGTCCCTTTGGAGGTTGACCTTTCAGGTACTTGATTAGAGGAACAAGTCATTATCGATGTGGTTGCCGATATGGATATCGACTTGTTCCCATAGACGGTGCCAAATGTTTCAGGGGGCATGAAGGGAAGTCCGAAGGGTGCAACTAACGTAACAACTGAGGCTGACCTTCGGGGCATCGATGAGCTAACTCTGGGAATAGCAGGCTCCGGGCCGAACAATGGATGCTGAGCAGAGCTTCAGCTGAACGATCTCCTCAACGTTCTGTTAAACAGGAAGCTCGTTACGGGGGGTCCAATTTGGGTTCCGACCAAATCCCCTCCGATGCTTAAAACATATCGTGACTAAAGAATACTCAGTGGAACGGATTCCGACCTATTGAGAGGTTGTTGAATAGTTCTCAGGCCGAGTTCTGTTGAGGAAGAAATATATTAGGTGGTGTAGATTGAGAGTATATGAGTACATGAGTGTCAGCTATCCGAGATACGCCCTTAGCGTCCTCTTCGTTGGGCTATTTGTAGGTGAACGCTTTGTCAACGCCTCCTCCCATAATTCCCGTGCATTCATGGTGTTTATTGCCTCCTTCCCATGACGTCTGTATTGATAGCGAGTTAATGAGCAATCATTAACCGCTCAGTTTGAGGAACAGACCCCCAATCGTGGGAGCCCGGCGATCAATCAGACCGTTGTCATGAATGGAGGGTGACCTGCACGTGAGGGTTCATGGGCCCGAGTACAGAGCCGTACTGGGCCAATCAGCTAGTCATGGTCCACCCGACGGCTTCTGGGCCTGCCAAGGATTGTACCAGGTACCATTTTGATAGAAGGAGAAAAATATAAAAGAAACATAAAATAAAATAAAGGCTAAAAGTACATTGTATGGAGATAGATGTTTAAATGAGAATATAAAAGGAACAACCCAAAGGATACAATTGGCGACTTAATGAACTAATGTTGGGACTCACTCATCAACCAAAAGAGGATTCACTCACTCTTATGTTAAAAGCATATGCGACTAGTAACATTTTATCGAAAGCCACCATATACAACATGTCTTCTGTAGACAATTATTCATCTTTTCAACTAACCATTATAATAATTATTTCATTATGTTTTAAAATAATAGTTATTGTAAACTGGCCGTTAAAACGCGCAGTTAAAGCTTCTGTTTTTTTATTTTTGCATCATTTCTCACTTGTGCGAGCCAATAGTCACTCAACCAAACCTTAATTTCTCTTAGAATGTGAAATTCAGTAAGTAAAGATTAATCAATCAAGCATAATGATTAAACACAAAACCAATCAATGACACGCAAAACTTGGTAACGTAGTTCGGTGCGCACACCTACATCTGCGGGGCCACGCCCAGAAAGATCAGATTACTTCACTAAAAATATCAATAAATACAATCACTAATACCGGATTTCTATTAGGAGGAACAAACTCCCCCTCAATACAAACCATGATTGGTGGCCTCTACTAAACCCATGGAGTAATCTATGCAAGCTTTCCTTGCATGCAAGCTTCCCTTGCATGCAAGCTTCCCTTGCTGAACTGACTAGAATCAACTCCCTTGATTCCTACCTCGGTAGCTGTCAGCCTCCCTCCCGGAGTTCTACGAAAACTTTCGCAAACGTTGTAACCCTAGCCGCAAAACCACACACGCCTTAGATACTCCGCTCCCCCTCAATCTCAGAGTAGATAAGGTAGATCGCTCGATATATCCCGTGCAAATCGACAGCCCGCAAATTACGGAACCACTTCAGGCAGGTGGTTCTGCAATATCTTCAAAGATCTTTCAACCACTATTTGCGGGCTAATATCTCTTCAACAGATTCTTCAATCAAATCTAAGAGATAACAACTTCCAAATGCATCTTCAACGATTCTTCAACATAACAGCATATAACAGAATACCTTGAAGAGACTGCAATAAGATCTGAAGTATCCACCTTCAGTACTACTGATGACGGTCATCCTTTTTCAAAGCCTCCGACACAACATGTTGGACCTCATGTTGCAACATGACATTCAACATGTCATACAACATGGGCAATAAACTAGATCTCTCATTCCAAGATAATTAAGAGCTACAGAAGACTAAATGGGTGCCACTAATGACAACACAGTCACACAACATATGAACTAACAAACTCCCCCTTTGGCATTTAGTGGCACAATCATAATAGGTCAAACCATGTTGTAAAAAAGCAAGAATGTCAATAAAAGTAGAAGGGCCATTTTCATAAAAGATTGAGAAGGACAACATACCATCTAGCAGACATATCCAACATGATATCCAACATACCATCCAGTAGACATATCCAACATGATATCCAACATACTATCCAACATGGCATTCAACACCATAACCCATAACCAAATATCCACCAACACCATCAAGACATATACCATTAAAACACCACCCCCACATATCATATCTCCCCATTTGGGCCACAATATTCAAAAGAAACATACCTCACTTAGAGCCACTGCCAGCAACATCATCCACAGACTCTGAAGGAGGAGGAGGAAGCTTGGACTTTAGCAGAATAGTCCTGTCCTCAAACATACTTTCTGAGCCTCAAACAAAACTTTCTGAACCTGAAGAAGCAACAGCTGATTGTCCACATTCTTCAGTGCATTCTCATATATTTTGATGTCCTTAAGAATAAGAGAGTGGGAGCCAACATGACATAGAGGAACATATACAGAAGGGACAAAGGATAGCTGCCTATCAGGAGAAGATGGTGATGAAGATACATGACCAGTTCTAGGAGATGGAGAGGACAAACTAGAAGTTTCATCAGTCTTCCCAACTACAGACTTGACTGTGTAGCTAATGCCCTCAGAAGGAACAGATAGTTCAGTTGCAGATGTCATAATTTTTTGAGACTGTAGCATCATGGATATAAGACAAGCATGGGGCAGAGAAGGAGAAGCTCCAGATGACTCTGACAGGGACAAAATAGAATCAAAGATGATTCGTCTAAGGTTGAGGGGCTGCTTAGTTCCATCAGAATACAGCAGTTTACACATCTCTTTAGTGACAACAAAAATGTTGGATGTGGGAAGCCAATTCCTGGTAGCAATTCTATACAGCAGAAGGAACTTTGCAGACATTGAAAAGGAAGGAAAAGATGAGGACTTAGACCAACAGACCAACTTCCCAGCAGCGACCACCTTTATGAAGGTGTCATAATTATCTCCAACAGACTCCCCAGAAGCTGACAGAGAGGGAGGACAAGACCACTGCAAAATCTTGTTCAGAATGAAGGGAGAAAAAGAGATAATCTTCCCTCTAATATAGGCACGAAAGGCCCACCTTGATGAAGAATCTCATGTAGCCCTAGACAAATTGCAGTAGAACTCCCTGACCAACGCAGGGTTATAAGATTTGAAGCAAGTGGCAGCATGAAAGAGTTTGAGGTCATTTAAAATGGAGATAAATTTGGTCTTAGCAAAGGAAGAAACAAATAGGGACTTCTTAGCATGAATGGCCCTTTCAGAGTAAAGGGACCATCTCTTTTTGCAAGCTTTATCAAAGAATATCTTCATCATAGCATTTGATGCAGTAAAAAGAGGGGAAGATGAAGAACCTGAAGCAACAGGGATTTTAGCCCTCTTTGAAGGAGATAGAGAGGCATGGCTGGAAGGAACAGCACGTTTCCTGGGAACACTCCTGGGCTTGCGAGCATGAGATCATATCTAGGCAGAGCAGGCTGGGATGAAGTATTAGCCTCTTCTTGCACAGCTAGGCTACATGTTGCATCTGATGTTGCAACATCATGTGCAACATCACAGGAAATATCAGTAGCAGTAGCTTGAGCTGCACACGGATCATCAAGAGGGACATCTTCAGCACCACCACAAGCTGGTCTTACAACATCAGGAGCCTCCTCTAGAGCAACTTCAGGAGCTTCCTCTGACTGTGTTGCAACATAAGAATTATCACATGCCCTCTGAACCAAATCTTCCTCAGGAATTTGAAGCATATGGGTATTAGAAGATAGTCCAAAATCTTCCACCACAGAGGGGTCCTCCATTTGAAGAACTTCTTCATTCATAACGGGAACAATAGGGTCATGGCTGCCATCTTGAACAACAACAAATACATGAGGGATTTGAGGCTGGACATCTACAACCGCAGGGCCAGAATTCACTTCAGCATCAGCATTGGCACCAACATCCTCAGCAGGGATGGACATCTCAGAATCAGAAATCACCAGAACCACAATTTCAGATAATTTAACAGAAGACTTCCTTCGTCAACAGGTGATAAATATAATCTCATCATCATCAGGCACCTCAACACTCATCAATTTACCTCTCTTCTTGTCCAATTTGTAAGGACCAAGGCAAACACCAGTGAAGTCCATCCAAGATAGGTCCAATTTTTTACCAGTCATCCTAAGATACCAGAACGAGTCCTGAATTGTGATTGGAGCAGGAAAATCTTCATCCAAATCCGAATCGAAGGATGAGGGTTTCTCGTATTGAACTGAAATTGGGGAAAATGGAACCATATCCCAATTCGACACTACAGGGTAATGCATGTGCTGGGAAGACATCTGAGATGGAGAGGGAGGAGAAATGGCAAAAGATGAGACACGATTGGACCAATGAGCCACCCCTTTTCTCTTAGCCCGTGGAGGAGAGGAAGAGGACGCTGCCCTTTTGAGGAGGAAGACCGTCGAGAGGACTGGCGAGGGGCCTGAGGAGATTTTTGACTTTGATCACGAGCCATTTCAGCAGAGGAGTGAGAGAATCACACAAGAAGGGATCAAGAAACCATAGAAGAGCACACTTCAATTCTTTGAAAATTTTGGGAGAGAAAAGAGCGCCGTAAGATGAATAAATTTGAGGGATCAAATATAACGGCCGGACCCTAAACATGCCCAACTTAACACAACCCAGCACCCCCTTATGTTGTAACATGAGATGCAATCATCAGATACGACACAGCCCAAGTGCATGTCGCAGCTCTTCAAATCTTCCTAAATCGAGGGGTCTCGTGAAAATATCAGCCAATTGGCTAGAGGTTGCAATATATTCCATGATGAAATGGTGCCGGATATCTATATGTTTAGTTCTTGAGTGTTGAACTGGATTCTTGGAGATGTTGATTGCACTCTTGTTGTCACATAAAATTGTCAATACAGATTGCTCAACCCCATAGTCAGTCAGCATCTGCTTCATCCATAGAAGTTAAGTACAACAACTTCCTGTTACTATGTAATCAGCCTCAACCATGGATAGAGAAATAGAATTCTGCTTCTTGATGTACCATGAGACAAGATTGTTTTCCACATAAAAACAGCCACATGTTGTACTCTTCCTATCATCAGCGTTTCTTGCCCAATCAGCATCGATGTAGCCAGACAGTAAGGTGTTTGTGTCTTTGGTATACCATATACCATATTCAGCTGTACCACCAACATATCTGATTATCCTTTTGACCGCCGTGATATGAGACTCCTTAGGACATGCTTGATAACAGGTACATACGCCCACACTGAAACTGATGTCAGGCCTGCTGGCTGTCAGATATAGAAGGCTCCCTATCATGCTCCTATACAACGTGACCTCCACTGATTTTCCACCATCATCTTTGGAGAGCTTGTCACTTGTAGACATAGGAGTGCAGACTTGTTTGGCATTCTCCAGCCCAAATCTCTGCAACAGATTTCTCGCATACTTGCTCGGAGAAATGAACAGACCTTCATTAGAATTCTTTACCTAAGACCAAGGAACATATTTAGTTCTCCAACCATACTCATCTCAAACTCCTTCTGCATGCGAGCTATAAATTCACGAACAAGCTGTTGAGAGGTGGATCCAAACACTATGCCATCAACGTAGATCAGAGCTACAATCACAGCAGACTTAGTTCTTTGAACAAACAGAGTCTTGTCAGCTCCCCCTCTCTCCTAACCCTGTTGGAACTTGGAATTTCCATCCTCTCTTCCATAAGGTTTTGATGTGACAAATCAATATATTTCATGTTACTAACTTTATCTATGCAGATGTGCAGCTTCAACGCAAATTCATTCACATCACGCATATGATCAAAGTACAAGGAGATTCTGCAAAAACAACCTTGCTACTCAAATTACGTGTGAAACACGTATCTACGGAATGATGTAATTTTTACTTTTTAGATAGCTTCAGGGCCTTGGTTATATCTTATCATATATCCCTAAAGCTCAAATCTACATCATCTCCTAACTCATTTGATCCTAAGTCAAAATTCGTATTTTTCAGTACTAGCCTACTAGGAATTCTCCTAGCCTACCAAAACAGTTATATTTTTGCTTGATACTTTCAGAAAAGTATCTATCCGTTGTCTATTCCACGTCACCAAAATTTTGTGACCGTTTGTTACCGTTACAAAATTGGCAGGCTACGAATTTTCGTAGCATGCCAAAATGCTTTTGAGGCTGAAACTTTCCAGAACAGTTTCTGACCGTTCTCCAACGTTCCTCTCAGTTTCTGAACGTTGTGCAACGTCTCTTTTAGAGCCGTTCACAACCATTTCTAAAACCTATAAAAGGAGGGGTACCCCCTCTCATTTTCTACACACTTTCCTCTTCTAAATTCTGATTTTGTTGAAAGCAAGTCATTGATTTTCTTAAGTAATTCTGCCATTAGTTGTTCTTTTCTTATTTGTAAGAAGAAATCATTAGATTTCTCTCTTCTTTTAAGAACGGAAGAACTTGGATTTTCAACATCACTTTTGGAAAGTTGTTTGTGTTCATAATTGCAAGAAGATATCAATAGATCTCTCTCTTCTTTTATGAACCAGAGAACTTCAAGTGTTTCGCTTCATTACATATCTTTTACATCTTGAAGTTCATCTTCTAAACACCATCCTTGAATTCATTCTCTGAAATTTATAACAAGGCTATAGGTGTTTTTCTATTTCTTATTTAACAGGTTGGAATCTCTGTTTAGAGATTGTACAAAGTTTGGGACACGGGGAGTGTCGCCATTTTGTAAGTTCATGCTTGCGGGGCAAGTGATTATAGTGGATTGAAAATCTCTACGGGGTAGAGGACTGGAGTAGGATCACAAGGATCCGAACCAGGATAAATCTCTGTGTTTGCGATTGGTTTAATTTTCAGCACTTGTCATTTTATTTTTGTGCCATCTTTGCAAATATTACTAACATCTTATTTGCGACAATTTTTTTAATATACACTATTCACCCCCCCTCTAGTGTATTGATCCTTACAGGCTAAAATTACAAACCCTTCTAAATAAGATATTTAGTCAGTCTCTCATACCAGGCCCTTGGAGCTTGCTTCAAGCCATAGAGGGCCTTCTTTAGCTGATAAGCATGATTAGGGGAAATGGGTCTTCAAAACCTTTGGGCTGTTCGACATACACTTCCTCATTCAGTATTCCATTTAGAAAAGCACTCTTCACGTCCATTTGATGAAGTTTGAAGTTGAAGCTACAGGCTACGGCCAGTAAGAGCCTGATGAACTCCAGCGAGCAACATGGGCAAACGTCTCATCAAAATCAATACCTTCTACCTGAGTATACCCTTGAGCCACAAGATGAGCCTTGTTGCGAGTGACGTTTCTTTTCTCATCTGTTTTATTCTTAAAAATCCATTTCGTACCAATGACATTTATCCCCTTAGATCTTTCTACCAGAGTCCAGACATCATTTCGCTGAAACTGGTTCAGTTCTTCTTGCATTACAGAAACCCAGTATTCATCAATCAGGGTCTCCTTCACATTTTTTGGTTCAGCTAAGGAGATGAAACAAACATACCGGCAAGATCACGGTAGTTGACACGGCTCTTACCTCTCATGCAACGATCGCCAAGAAAATCACCTATAACCAGCTTTGGAGGATGATTCTGTATAACTCTGGTGATTCCTTCAGGAGCATGAGCATCACTCGAACCGCTTTGAGGTCCTCAGCCGATGTTGTATCCTGTGTTGCAACATTAGCTCCAACATGATCTTGTGTTGTATCAGATGTTGCAAAAATAGGTTCAACATGGTCTTCTTCATCTGTGCAGTCTTCCTGAGAATACCTTCCTTCAACAGTGGCTGCCTCCTTTTGATCAAAATCATCTACAAAAACATTGATAGACTTTATCATGGTATTTGTATGCTTGTTGTAGACCCTAAATGCACGGCTGGTTATAGAATAGCCAAGAAATATTCATTCATCACTTTTTGCATCAAACTTCCCTCTTGGAGTACGGTCCTGTAGAATATAGCATTTGCTTCCGAAGATATGAAAGTATGATACATCAGGTTTCCTTTCTTTCCAGATTTCATAAGGAGTTTTCTCAGTTCTAGGACGGAGATAAACTCTGTTACTAGTATAGCATGCAGTATTGATTGCTTCGGCCCACCACCTTAAACTGACCTCCCTAGCATTTAGCATCACACGAGCCATCTCTTGCAAGGTGCGGTTCTTCCTTTCAACAACTCCATTTTATTGAGGGGTCTTATGAGCCGAGAATTCATGAGCAATTCCTCGGGACTCACAAAAATCAGTAAATGAATGGTTTTCAAACTCCTTTCCATGGTCACTCCTGATTCTGACAATTTTGCAGATACTACTTCCATTCTCAATTTGCAGACGAGTACTCAATTTCTTGAAGGCTTCAAATGTGTCTGACTTTTCTTTAAGAAATTTTACCCAGGTAAACCTAGAAAAATCATCAACACAGACAAAGATGTACTTCTTACCTCCCACACTAGTTTCAGACGTTGGCACGATCAGATCCATGTGCAGAAGATCCAGTATATTGGATGTTGTAATCGTCTGAAGTTGTTTATGGCTGGTCTTCTGTTGCTTTTCCAGTTGGCAAGGACCACACACACCATCTTTCTTCTTGTTTAGAACATGTATTCCTCTGACAGCTCCAAATTTAGATATCTTCATCAGTACCTTGAAGTTGAGATGCCTAACTTTTAATGCTATTGTTCAGAAACATCAGTGGTAACATTAAGGCACGTGTTAGATTCTTGGAGAAGGTAGCAGTTATCAGCAGATCTTTTCCCAGTAAGGATACACTCTTCATTTTTGTTGAATACTGAACACTTCTCTTTAGTAAACCGAACTAATATGCCTTGATCACATAGTTGACTTATGCTAATAAGATTAGCTTTCAGATCTTTGACATGCATAACATCCTTCAAATTGAGAGAACCGGCCACATTTAGATTTCCCTTCCCAACAACCTTGCTTCTTTGTCCATCGCCAAAGGTTATGTGACCCTTGTTACAGGTTATATATATAGGAGGATATATGCCCATAAGGCAATTTATCCTAAGTATACGTCTTGTTCATACTGTATATGGTATGTATTATTCTAAGTATGAAATCATTCGTATTAATATACTTAGATAATGTCCATAGACTTATAGTTATGTCCTTACGTATCTAGATGAAATCTCGATTATGAGTAAGTAAGCGACCGAATAGAAACGAAAGTCTTAAACGGTTCGTGGTCATAGATGTGTCGAGAACTGGATATCGACACATTGGATAGACCATTGTGTCTTAGTCTTACCTTAGGGTAATGATGATCTCATAGTCATTCGACTTGGTGAAGTCGGAGACGAGACACATGTGCTAATTGGAGAATGAGTTCACTGAACGAACAAATTAGAGTTATTAAATGGTTAACTTTAACTAAACTGTCTTTAAGAACTCTAGGGTGATGATAGGGTAACTGGTCCTTATGACATGAAGTTATTTGTACGAACCTGTGAGCGAACCGTGAAGCTTAGACCTATGATCTAGCTTCGAGGCTAGGCCTGTTGAAAGATCTTAGGTTGAGTTGCACCCGAAGCTCTCGAGGCAAGTAGATGACTAAGATGTGATTCGTCACTTCCGTTAAAGGGAAGTTAGTGTTACAGGCTCAGTACGGTCTTTATATTAATCCTTAGCCGGGGTACATTGTAAGAAGTACAACGTGTATACAACAAAGACCGCCGTATACTGACCAATGTTGTCTAATAGGGTTGACGGTAAAGCATACCCTAGGCCAACAGGAACACAGTCTTGACGAAGGGACTATAGCTAACGGAGTTCATCACTGACACAGCCAATGTAAACCCAATGATGCTTTTGTCAAAGGGGTCGATCACGTTATGATGATTCTGAAACAGTGACGACAGCTACTGCTCGTGGTGATCGTCGTCTAGGGGTTCCGAGCCCCAACCTGTAGTAAGGTCAGGCTGTAGGGTCTCACACCGCGTAGTGTTTGTGTCTTAGTAATAGGAAGATTAATTGAGAGAAATTCATTTGATGATATTGAATAGTTAATATTCACAAAGCTTGTTGTGAAAATTAGTCGTTATAGCAATATGGACAAATGTCGCATCTGATGCAAACAATAATTAAACGTGTCGTAAATTGGTTACGACAAATTTAGTAGGAACAAATATATTGGAAAGGGTTACCTGGTTGACGGGATCATCCCGGTCTAACCACAGGTTCAAACCGCGTCCAAATCGGAGCTCAAACAATCCCAGAAACGTGAAAATAGTTCAAGGCAAGGTGGGTTAGACCCACTGGGCTAACAAGCCCATACCCAGAGGCAAAACGGGCGTGGCCCGCTGGCAGCAGCGGGCGCGGCCCACTGCAGCAGCGGGCTTGGCCCGCTGTCTGCCTCTGTTGCCTTGGGCGGGCGCGCCCGCAACTTAAGTTAATATTTTAGGGTTTTTGAAACCCCAAATGACGGATACGAAAAGTTGATTTTTGTCCAACTTTGGACAATTGTTTGAAGGGTCAAACGAAGTCGAAATTCATCGCCGTCGGTTCCTACGCGTTCACCATTCGAAGCCCTTCGGATTGATAGCTTGTTTGGTGTCTAAAGTTTAATGAGCGAAGAGAATTAATTAGTTAAAGTTTGCTTTTATGAAAAGCTCACTTAAACTACAAATTAAGCTAAATTGGCTTAATTGAATTTCCCTTTCATTTGCAAAAGTCTCACATTGCTCACAACGAAAGAGTGAGTGCCGACTCCCTATATAAATAGGGGTGCACCCTCTTCGTTGAAACACACACCAAGTCCTCGATCGAGAAGCTCCACACTTTTAGAGTAAGCTCGATCGGCAACTAAACTATTCTCCCTCTCTCTTCCTATTCTCCGGAGTAGTCCTAGCAAGACTACAAAGGGGGTTTGAATTTGGATCCAGACGTCTAAGACGCGGGTTCTACTCAAGTGAAACTTTCTACCGCGTGTGATCGGCTCGGAGGCGAAAGTCGGTTCGGGCGGATCGGTTCGAGGGTGCGAGGCGGCTCAGGCGGATCGAGTCAAGGCGGCTTGGCTACGAGGAGCTTCAAAAGACGGTGCGGTACATTTTCCCTGCTCCAGGCCAAGATTCCGGGTATGTGGTTAAGTAATTTTTAGTGTAGATTTAATTTGTCGCTTTAGAATAGATCCCTCTTGGGGTGGTCAGATCTACCCCAAGTTGGCATAGATCGGGCTAGGTTCTGGCTCCCTCAGAGCCTAGCTAAATTGTTTAGCTAGCTTAAAAAGTTTTGTTTTTGATTTTCCGCTGCGTTTGTAAGCCCCTGTGGTCCGTCCGACTTAAGACGGACACAGACCCGAGCTCTGAGGGTCCGCCAAAACCCCAACAGTGGTATCAGAGCACGGTTATGTTTTTGATCTATTTAAGCGCTGTCTTTTAAATATTTAAAATTGCTTAACTTTAAACATACGAACTATTTTAGCCTTATGTTAAAAGTAGTTTAAAAATGTTTTGTGTTTTAAAAATTGTTTTTGCAACACGAAATTTTTTTTGGGACAATTTAATTTTATGCGATAAATTTTAAATGGGTCTCTAATGTTTAAATGCTTTATATAAAGTTTTTTATGAGATATAATATTTTTCCGAGCATTTAAATGTATATGTAACTTTAAGGAATATTTTATTTTGGAAATTTAATTTTCTTAAATTACATAAAGGTTAGAAATTTTTAAAACTTTATTTGAAAGCTTTTAAATCAATTTCTAATGATTTTAAAAGTGTTTTAAAATTGCTTTAGTGGATATGTAAATTATAGAAATATTTTATTTCATAAGATGAAAAGATAAATTAGTTTCTTTTAAATTACATATATGTTTCTAGATTATTTATGCGATATTTTAATCCTAGAAATGATTGATTAAAATTTTAAAGCCTAAGTTTTAAAATTATTTGATAATTTTATGATACCTAGTTTTATGTGATAAAATGTTTTGAAGCTTTAAATTTTGATCTTTAAATTTAATTGTTAAATTTTAGATTTGCGTGTTAATTATTATGTAGATAATTTTAAACTTGCAAATACTCATTATATGTCACTAAATGAAACTTTTATTTATGCTGATAAGTTAGTTGTTTCATTTTCTTTTAATGGACATGTTGAATAATGTATTCATGAACCTTATTAGGTTAGCCATTAAATGTTTAAAATTTTATGAGATGAAATTTTAATAAACTAGTGACATGTTATGTTTTATAAACAAAAACAACATCAAAACCTAATACCAGATTAGGGTAGTCCCTTTGATTGTCAATCATTAAATCGTTTAATTGATGATTTTCATAAAAGACTGATGTTGAAACATGTTGTAATTGTTTTATAAAATCCTAATTAGATTGGGGTAGCACGTTGAGCGAATGAACCTTATAGCTGATAAGGACTTAATAAAAAAATGTTCAACCAAGCCATAAAATTTCGATTTTTAGGATCCACTTGTTGATAAGGATTAACTAGTCCTTTTTTAATTAAAAGCCATTTAGTTGTTAAATGAACATAGAATTGATGAAAACTCCTTCAATGGATCATGATGTCGATCAATGTGCTTAGCTAAGTTTGTTGGACCAACCTAGCTAGTCTATGTACCGAGTGGTCCTGGCTTAGTCAATTCCATGGCCGCGTCCGCTGGACCGCAAGGAGTCGATTCATGACTGCGTTAGTCCATCGACTATACCTAAGTCAAATACGATAATAATCTTGTTCAAGATAAATCGTAGCCCTCCTTGTTTTAGGAGTTGGCAATTGTAAGAAACGTGTTACGGTTGTTGAGCTACACTCAAGCCGTGACATGTCAATCTTATAGAAACCGATTTCTTGATAAACATCTTGACCTGACTGAAACCGATGTCTCATCCTCCGAGCATCGGCGTAAGTCTAACCAAGAATGTAGTCTAAGTCCTGACCCAAACCGACGTGTCGTGTATACACCGAGCGGCGGGGCAAGTCAGGCTAGACACGAAAACAAGGGTCCGACTAGGCTAGCCATTGTGATCCGGATGAGTACACTCATGATCACAAATGACTAGGGGTAAAATCGATAGGGAATCATATTTAATATGATTGACGACAAGTTCGTCTACCGACTGCAGAGTCGGACAATTTGTTGAGACACACTCAAGGTTGTCAGACTCAGGATAATCGGATCCCTCTCTCACAAATGTTATTATATAATAAATTGTTTATTATTATGGATTTAATAAATTTAGTGTGAGAATATAGTTTTATTAAAACCATTAAAACTATACAACGAACATATACTGACTAAAGTATCTATAAAAATGCAGAATGGATTCAGCTCTTAGATATATGGTTGAGAAGAACGTGCTCGATGGAACAAACTACACAGACTGGCTTAGGAACATTAAGGTGGTCCTTTCCCTAGCCGGGATTGGATACGTACTGTTCGAGGACGCTCCGGAGAAGCCCGATGACGATTCGACCTTCGAGGAAAAGGAAGCCTATAAGCTATACCAGAGGGATGCAGAGAAGGTCATGTGCCTTACTCTGGCTTCGATGAGTAACGAGCTGCAGAGGAAGCATGAACATATGGATGTTCAAAGTATGCTTCTAAATGCACAAGAGTTATACGGCAAGCGGTCTAGAGCTGCCAAGTTCGAAGCCACCAGCAACCTCTGGGGCACAAAGATGGAGGCAAGGCCTGTACAAGATCATGTTATCAAGATGATCGGGTACGTAGAGGACGCCGCCTAGTTAGGATTTGTCCTGGACAATGAGATGTCCGTGGACATTATCCTGAAGTCTTTAACTCCTGAGTTTAAGCCTTTCATCACTGGTTTTATAATGAACAGTCTTGAAACAGATCTTCCTGGTCTACTCAATATGCTTAGGCAGTTTGAGGAGATTGAGAAGAAGCCGACTGCATTGGTTGTTGGCTCTGCTTCTTCTGACCAGCCGAAAGGCAAGGGTAAGAAGAGGCAGGTCCCGCAACCTGCAAAGGCGAAGAAAGGGAAGAAAAAGACCAAATGGGCCCCGTCAAAATCTGAGTGCTTCCATTGTCATAAGATTGGCCACTGGAAGAGGAACTGTAAGATCTATCTTGCAGTGAAGAAGAAGGGGCATACTGATGCCTATACCTCATGTACAAATTAAATTCAATAAAACGTAATTATTTCCAATCATATAGTTGAGATACTAAAGACATCTGTGTAATGTATACAGGTGGCTGATATGAAGCAAAGATTGAGAGAAGTGCGGAGGACGGTTGGCAATCTGAGCAATCGTTGCTGCTAGGGCCGTTCAAAGACTTCGAGAGACATGATCGAGAAGGATATGATACTAAATTTTATTTGAATAAAATGTATCATTTCTTAAAGTTGAAAACAATGATTGAGTGTTCTACACTCAAAGTTTATTGGATAAACAGATTACGGTTCATCTTTGTGAATCCGTTGTTTTAATGAATGTCTCGGAAATTGCGTTTTCTGTTGAGTTGAAATTTGATTGGCTTAAATTTTCTGTGATTGTGGCTTTCTGATATGGTTGCGAAAATTCTCGAATTATGATGCGAAGCTTCGGAAAATGTTGTTTTTGGAGCTGACTTAATGTTATAGTCAATTGGTAGTTAAGTATAGGTTCCAGGAGCGTATACATTGTGTGCGGTCACAATTATACGCATATTAAGATTAATTCTTAATGAACTACATTTAGTTATTAAAGAGTTAATATTAAATGTGGTTAAGGGAAAAGTAAAGTGTCGGATGTTTGATTGAGTGAGTCAAATGCCAAGATTCCTTAAAACGATCTTGACTAGACTCATTCGTCAAACCGAACCTGACACTAGTACATTCCATCTAAAGCACTTACCAAATGGTTATATCTTCGTATATATAATCTAAATATGATTTAGATATAATATTGAAGTATTTAACCAGGTAATTCTTAAAGTCAGTGGGAGCCAGCTCGTATACTTAGTTCCGGTTTCTCGGACTAAGTAAAAGGGATTTCCAACTTATATAAATCATCTATACAAAACATTGAATCAAAATCGTTTTGATTTAATAGTATATATATAGACTTAGGGTGTCATGTATGTACTTGACATATTGACACAAGATAAGTGGAATGAGCTGAGACTGACTTATAGAAATGTTAGACCCTACATCTAGATTGTATAAGCTAACTGTTAGCTATACAAAGATAGGAAAAATTGATCCAGATCATTTTTCCAAAGGATCAACCCTGTGTGATCAAGAGATGTATTAATTAATCCATTAAAATTCGTTGTAGATACTCGTTAGTAAAACCACTCTTAGGTTTGTCATATAAATGTCAAAGTGACTGATATGCTATAACGGTATGAGATACCGAGATAAATAGCCTAAGTGCAAGTGGGAGATGTAGGAGGATATATGCCCATAAGGCAATTTATCCTAAGTATACGTCTTGTTCATACTGTATATGGTATGTATTATTCTAAGTATGAAATCGTTCGTATTAATATACTTAGATAATGTCCATAGACTTATAGTTAGGTCCTTACGTACCTAGATGAGATCTCGATTATGAGTAAGTAAGCGACCGAATAGAAACGTAAGTCTTAAACGGTTCGTGGTCATAGATGTGTCGAGAACTGGATATCGACACATCGGATAAACCATTGTGCCTTAGTCTTACCTTAGGGTAATGATGATCTCATAGTCATTCGACTTGGTGAAGTCGGAGACGAGACACAAGTGCTCATTGGAGAATGAGTTCACTGAACGACCAAATTAGAGTTATTAAATGGTTAAATTTAACTGAACTGTCTTTAATAACTCTAGGGTGATGATAGGTTAACTGGTCCTTATGACCTGAAGTCATTTGTATGAACCTGTGAGCGAACCGTGTAGCTTAGACATATGATCTAGCTTCGAGGCTAGGACTGCTGAAAGATCTTAGGTTAAGTTGCACCCGAAGCTCTCGAGGCAAGTATATAACTAAGATGGGGTTCGTCACTTCCGTTAAAGGGAAGTTAGTGTTACAGGCTCAGTACGGTCTTTATGTTAATCCTCGACCGGGGTACGTTGTAAGAAGTACAACGTGTATACAACAAAGACCGCCGTATACTGACCAATGTTGTCTAATAGGGTTGACAGTAAACCATACCCTAGGCCAATAGGAACACAGTCTTGACGAAGGGACTATAGCTAACGGAGTTCATCCCTGACACAGCCAATGTAAACCCAATGATGCTTTTGTCAAAGGGGTCGATCACGTTATGATGATTCTGAAACAGTGACAACAGTTACTGCTCGTGGTGATCGTCGTCTAGGGGTTCCGAGCCCAAACCTGTAGTAAGGTCAGGCTGTAGGGTCTCACACCGCGTAGTGTTCGTGTCTTAGTAATATGAAGATTAATTGAGAGAAATTCATTTGATGATATTGAATAATTAATATTCACAAAGCTTGTTGTGAAAATTAGTCGTTATAGCAATAGGGACAAATGTTGCATCTAATGCAAACAATGATTAAACGTGTCGTAAATTGGTTACGACAAATTTAGTAGGAACAAATATATTGGAAAGGGTTACCTGGCTGACGGGATCGTCCCGGTCTAAACACAGGTTCAAACCGCGTCTAAATCGGAGCTCAAACGAGCCCAGAAACACGAAAACAGTTCAAGGCAAGGTGGGTTAGACCCACTGGGCTAACAAGCCCATACCCAGAGGCAAAACGGGCGCGGCCCGCTGGCCGCAGCGGGCGCACGCCCGCTGCCCAGTGGGCGGGCGGCCCACCTCTGTTGCCTTGGGCGGGCACGCCCGCAACTTAAGTTAATTTTTTAGGGTTTTTGAAACCCCAAATGACGGCTACGAAAAGTTGATTTTTGCCCGACTTTGGGCAATTGTTTGAAGGGTCAAACGAAGTCGAAATTTGTCGCCACCATTCGAAGCCCTTCGGATTGATAGCTTGTTTGGTGTCTAAAGTTTAATGAGCGAAGAGAATTAATTAGTTAAAGTTTGATTTTATGAAAAGCTCACTTAAACTACAAATTAAGCTAAATTGGCTTAATTTAATTTCCCTCTCATTTGCAAAAGTCCCACATTGCTCACAACGAAAGAGTGAGTGCCGACTTCCTATATAAATAGGGGTGCACTCTCTTCGTTGAAACACACACCAAGTCCTCGATCGAGTAGCTCCAGACTTTTAGAGCAAGCTCGATCGGCGACTAAATTATTCTCCTTCTCTCTCTCTCTTCCTATTCTCCGGAGTAGTCCTAGCAAGACTACAAAGGGGGTTTGGATTTGGATCCAGACGTCTAAGACGCGGGTTCTACTCAAGTGAAACTTTCTACCGCGTGTGATCGGCTCAGAGGCGAAAGTCGGTTCGGGCGGATCGGTTCGAGGGTGCGAGGCGGCTCAGGCGGATCGTGTCAAGGCGGCTCGGCTACGAGGAGCTTCAGAAGACAGGTGGTACATCTTGCCTGCTCCAGGGCCAAGATTCCGGGTATGTGGTTAAGTAATTTTTAGTGTAGATTTAATTTGTCGCTTTAGAATAGATCCCTCTTGGGGTGGTCAGATCCACCCCAAGTTGGCATATATCGGGCTAGATTCTGGCTCCCTCAGAGCCTAGCTAAATTGTTTAGCTAGCTTAAAAAGTTTTGTTTTTGATTTTTCGCTGCGTTTTAAAGCCATTGTGGTCCGTCCGACTTAGGACGGACACAGACCCAAGCTCTGAGGGTCCGCCAAAATCCCAACAATATAATCACTAAGGAGATTCCTGTTGCCGGTCATATGCCGGGAGCACACACTGTCAAAATACCACATGTTCTCGGAGAATGCAATTATAGAAGTGTAAGCCACCACGCTATACAGTTCGGATTTCCTTACCCATTTCTTATTCATCTTCGTGTCAGAATATCTAACATTTCTCCCTTCATGCCAATGTCGCATGCGACTGAATTAATTTCTTTCAGTATGTCCTATGAGCCTGCAGTAGCCATACACAGGATGACCGGCTGTTGTATCTTTGCTCAGCTTCTTCTTCTGTTCATACCCCTTGAGCTGACCCATCCTTTCCAGCTCTTTGATCACAAGAATTCGTCTCTCCTTAGGGACATGATAGTAGCCTCCTATGTTGTATCCCACTCCAGTGCGATTTCCTGAGGTCTTCCCCATACTTAGAATGTCATCTAGATTTGACCTTCCAGAGTTCCACTCGTTGAGAGTACTCTCAGCCTTCTCAGCTCTAAGAAGAGTTTTTTTGAAGCTGCTCTCAAGATTTCTGTGACTGAGCTCGGCCTTCAGAAGTCTAGCTTTGGCTTCTTCCTTTTCATCCTTCAATCTGACATTCTCATCCTTCAAAGTTTTGTTTGTTTCATATATCTTCATCAACTTGTTAAACATGGTCTGATAGGTTGTTCGAATGTCCTCTTCACTCACATCCGCATTACTATCAACTTCAGAATCAGATTCATTGCTGGATGTTGTACCTGATGTTGCAACATCAGATCCAACATGACTATAAGTGTCGCAATCAGATTGTTTTTTCAGGATAGATGTAAAGGCCACATAGTTGCTAGTGATGTCCTCATCTACAGCACTCCCTTCAGATTCATCATCATTCCAGATGCTTGCTAAAGATTTCCCTTTTTGCTTCTTTATGGTGTTGGCACATTCAGCTTGTATGTGACCAAAACCCTCACATTCTCTGCACTGTATCCCTTTGCCTTAGTTCTTCTGATTATGCCTCGGAGTAGGTCGACTGGTATTCTTTCCTACAGTGGGAATATTTGGCCGTGGCACATTGTTGCCAGATCTGAAGTTCTGACCCTTGTTGCTGATCTTTTTCATCATTCTGCTGAATTTCTTGATCTGCAAGGCAATGCCATCATCCAACTCTGACTCATTATCTGATTTAGAGACTTTGCAAGCTTCTGCCTTTAGGGAAACCCCGTTGTCCCTTTTATTCTACTTTAGATTCATTTGAAGAGACCCCATGAGTTCATCAAGTCTCATGGTGGAAGTATTCATGGCTTTCTCAATGGCTGCAACTTTGGCAGAGAATTTGACTGGAAGAGATCTCAAGGTTTTCTCGACCAGTTTCTTTTGAGAGTATTTTTTCCCAAGTTGGAAGGCCTGATTGGTTATGTCTCTCAACATCCCATTGAATTCAGCTACGGTCACATCATCATTCATCCTTAGATTTTCAAATTGAGAAGCAATCATTTGGAGTTTAGAAGCTTTTACCGTACTAGTGCCTTCATGAATATTTAGAAGATATCCCACGCTTCTTTGGCATACTCGCAAGTGGAGATCAACTTAAACTGCTCGTCATCAACAGCTGTAAAGATGGCATTCACGGCCTTAGAGTTTTCGAGAGCAGCGTAATCTTCTTCTTGGCTCCAATCTCTTACTAGCTTGAGGTGTTCTTTGAAATCTTTGTCGACTTCGACCGAAGGAGTCCATCCTTCAATGGTGGCAATACATGCCTTCTCATCAAGAGACTTGATGAAAGCACGCATCCGAGACTTTCAGTATGTATAGTTTGTACCGATGAGCAGCGGAGGACGAGTAACGGAAGCACCTTCTTTTGTATTCATGATTTGCGTACTGAAAAACCAAGATCACACCCACTTTGACAACAAAAAAGCAGCACTGATGACCTGCTTTGATACCAATTGAAATTCAGTACGTAGAGATTAATCAATCAAACATAATGATTAAACACAAAACTGGGTAACACAGTTCGGTGTGCACACCTACATCTGCGGGGCCACACCCAGAAAGATCAGATTACCCCACTAAAAATATCATTAAATACAATCACTAATACCGGATTTCTATTAAGAGGAACAAACTCCCCCTCAATACAAACCGTGATGGGTGGTCTCTACCAAACCCATGGAGTAATCTATGTAAGCTCCCCTTGTATACAAGATCCCCTTACCGAACTGACTAGAATCAACTCCCTTGATTCCTAACTCGGTAGCCGTCAGTCTCCCTCCCGGAGTTCTACAAAAACTTTTGCAAAAGTCGTAACACTAGCCGTAAAACCGCACATGCCTTAGATACTCCATTCCCCCTCAATCTCGGAGTAGATAAGGTATATCGCTCGATAAATCCTGTGCAGATCGACAGCCCGCAAATTTAGGAACCACTTCAGGCAGGTGGTTCTGCAATATCTTCAAAGATCTTTCAACCACTATTTGCGGGGTAATATCTCTCAAACAGATGCTTCAATCAAATCTAAGAGATAAAAACTTTCAAATGCATCTTCAACGATTCTTCAACATAACATCATATAACAGAATACATTGAAGAGATTGCAATAAGATATGAAGTAATCCACCTTCAGTACTGCTGATGACCGTCATCCCTTTTCAGAGCCTCCGACACAGCATGCTGGACCTCATATTGCATCATGACATTCAACATGTCATACAACATGGCCAATAAACTAGATCTCTCATTCCAAGATAATTAAGAGATACAGAAGACTAAATAGGTGCCACTAATAACAACACAGTCACATAGCGTATGACCTAACAGAATGCATGTGCATGCAGTATCCAAACACGTTTACATGAGCACTGCAATTTGGCCGTGTGTAAATAATAGGGACATGTGTATATGTATAAACAAAGTATTCTGTCATCATCCCTCGTGTATGTTTAATAACTAGAAATTACTGGTGCACATAGTGCACGATGACCAAAGAAAAAATACACACAGGAAGCGGTGCACACGCACAACTGACAAAAAGAGCGAAAAAAGTGGGTGTGGATGGATATTGTTAAGAGGAGGTGGGACCTGCACGCAATCGAAAAAGATAGAGAAAAGTGTGTGTGTGTGTGTGCAGGTATCGTCGGGGGTAAAAGATGGTAAAGCAGCTGTCAAAGTGGAAACAACGCAAGGGGTTAAAGTGAAAGAAGACCGATGGCAAACTCGTAAATATGTGGAATATGTAGGGTCATTTGGGTTTTAAGCAAGGTTCTAAAAAACTCGCCACGACGACGCCATGGCGGCAGGCTCCACCCTCACACCCCGTTAATGCCCAAGTTGGCTCTTTGAGGCGGCACGCCGCCATGGCGCGCCATGGCGACACAAGGCACGCCACAAAATATAAGGCGTGCCTTAAAAAACAAAAACAAAAATAAAAAAAGCACCCGGGTATGCATTATAGGGCTAAGAGAACCCGAACCCAACCCGTTCTCATTATTTGAGGCTTCTTTTCATCTCGTAGCTGCCTGCATTCGATTTGTGGCCTAGGGCTTTTCATCTCACTCGCAGCAGCTGATTCGCGGCGCTTTCGACTCCGGCCGCCCTCGTCTCTGGTCCTCCTTCTGAATGGCATCAACGTCACCGACTTCTTCAGTTCTCCTACCGCCCTCGTCTCCGGTCCTCCCTCTAAACGGTATCAGCGTCGTCGGTTTCTTCAGTTCTTCATTGTGTTAATCGATTGCTTTGATATTGATGATGTATTTGTAGAGAAATGTATGCCCTCGTGGCTATTTATCTTGATGAAACATCTTGTTCAATAAATGAAAGTATTCTTTCTGGTAAAGTATTATCTGAGTTGTTCATTACTCGGATTATTCCCTTGGATTCATAGTTAGGTCACGCATGTTTCGAAATGTAGATTACGATTATGAGAAATGTCTGACCTCTAATAGCTTGAATCTTAAAAGTGTTCATGGTCATAGATGTGTCGAGATAAGGGATATCAACACATCAGACAGACCATTGCGTCCCTGTCTGGTTGGTCTCATAACCAAGCGACTTGGTGAAGTCGAAAACAGGACGCAGGTGCTCAGTAAAAGCTGAGTTCACTGAACGACCCAAACAGGGAGTTATTAAATGGTTATACATTAACTAAACTATCATTAATAATCTAAGTGATAATAGGTAAGTTGGTCCTTAGGACTTGAGATCATTGTATGAAGCTATGTGTGGACAGTGTCACTTAGGTTTAAAATCTAACTTTGAGGCTAGGCCTGATGAAAGATCTTAGGCTGGGTGACACTCGAAACATATGAGCTAAGTAGTGATCAACAGAGGATTCGTCTCTTCCGTTAATGGGAAGTTAGTGTCACAGGTCAGTACGGCTCTCGGAAAAACCTTGGCCAAGGTATGTTGTAACTTGTACAACCTGTATGTACCAGAGACTGATGTATACTGACCACTGCTAGACAATGGGGTTGATAGTATACCATACCCTAGACTAGCCGAGTGACATAGTTATGATGAATGGACTAAAACTGCGGAAATTATCACAGTCACAGTCAGAGTGATTTCGTCGGCACTTTTGCCTAAACGAACCAATCACGTAATCGATGATCCCGAAACATGGACGACACCTACTGCTAGTGGTCACTGTCGTCTTGAGACTTCGAGTCTCGGCCTGTAGTAAGGGTCAGGCTGTAGGGTCTCACACCGAGTAACATTCACGTCGTAGTAACAGATAGAATGTATAGAGGATATCATTAGATGTAAAGAGAATATTAAATTCACAAGTTGGTTGTGAAATTGGAGCATTTGGGAATGGAGGAAATTTCGTATGGAATCTAGAGGATCAAACCGTGTAGGAATCGGAGCTCGGATGAGCCCAGAAAGGCAAGAAAGGCAAAAGGGGAAGTGGGATAAAACCCACTTAGCAAAACGGGCGGGGCCTGCTGACCCAGCGGGCCCGCCCGCTGCTCCAGCGGGCCCGCCCGCTGCTCCAGCGGGCCCGCCCGCTGCATGCAGCGGGCTGAGCCTGCGCGGGCATGCCCTAGCGGGCGCGCCCAGTAGCCTTAGGCGGGCGCGCCCGCTAAGCTTAGCGGGTCGCCCGCCACTTAAGTTATTTTAGGGTTTTTTTTATTGAAACCCTTGACGGCTACGAAATTTGGGTTTTTGCTCAACTTTGAGCAATTGTTTGAAGGGTCAAACAAACTCGGATTTCGTCACCGTTTGTTCCTACGCGTTCACCATCACTAGCTCTTCGAAATGATAATTTGTATCATCTCTAGAGCTCAACGATGAGTGAGGATTAATTGGTTGAAGGTTAAGGCTTTGTGTAAGCTACACTAACCATAATTGAATTAATCCAAATCCCTCTTCCTAACATTAGTCCCACATTGCTCATGACAAAAGAAGGGGAGCCGGCCTCCTATATAAATAGGTGGGCACTCCCTTCTTTGTTTCTTGCACCAAGCCTCTGATTAAGGAGCTCACGAATATTTTGAGCAAACTTAATCTAGACTAAATTTATTCTCTTCCTCTATAAATTTTCCTGTCCTCCAACCGAGTCCTAGCAAGACAACGAGGAGGTCCGAATCTGATTCGGAAGTCTACGACGCGAGTTTACTCAAGTGAAATCTTCTACGGCTTGTGATGGCTTCGGAGGCAAGGTGCGCTACGGGAGCTGATCCAGTCTGCGGCGAGGAGCGACGCAACACGGCTCGGAAGTGCGCTACGGGAGCTGATCCAGTCTGCGGCGAGGAGCGACGCAACACGGCTCGGAAGGCGGCTCAGATCATGGAGCGCAAGACGGTGCGGAACATCTTGCCTGCTTCAGGGCAAGATTCCGGGTGAGTCAATTTTATATGCAATTAGTTTAATTAGTAGTTAGAACTTTCTCGAGTTGGTCAGACCCAACTCGAGTCAGTAGATTTCCTGGCTTAGGGAATTTTTCCTTAGGGCTTTATTTATTAAATAGTTTAATAAATCATTTCTTCCGCTGTTTTATTTATTTTGTTCGTCCGACTTAGGACGAAAAGCAATAAATTAGCTCTAAGGGACCTTGAAAATCCCTACAGTGGTATCAGAGCCAGATCTACTCTGTTCTATACTGCTTTTTAACTGCATGTTTTAATTATGTGATAATTAGTTTAATGGCACATTCTTGTTTTATTTTGATGTCACAAGAAAGACTTGCTAGGTTAGCCATTAATTGACTCTTAAACTTTATGTGATAAATTTTAACACCATGCTTAATAAATTTTAAATTGTTTAAAAATTACCTAATGGACGATTAGGTTAGCCATTAATTTCCTCAAACCTTATGTGATAATTTTGAGACACTGCTATGTTTTTTTTTAAATTGTTTAAATTGCCTATTGGACGATTAGGGTAGCAGCATATATTTTGAATCCTTATAGATGATAAGGACTTAATAAAAATCGTCTAACAAACCCATAAAATTTTGAATTTTAGGGATCCACTAGTTGATAAGGATTAACTAATTGTAATTTAAAAAACATTTAGTTGTTGAACGAACATGGAAATGATGACAACACCTTCAATGGATCATGATGTCGGTCAATGTGCTTGGCTAAAGTTTTTGGACCAACCTAGCTAGACTGGGTAACAAGTGGTCCTGGCTTAGTCAATTCCCTGGCCGCGTCCGCTGGACCGCAAGGTGTCGATTCATAACTATGTAAGTCCATCGACTATACCTAAGTCTAATACGATAATAATCTTATTCAAGATAAATCGTAGCCCTCCTTGTTTTAGGAGTTGGCAACTGTAAGAAACATGTTTCGGTTGTTGAGCACACTCAAGCCGTAACAGGTCAATCTTATAGAAACCGATTTCTTGATTGACATCTTAACCTGACTGAAACCGTTGGCTCATCACTAGAGCTTCGGCGTAAGTCTAACCAAGAATGTAGTCTTAAGCTCTGACCCAAACCGGCGTGTCGTGCATACACCGAGCAAAGGGGCAAGTCAGGCTTGACACGAAAACAAGGGTCCGACTAGGCTAGCCATTATGATCCGGTTGAGCACACTCATGATCACAAATGACTAGGGGTAAAAACGAATAGGGAGTCATATTTTGATATGATCGACAAAGAGTTCGTCTACCTACAGCCGGGTCGAACGACTTGTTGAGCTACACTCAAGGTCGGGCGACTCAAGGCTGTTGGATTCCTGCTCCCATTTAATTTTAATCATGTTTTGGAGAAAAACGATCTGTTTATTAATGGGAGAGTATAATTAGACAAAATCCATTCCAATTATATTTAAAAATATTTTGAACACATGCTAATTAGGAGTTCTAATCTTTGCAGCATGATGAGTAAGATTAATAATATCCGAGATGAGAACTTATTAACTGGTTTTAATATTAATAGTGGCTGGTTTAAGAAGTCTATAGCAGAAAAGGAAAAATTAAGGGAAGTCTATGCCTTAATCTCTAAAATGCAAAGTGTAGTTCTTTCAGTTAATTCTACTGCATGGGTGTTAGACACCGGTGCAGGTTCTCACATTTGTAACTAGTTACAAGGATTGAGAATCAGTAGAAAACTTGTAAAGAATGAGATAATTCTCCAAGTCGGAAACGCAGCAAATGTTGATGTTGTAGCCATAGGAGATCTTAGACACACATTAGCTGGTGGAGCTAACTTGCTTTTGAAGCAATGTTACTATATCCCAAATTTCCTATGCAATATTATATCTGTCTCAGCTTTGGCTAAAGATGGTCATAATTTTACTATCAGCGGAAATGTCATGAACATTGCCCTTGATGGTAAGTTGCTAGGATTTGGGACACTCAGCAATGGAATATACACTTTAAGCAATAAGGTGGTATTAAACGTTAATACTAGAAAGCGTAAGGAATCTAGTTTTAATGAAACCTATCTTTGGCATTGTAGACTAGGCCATATCGGAGAGAAGAGACTCAGCAAGTTACATAAAGAGGGGCTCTTGGGCCTCTCGAATTATGAGTCATTCGACACTTGCGAGTCTTGCCTCAAAGGTAAGATGGCCAAAACTCCTTTTGCCAGTCAAGGGGAGAGAGTTATCGAACTCTTGGGTCTAGTACATTCCGATGTATGTGGACACATGTCTACGTTAGCCAAAGGTGGATTTTCATATTTCGTCACGTTTACTGACGACCACTCAAGATTTGGACATGTGTTCTTGATGAAACATAAGTCCGAAACGTTTGAGCGATTCAAAGAGTATCGTGCCGAAGTCGAAAAACAGACTGGGAAAAGTATTAAGATTCTTCGATCCGATCGAGGAGGAGAATACTTAAGCCATGAATTCCTCACTTACTTAAAAGAGAATGGGATTCTCTCTCAGATCACTCCTCCTTACACACCTCAACATAATGGTGTTTCAGAAAGGAGAAACCGAACCTTGTTAGACATGGTTCGGTCTATGTTAAGTGAGGCTGAGTTAACTACTTCCCTCTGGGGCTATGCCCTGGAAACTGCTATATACATTCTAAATAAAGTTCCGTCAAGATCTGTGCATTTGACTCCGTATCAGATATGGACAGGGAAGAAACCCAGCCTCAATCACTTGAAGGTATGGGGTTGTCCTGCTTATGTCAAAAGACAAAATCCAGACAAACTGGAAGACAGATCTATAATGTGTAAATTTATAGGGTACCCAAGACATTCATTAGGTTATGTCTTTTACCATCCAGAACAACAAAAGATTGTTGTCTCTAGACATGCCACCTTTCTAGAAAAAGAATTCCTTGTGAAGGAATCCGCTGGCAAGGTAATTGATTTGAATGAATGCTCGGAAGAAGTACCCACACAGCAACAAGTGTCGGAACCAGTGGGAGAGTCAGAACTTGACATCTCCCAACCAGTCAGTAGGAAGTCAAGTAGGATTCCTCGAGCACCCGAAGGTACTACGGTTTTCTCGTAGACGGGGGAATCGAGGATAGCATCATAATTGATGATGACCCTATTAACTTCCAGGAAGCCATAAAGAGTATAGACTCTGACAAATGGCTAGATGCAATGAAATCCGAAATAGATTCCATGCACGTAAATAAGGTATGGACCTTAGAAAACGTGCCCAAGGGAAATGTTCCCATAGGCTGCAAATGGATCTTCAAGAAGAAGATTGGAGCAGATGGAAAAGTAGAGACGTACAAGGCTAGACTGGTTGCAAAAGGATATCGTCAAATTCTAGGAATAGATTATGACGAAACCTTTTCGCCAGTAGCCATGCACAAGTCTATTCGGATAGTGCTCGCTATTGCTGCCTACTACGACTATGAAATCTGGCAAATGGATGTGAAGAATGCATTCCTAAACGGAAATTTGGAAGAGCAGATTTACATGACTCAGCCAGAAGGCTTCGAAGTCAGTGGGAGCAATGGAAAGGCGTGCAAGCTGCACAGGTCCATTTATGGACTCAAGCAAGCATCAAGAAGTTGGAACATCCGTTTCGACAAAACAGTCAAAGAGTTTGGTTTTGTCAGAAATGAGGATGACCCATGCATCTATAAAAGAACCAGTAATAAAAATTCTTTAGTCATCCTAGTTCTATACGTAGATGACATTCTGATAATAGGCAACGACATAGAGATGTTAAAGTCTGTTAAAAAATGGCTATCAACAAATTTCTCCATGAAGGACTTGGGAGAAGCATCCTACATACTGGGTGTGAAGATCCATAGAAATAGATCTAAACGGATGCTAGGACTCTCCCAAACGAGGTACATTGAAACCGTGTTAAAACGTTTTAACATGGAAAACAGTAAGGGTGGTTCATTGCCAGCCAATCATGGGATAGCCCTCACCAAGAAGATGTCTCCACAAACCGACTTGGAAAGGGCAAAGATGACCAAGATCCCATATGCTTCTGCTGTGGGATCTATCATGTACTCCATGATTTGTACCAGACCCGATGTCGCTTATGCACTAGGTGTAGTAAGCCGATATCAGTCTAACCTGGGAGAAGAGCACTGGAAAGCAGTCAAGACAATTCTTAAGTACTTAAGAAGAACTAAAGACTTGGTCTTGGTTTATGGAAGTGAACACCTGAATGTTGAAGGGTTCACAGATTCAAGCTTTCAAAGTGATATGGATGATAGCAAATCGATCTCAGGATATGTTTTCACTCTCAACGGAGGAGCAGTCAGTTGGAGGAGTTCCAAACAAGTCACTATTGCAGACTCCACAATGGAAGCCGAATACATAGCGGCCAACGATGCAGCAAAGGAAGCAGTCTGGATGAAGAAGTTCATTAACCAGCTCGGGATGGTTCCTGCCGTTGAAAGTCCAATACCATTGTATTGCGACAACAATGCAGCCATCAGCCTGGTTCAAGAACCTAGATTCCACAAGAGATCCAGACATATTCTTCGCAAGTATCACCTGATTCGGGAGATAGAGCAGAGGAAAGATATAGAACTCCTTAGAGTCTCTTCAGAAGACAACTTAGCAGATCCATTCACGAAGGTGCTGGCACGTGATCGTTTAGAAAAACTAGCGTGTAAATATGGTATGAGATACCAAAATAAATAGGCCTGAGTGCAAGTGGGAGATGTAGAGAAATGTATGCCCTCGTGGCTATTTATCTTGATGAAACATCTTGTTCAATAAATGAAAGTATTCTTTCTGGTAAAGTATTATCTGAGTTGTTCATTACTCGGATTATTCCCTTGGATTCATAGTTAGGTCACACATGTTTCGAAATGTAGATTACGATTATGAGAAATGTCTGACCTCTAATAGCTTGAATCTTAAAAGTGTTCATGGTCATAGATGTGTCGAGATAAGGGATATCAACACATCAGACAGACCATTGCGTCCCTGTCTGGTTGGTCTCATAACCAAGCGACTTGGTGAAGTCGAAAACAGGACGCAGGTGCTCAGTAAAAGCTGAGTTCACTGAACGACCCAAACAGGGAGTTATTAAATGGTTATACATTAACTAAACTATCATTAATAACTCTAAGTGATAATAGGTAAGTTGGTCCTTAGGACTTGAGATCATTGTATGAAGCTATGTGTGGACAGTGTCACTTAGGTCTAAAATCTAACTTCGAGGCTAGGCCTGATGAAAGATCTTAGGCTGGGTGACACTCGAAACATATGAGCTAAGTAGTGATCAACAGAGGATTCGTCTCTTCCGTTAATGGGAAGTTAGTGTCACAGGTCAGTACGGCTCTCGGAAAAACCTTGGCCAAGGTATGTTGTAACTTGTACAACCTGTATGTACCAGAGACCGATGTATACTGACCACTGCTAGCCAATGGGGTTGATAGTATACCATACCCTAGACTAGCCGAGTGACATAGTTATGACGAAGGGACTAAAACTGCGGAAATTATCACAGTCACAGTCAGAGTGATTTCGTCGGCACTTTTGCCTAAACGAACCAATCACGTAATCGATGATCCCGAAACAGGGACGACACCTACTGCTAGTGGTCACTGTCGTCTTGAGACTTCGAGTCTCGGCCTGTAGTAAGGGTCAGGCTGTAGGGTCTCACACCGAGTAACATTCACGTCGTAGTAACAGATAGAATGTATAGAGGATATCATTAGATGTAAAGAGAATATTAAATTCACAAGTTGGTTGTGAAATTGGAGCATTTGGGAATGGAGGAAATTTCGTATGGAATCCAGAGGATCAAACCGTGTAGGAATCGGAGCTCGGATGAGCCCAGAAACGCAAGAAAGGCAAAAGGGGAAGTGGGATAAAACCCACTTAGCCAAACGGGCGGGGCCCGCTGACCCAGCGGGCCCGCCCGCTGGGTGCAGCGGGCGCGGCCCGCTGTTGCAGCGGGCCCGCCCGCTGCATGCAGCAGGCTGAGCCCGCGCGGGCGTGCCCTAGCGGGCGCGCCCAGTAGCCTTAGGCGGGCGCGCCCGCTAAGCTTAGCGGGTCGCCCGCTACTTAAGTTATTTTAGGGTTTTTTTATTGAAACCCTTGACGGCTACGAAATTTGGGGTTTTGCTCAACTTTGAGCAATTGTTTGAAGGGTCAAACAAACTCGGATTTCGTCACCGTTTGTTCCTACGCGTTCACCATCACTAGCTCTTCGAAATGATAATTTGTATCATCTCTAGAGCTCAACGATGAGTGAGGATTAATTGGTTGAAGGTTAAGGCTTTGTGTAAGCTACACTAACCATAATTGAATTAATCCAAATCCATCTTCCTAACATTAGTCCCACATTGCTCATGACAAAAGAAGGGGAGCCGGCCTCCTATATAAATAGGTGGGCACTCCCTTCTTTGTTTCTTGCACCAAGCCTCTGATTAAGGAGCTCACGAATATTTTGAGCAAACTTAATCTAGACTAAATTTATTCTCTTCCTCTATAAATTTTCCTGTCCTCCAACCGAGTCCTAGCAAGACAACGAGGAGGTCCGGATCTGATTCGGAAGTCTACGACGCGGGTTTACTCAAGTGAAATCTTCTACGGCTTGTGATGGCTTCGGAGGCAAGGTGCGCTACGGGAGCTGATCCAGTCTGCGGCGAGGAGCGACGCAACACGGCTCGGAAGTGCGCTACGGGAGCTGATCCAGTCTGCGGCGAGGAGCGACGCAACACGGCTCGGAAGGCGGCTCAGATCATGGAGCGCAAGACGGTGCGGAACATCTTGCCTGCTCCAGGGCAAGATTCTGGGTGAGTCAATTTTATATGCAATTAGTTTAATTAGTAGTTAGAACTTTCTCGAGTTGGTCAGACCCAACTAGAGTCAGTAGATTTCCTGGCTTAGGGAATTTTTCCTTAGGGCTTTATTTATTAAATAGTTTAATAAATCATTTCTTCCGCTGTTTTATTTATTTTGTTCGTCCGACTTAGGACGAAAAGCAATAAATTAGCTCTAAGGGACCTTGAAAATCCCTACAGTATTGAGGTCACATGCTTTTTAGTTATGTAAACAATTGATTTTTAATAAAGTAACACTTTAGTTAATTGTAATCAGTAAGCACACATCTCAATGTAGATAGAAGGCTATGGATTTGGTAGGATTTGGAAACTAATCCATCTAAGTGGAGCATAGTTTACTGTCTACACACACACACACACACACACACACACACACACACACACACACACACACACACACACACACACATTTGCCTCCTTAAGCCATGCCTTGAAAAACGTCGTGGCTCCGCCAAGGCTCGTAAGGCTTGACCTCGCTGCCATGCAACGCCTTACGCCATTTAGAACCTTGGTTTTAAGAAAAAAACAATGGCAAACTTGCAAATAATGGGAATGAACTGGGCATTTAACCTAACTTCTAACAACAACACTCCAAATTGAACACACTCTCTCTCACCCTCCACCAAGTGGCCCCACCATGATGAGGTGGCCAAACTTTGCCCACATCTATATCAGCCTCTTTGTCCTAGTAGTACAATGACATCATTGTAATTCTCAAGAGTACTGCTATGGACTCGACTGTCTGCACCGCCACATGCGGTGCAGACTTTGTTTTCTTTCTTAACGGGGTAAAAAATCAGCTATCCTAAGCTGTCAAAATCACATTAATTAGACTTTTTTATCTCTTTTTAGTAAAAAAAACCAATCTGCACCGCAAACTATTGCAGTGCAGAGAGCAATTCTCATTGCTATATACACCCATATACTAGGGATGTATGTGATGATTATGTGCTAAATATAGAATTAATTTCACATCATCAAGTCATTTCACTCTATCTCTCACTTTCTTTTTACCAAATTTAACATCTAATAATCCCATACACCCCTATACTTAGGGGTGTATATAATCTGTCTCATTCTCAATCTTTTTAGATTCCGTTCATTGTACGAGGAAACTTAGCCAAGCAACAAAGAATATTCTAAAAGATTCTTAGGGCCTGTTCCAAGCGGGTTTCTTTGGTTGCTTTCGGGCGATAAAGTGCTAAATGGGCACTGTTTCGGGGTCTTGTCGGGTTTCTTTTGGGGGAATCCTCTCGTGTTTTCTCTCGTGTGTTCCTTTCGCCGCTGCTCCTCTCCGATGATTTCAGCCCATCCCCGCGACTCCTCTCTCCTATGTGGCAAGCCCAGCTCCCCCTGTTGAAATCCCCAGGTTTCACGGCGATTTCGCCCTTTCTCTGAGAATTTTGGGCCCCACCGCTGTGCTCACCCCTCCTCTCTCCTTCTTCCCGCGGGTTTCAGTTGGGTTCAACAAAAACCCTAGCTACGGTTGCGGGTTTGTTTCGGAGATGACCCCTAGCTTCGATTGTTCCACCGGAATTGTTGGTCGGAGGTGAAGGGGGTGTGCCGAGCTTGGTTGGATTTCAGTGCCGGCAACACTACGAGCAGAACCCTAGCTTCGATTTTTCCCAAATTTCTCGCTAGAGTCTGAGCCACCTCGTGTGTGCCTCGATTGGCTGCGAGGGACTGGAATCTGAGGCAATCGGCCTTATCGGTGAGCTTTACCCTAGTATTACTGTGATATTAGCGCCGATGCATATTTTCTTCATCTCAAAATTAATTTTTACTGACATTTGATGCTGCCATGTGTTCCTATTTGCGATGATCTTTGCTGCATTGGTGTTATTGCCATGCTACCTTGCTGTCGTGTTGTGCATGCGGCTAGGGTTTCAAATTTGGCCCCCAGGGCATATGAGGATATTATTGTGAAATTGGGGTTATTTGGTTGCATGAATTCTTTGTATGATGATTTATTTGTATGATGAATTTAAAGAATTGTGCATTCTAAAAAAGCCCAATGATGATAAAAAAGTAGGATCGAATGACATTCGCACACGGTGGATGGCTTGCTAAGATTGTTTCCTTGAAGCCCAATTTTGAATCATAAAATGTCTGATCCCCATGTAATCTGAAAGTTTATGATTTTATTTGTGTTAAATATAAAATATGTAATCTTAAATTTTCAAAGAGTTTTTGGGTTTTTGTGGAGTGAATTGAGGATCAATGTATCAGATTTATGTGGCAGGGGTCCTTGTTGCAGTTAGGGTTTTTGTTGATGTTATATTTGGCTCAGTGTTTAGTTTTTTGGGGCATGGCTCCTTAAGGCTTTTGTTGCTGTTTTGTGATGGGAAGGAAATGGATACTTGAATCAGATTTTTGGGGCATTGCTCCATGTTGAAGTGTGTGGTTTTTGGGTATCATTGTTGGGGCATTCTGACAGAATTTTTGGGGCAAGGCTCCTTGTTGCAGGTTGGATGTAAGGGGTGTTACTTATGGCTACAGTGCAAATTTTTAACTTTCTCGGACCAAATCAACAAAAGAAACCACAATGGAACATGCCCTTAGTTTTTGGGGCATGGATCCTTGCTGCAGTATTGGATTAACTCGATTTCTTTTTGGCTCATTGAAGCATATTTTTTGGGGAATACATAAAATTTGGTTTATAGGCCATGGCATCTTGTTGCAGCTTTGTTTTATGAGGTGTTATATTTGGGTTATGGATCCTTGTTGCAAAATGGGTTTATGTGATTTTATTTTTGGCTCATTGTATCGTATTTTTATCCTAATACAAAATTTTTTGGGGCCTTGGTTTTAGGGTTTTTTGGTGACATTTTTGGTGATTTGTAAAATATTTTTGGGGCATGGCTCCTTGTTGCAGTTTTGGTTTATGGGGTGTTATTTTTGGGGGTATGAATCCTTGTTGCATTAGGGTTTTATGTGGTTTTCTTTTTGGCTCATTGTATCATATGTTGATCCTAATAACAAAAATTTTGGGTCCTTGGGTTTTGTGTTATTTCAGGTGATATTTTTTGGTTCATAGTATCAGATTTTTGGGGTTTTATGGCTCCTTGTTGCATTTTTGGTTTATGTGGTTTTCTTTTTTGGATCAGTGTATCAGATTTTATGGTGCATTTTATGGGGGTGACATTGCAGGAGCAACGACAAAGCAACCGCGTGTGTGACTATGATTACACATTAAATCTGAGGGTTACTGATTTGGATATGCACAATTTTATCTGAAATGTGTTATTCATATGTAATATGTTATGTATATAATTAACAGTAAATATATGTGTTATTCAATTAAGGGTGACATGGATACACAAAGAGACCATTCGGCTTGTGAGTTATGTACCGCTGCAGCGGCTGCAATGTCGTTTGTAGTAGTAGCCTTACAACTTCACGCAAATGCTAGGGCTGAACCTATACCAAGAGAGCCCTCAGCTATGCGAGATCTGCATAGAAAATCCCACATGCAGAGAATTCTATGGGGGGGGTCTGAAAGTAGCTGTTTGGACTACTTACGGATGCGAAGACATGCTTTCATGAATCTTGCAGTAATAATGCGTCAGCGTGATCTTCTCAAGGACACTATACAGGTATCCATCGAGGAGCAGTTGGCCATGTTCCTGCATATTGTAGGTCACAAGTCAAAGAATAGAGTCATGCAAGTGGATTTTATTAGGGGAGGGGGGACATTGAGTCGGTATTTTAACAAAGTTATGAGGGCAGCGTGTGCAATTCGGGATATGAACATGAAGCAAGCTGTTAATGAGACGCCACCAGAGATAGTCAATAACCCCAATTGGTTCCCATTTTTTAAGGTATGTGTGTTTATCTCTATATGTCTCAGTCTAATAAGTATCATCGTGATGATTCAAAATTGGGCCCATTGATTACGTTGTAGGACTGCATTGGTCTCATTGATGGGACTCACATAGATGCCATGCTACCAGCCAGTCTTGTATCCCGCTTTAGAGGTCGTAAATGGGTTACACAAAATGTGCTCGCAGCTGTTACTCCAAATAAAAGATTCACATACGTACTGGCTGGGTGGGAAGGATCCGCAAATGATTTTACGGTCCTGAAAGCTGCATTGTCTAAACCACCCCCCTGCGGCTGCGAGTGTATGAAGGTAATAGGCATAAATTTACATTTACATACGAAATACTTCTCTCAGATATCGTTAGGTCATTAATTGGGTTATTTTTTCGAATGCAGGTAAATATTACCTTTGCGATGCTGGGTATACAACAATGCCAGGGTTCATATCTCCATAACGGGGCGTTAGATACCATTTAAAGGACCATACTGATCGGGTTCCTAGAAACCGAAGAGATCTATTCAACCTACGCCATTCTACCTAACGATCAAAGATCGAGTCGACATTTGGTATCCTAAAGAACAAGTTTAAAATAATGATAGCCAAGCCTCACTATTCATTCAACGTCAGGTCGAAATCGTACTTGCTTGCAGTGTTTTGCATAATTACATCCAAATAGAAGATCCGCATAACCCTCATCTAACTGAAGATGGAGATGGGGTTGAGGAGGCTGTAGATGGTATCGATGACATTGATGATGATGTTATAGATCTGTCCCAACAGGTGCTCGTTCGTGAACAAACCGAACAACGTGATCAATGGAAAATGCGTAGGGAGCAGATAGTTTGGGATATGTGGGTGGACTTCTGTAACAAAAATAATAACGAGAACACTATAGAGCATGTGCTATGAGGAGGTCGGTGTATATTATTGCCTCATATGACTGAACATTTTATTCTTGTATCGGACATATTGCATTAGTGTTGCTTTGTTGCTTGTTCCAAATTTTTTCATGCCATTGCTTATCCACTATTTGCTTTACACTTATGCAGTTTTATACCCGAATGCAGTATATGTTCATGTTATATGAAGGTTGGATGTTTATAGCCACAACGTTTCATTTTCAATTTAATTTGATTGATGTTGTAGGGATGGAAGGCTCGTCAAACTCTGGTCAGGGGGTGAACCAAACTGGGGTGGGCGTGATCCCATGCTCCCCAGCTATGATAATGTATATGAGACACAATGGGTAGAAGCTGACAGAATGGTTGATCCCATTGTCAACCGACCAATTCCCAAGAGGATGCCAACGATGCCATATCACATGCATGGCTTCCAAGCAGGTGGGCTTGTGTACCAAGCAGGTGGGCATGGCATGGGATATCCCCAATATCAAAATTTCAACATTCCTATGCAAATGCCAATGCAGATGCCATCGCCGCCTGGAATGGGGTTTATGAATATGCTGCAAGGGGGAGAGCCACCCCCTGACAGAAGCCCAGCTTCCCCAGGTGCATTCGCTATGCCTACGCCACCTAGTGGCAATGAACGAACACCCGGCAGTGACTCTTCTAGGAAGTCGAGCCCGCGTAGCGAAAATGTTGACGGGTCTGTTTCAAGCCCACGGAAGAAGTCTAAGCAGCCTTCATCTTCAACACAACAGAACAAACTTTGGACGAATGCTTACAATGAAATCCTCATTCCATTCCTTGCTGAGCTTGCACGTCAGGGGTATAAAGCCGATAAGACTTTTAAAAATACAGCCTTCAATGCCGCTGCAGCGGAAATAAATAACATCCATGGGACTTCATTCTCAAGTGTTAATGTGAAGAATCACATGAAATCATTGAGGAGACGTCTCAAAGATGTAAAGGAGTGCATGGAGCTTAGCGGAGCTGGATGGGATGAGGAGAGTAAGGTCATTCAGCTTGATCCCGAAACGTATGCTACGTGGGCGGCGGTAATTACTTCTACCTTATAGATATGCTATGTGATACTACCTTAAATATAGCTTTGCATACGCTTTATCATATTTGATATTCTAATCGTTCAGGCTAACCATCGGCTGCGGGCGTATGTGAACCATCCACTTCCATGGTATGCCGATCTTGTTATCATCATTGGTGATGACGCTGTGAAGGGGGATTTAGCAATGGGTGTTTTTGAAAGGTTTGGTGGAGAGTTTCATGAAGGCGAAGGCGAGGGAGAGCCCGTAAGTCAAGAGTCGATACATATAGATTCACCACCACACAATGTCACGGAAGAAATTCCCACCCAAGCTTCGACCGGGCCTGTTAATCAGGGAGGGCCAAGCCATTCAAACCCACCTGCGATGGGTAAAAAGAAACAACGAAGCCGGGGCATGCAGCAAGATTCCGACATCATGCGGAAAATATCAGAAAATATAAAAGAGGTAGCGGATGCTATAAGGTCCGCACACTCTCATTGGACTGCACCACTTACCCAGCATGTCTACAAGTTTACTGAGTATACGCCGGGTATATTGTTGAAGCTCTTTAAGGCCCTACGGAATGATGAGATGGAGGCACGAAGCTTTTTGGCTTTGCCTCAATCTGCTAGGAAAATGATGATTGAAGAGATAGTAGCGGGGTTGGATTTGGACTAGTAGTACAACATGCTGTGAGGTGGAGATGGTTGTGAGGTGGAGATGTCATGTTGGTGGAGATTCATTCAAAAGGGCTGGATTTGGATTCAGTTTGTGTTTATGGGGGATTTTGGTGCAGGGCTCATTGCATCAGTTTATGTTGCATTGCTACTTGTTTCAGTATGTGTTTAAGGGGGGTTTTGGGTAATGCGTCAATGTAGCAGTTTTTTTGGCATGTTTCCATGATGCAGTTTGTGTTTTTGTGTTGTTCTTGGTTGCTCAATGATTCAGATTTATGGGTCATTGCTCCAGGTTGCAGTTTGTGTGTATGGGTTGTTAATTTTGGATCATGGTATCAGATTTTTGGGGCATTGCTCTAGGTTGCAGTTTGTGTGTATGGGTTGTTAATTTTGGTTCATGGAATCAGATTTATGGGGCATTGCTCTATGTTGCAGTATTTGGGTATGGGTTGTTAATTTTGGTTCATGGTATCAGATTTTTGGGGCATTGATCCATGTTGCAGTATTTATGTATGGGTTGTTAATTTTGGTTCATGGTATCAGTTATTTGGGGCATTGCTCCAGGTTGCAGTATTTGTGTATGTGTTGTTAATTTTGGTTCATGGTAACAGTTGTTTGGGGCATTGCTCCAGGTTTCAGTTTGTGTGTATGGGTTGTTAATTTTGGTTCATGGTATCAGATTTTTGGGGCATTGCTCCATGTTGCAGTATTTGTGTATGGGTTGTTAATTTTGGTTCATGGTATCAGATTTATGGGGCAGTGCACCATGTTTCAGTATTTGTGTATGGGTTGTTAATTTTCGTTCATGGTATCAGTTTTTTGGGGCATTGCTCCAGGTTTCAGTTTGTGTGTATGGGTTGTTAATTTTGGTTTATGGTATCAGTTTTTTGGGGCATTGCTCCAGGTTGCAGTATTTGTGTATATGTTGTTAATTTTGGTTCATGGTAGCAGATTTTTAGGGCATTGCTCCAGGTTGCAGTTTGTGTGTATGGGTTGTTAATTTTGGTTCATGGTATCAATTTTTTGGGCATTGCTCCAGGTTGCAGTATTTGTGTATGGGTTGTTAATTTTGGTTCATGGTATTAGATTTTTGGGACATTGCTCCAGGTTGCAGTTTGTGTGTTTGGGGTGTTAATTTTGGTTCATGGTATTAGATTTTTGGGGGCATTGCTCCATGTTTCAGTTTGTGTGTATGGTGTGTTAATTTTGTTTCATGGTATCAGATCTTTGTGGCATTGCTCCTGGTTGCAGTTTGTGTGTATGGGGTGTTAATTTTGGTTCATGGTATCAGGTTTTTGGGGCATTGCTCCAGGTTGCAGTTAGTGTGTTTGGGGTGTTAATTTTGGTTCATGGTATCAAATTTTTGGGGGCATTGCTCCAGGTTGCAGTTTGTGTGTATGGGGTGTTAATTTTGTTTCATGGTATCAGATTTTTGGGGCATTGCTCCAGGTTTCAGTTTGTATGTATGGGGTGTTAATTTTGTTTCATGGTATCAGATTTTTGGAGCATTGCTCCATGTTGCAGTTTGTGTGTTTAGGGTATTAAATTTGGTTCATAGTATCAGATTTTTGGGGCACTACTCCAGGTTGCAGTTTGTTTGTATGGGGTGTTAATTTTGGTTCATGGTATCAGATTTTTGGGGGCACTGCTCTAGGTTGCAGTTTGTTAGTATGGGGTGTTAATTTTGGTTCATGTTATCGGATTTTTGGGGGCACTGCTCCAGGTTGCAGTTGGTGTGTTTGAGATGTTAATTTTGGTTCATGGAATCAGATTTTGGGGGCACTGCTCCAGGTTGCAGTTTGTGTTCTTTGTGGATAATTGTATCAGAAATTTGGGGCATTGCTCCATGCTGCAGTGGGTTTTTTGGGTTGTTAAGTTTGGCTGATTGTATCAGATTGTTTGGCATGGCTCCTTGTTACGGTTTGCCTATAGCCCAATGATGACGATGATTATTTGATCTCTATGTCCCTTGGTTATGCATAAATAGTTGGTATTAGGCTTGATGGTTCCATTTCTCCCCAATGATGTATATTCGTGAGATACATTGAAAATCATATGAAATGATATGGACTGTATGCATCTGTATATGAGATGGGTGGATGTTAAATGAGGGGGTGATATGTGATGGAGCAACTTCCTATTACCAACTATTTATCATGATAAAATTAATTTCTTCCTGAGGGCTTATGTATATTTTGCATACAACCAACAATCAGGAGCCATGCCACAAAAATCTGATACAATGATCCAAAATTAACACCCCATAAACACATACTGCAACATGGAGCTATGCCCCAAAAACCAACTTACGCCCGATGATGATGAACAATAAATAAGAAAATTGACCCTATGAAAAGAAGATATAGAGGTATTTGGCTGGTAGGTTCATTTATAATGAGCAACCGCCATATACCTTCTGCTGTTCACGCTACAAAACATGTTTACCTGAGGGTACCAGTCAAATAATTTTTATTTGACCTGGGTATGGACCAAGTTGGTATGGTGCAATTTCATTGTGGGGATTGTTTGGTTTTAGCAAATGTTAATTTTTTTTCAGTTTATTTCTGGGTTTTTATGGATTTATCCGTTTATTTTTTGGGTTCTTCATTTGTCTGCTTCAGTTTGAGGTGTAGCTTCTTGATGCAATTCTATACGGTGCCTTAAGAATTACAACTGTTTTTTAATATTTATTTGTATATATGTTGCATGCCTCCGTTGTCAATCTTTATTTCTTGCAAGATACAAATGAGCACCGGTTCCAGACAGTCTATTCAATCCAGACCCAGACTTCCTACATGGTCTCAGTTGGATCCAGATGAAGATGACAGCAGGTTTTGCCATTGTCGGATACGGGTTCCCAGGCGGACATCATGGACCAGAAATAATCCTGGTCGTCGCTTTTGGAGCTGTCCAGTGCGAGGGAATAATAAATGCAACTTCCACGAATGGAAGGATCCACCTCACTCAGAGTGGTCCACTTATGTGATACTACAGTTGCTTGATGAGCTTGCAAGAAGCCCGACCCATGCATCCTCTTCCACAGCGGTATCTGATAGGCAGCTTTTGGAGATTGAGGGGCGGTTGGCGTGGAAAATGGACACCATTCTCTCCGAATACAATACCATTAAGTTGGTTTTGTATTCGATCTTAGGCTTTCTGCTATCTTTGTTACTGTTGTTTATTATCACAATGAAAATGTAAAACTTTATTAATGTATGTTGGGATGTCAGATGATACTTGTAATATGTGTATTATATGTATTTTGGGTATGTTGACCTATTATGGAATGTGACTTTGGTTTGTGCTATCTGATATGAGCTCTCTGACGTGCATTTAAAAAGATACATATTTTTTGCTTCCAGTTCATTAAATTGTATTTTTATTTCTGTTGATTGCGTTGCTTATCGTTCTTGTGTTTCTAATTATTCGGCCTTATTCAATTAAATATTCCCTTTCTAAATTCAGTCTTTTAAAATTTAATTATGCTAATGGTAATTATTTAATAGTAATTTATTTTATATTTAATAGTTAGTTAATAATTAATTAATTAATTCATGGGTTTCACAAGTTAATTGCCCAATTGCGGTTGGGGGGTAATCTCACCACAAATCACCATAACCAATTTTCTCACTTTCCTCAACCAACTTTTCCAATAACCCTATACCCAAAGAAACACACTACTTTACTATGAACCCCACAAACAAAACTCATCTCCACTTTCCAACCCAAAACAACCAAAAGAAACACACTACTCCTCTTCTCTCTCTTCAAAATTTCTCCTAGGATGCAAACAGTAAATCCTCCCCAAAAAGAAACAGTGTGGAACAGGCCCTTATTCCGGCGTTGGCGGATTCTCTACAGATTCAACCCCCTGGCCTCCCTTTTCTCAGGGCGTGGAGTCGTTGCTTCGGAGCCAAGCAAAACGATGATGAGACCACAACACGACCGGGAGCAGCCTAACAAAAACAAATTTGGCCTTTATAAAAAAGAAAACAAAAAGATTTCAATTTTCTCGGGGGGACTCCCAAAGCTGGCATACATCCAAATAACGACTTTTCTTGCACCGCCCGTGGCCCGTGAAGCCGCCACGTGGTTACGCTCATCGTTGACCATCTTTAACAAAATTATACAAATTTTGCACTGTAACGTTGCCGCTTTAAGGTGATATGCACATTGAAAAATACTGGGTCGTTATAGGTCTTATTAACATTTTTGCATCTTTGTTCCTTATAATTTATTTGGATGAGTTTTTCTTCCCTCTTGATAGTACATGCTTTTGGCTGAATCCCTATTTTTTTTGACCCATATTCTGTGTAAAATACATTATTTCTTTAGCATTGAGTGACTTTTTATTGTTATATGTTGCTAAACTCATATTGCTTAAAAATTGAACAGAGGACTCTTAGGCTCTTAGCCATGGGCCAGGTAAAGATTACGCTCTTTCAAGATTTTGAGGAGAACCGTACAATCTCAAAGGCCGTCATACAAAGAAAGTTGTAATCGATGTTATAACGATAATTATCGTTCCAACACACACAAATCATAAATTTTATTGTTTGTAATATTGTTTGTAATATTGGTTCCTGGATATTGTTATATGTTGCTAAATTTTCATAGAAATACAAATTTTTTCATGATGAAGAAAGAAAATACAATTACTGAAATGTACACCCGCTTCTTCGAAATAATCACCCTTACAACTTTGGGAAATGAGATTTCACAAAAGGGGCAAATGAGCAAGATACTTCGTTCACTCATACCGGATTGGGAATCAAATGCTATGGATATCCAAGAATCAGACAACCTCTATAGGATCTAAATGGAAGACCTTATATGCAATCTCCTAGTCTATGAGCTTCAAGTCAAGAAGAGAAAAGAGAAAGAGCAAACGAAAAAGTCACTCACCCTCAAGTCCACCAAGAAGAAGGAAAGCTCGGGAGAAGATGATGATGGATAAATTGCTCTCATAACAAGAGAATTCAAAAACTTCCTCCAACGTAAATCTAAATTTAATAAGATTAACTGACAAAACTATTATTTGCTTTGGATGTAATAAGCCAGGACATGTGATAAAGGGGTTTCCACTACAAAATAAAAAGGACAAGGAAATGCAAAAACTACACCAAAATTGCCAAAGCCCAAGAAGAAAGCATGTGCGGCATGGGACCGAGAATCTAATGCTTCATCCGATGAGTCCTCAAGTGAAAGTTAAGAAGAAGAAAAAGAAGAAGATAGGATTTATATGTGCTTCATGGACATCATAAATAATGATGCGGTAAATTCTGAATATGAAGCTTCTGATGATGATATTGATATTGATGATGATGTAATGTTTAGGAGATCATATGATAAGTATGAATCATTACTTAGTGAGCATCATAAGTTTAAGAAGATTCATATAGATTGCATGTCTCATGTAGATGTTGAAAAGATAAAAGAGAAGAACCTAAAATTGATTAGTAAAAGTATGTTGCTTAGTGACGAGGTTAGTAACCTTAGTGGTAGGCTCAATGACTTAAATAAGACTTTGACCACCATAAAGACCACGTATGCTAACACAAATAGAAATGTAGATAGGTTCAATAGGGGTAAGGAGAAACAAGATGATTTGATTAGTTCTCAAAGATCCTCTAGTAGTGGATTCGGCTCATGTTAAGATGAGAATAATGTTAGGCCAAAACATGATCATGCTAGGGTGCATTGCACTAGAAATGGTTCCGTCAAAGTTTTGATACCCAAGCGTAGGACTATTCAAATGAAAGATGAATACGTTTCAGGATTCATGCATAGTTTGCATTTTGATAAAGATTATAAATATGTTTGTGATGGAAAATCTAAACCCAAATGGGTTTGATTCCCTATTAAGTGATACCTCTATTTTTGTGACTAATCACATGGACCCAAAAGCAAAAGGGTACCAAAACATTTGTTTACTTTTCAGGTACCAAAATATGATGGGATTAGTAGCTAGCTCCAAATGGACTTCAAAGAAAATGCATAAATTGAGGGGGAGTGCACATTTTCAGAGGGAGCTTAGCAAAGGAATGTTAGAAAAATTTCCTTTTATGCATAATTTTTCATCATGTGGTATAATTTTTCCATATGGTATCATTTTCAAACACTTGGCATTTCATATACACTCATTTTTTTGGGAAGAGTTTATATGCCAAGGGGATCACCTATTTAGGGGGATAAACTATGTTTGAATATTGAGTCACTATATTTTCTATAGGTGAGAGAGTATTCATAGAGGGAGAGTATAATTCCTTTTTATTGTACCAAAAGGGGATAGATATTAACATATACAATCATGGATTGCATATTTTAATACTTTATAACAATATGTTGTCATCAATAAAAAGGGTGAGAATGTTGGATATTAAGTCACCTCATGATTGTTTTGATGATAAGCAACATATTATGCACTGATAATCTTTTGAATGTATATGTAGATAATGTGCTTTCAAGCTCAAACATGCAAATCAAATGTGGATAGAGTCAACAAAGACCAAAAAGATTAAACGCAACCAAGACAATGCATAAAGAGTGAGATTGCATCAAGATCTTAATGTAAATTTTTCATTATGATGTATTTTTTTACTTTAGTCTTGGGAGAATGTTAAAGTCTTTGTTGAAGCTCACACACATAGGGACACAAATAAAATGTTTTAAAATGTTTTCAAAAATCATTTCCTAAGTTTTTGAGCCCATAATCATGTATCTGTATAGGAGCCGACTATTAGAAGTAAAGGACTCGACTGCCAAGAATGGGTACTCTCTGTCCCATTTTAAGAGTCGACTACCTAGTCAGGAGTCGACTCCCTGACATATAGGAGTCGACTACTATGGCCCCAACGATAGGATTTGACAAGCTCCGTAATATATGGGATTGTGTCGAATTTTCCCATTGGAAAGGCAGTTTGAGGAATCTGTCTTGGACAAAATTCGCACCTATATATGTTGGGATGGTTGAGGGACTTGTAACGAAATTCTTGAGCAAATTTTAAGATTTTCAAAAGCAATTTTAAGCCCTATAAGCTTTCAAAAAGATTTTCTTTTTAGGCCAAAAGTTTTCAAAAGTTTATTAACCTTTATTGGCCTAAAGTTTTAGATCTCAAAGAGCTTCATGTCTACATCATTTGGAGATCCACTATAGCCACATCACAACAACACAAGAGCTTCATATCAAAGGCCATAGGCAAAAGGTTGTAAGTATTTTTTTACTTGTGTGCGGTGTTGTCTCATTGAGAGTGTTGTCCATTGTTGTCTCAGTGTGAGTGTTGTCCATTGTGATCGGGTTTGTCCTTGTAACAACGTGTTGTACGCATTGTACTCCTTGTCTCGTTTGAGGCGTTCTTGTTTGAGACATGTTAGTGGATCCCTAACCCTGTGTAGACGTACTGTTGGATGTAGGAGAAGTGCCCCGAACCAGGATAAATATTGTTACGTGCGATTATATCTATGTTTGTACTTATTGTGAACTTGCATTTGCTTCCGCTACTCTATTATATTATTGCAAGTTACTATTGTTGATTAAATTATAATTAGGTAATTGTGATTGATAACTTTGGTAGAATTACTAGAGGATTTTTTATTATTTCAAGAACACCATTTACCCCCCTCCCCGGGTGTTTTATTTGCCATCTCAGGATCTCAACATTGCCATCACAGATCCCAACTCATGGTATCAGAGCCTGATACATGATGGTGTCAACAGAAAGAAAGTTCCTTGAAGGTCAATCCACTATTCTCCAACCATTCCTCACCGGATCCAACCACGGGAGTTGGAAGAATAGGATGTGGATGTACTTCCTATCTATGACCTTTGAAAGATGGTGGAGAACCATTACATAGAGCCAATCGTAGAGGAAGATAAATGGACCCAGAAGGAGAAGGACGTGATTGTGCTCAATGCTAAAGTGATGTCAACAATCTATGCTTGCAGGACTAGTAAAGAAGTACACACAAGAACATCATGTGTGCAAGATTCCTTCGGTCTCTCATGCCCGAATGCCAATCAAAGGCATCACCAATAGAAAAGGGTAATGATCTTTTCAAGCACACCTTGGAAGAGTTTATCGATAATCTCATGTTGTATGAGCTCCAGATGCAAGAAAGAAAGGATAAGGGGCAAATTAAGAAGAAGACCGTTGCTCTCAAAGCCATTCCAAAACCTGCGGATTCAAAAGATGAATTGAAGACCAACGACTCTCATAACAAATGGCTTCAGAAAAATACTTAAATCAGGTAAACTCAAACTCAGTAAACAGAGATTATCTAACAAAACTCTTGTGAGTTATGAATGCTACAAGCCATATCATATGAAGAAAGAGTGTCCCCTGAGAAAGAACAATGTAAATGAGAAGATGAAATGAAAGAGGCCAAAGAAGGTGGCCTTGCCCACTTGAGATTGAAAATCAGATGATTCAGTATGACTCATTATCAAAGGAAGAAGAAAAAAGAAGAGAGGAAGCATATGTGTGCTTCATGGCTTTGGAGGACAAAAAGGTAATATCTGACTCAGACTTTAGTAGCAATAGTGATGATGATGAATATGATATGGAGGAAGAGTTCCATAAGCTGTATGAGAAATATGAGCCACCTTAAGAGAGCTTTTAACTCTTAAGAAGAAGGATAAAGCTTGTGAATTTAACTCTTCCAATCTTGAGTAAAAAAATTAAGAAAGAAAATGTAAAATTAATTATAGCAAGAATAATGAGTTAATTGAAAAGAATAGACCACTTAGTATTGAGCATAAAGGCTTAGGTGATAGGTTTAGTGACATAGAGAAAACCATGACCACCATTAAAGTAAACCAAGAGGATTTGTGTAGAAATGTGGCTAGGTTTAACAAAATTCAAGAAAAATTAGATGATCTAATTAGCTCACAAATACCCTTGAGTAGTAAAGTTCGCCTAAGATATAATGTGACCAATCAAAAAGCTAGGGTCACTCATCATCATGCTAGAGTTCAAAAAACTAAAAATGGATTTGCCAAAGTTTGGGTACCCAAGAGACGAATCATCCAAATGAAAGATAAATATATTTCTAGTTTCATGGAAAATGTTCATTATAGTATGGATTATAGATTCTCTTTTCATGGAAAATCTAAACCCAAATGTGATTGATTCTCCATTGGTTGATACCATTTAAATGTCTAATCCCATTGATCCAAAGGTAAAAAGGGTACCAAGATATTTTGATTTTTCAGGTACTGGATTAGAAGCAAACCCACAATTGTACTTCAAAAGATTAGGCATACCTTCGGGGGGGGATTCAAAATGATGAGTAAATTTATAGGTGGAGCCAAGAAATTTTAGTAATATTTTAGTTCTAGCATGTGGTAAATTCTTTCTAGTATTTATTTCCTTAATATTGCAACACTTGGTACTGTGCATTCCTCATTGTTAAAACACTTGCTTTGATATTGAGTTACAAACACTCACTTTAGACTCATGATTGCATGTCTGGCGAAAGAGAGATTTGCAAATATGGAGAGGATATATTTTATTTACGTGGTATTTATTTGAGCACCTTTTTAATAATAATAAAAGGAGGAAAAATATTAGATGCACACGCATAATATTTAACATGCTTTTTGCAACACTAAAAGCTTATATGACATTGCTAACATGTTTTGTTGCAGGGTGAGTGTATATATCTATGTTATTATGCATGCATGTTTGTCATCATCAAAAAGTAGGAGAATGTTGAGATATTGAGTCACATCCCATGTAGTTTTTGATGAGGATCAAATAAGTTATCCAGCATCTATGAATATAGGTGTAAGAACTTAAGACAAATCAAGAGGCACTCAAGACTAGGAGTGAGTTCAACAAGGACAAAGATCAAAGGAAGTTAAACAATGAGCTTAAAGTGTCGAGCTTACATCAATGTACTTCTATGTAAAACTTAGTGTTGAGCTTACATTTAGGGACTTCTAAGTAAAACTTAGTGTCGAGCTTACATCTAGGGACTTCTATGTAAAATTTCTCGTCTTTCTATGTCTAAAGCTCGCACACACACGATAAAAACTCTTTTAAAATGTTTTTAAAATGTTTTAATATGAATTAGATAGTGTATCCTACTCTATTCTGATACAAATCTGCGTATCAGAAAAGGACTCGACTCCTAGATGTATAGGCGTTAACTACTGAGCACATAGAGGCTCAAAAGACTTACTGAAAATTGCCAGCAGTCTACTCATGTTGACAACGTAGTCGACTACCAACCCAATAGTCGACTACCAAATGAACAGGAGTCGAGACTTCTAACTGTTATATTTGACTTTCTCCTTAATTGACGCGCTTGTATCTTTTTAGAACCATTGGGAGATTTATTTTGTGCAATATTCATCTCTATATATGGTTGGATTATTTAGATGTTTATATATGATTCTTAAGTTTAGTTTTCAAAGAAAAAATTTTTTTAATATCCAACGATCTAGAAAAGTTCTTTTCCTCTTGGCCAAAGTTTTCTAAGTCTTCATTCATTTTCATAGGTCAAAACCATCGATCTTCCTGAGCCAAAATTCCTATATTTTGAAATCGAGCTTTCTTCTATAGCTACATTATCACACAAAGGCTTCAAGCAATGCTATATATAAATGTATCTTCAAGTATTGTAAGTATTCTCTCATTTGTGTTGTGTAGTATTCTCTCGTTTGTGTTGTGTGAGAGGGAAATTCTCATTGTAGGTGAGGTGGTGTGAAATCCTTGTTGTAGGCAAGGTGGGTTGTAAATCCTCATTGAAGTTCAGGTAGTTGTACTATTTGTTATAATAGTAGGTTAAAGCCCAACAAAGATTTGGAGACTAGACTAGCTCGGGAGGGGTGAACCAGGATAAGAGTGTGTGTTTGTGATTGTGATCTATTTACTTGTCTACCACTTGCATCCTCTTTTCTGTTGCGCTTATCGATATTATTGCAAGTTTGATAGTTGATTAAGATTAAAATTAAGTTACTCTATTATAATCGTAGGGAGAATTTTAGAGGATATTTATACTTCATCACTTTTACTGATGACATCTCAACATATAGATACATGTTTTTGATGAAACACAAGTCTGAGACATTTGAGAAGTTCATATAGTTAAGAATGAAGTAGAAAACCAGATAGGAAAAATATTAAAATTCTTTGATCAAATCAAGAAGTGAATACTTGAGTCTAGAATTCCTTGCATACTCATCCTTCCACACCACAACACAATGGTGTGCCAGAGAGAGAATCACACCCTATTAGATATGATACGATTCATGATGAGTAATGATAATTTGCATCTTTCCTTCTTGGGCTATGCCCTAGAGATGGCAGTGCACATACTTAATATGGCTTCGTCCAACGCCGTGCTTATCACTTCATATGGGATAAGGAAAGGCAAAGAACCCAATCTTAAGTTTGTTAAGATATGGGGGTTGTATTATATTTATGAAAAGACATAATCCAGATAAACAAGAGGGACGATCTATGATATGCAAGTTTGTGGATATCCAAAGGACTCCCACGGGTATATATTCTATCATCTTAAGGAACAAAAGATTATTGTTTCTTGACATGCCAGCTTAATGAAGGAGTCTCTTGATGAAGAGACGTATGTCAATATATTAGAATAGGAAGAAGTTGCAGAAACACAAACTTCAATAGTCCAAGGGACAGAACCAGACACGAATGCTTCTCGTAATGACTCTTGACCAATTACAAAATCTAGTATGTGATCTTAACCACCAGAGGTGCTATGGATTTATCATAAATTGTGGTATAGATGATACCATCATGATTGATGATGATCTTACTAGTTTCTTGAAGCCATGCAAAGTGGGGAATCTACAAAATGGCTTAACGCTATGAAATTTGAAATGAAATCCATGTACTCCAATAAAGTATGGACTTTAGAAAATGTTCTTGAAGGGGTAAACCCAATTAGTAGCAAGCAGATCTTCAAAAAGAAGAGCGGTACAAATGGAATGGTGAAGACCTACAAGCCAAGGTTGGTAGCAAAATGATATTGTCAAAGGCTTGGTGTAGATTATGACGAAATCATTTCATTAGTAGCCATGCATAAATCAATTTGGAGTAAGTTTGCTATAGCAACTTACTATGACTATGAAATCTGGAAATGTATGTAAACACATCTTTCCTAAATGGGGAAATAGAAGAGTGTGTTTACATGACCCAGTCAAACTTTGACTTCAACGTCAATATGAGCATCGAAAAATTATACAACCTGCTTAGACCTATTTATGAATTAAAGCAAGTGTCAGGGAGCTGGAACATCCATTTTAATGATATGATCAAAATACTTAAGAATTTGTTTTCAAAACCAACTCTTTTCTTCTACCTATAATCTTTCTCAATCAACTCGACCTTGTAACTTAGTTGTGAGCTATTCTCTACCGTCATTATTATGAATATGCATTTACCCTTTAACATCTTCTTACCTTTTGGTAGACTTGCCATATTGTAGTGTGGTTCTTATGCAGTGCATGCATTTCATCCTACATAAATTTTAACCGCTCGGTCTTTTTAGCATCTTCTATTGTTTCTTGATAGCTTTTTGATTCACCTGCCTCGGTAATCATTACATACTTATTAGTAAAATAACTTCTAGAAGGCAGATGCTCTCTCGTAGACCTTCTTAGTTAGTTGTCATTGGTGGTTGCATGGTAAGTTGCTCCACATATTCTCCTTGAACAAGATCGTCGGTGTCTTCTTAAGTGTCTTGCACTTCTCCATCGTTGTAATGATATCTGGAGAAGGAACTAGATCTAGATCAACAACTTCACTTGCAAAAGCCCATGTTGCTTCTTTCTTCTTCAAATTATCAAGTATTTGATCTTTAAGATTGTCATTTTTTTAATTGTTTGATGACACAATCAGTTACTAGTAACTGAACATCTCATTTGCATATCCCAAAAATATGCATTATCTTATCTTACCATCAATTTTGGACCTTTCATTTTTGGGACAGTGGACGAATGCACAACATCCAAATTCTCTTAGGGCGTGTTCTTTTGCTGGAATAGAGAAGAATGGAATAGGGGAAAGTTAGTATTCCAAGGAGAGAGAAAATGGAGTTTTGTGTTCTTTTGATGGAATAGAGTATGGAAAGTGGGGTTTGGAATAGAAAGTGGGGTCCACATTCTATTCTTGTGTTCTTTTGGGGTTGAAGAGTTGGAATGAAAAAGTGGAAAGGGGATGAGTTGGAGGGAAGAGAGAGAGATGAGAGAGTGGGGCCCACCATTCCCAAGGATTCCATTGTATTCCAAGCAAAAAGCTTGGAATACAAAAGTGCTCATCATTACCAAATTGGAATATCCACGTAGGATTCTATTCCACGCCCAAAAGAACATCCGCTTGGAATACAAACTTGGAATATGGTGAATAGTGCATGAATAGTGTCTCTATTCCCATTCCCACCCCTATTCTTGGCAAAATAACAGGCCCTTAGAAGATGTCTTTTCCCGTCCACACTTTCTCAGGTACATCACCCTTTAAAGGAGCAGGGGGCGATAAATTGATTAGATATATAGCAGTCTTCAATGCCTCGCCTAAAAAAAGGTTTTGGTAATTTGGAAGGTAATAGCATACATATAATCCTCTTTGATGATTGTGTGTTTCATTCTTTTATCTACGAAATTTTGTTAAAGAGCTTTTGAAATTATCATCCCATGTTGAATACAATTGATTTTGCAATATTCATGAAACAGCCCAAATATACTTGCCACCATTATCTGATCGGAGATATCTGATAGACCCTCCTAATTCTCTCTCCACTTCAACATGAAATTGCTGGGGTTTTCCGGCAGCCAACTAGCAGCCCATGAAGCTGCTAGGAATAGTCCAAAGAGGGGGTTGTTGCACCAACTCCCTCCCCTTATTTTCTTATGGTAGGTGCACCAACCATTCCCCTAACTTTCTTATAAAACGGGGGAGGGCTGATGTATCCCAACATCCCAAAACACAAGCTTCTCATCTTCAAGAGAAAGAGTGAGGAGGAAACCCAGAGAGGTAAGAGTGAGGGATTTCTCCAGTGAGAGAAAATTAACCCAGAGAGGGAAGTTATCCCAGAGAGGTAAAAGTTGTATTGAATTTTTTTTGTATGTGTTTACCTTAGAGTGTGTAAAGTTATTTCCAGTGAGAAATAGTGAAGTCCTGTTTGTACTCTCCAATTTTTACTGTTTTACTGTGATCAGTACTTTTTACTGTTTTACTGCAATCAGTAAGTCTTATAGTGATCAATGAAAATCACAACAAGTGGTATCAGAGCCCATGTGAGCTGTGTGTGTGAGAGTAAAAAAAGAAGAGAAATTTTTGGGAGTGAAATTTTTTTTACCATTATTATTTTTCCTCTTGAAAATGTCAATGGAAGAATCATCCTCGTCGGGAGCTATAGTCAAGCTGACGGCCATAAATTACACACGGTGGAGACCTCGAATGGAGGATCTCCTCAGTTGTAAAGATTTATTCGACCCATTAGAGGTCAGAGGAGTAAAGCCAGAATCCACCAAAGAAGCTGACTGGAAGAAGATGAATCGAAAGACAGTCGGTCAAATCCGACAATGGATCGATCACAGCATCTTCCACCATGTTGCACAGGAGACGGACGCATATGCCTTCTGGCAAAAGCTAGAGGACATGTACCAAGCCAAGACTGCTCGAAACAATGCCTTGTTAATGAGGCGATTAGTAAATTTGAAGCTACTAAGTGGAACTTCCGTTGCGGAGCACACAGGCGAGTTCCAGAGCCTGGTGAATCAGCTATCTGCAGTGGAGTTACAGCTCGGGGATGAAGAGAAAGCTCTTCTCCTTCTCAGTTCTCTTTCAGACAACTAGGAGACATTAGTGGTCTCTCTCAGCAATTCGGCTCCAAACAGCAAACTTACCATCTCTATGGTTAAGGATGCCCTCTTCAACAAAGAGGCCAGGAGAAAAGAAGCCGGCACCGACCAATCGCATGCCCTCGTGACAAAGACTCGAGGAAGACAGCAAGGAGGTGGTCGAAGTTAGGGTAGAGGTAGGGGCAAGAGCCGTGGTAGGTCCACAGACGGGAGGAGGCCTACCTACAAGTGTTACCATTGTGGCATGGAGGGCCACATGAAGATAAACTGTCGGAAGCTGTTACGAGAACAATGTCAAAATGGTTCTCAACAGAAAACCAAGGATGGAGAGGCGTTAGTCACTTGTACTGGAGTAGTGGCCATTTGCTATGTCCAAGAAGAGACATGCCTTCACGTTTCCAACCAGGACAACGAGTGGGTGGTTGATACAACAGCATCATTCCACGCCACTCCTCGAAGTGACTCCTTCACCAGCTACAAGGCAGGAGACTTTGGCATCGTGAAGATGGGGAATACAGGTTCATGCAAGATCGTAGGAATTGGCGACATTCAGATTCAGACGAACGTTGGCTGCACAATAACGCTGAAGGATATCTGACATGTGCCAGACCTTCGGCTGAACTTGCTCTCGGGGATAGCCCTTGACAAACAGGGCTTCGAAAACCACTTCAGCAACGGCACATGGAGAATGAAGAAAGGTGCCATGATCACCGGAAAGGGGCACATTTGTGGTACGTTATACAAAACTCATGTGAAGATATGTACAAACAGCCATAACGTGGTGGAACGTGAGGCTACTCAAAATCTATGGCACCAACGACTCGGTCACATGAGTGAGAGAGGGTTATCTCTCTTGACAATGAAGGAGCTAATCTCAATCACTAAGGATGCTGGACTAGATCTTTGTCAGCATTGCTTCGTTGGCAAGCAACATAGAGTCTCCTTCAGTTCTTCTTCAACAAGGAGATCAGAGTTACTCAGTCTGGTACACTCTGATGTTTACGGTCCCTTGGAGGTCAAATCACTAGGTGGCAACAGGTACTTCTTGACCTTCATTGATGATGCTTCTCAGAAGGTGTGGGACTACTTCTTGAGGACGAAAGACCAAGTGCTCGACTTCTTCAAGATGTTCCACGTCATGATCGAACGTGAGACAGGAAAGAAGTTAAAGTGCCTCCGTCCAGACAATGGAGGCGAATACACTTCTAGAGCGTTCGATGTCTACTGCAGAAGTCAAGGCATTAGACAAGAGAAGAAGGTTTCTCGCACTCCACAACACAACGGTGTTGCTGAAAGGATGAACCGGACGATCATGGAGACGGTCAGAAGCATGCTCAGTATGGCTAAGCTACTAAAGCCATTCTGGGGGGAAGCTGTTCGTGCTGCCTGCTACCTCATCAACAGATCACCATCAGTACCTTTGGATTTCGCGATTCCAGAGAAGGTGTGGTCTGTTAAGAACCCCTCATACTCCCACTTGATGCTATTCGGTTGCTTAGCTTTTGCATATGTATCCAAGGAGCAAAGGCAGAAGCTTGATGCAAGGACCATTCCTTGTATCTTCATCGGCTATGGAGATGAAGAATTTGGGTACATGTTGTGGAACCCAAAGACGAAGAAGGTTATTCGGAGCAGGGATATGCTGTTCCAAGAAAATCAGACATTGGAAGACATTGAAAAGCCCATGTCGTCTTCAACTACAAGCTTAAGTGCTGAAGACATTGTTCCAGACCCAGCACCAACACAATACGAAGAGGTGCATGAAGAAATACCAGAAGGAGGAGGCTGTTGAACAAGACGTGGAAGAAGAGACGAATGCTGAGCAGGGGGAGCCACAACCCTCTCCAGCAGCTACTGCACCACCATCACCACAGGCAGATGATGGTACGCCTCCTGAAGTCAACAACTTACAAGTACGGAGATCTGAACGAGGCCGAATTCCATCAACCAGATATTCAGAAGCTGAATATATGCTACTTTCTGAAGAGGGGGAGCCAGAGAGTTTCCAAGAAGCAGTATCTCACAAGAACAAAGAAGGTTGGATGCAAGCTATGCAGGATGAGATGGAATCTCTGCAAAAGAATTCTACTTATGAGTTGGTCAAGCTTCCACAAGGAAAGAAGGCGCTGAAGAACAAATGGGTGTTCAAGCTCAAGAAATATGGCAACGGAAAGATGGTGAAACACAAAGCTCGGATGGTGGTCAAATGATTCCTTTAGAAGAAAGGTATTGACTTTGATGAGATCTTTTCACCTGTTGTGAAGATAGCTTCAATTTGCGTCATCCTCGGATTGGTAGCCAAGTTAAATTTAGATCTTGAGCAGATAGATGTCAAGACGACGTTTCTTCATGGTGATCTACATGAAGAAATCTACATGGAGCAGCCAGAAGGTTCGAGGTTTCAGGCAAAGAAAACCTCGTATGCAAGCTGAAGAAGAGTCTGTACGGCCTCAAGCAAGCACTACAACAGTGGTACATGAAGTTTAACTCATTCATGATGAGTCAAGGCTACAAAAGGACCGCTGCAAACCAGTAGTGATGACAAGGGAAAAGCTGGAGCTGTGCAGAGACATAGCTGGGATGGTTGTTAAATGACAATCAATTCGGATTCCTTTATATCTAGATTTGCAACTTCCCTTCTTTTCAGGGACAAGTATTTCGTGATGTGCTTGAGTTCTTTCTCCTAAAATTTTCATTTAGCAAATTAATTAATGTTGGGATCATATAGATGGCAGCCAAACACTAGAGGGGGGACGATTATTGTTTTCCCAAAGATAATGCTTAATTAAAACTAAATCACTCTAGCTAATGCCTAAATCTCCTAAGAGTGTTACCTCCTTATGTACCTAAGCAATAATTCTAACTACTTGCACTGCACATCGGAAATCAAACACTAGTGCAAGTAAAAGAAATATGAAAGATGAGAGTCAATGATCACAATGCAAACAAAGACAATTCATACTGGTTCACCCTCCTAGGGCTACATCCACTCCCCAAACTCCTTTGGGCTTGAATCCACTAACTTGCCTCAACAATTGAGGACTTCCTCCAACCAATTACAAGTGCCACTTTTTCAATAAGTGAGCTTTCAATACAACTTAACCTCTTCTCAAAGAGGACCTCACCCTAGAGGCTTTTTTCACAAACAACAATTATAACCAAGAAATTGATGGGCTCATCACGTACTCTAGGCGGTGCACTAAGGGGACATCCGGCTCAACCAAGTGACTCAGGGACGTGCTCGCACCTTTTGCATTATTTTCTTTATTTTTATTATTAAAAGGGCAGACTTTGTAATTTGTTGTTTTGGGAAAAAGGGATATATGGGAGGGTGCGCCGGCCGGCCCTAGGCATGCAAATTATTGATATTTTGACTGATTTCTAGGGAAGAGTGCGGACGTCCTCTTAACGACGTCTTGGGACGGTGGTTGCCCCTTACAGTTGTAGCCAAAGTTAGCTTTTTTTCTCTATTTTTCATCTATAAATTTCAGATTTTCTTCAGATCTATCAATTTGGTATCAGAGCGTCTACAATCCATGGCGACGTCAACAAGGAATAAAGTCGTAGCGAAGTGGTGGAGGACAAGAGCAATGGAGAGATCGAAGAGTTGAAGAAAACCGTAGCGGAGAACTGCGAGTTGATCGCAAAGTTGACAACTTCCATGGATCGACTTGCAGCTAAACAAGATAGATCTGACGAATCCCTCGCACAGATCCTCTTCCAACTTTTGACTCTCAACGAGAAGATGGGAAACGGCGACGCGAACCCTAGTTCTTCAAAAAAGGTCCCACCTTTGGAGAAGAGGAAGGAAAAGATGGAGACTTTCGACGAAGGGTTACTTTCGGATGCCGACGAGTACTTCAAAGAGGAGGAAGATCCGTGGAAGAGCGAGGAGGCCGAATGATCTTGCCGCGACAACGAGGGAGGTCGACCGAACCCCCAGAACCACCCCAGGGGTTGGCCGACCCCTGCCGAGGGCAGGGCCATCGCCCCACCCAGGGCGACAGCCAGCAGGGCTGGCCGAACCCTGTCGGCCATCGGCAAGGTCGGCTGACCCTGCCCGGCCCATCGAAAGGCCCGTCGGGCCTCTGATAGCCCCGGCAGGGCCTGCCAGGGGTCCGACAGGGTGCAGCGACCCCCTGGAAGCCGCAAGGGGGCTTTGGCGACCTGGGGGCCCATCGACCTGGTCCTTCAGGGCTTCCGTCGCAACGTCAGAGGCGCGAGGAGCAGTTTCAGAGGGGCCATGAGTACTCTGGACATATACAAGGGGAGGTTTACCACAACGGAGATGAAGGAGGGGGCAGAAATCATTTTGACGAAGGCGAGGGAGCCTACGGTGGTGACTTTGGTGCTGGTGAAGGGTGGAAAGACTATGTGGGACATACAAGAGGTCCGCGAGGGGGACTATGTTGACTGCAGTGGAGGGCCACATGGAGGATATGAAACACAGAATGAGAGATGACATCATTATCATCAACCCAGGCACGCAGATGGGAGGCCAGACCAGGGGCATTTTGGTGGTGATGGCAGAGTAAGGAAGCTGAAGATGCCCGTGTTCGAGGGAGAGGACCTGCATGCGTGGATTTTTCGGGCGGAGAGGTACTTCACTGCGTATCACATGATGGAAGCCCAGAAGTTAGAGGCACCAGCCATATGTATGGAGGGAAGAGCCTTAGGGTGGTATCGGTGGAAGGAGAGGGGGCACCATGTTCGCAGTTGGGAGGAGCTTAAGTATCTCATTCTGGAGAGGTTTCGGGATCCCCCTGGGAAACCTTCACGAGCATTTGTTTGCTCTCAGGCAGGACAGACCGGTGAGGGAGTACATTGAGAAGTTTGAGACATTGTTAGTGCGAGTGCATGGAGTCACCGATGAGTCACTGGAGGGCACATTCATGAAGGGCCTGAAACCCATTATTCGTTCAGGGATTCGACCATACAAGCCCAAGGGGCTGACGGAGGTCATGGAGATGGCACAGATGGTGGAGGACGTCCAGGCCGAGGAGAGGCGAGTGAGGAGCGGGTACGGTGGACAGGTGCAGCGTGGGGCCTCAGCTGTGACGGGAGGGGTGAAGGCCACCACTGGGATAGATCAGGCTGGCAAGGAGAAGACCGGTAAGAGAGGCAGTGCGCCACCAGCAGGCGGACGGTTCAAGAGGATGTCTGACGCAGAGATGAGGGAGAAACGTTAGAAGTGGCTCTGCTTCAGGTGTGACGAGCGGTTTACCCCAGGCCATAGGTGCGCATGACGCAAGTTGCAGGTACTACTGTTGGAGGATGAGGATGAGGATGTGGAGGTTGAGGACGAGGCCAATGAGGAGGACACTGAGGACTGTCAGTTAGATGTAGCGGAGGTCTCCCTTAACTCTATGGTAAGGTTCACCCCGAACCATACCATGAAGTTGAGGGGGCATATCGGTGATCAGGCGGTGACAATTCTCATCGACAGTGTGGCGACCCATAATTTCATCTCCGGGAGGGTAGTGGAGCAGCAGGGTCTGCAGCTGGATGACAATGGCACTTTTAGTGTGATGATGGGGACGTGCAAGAAGGAGAGCAACAGGGGAGTGTGCCAAGGACTGGTGCGAGATTACATGGGATACAGATATTAGCAGATTTCTTGCCTCTAGAACTGGGCAGCACAGATGTCATTCTGGGCATGATCTGGCTGCAAACGTTTGGGGAGATGAAGGTAAACTGGAAACTTCTCAGGATGGAGTTCCAGGAAGAGGGGAGAGCGGTGTTGCTGCAGGGGGACCCTAGTCTGTGCAGGGTACTGGTTTCCCTCAAGACCATAGTATGGGCCATCCAGACGGAGGGAGGAGGTTTCTTGGTGGAGTTACGCACGATGACAGAAGGGGGAGGCACTGATGCAGGTATGGAGCAGCCGGTCCCACGAGAAGTGCTGACGATGATGGAGCAGTTTGGAGATGTCTTTCAGACGCCCCCGGGGTCTTCTGCCACCTAGGGACCACGAGCACGACATAATGTTACGCGAAGGGGTGTCCCCTATCAATGTTCGGCCCGACCGCTAACCCCAAATACAGAAGGATGAAATAGAAAGAATGGTGGTAGAGATGGTTCAAGCGGGGGTCATCCAGCCCAGTGTGAGTCCATTCTCCAGTCCGGTACTGTTGGTAAAAAAACAAGGATGGGAGCTGGCGCTTTTGCTTGGATTACAGAGCGCTGAACAAGGAAACTGTACCAGACAAGTTTTCCATACCGGTGATTGACGAGCTCCTCAATGAGTTACATGGGTCAGCCATATTTTCGAAGATAGACCTAAAATCTAGCTACCATCAGATCAGAATGAGGAAGGGTGATGTCCCCAAGACGGCTTTTAGGACCCATGAAGGCCACTATGAGTTCCTAGTCATGCCCTTCGGCTTGATTAACGCCGTAGCCACGTTTCAGGCGCTGATGAACAAGGTATTTTGCCCCTACCTGAGGAGATTCGTACTTTTTCTTTGACGATATCCTGGTATACAGCCGCACATTGGAGGAGCATTTGGATCATTTGTAGGTGGTGTTTCAGGAGCTGCAGTACCACCGGATGTATGGCAGCCTTAGGTAGAGTACTTGGGCCATGTAGTGTCCACAGAGGGGGTGGCTGCAGACAGGGCGAAGATTGCTGCGATGTTGGACTGGCCACCCAACCACTCTCAGGGGGTTGGGGTTCCTACGCCATACAGGGTACTACAGGAGGTTTGTAGAGGGGTATGGGATGATCGCCTGGCCACTAACGGAGCTGTTGAAGAAGGATCAGTTCGTGTGGAGCGATGGGGCGACACTTGCTTTTGAGGCCTTGAAGAAGCCATGATGACCGTACCGGTGTTGGCATTACCTGACTTCTCGAGGCCTTTTGTGGTTGATTCTGATGCCTCGGGACATGGACTAGGAGCGGTACTGATGCAGGATCAACGCCCAATTGCTTACTACAGCCAGGTGTTAACAGCGAGGGCCAGATTGGAGTCAGTGTATGAGAGGAAGCTGATGGCTATAGTCCTGATTATCATGAAGTGGAGACCATACTTGCTGGGGAGATGCTTCCTCATGCGCACAGATCAAATGAATCTCAAGTACCTGTTGGAGCAGCGCATGTTGGCAGAGGAGCACCAGAAATGGCTACGGAAGCTGATGGGGGTACAAATTCGAGATAGATTACCGCCCAGGGCTGGAGAATAAGGCAGTCGATGCTCTGTTACGGCGAGATGAGGATGCTCAGTTGGCAGCAATATCGGTTTCAGTACTACATGACTAGGAGCCACTGCAGAGGAAGGTCGAGGAGGACCAGGAGCTGGCAAACATTAGAGTGGCACTCTTACATGGATCAGCAGATCATCAAGGCTATTCCTTGCAAGAGGTGAGACTGTTGTATTAGGGACGCCTAGTGATACCGAGGACTTCCACCCACATCCCAGCCATATTACAGGAGTTTCATTGTAGTGCCGTGGGCGGACATTCTGGCATCCTTAAGACATACCAGAGACTGACTAGAGAGGTGTATTGGCGAGAGATGAAGAAGAATGAGGTCACGATGGTAACTGAGTGTGACGTGTGCTAGCATCACAAATATATGGCGATGTCCCCTTGAGGTTTACAGCAGCCACTGTCATTGACAGAGCGAGTCTGTGAGGACCTTTCCATGGACTTTATTGACGGGTTACCTAAGTCGGGTGGATTCATGGTGATATTTGTTGTGGTGGATCACCTCAGCAAATATGCGCATTTCATACCACTCAGGCACCCTAACAGCGCAGTTTCGGTGGCAGAGGTTTTTTTGATGGAGGTGATCCGCTTACATGGGCCATCAAAGTCCATTGTCTCTGATAGGGACAATGTCTTTTTGAGCAGGTACTGGCAGGAGCTCTTCAGATTGCAGGGGACAGTTCTGAAACGTAGTACCGCCTAACATCCTTAGACCAACGACCAGACAGAGGTCGTTAACAGGATCATAGAGACTAATTTGCGGTGTTTCATCTCAGAGAGCCCAAAGGAGTGGGCACGTTAGTTGGCGTGGGCAGAATACCGGTATAATCCCTCATATCACACGGCGGCTCAGACGACACCCTTCAGGATTCTGTATGGTCACCCCACCATCTGCTGCACTATGGGCAGGAGACGACTCCAGTGTCAGATGTGGAGCAGTATTTAGCAGAGAGGAACATGTTTTTAGAGGAGCTGAAGCTCCATTTGGCTAGAGCTCGGCAGGTCATGAAGACAGGGCTGACTTACATCGCCGAGATGTCCAGTTCGACGTAAGGGACATAGTCTATCTAAAACTGCGTCCATACAGATAGAAGTCCCTAGCTTATCGAAGGAATGAGAAGCTCTCTCACAGGTATTTCGGCACGTTTAAGGTGGAGGCCAAGGTGGGCCCAGTAGCGTATCGATTGAAGTTGCCCATAGGATCGATCATCCATCATGGGTTTCACGTATCCCTGCTGCGTCAGGCGATTGGTAAGCATACTCCTTCACCTTCACTTTCAGAGACACTGACAGAAGACATGGAGGTCTTATTGGAGCCTGAGGAGTTAAAGGAGGTGCGTAAGGGAGGGACTGGAGAGCGTGAGGTATTGGTGCGTTGGAGGGGCTTACCAGAGCATGAGAGCACCTTGGAGTTGGTGAGCGTCATAAAACAGCAGTTTCCCGATTTCCACATTGAGGACAAGATGGCTCTTTTGGAGGGTAGTAGTGATGGGCTCATCACGTACTCTAGGCGACGCACCAAGGGGACACCCGGCTCAACCAAGTGACTCAGGGGCGTGCTCGAACCTTTTGCATTATTTTCTTTATTTTATTATTAAAAGGGCAAACTTGTAATTTGTTATTTTGGAAAAGTGGATATATTAGAGGGTGCGGCGACCGGCCCTATGCAGGCAAATTATTGATATTTTAAGTGATTTCTAGGGAAGAGTGCAGACGTCCTCTTAACGGCGTCTTGGGAGGGTGGTTGCTCCTTACAATTGTAGCCAAAGTAATCTTTTTATCTCTATTTTTCATCTATAAAGTTCAGATTTTCTTCAGATCTATCAGAAACCTTGCCACAACATCCTTGTGTGGATTTTAGGAACTTTTCCCTTGATGGAGTTGTTACACTCTTTCTTGTAGCCAAAAGATTGAAGAAATGAAATAAAGAGAACTCTTCTTTTGATCTCAAAGAAATGAAATAAAGCACAAGGTATTGTGTACATAAGAGAACTCTTGAAATAAAGCACAAGAAATGAAAATAAAGCACAAGGAGATCATAGAGGAAATACTTGAATCAATCTTTTTATAAATCAAGATTAAGCTTGAAAGAGTTGAAATCAAGTAACGCCAAGAATCTTTGCTTAAAAGCTTTTTAAAATAAAAATCAAACTTTGGCCAAGAAACTTTGGCCAAGAGATGAAAACTTTAGAAATCTGGGAGAAGGCTTAAAATGCTTTGAAAATCACTTAAAATTGATCAATAATTCTTACAAAAACCTTAGCCCACTCCAACATATATAGGGGGTTCAAAATCGTTTAAAACAGATTACAAAAATATCTCTCCAACGTCTAAATCGACAACTATCCAAAAATTACAGAGCTGTCTAATCTGTTTGTTAGGCAAAGGTAGTCGACTCCTATACAAATGGTTGTCGACTCTCCAAACGATAGTCGACTCCCAAAACAACTATAGTCGACTCCTTTTAGGAACAGAGCATACTCAATATTTTCCAATAGAAAGTAGTCGATTCATACTCAAGAGTAGTCAACTCTGTTTAAGATACATGGGAAAATATCTAAAAAGAGTAATAAAATCCATCAGAATCTATTCAAAATGTGTTCAAAATATTTCTGGAAGTTTAGAATATTATTTTAAATATGTCTATGTGGGTAGCTTCAATCTTAATGAAATACAACTAGGCTAAAGACATGGACTAAATATTACATCAATATTACCCTCTTTTGGCTTCTTGATATAGTTTAAATTCTTTATCTCCATGCCTTTGATTCTTTAGCTTCATTTGCATTGGATAAGCTTCCACACTTCATCTTGATCAATCTTGGTTGTCTTGAGCTTGAGGTAGAATCTGAATTTCTTCTTTCATTGATCTGATGGCTTTCGTCTTTTTCATAGCTTTGAACTCAATACTTATTAATTCATACACTTAATAACTGTCATTAATACCCATCATTTGAATTGATTGCTTTCCTCTTTTTCATAGCTTTGAACTCAATACTTATTAATTCATATACACTTAATAACTGTCATTAGTAACAATCATTTGTTTAATCATCATCAAAACTATACTATTGTGTGTCTCAATATCTAACACTTAAGACTATACTCATAGAAACCATATCTTCTGATGCAATTACCTGGCAAAACTGACAAAGTCTCCTAAGTATCTGGTAAGAAACTAAGCAAAAACAAAGCTTCCAACTCATCATCAAGTACCATTTTCATATATGAAAGCTAGTTAATAATACTTTGAACATCATTTAAATGTTCAAGAAGAACCATCTTTTATACTAAAAGTTAACTTTCTAATTAAAAAAGTTTTGTTACCAACCGTTTTTCTTTCATAGATGCTTTCTAATTTCTTCCTGTAGAGATATGTTGAAACACACTATCATCCAACAATTATCAGATAAACACATTAGCTTATCTACTAAGAGTTCTCCACCCATCAATCATGCTTGGAAGTGCATAGAAATCTTTACAATGGACTAGATCTTCCATTCTTAGCTTTCTGATCATCCAATTAGATCCAGTAATAGTAATCATACAACTTGTGATTATTTCTATTGTTCACATACGATAGCTAATAACCTTGGCTCTGATACCACTTATTGGGAAAACTAAGCATTTTCATAATTTATGTGAACAAATGAAACAAGTTGCAGACACAGCAGATTTTGACGTGAAAAATCATTTTGTGAAAATCCATAGTATACCTCTAAGCAATTACACTATTTTAATAAAACAGTATAGCCTTCCAAATTTTAGAAAATAGAGAGTAATACAATTTTAAAAAGAAGACCAATTGTTACTCTAAGACCAATTGTTGAATTCCAGCCCAAAAAAGAAGACCAAAAATAATTGTTAGAATGCATGAATGGTAAATGATCACAGTTGATGGCATGATTGTTGGCACTCATTAGTATGTGTTGGCATACATGAGTAGTCAGCTCCAAGAACTCAAACAATTTGTTTCCTATAAATACCAGCTAGTTCTTCATATCCTATCAATCCAAACTTCAATCCAAAAGCTCCAAGCAACCGTGGAATTGAAAAGGGAAGAGAATGAAAGAAGAGACCAAATACAAGATGCTATCAAACTGCTATTCTCTTATGATTCTCATCACGATGATAGTCCTGTAACAAACTACAAGTTTTGGTTCTCTAAACTTGTTTCATTTGATGTTCACACAAACTGTGAAAACACAATAATTTTTCCTACAAATCTCTCTCGAAATTAGGCCCGCGATGGCACAAGAGGGGGAAAAGGCAACAAACTCTAAAGGCAATGAGTTTAACTGATTAGGTTTTAGTTTAAGTAATTGTCAGAGCCATGTTTTGACCCGGGTGGTTTGGAGGTAGCCTTTAGGACTAACAAGTTAGTTAAGCTTTACTAGGATCCACGAGGGAACCTATCTAACCCCCCAACCAGCTTTTCAAGTTAAGGGTTGGTCAAGCTTGAGCCATCTAGTAAGTGGGCCAAGGAAGGTCCAAGCAAAACACAATCTAAGCCAAATTAGCCTGTATTTGGCATTAATTTGATCTGACCCAATTTAGTTATATCCACAATTTTCAGCAAATATAAGCTTTTGCTTGTCATACGCAAAAGAATTATTAGGACCGAGAACGGATTTATATAGGGGCCAGGGAGACATGTGCCCTCCTAGATATTAAGGATGAAATTACTTTTATACCATTCAAAATTATCATGACAGAATACCTATTTATATATAATGTCGTAGGAAAAACAATACATACTATTTGGCTTAATGGTAAGATTACACGAGCCCACCCAGGCAACCCGAGTTCGATTCCCAGGCTGCACCCCAGGGCAAGAATTGTATTTTTTTAATTTTGTGTTTTCCCCCAGTACAAGAATTGTGATTTTTTAATATGTCAATGTTCTTGCCCTGGGAAAAAAAGACGCGAAAACGACGGGGCATCGACTCAGCGTTAATTTAATTATTTTTTTCAAACAGCCCAGAGCCCTATTGTTTGTAGAAACTTAGCTATACTCAGTTCGGTCTCTCCATAAAGCGTAAATTGAAGGGTTTTATGAAATTTCGACCGATCTCCCTCTCTAATTTTTCTACGATTGGTTGCAGAAATTTCTTACACTCCAAAAAATTGTTTGCGATCTAACGGACTCGAGATGATCTCGTTTGGGAAAAGGTTAGGTTTATGAAATCTCTAAGTAAGAGTGTAATTTGGTATTTTGGTGGTTGATTCTCTAATTAGGAGAAAATTATAGATTCTATTAAAAGTTTTTTGGAATACTTATGCGTTTATTTTGGTTTTTTTGCAAAAGTTTTTCTGCGATCCCTCTCTCCCTGCAAATCAAGAGGCTCCATTTTGATCGACGTCGAGACTCGAATGGATCTCGTTTGGCGAAAAATTTAGGGTTTTAAACTATCTAATTAGAAGTGTAATTTGGTTGTTGATTCTTTACGTTGGGAAAATTTTTAGGTTCTAATTAGGATAGATTCATCAAATGTTTGGATTAGTTGGGATATATTCATTAAGTTTTTTTGGATTACTTATGCTTTTGATACTATTGAAATATTTAATTCGTGGCGATTCATCAATTTTTTAAGAGTGTAACAAGGTTAAGATTTTGAAATATCTAATTACAAGTGTAATTCGATTGTTGATTCTCTAATTAAGAGAAATTTTTAAGTTCTAATTAGGAGAGATTCAAGAAAATTGGATTAATTAGTAGAGATACATCATTTTTTGGATTACCTATTCTTTTGATATTATTAAAAAATTTGATATTATAGAAATATCTAATACACGAATAGCATTAATTAGAAGAGATTCGTCAAATTTTTAATGGATTTCTTACTCTTTTGATACTGTTGAAATTTTTACTACCGTTGAATTATCTAATCATGTTCTTTTGAAATCTTAAGTTCTATTGAAATTTTTAGGTTCTCCAATATTCAAATTCATTTATATTAGTACTGTTTATTAATTTTTTATAATTATATATATATATATATATATATATATATATATATATATATATATATATATATATATATATATTGATTTGTTATTTTTAAAAAAATATTCTTTGCAGTGTTTTTATTCTCGCCAAGTGTAAAAAATTCCTAGTTATACCACTGTAGGTATAGAATGTTAATTTTTTTCTAAATTTATGTGAATCCCTTTTCAAAAATTTTGATCTTTTTCATGTTTAAGCTTCATCAAGCACTTGGCTTGGTTAATATGTTTTTCTCATTATTTGGCATGCTGAGAAATAAACGTTAATAAATTTATTTTGTGAAATAGCTATGGATATGTACTTTAAAGGGACTTTGGAGTCACCAACTCCTACTGGAAGAAATAATGACAACGTGAAATCAAATAGAGAAGAATTTGACTCTATGAATCTTAAGGTGGTCGGGAAAAACAATGACAAAGCAACATTAAGTAGAGAAGAATATGATCCTATGAAGCTTGAGACGGATCCTGGAAAAAGAGTTCAAATTTCATATTAGCATCCAAATATTCGAGATGGTGTACAAAGAGTATTTATAGCAAAAGGTCATTGTCAACCGAACCTTATTAATTTTCCATCCACCAAATTTGGGGCAAAAGAAAGGCGTTTCAACCTTGCTTTGTATTCTCAATGTGCTAATTGTTTGGAGTAAAACGAGACAAAAGATGCAGTTTTTTTGTCTTTTATTGCTATCTATTTAAACCAAATACCGGAGATCAAGGAGTTGTTGATTTTGTAGGCCAGTGATTCAGAAATTGGAAAAAAAGAGATAAATTTGATTCTCATGTTGAAGGTCATAATAATGCTCATTACCAAGCTTGGAACAAATTTGAAGCTCTCAGGAATCAAAAACAACATATTGAACATGCTTTCATGAAGCAAACAGATCAAACTCGAAAGGATTATTTAATTGAATGCATCAATTGATTGTGTTTTGTTTCTTGTACGACAAGAGCTTGCATTTCGTGGGGACAATGAATCATATAACTAAAGACATCAGGGTAATTTTCTTGAGCTCTTGACATTTCTAGCGCAACATGATGATATAAATTCTGTGACATTGAAGAATGGTCCTGAAATCTCACATTAACATCACTTAGTATTCTAAAGTATATAATAAATGCTTTTGTTGTTGAAACAATAAATATTATCATGAAAGATATAGGTGTTGCGTTTTTCCTATTTTGGTTGATGAATCTCGTGATATCTCGATAAAGGAGCAGATGGCTATTGTGTTACGTTATGTGAATAAAAATGGTTGTGTAGTAGAGCATTTTGTGTGTCTTGAACATGTTATAAATACTACGGCTCTCTCACTTAAAGATGCAATTGATCGCTTCTTTTCTAGACATGACTTAAGTATTTCTAAATTGTCGGATGAAGGTTATGATGGAACTAGTAATATACAAGGAGAGTTCAATGGATTAAAACGCTTATTTTAAATGAGAACCCATATGTGTTGTATATTCACTATTTTTCTCATTAGCTTCAACTTGCTCTTGTAGCAGTAGGTAAAAACATACTCAAGTTGCAAGTCTATTCCTTACAATTGCTAGTGGCATCAATGTTGCTGGAGGATCATCTAAACGATGTGATATGCTTCATCAATTACAAGCAGCTAAGATTATTGAAGTTCTTAATAATGGCGAGATCTCTACTGAAAAAGGCTTAAATCAGGAAATCATACTTTAGCATTCTTTAGACATGTTGGAGCTCTCATAACGTTTCTCTACTCAGTTTGATAACTATGTTCGCATCTATAGTTGATCTTGAGGTAATTACAAAGGATATGTCGAGTTCTGAGCAAAAAATTGAAGCAAATAATTTGTTGGGAATGATACAATCGTTTGATTTTGTTTTTACTTTCTATTTAATGAAAGCCATATCAGGAATCACAAATGATGTGTCAAAAGCGTTATAAAGGATGGATCAAAATCTTGTGAATGTTATGATTTCACAAAAAGAAGAAACTTCGTCATAAAATGTCTCTCATCCTTCATCGCGCATCATTTGTAACTTTTGCTTAAACATTTTCTCCAAAGTCATAGCATTCACAATAACTTGATCCCTCCTTTGTAATGCTTTTGACACATCATTGGTGATTCCTAATATGGCTTTCATCAAATAGAGAATAAAAGCAAAAAATCAAAGGATTGTATCATACCAAACAAATTATTTGCTTCAAATTTTTGCTCAGAACTCAACCCCTCCTCTGTAATTATCTCAAGAAGATCAACTGTAGATGCGAACATAGTTATCAAACTGAGTAGAGAATCATTATGAGAGCTCCAACATGTATCTAAAAAACGCTTAAGCATAGTTTCCTGATTTAAGGCTTTTTCAGTAGAGATCTCGCCATTGTCAATAGCTTCAATAATCTTAGCTGCTTATAATTGATGAAGCATATGACAACGTTTAGATGAACCTCCAACAATATTGATGACACTAACAATTGTAAGGAATAGACTTGCAACTTGAGTATGTTTTTCAGTTACTGCTACAAGAGCAAGTTGAAGTTGATGTACACAACATTGAATATAAAAAGCATATGGGTTCGCATTTAAAATAAGCGTTTTTAATCCATTAAAATCTCTGTGCATATTACTAGCTCCATCATAACCTTCAACCGGTAATCTAGAAATACTCAACACGTGTCTAGAAAAAAATCGATCAATTGCATCTTTAAGTGAGAGAGCTGTAGTACTTGTAACATGTTCAAGACCCATAAAACGCTCTACTACACAGCCGTTTTTATTCAGATAACGTAATACAATAATCATCTGCTCCTCCAACGAGATATCACGAGATTCATCAACCAAAATAGAAAAAATGCATCGCATATATCTTTATGATGATATGTATGGTTTCAACAACAAAAGAATTTGCAATGTCCTTTTGAATATTAGTTAATGTTAATGTGAGATTTCTAGGAGCATTCTTTAATGCCACAGAATTTCTATCATTATTATGTTGGGCTAGAAACGTCAAAAGTTCAAGAAAATTATCCTGATTTTCTAAGTTATCTGATTCATTGTCACCACGAAATGTAAACCCTTGTCGTAAAATAAACTGAACATAATCACTTGACGTATTCAACCACATTAGATATTCCCTTCGAGTTTGATTTGTTTGCTTCATGATAGAATGTTCCATATGTTGTTTCTGATTCCTTAGAGCTTCAAACTTGTTCCAAGAATGGTAATGAGCACTATTATGCCATCTAACATGAGAATCAAATTTATCTTCTTTTTTCCAATTTCTGAATACCTGCAAACAAAATGATCGACATCTCATTGATCTCTGGAATTTGGTTTAAATAGATAGCAACAAAGACAAAAAGTCACATCTTTTGTTTCGCTGTCAATTAGCATATTGATAATACCAAGCACAGTTGAAACGCCTTTCTTTTGCCCCAAATTTGGTGGTGAAAAAATTAATAAGGATTGGTTGACAATGACCTTTGCTAAAAATACTCTTCTTACATCATCTCGAATATTTTGGATGATAATCTGAAATTAGAACTCTTTTTCCAGGATCCATCTCAGCTTCATATGGTCAAATTCTTCTCTACTTGATTTCGCATTGTCATTGTTTTTCTCGACCGCCTCAAGATTCATAGAGTCAAATTTTTCTCTACTTGATTTCGCTTGTCATTATTTCTTTCAGTTGGAGTTGGTGACTCCAAAGTCCTTTTAAAGTACATATGTATAGATATTTCACAAAATAAATTTATTAACTTTTATTTCCCAACATGCTAATTAATGGGAAAAACATATTAACTAAGCCAAGCGCTTGGTGAAGCTTAAACATGAAAAAATATCAAATTTTTTGAAAAGATAATCGTATAAATTTAAAAAAAAATTAACATTCTATACTTATAGTGGTGTAACTATGATTTTTTTACCCCTTGACGAGAATAAAAACAATGCAGAGAATAATTTTTAAAAAATAACAAAGCAAGAAATTAATTTATATATATATATATATATATATATATATATATGTATGTATATATATATATATATGTATGTATATATATATATATATGTATGTATATATATATATATATGTATGTATATATATATATATATGTATGTATATATATATATATATATGTATGTATCAAAATTAATAAACAAAACTAATATAAATGAATGATGTATATTAGAGAACTTAATTCAATAAAACCTAAAGATTTCAATAAAACCTTATTAGATAATTCAACAGTATCAAAAATTTCAACAGTATCAAAATGGTAAGTAATCCATTAAAAATTGACGAACCTCTCCTAATTAATGATATTCATGTATTAGATTTTTTTCAATAGTATCAAAAAATTTAATATTATCAAAAGAATAGGTAATCCAAAATGATGAATATATCTTAATTAATCTAACAAAATTATGAATCTCACCAAATTAGAATCTAAAATTTTTCTTGATTAGAGAATCAACTACAAATTACACGTCTAATTAGATATTTCAAAACACTAACCTTATTATGCTCTTAAAAATTGATGAGTCTCCTTAATTAAATATTTTTATAGTATCAAAAGCACTTGATGAATCTGTTCTAATTAGTCCAAAAATTGATGAGTCTATCCTAATTAGAACCTAAAAATTTCTCCAAATTAAAGAATCACAACCAAATTACATTTCTCATTAGATAGTTCAAAACCCTATCATTTTCGCCAAACGAGATCCACTTGAGTCTCGATGTCGATCAAAACGGAGCCTCTTGATTCATAGGGAGAGTGAGAGCATAGAAAAACATCTGCAAAAAACCAAAATAAAAGCATAAGTATTCCAAAAAACTTGTAATAGTACCTATTATTTTCTCCAATTAGAGAATCAACAACCAAAATACCAAAGTACACTCCTATTAAAGATTTCAAAAACCTAGCCTTTCCCAAAACGAGATCATCTCAAGTCCGCATGATCGCAAACAAAATTTTTTAGAGGGTAGAAATTTTCTGCAACCAAGCGTAGAAAAAATTAGAGATGGAGAGCGGCAAAAAATTTCATAAACCCCTCCTAATTCCACTCATAATTAAAGATGGAGACCGAACCGATTAAGATAAGTTTCTGCAAACAATAGGGCTTTGGGCTGTTTGAGAAAAAATTTAAATTATTGTCGAGTCGCCGACTTATCGTTTTTGCGTCATTTTTGCGCGAGAACACCGACCTATAAAAAATCATGATTCTCGCCCTGGGGCAAAAACGCAAAATTAAAAAAATCACAATTCTCGCCCTAGGGTGCAGCCTGGGAATCGAACTCGAGTTGCGTGGTGGGCTCGTGCAATCTTACCACTATACCAAATAGCATGTTGTTTTTTCCTACTACATTATATATAAATAGCTAACTTGTTAGGCCTATGGAAAAAAGCAAAATAAAAAAAATCAAGATGCGGCTTGGGATTCGAACTCGGGTTGCCTAGGTGGGCTCGTGTAATCTTACCACAAAGCCAAATAGTATGTATTGTTTTTTCTACTACATTATATATAAACATGTATTCTGTCATAATACTTTTGAAGGGTATAAAAGTAATTTCATCCTCAATTTCCGGGGGGGGCGTGCCCCATGGCCCGAATATAAATTCATCCATGGGTGTAAGTGTTGCATTACTATAAAAAAATAGGAACAGAGCATGGATGTGACAGAAATGTAAATGTTACGGTGTATGTGTAGAGATAATAAAAAAGATAAGATAAGAAATGAGGGTATCCATGTGAATGTAGACTGATCCCTATGGGGGTGTAAGATGACAGAACATCCTTTGAGATTGTTTGGTCATATGTAACGAAAATCTATCGATGCACTATTTAAAAAGACAAAATGTATGAAAGTTGAGATTAAAAGAGAGAGAGAGAGGCAGAAAATGACATAGCTAGAAATGATAAGAAGGAATATAAAAGATGTTGGTTTGACGAAAGAGAAAATTTCAGATCGTAATATGTGAAAACCGGGCATCCGTCATAATCACCATCCGACATTCTTCCTCTTAAGTTCATGAAACTGACCTCAATTTTTGCGATGAAGGCTAAAATGACAATGATGAAGCACACTTGTTAATATCAAATATCCAAGGGAAAACCTTGACATTTTTTCAGCTGATCAGTAAAAGAAGAATTCTACTAATAAACGAAATTGCAGAGAAAAATTCTAGAAGCATAAGGAATAAAAATTAATCCAACAATGTAGATGCATACTTCAAAGTAGAATAAATAAAGAAGACTATAAGCAACTATTACTTGCCTAACAAATCCCAGAAATAGATGATTTTGCTAACTTGATTTTATTATGAAATTAAAAGATAAATGAAGATATATCAAGTTAGCTTAAATATCTTGGAAACGATCAGAACACTGACCTTGGCACCTATGCAATCTATGCAGCTGAAGAAGCTCAACAATAACTTACATTAAATAAATTTAAAACCAGATTGCTCTTGAAGTGCTCACAGAGTTCAGAACACTACCTTAAATTAAAAGCCAGACTTCTCTTGAAGTGCTCACAAAGTTGGGGCTTAAAGAAACATACTGCCAATATTTGTATGTATCATGTATAAATGGTTTTATTGTAGTTACTATGAAGGAACAAGGAAGCCGGACATGAATGTGGCTTAGAAACAAGATACCTAATCTTGAATAGAGATGGGGAAAACACAGCTAGGTACCCCAAATGCACATGTATATATGTGTTTACATGTTTGTGTATATAATCTCCAGGTTCCGTATTTGTTAAAATGGAAATACAACAAAGTCTTCAAGCAAATTTAAAATTTTCTACAAAAAATGTCAAGGTATAAGTATGAAACATATAAACCAAAAATAGTCTGTGTCCCTCGAGAAACAAAGATGAACTTTTTGAATGCAACTCTCATTTAAATATAATCATTAATACGTAAAAAAATGCTAAGTAAGCTTCTAACTCTCTTTGAGTTTCATAAATAAGAAAACGCAGCAAAGTTTCAAATGCGAGTGGAACAAGCATCAGGAAAGTGTCTGAAAAATAACACATTAATATAAATAAACATGGTATACCTAAAGTGTTGGAAACGTTTCCCATTTGTTTTGGATGTGATATGGTGTCAGTATCAGACACCAAGTATCCCACCCATATAGGAAGTATCCAACAACTATGGCTTGAACATCTAACAGAACAAGGAAGATAAAATCAGAATTATTTGGCAATAGTCTAAAAGGAGTTTGAATGCAAATATGCCAATATTGTATTTTTGTTTGAAACATCACATTACCAGAAGATAAGATGGGTCCATTGATTAGCCCGTGAAGTAAGAAGATGAGGTAGTGAAAGTTTGTATCTTAATCGGTTTAGATCTTCTTTTAGTAAAAAGCTGATATTTCAGGACTAACTCGCATGCGGCATGAATAATGTGTGTCAAATTTGAAAACAGAATGATTGATTCATGAATGAAAGAGTACGATGCAAACAGATTTGGCAGAACCATTGAAGAGCTACAAGAAAATTAATCATGAATTCTGAAAAGAACATGAATTTTATACTTTCCAATGTAGTTGACCTAGAGTTTTCTATTAATGGAAAATTGTGCTAACTTCCCCATTTCACTAAACTCATCATATCAAGGCCCAAAATATTGGCTAGATTCATTGTACCACAGACTCTTCCATAAGTCCTTGCTCATATCAATTGTATAACACCTTGGAGGAAGATTTTTTCCTTCCTTCATCAAAGTTGCAGTCCTCTAAGACATCACTTTGTTTGTTTCACATCTACACATCCAGATGAATTGGAAACTCATGAGATACAGATATCTTGAAGATTTAATAGATGTTCACATTATTTCGTTATTTATTAGATCTAATTTTAAACAATTTCTAGTTCCTAGTTAGTTATTGCCAACATCTGGATGTGCGGTTTATTGGTGAGTGGTTTATCTTATGTCCAATATGAACATAAAAAACGGATAGACAACATGCTTGCTTCGGCTGTATAAATGCATGTCACGCATGGGGATAGCATGTGCCTCATACATGGGCACATCTATTACAGAAAGAGCTATCCAAAGTACAAAGCTGCCACTAAAAAGAGAGTTGATTCAAGAGGGAGATTGCAAGTATTTGGCTTCGCATTTTTGCCCTTTGGAGAGTTTCAAGACATCATGCATTGCAAATTAGTAGATAATTTCTTTGCATATTACCGCCTCAGGATCACCCGTTAATCGCCATAAAGTTAAGAACTGAAATTAATCACATAGACACCATACAATGTGTCTCCTTGATAAATTACACCCTTATACATTGTATTACTTCCGCAATTTTGTACATATACACACATGTGTTATGCATGCAAAGATATTTAGTTTATAACTAATTGTGGAGAAAGTACAAGTTTATAGATTAAATTATAATTAACAATACTAGAGAACAGCAAGAAAAGTTAGAAAAAAATCCCAATATCTAGAAGAACAGAAATTATGATTGTTTCAGTTCTTTCGGAGTCTAACTGCCGTTGCAGAAGGGAGGTTGGTGCTTGGGGCAATGCAACAGTTAAAAAGTGCCAATACAACATCTCTTTTCTACTTTACTTCATGACCCAAGTAGAGATATCCACCCCACCCATGCTTTCAATAAATCATTATAGAATGTCATGGAACATCCTCCTTTGGTTATTTATGCCAAAAGGGGATATAAAAGCCCATCTTCACTCTCACTCTCGAATTTTTCATCTTCATGATAAACAGCTTATAGAGAGGAAGGAATAGACCACTTAACTGTTCAATTAGATAAAAAGTTTGATGAAAAAACTGATATACTTCTTTATCAACATCCCCAGTGTTGTAAAATAAGGTTTATGTTCTCAACAGCCGTACATGCATAAAGGTACACAGCTGCCGGTCGCATAGAAATTTTCCTGTTGAACAAAGTTTTCAAGGATCCAACCAAAACCCCAGAGCAAAACTTTCTTTACCCCAAAAAGGCTAGACAAGCCAGATGTTAGCCGCAAAAAAGTTGACAATCAATTGACATGTAGCTGCGACAAGCGTGTAGCTTTCTTTTTCTTATTCTTAATTTCCATATTTGCCAGCAACATCAACTCCTACTCTGAGGTTATGACTCTAAATAATAACAGATTGACCTTCTACTCTATGGGGCTATGGCTTGTGGGCATAACCCAAGCACAACTTTTTGCTCCACAATAACAATCAGCAGCGGCAACTAAAAGCAAAAGAGCTTGATTAATTGCTTCTGGCATTCAGTAGAAAGTTAACTATTATTTACAATTTTCTGATATTTTTAACATTTAATATATTCATAATTATATTTATTAAAAGATTTGTGCCCACATAATCTGTTTATGTGGCTTGCAAACAGCCTATGTCTTATATTTTACCGGACCACATGCATAATGAGACCGTAGAGTATTGATGACAAACTCCAGCGACCTTACCCATTCTTTTCCCTTTAAATGCTGTAAAATTCAAGTTGGTTGTCATTCCACATCAAACGTTAAACATTCTACTTTTAATTCACAAAATAGTTGAAGGATGTCAGTGCTATGCAACTCTGCAAGTTTTTTGTTTAGCTGTTTTCATAACTATCATGTGGCCAACACTAGCATAGACTTACAGCTAGCCACATAATTACTAACAAGACTATACACATGCATGCACGAACGCACACACATGCTAGACCACACATCCCATATAGTACTTTCAACCAAGGTTAGAGGTCTCGGTTTCGGTCCTCTGGGAATTTAATTTTCGATTTCAGTTTCGATGGTTTCGGAGACCTGTTTCGTTTCGTCCGTATAGGTAGTTTTATTACTTTTGTTTCAAGTATCGGTTTCAGCTTCGGAGGTACTTTAAATATGTGTATACACACAGTGACGTATTATATATAAGGAATTTTACGCACATAAATGCACCGATAATTTATGCTAGATATATAGTTGTACAAAATTTTTAGCTGGAACTTATCTAGAACCCCAACCAGCCCTTTATTATTTTATTAATATAAAAATAAAAATATAAAATGATGAGGCATAAATATGACCTCATAATACAAAAATGAATAAAATAAATCAAGACATACAAAAATGAATAAAATGAATCAAAAGATGCAAAAAATCTAATCTAAGTTAGTATCATCCGGGTGTAGTGCAGAGTATTACAGTGGATTGAAATATTACATATGTTCCAGCCTTAAAAATGATATCATGTTATTATAAGCAGAGGGTTGGCTCAGCTCGATGAAAGGCACTTCATGAATGCCTTGACTGCTAGACTGTCCAATCACATTTGAGCCATACTTATATTGACTATCATAACCTGCATGGATATCAGCTGTCTGTACAGTGCGAAATAATCGTCAAAGTAATCGTCATGGCTGACTGAGTATTCACCGGAATGTGATTCATAAATGACATGATTATCATAACCTTCATAATAATCATTAAAACGTTGATACTCGTGATAATCAGAATGTCAATCATAGGTATCGTTCCTGCTTTCTTCACTTTGATGATGCCTATCATAATCTCTATACACATACGATGGCAAACATATAAACATTAATATCCTTTTTCAATTTACCCTAGGGAAGGTGCTAGGCGAACAGAACTTTTTGCCCAGTTCATAGAACTGTGAACTGAGCAAAAAAGGTCTGTATGCATAGCAACTCGTTCTGTGAATTGAGCAAACCTTCTGAGCAAAAAAGGTCTGTATGCATAGCAACTCGTTCTGTGAACTGAGCAAAAAGGTTTGTACGCATATCAACTCTATACTCCATACCTTGGTGATGTTAGTCACACACATTTTGCTAAACTTATTGCATCATTTACAAGTTTGCCATTAAAATTGTAAAAGACAATGGCAAACTTGTTAACAAATGCAATATGTTTAGCAAAAATGTGTATGTGACTAGCAGCACCCATTATATTTAGGGCAGCACTGTAGTGCACCTTCTTCATCTTCAGGTAGGCGGCGGTGAGAGGCGGGATCGGCGAGAGGTAAGTTTCTCTCTCTCTTCTTCTTCTTCCTCTTCCTCTTCTTTTTCTTGTTCTTCTTTTTTTCTTTTTTTATGTACAGTAAAACTATGGTTTTTTCGTTTTTTCTTCTTCCTCTTCCTCTCTCTTCTTTTTTCTTCTTTGGTTTCGGTCGGAACATGGCCTTTTCGGCCGGTTTTGGTCGGTTTCGACCGAACTCGGCCGAAACGGCCATGTTCCAGCCGAAACCGGCAGAAACCGAAACGTATAGGCTAGTTTCGTCTCGGTTAGCTCCGAAACCGAGACGAAATGGCGGCCGATACCTAAAACCTAAAACCTACAACCTTGCTTTCATCATGACAAGAAAATACCCATGTTGGCACGAAGACAACTGAAAATGCAAACCCCAATCCAACTCATCTAACGTAGCAACTAAAAAGCATATTAAGTACGAACAAAGATCCAGAACCCTCTAAACACAGTTAAAATCGGTAAAATAAATCTACGGGGTTTGACAATATCTTCAGCATGTAGTGTGAACCGTGAATATAGCACCAAGTCAATTAAATCATGAACAAACTCGAACATCTTTGGAGTTTCTTAAGTTATGTTTGCAAATTTTAGGGCATAGATGTTAGATAAATAACCAAGCATTATATCGAGCAGTATATTGTTCAAACATAAACATCTTGAGGTTCAGAAATTGATAACAAATTGTAAAACAATTGAGGTAGCAAAGCCATCATGAACGAAATTGATACTTACCAACAAAATCCCACCACATGTAGCGATCAGTAATATGGTTACACACAAAAATGTTATCTACATCAGTCAAACAGAAATTAAAGAGTTTTTAGGCAAGCTTTATGCAATACTGTGAGCTAAACCGCAAACAATCAAAGCCAGGGCATAGAAAACAATTAAATAATAAATAAATAAAATAAACTAGAGGCTTCATTGAATTGGATGTTTGTGGGAAACAGAATACCCAATATTTGCTTCATCTTGCGTAAGATTCAGCAATGCTTGTTTTGGACCCATCTTTACCGAATGTGTGACTTGAAATTTATTTAAAAATCTTGAATTTGCGTGAACAAAGAATATGAAAAAATGAAAATGTGATGCGTCTCTAAGTCTAAGTGTATACAGATTACTTCTCAAAACAGTTTCTTTCAAATCTATTAAAATTTCATGTGCTGTTTATTTAGATTGTCTAGTAATTTGTATGTTGATGCAGTTTTGATATCAAGAGCACTTTTGACTACCTTTTATGTTCTTAAACCCCACATTAAGCCTTGTTATGTTCTTAAACCCCACATTAAGCCTTAAGGATGACAATCTAGGATCATTAGGAACAAAAACAAACTTCTCCTCATTCTGTAGATCAAAAAAGAAAGAAATTAAAAAAATCTTGTTTAATTGAATCAAAGAAATATAAAATATAGAGAAGATAAGAAAGATGACCGTCTTGAGTACCCCGGCGACCCCAGGATCATTGACGCTGGCCTTTTATTTGGCCGCGATGCTGATCGGGGCCACTGTTCGATTCGATGTGGAACTTGGAGAGTTCCGATTCGCGATCGAGATAGCAGGGAGAATCTAGGGTTTGAAGATGAGAGCAGATGGTTACACAATCAGAAAGGGGATGGATATACATAGAAGGAAATTTTGGGAATTGATTTGCGCACCCACCTTTTTATTACCACGGACATACCATTTATTTACAGGGTTGCCATTCAATTACATTATGCACACATACCACGTATTCCTCTTTTACCCTCGTCTGCACCTTGTGCGACGACGGAGACTCCGACGACGCTTTACTAGGGTTTGAAATTGGCGGCGGAGAAGAGTGAAATGGGGACTTGGGGGTTGGAAGAGGGAGTTGGGGAGGTCTGAGGAGGGGCGGAGGAGGGGCGTGGGAAGAGGGAGATGGGGGCTAAGGAGGTTGGAGGAGAGGGCAACTGTAACGGCCACCTTCCGGTCGTACGTATTCTGTGCGTATGTTGATTCGTGTGCGTATTTTCGTGTATGTTTTTCTTATTGTATTTCCGTAGTTTAGACGCGAGACCGGACCCCGTATTCACGTCCCTCTCGGAGGCGCGATCACCCCGGTATCTCCTTTTTATTTTTGTGCGTCGGGGCACAATTTATAATAACCTATTATTATTATTATCTTATATATATTAATATACTAGTCATAACCCGTGCCCGCGGGCACGGTGCATTTAAGATTTTTCCTCGCAAAATCTTTGGCCCCAAAAAAATATTTCCACATCCAAAGTTTAAAAGAATAACAAATTAGTGTAAAAAAATTTAGAGGCACGGCTGCCTTCGGCGAGGAACAATAAATTCGGTGCGGGCACCTTCGGCGCAGAACAACAAATTAGTGTATAAAAATTTAGCTGGCGCCTTCGGCGCGGATGGATTCAGACCTCTGCTTGAGGGGTTAATTGAAACGGACGCCCAAAAAGCTCAGCCCGCCTCTTTGAAAGCACATTCCCTGTGTTTTTTTTGGGTTTCAATTTTTTTGGCCAGGTGTTTAGATGAGTGCAAAAATGGGTGAAAATGAGAATGATGGGGTTGAGTGTGTGTAGTGTCATGGTGTTTTTAGCTTTTTTGCTTGGGGTGTGATTTTGGGTGTTTGGGTTTGGGTGTGTTTTTTGGGGGGTTGGGTGGAGTTTTGTGTTCTTTGGGTTTTGGGTTTAAGAAAGTTATCCCATGTGGCGATGTGACATTGCCACATAGGACAAAGATTCAAAAACATCCCTCATTTGTAATATAGATATATTCATGCAAATTCAAGCTCAGAATGAGCTTAGACTTCACGTTATATTTAAAAAAAATCATTCGAACTGTTATGAATCAACTACTGGGGGAGGAACCCCCAGCCCTTTATTTATAGGCATGGTAGGGGAGTAGATACATCGAATACATAGATATGGGCGTATCTCTAAGATACCCGCAATCCTAACCGACTCTGGTTATTTCCATTCACAACACTCCCCTTTATCCAGCCATAGGTGTGGACTCTGCTCAAGAGTACTTCGGGATTCTGAGCGTAATAAGAGTCTCACATGAGGTGGATACTTCAGGATCCTGAGTTGGTGAGGTTTGCCTCGTTAAACCTTTAGCTATGGAAAACCCAGTGGGAGAAACCATAGTTAAGGGAAAAGAGTACAAACGCTCTTTAACTCCCCCTGATTTGTACAAGTGACTCTGCTCATGAATACTTCTGGATTCTGAGCGTCACAGAGGGGTGGATACTTCAGGATCCAGAGTTGATGTGATTTGCCTCGTTAAAACCTTTGGCTATGGAAAACCCAGTGGGAAAAACCATAGCTAAGGGAAAAGAGTACAAATTCCCTCAACTCCCCCTGATCTGTAAAAGCTCTTAAGCTTTCAGATCTCTTAGGCTTATCTCATCACTCCTATTTACAACATTCCGAAAATATACACAGATTACAAAGTTATTGCAATTAAGTAGCTGCTGAATCCAGAAACTCTGGAGAGGTGTGCTAAGTATCGTCGCCTCTGATGATGTCTTCAGACTATGTGGTTAGCTCCACAATACCAGCTTCTATCCCAATCGTCATTGGGATGTGATGTACCAGCAGGCGCCCTCAAGTACACCATTGGTGTGGTGAGGATCTCGGAATGATAGGAAGATGTCGCCTTCATAAATTGCTTTGCAGATCTGCAGGGGATGGCCATCCCACTGTGGGTACCCATTCTGTGATTTCTCAGCATATGGACTGGACCTGAAACCTGCATTTGCATGAACATTGGAGGATGATACTTCATTTTGTAAGCCCAAATCTTTTTACCCTTGGAGGAAGCGCAGAAGGCTTACTCCGGTCTAATGGCCCTTTTTAGGTGCCAACTATCGCTGGCTAATGAGTTTACTGCAATTGCTGTATCGGGACGCATGCAGTTAGCCAGGAGTGCCTGATTGTACTTAGGTAAGGGACTTTGGGACCAGTTATATCCTCCCCCTCTTCCAGCGATCGGAAGGTTTCTTTTTGTACATCCATTGAGTATACCACCGTAGGTGTACTTTGGATGACAATGGTCCTTTTAATTTCTCCAACGCACTTCTGGGCGTTTATAACAGGATTCTATGAGCCATGACTTTATATTTGCCTAGGTCTTTTAATTTCATGTTTAAAAGTCAGGCTTGTACATTTATTTCGGTTTTCTCTTCAGGAGATCCGATGAGATGTTAGTTGTCTACAACTAAGATCTCTAATCATGTTCTTTGCACAGATGCAAAGACAACCTTCAGTAGGAATCATTGACTTGTCAAGTGATTCTCTTGGTTGTACATTTATTTATTATACTTATCGTTTTTCTTGAATAGACGTCCCGAAGTCTATTCAGGCATTTTAAGGAAATGTGGAAATTATCTTTACAAGATATCCACGAAGGTATGCCGTCACAACATCCAATAACAGTATATCCAAAATTTTCCTTCGCCAAATCGTAAGGTATTCGCTTTTGATAACTTAGGGAGACTAATGCATCATTTATGAGACATGCTCATTTGAATTTGTTCGATCCCTAGTTTCAGCGAAATTTTCCTTGGGCTATAGGTTGCACCGTATAGCATACGATTTTGTATTTATTTTTCTTATGTTTGCAATACTTTGTTTTCTCCACAGGTTTGACACCTTTTGGTGTCTGGACTTCAGGTCCGAACATTTCACGTTTCATAAGTGAGTCCAGCTCATCTTTTATTGCCACGTTCCACGTTTGGCCAATCTCTACGTTTGCCTTCTAGCAACGGAGTGTGGAACAAACATCATCGCTTTTGAGATGTATATGGAAATATGGTACGTGAATACATTGTCGACAATTTATGTTCTATCTGTCCAACACCTCCCCAGTACGTACAACATTTACATAATTTCACTTTTTCCCGGCAATTCCTCTGCAGTGGATTCCGGGAAGGGTGATGGTGTGGACAGGAGCTCATTGTCCTGTGGTAGTATTGTCTTAAGGTCTCCAGGAGTTTCTTGTCCTAGGAGCCTGGTGGTCTGCCTCTTTTCTGTTGAGGATCAGCCACTTCTGCTGCTGGTGGATTGCATCCATTCTCGGGGATGTCAATCCTAGCTGGAGTTTTTGCAGCAGGGATGTGTGATCTGACAATCTTCTGGTTGTCAATAAATGATTCCGGTAATTGGTAAACAGTGTTCTGTATGTGGAGGATCTTCGGGATCTCTTCTACACATTGTATTGTTACCGGATCATAGTGGGTCAAACTTTTTGTATCCCACGTTATAATTTTCTTCACGCCAGATTTTCTGGTATCTGGGCCTATTTTTGGGAAACTCGTCTCATCGAAATCACAGTCTTCAAGATGTGCCTTAAATGCGTCCCCCGTTTGGGGTTCTAGGTATCTTATAAGTGAGGGTGAGTCAAACCCTGCATGGATACCTAGGCGATGTTGAGTACCGTTTTGGTCCTCTTTGGTGGTGCAATGGGGATTTAAGACTGCGCGACCGAAGATTCTCAGCTGAGGAATGTTCGGTGGCATTCCATATGCAAGTTGCATTGGAGACTCTGACCTCCAGAGGGTCTTATTTTCATTTACGATGCAGCATGCAGAGTTTGCATGTCCCCATGCATCCATAGGCAATCGGGATTTAATGGACGTTCAGTCCATTGGAGTCTACTTTTCAGTGACTCTGCCGACCCATTTTGGGTATGAACATGCGGCACTTGTATGTTCATTTTCAATTCCCGTTGATTGGCAGTACTCTTGAAAAGACTGGGAGGTATATTTCCCAACATTAACCAGACTTATTTACAACATTTTATTGTCTGGGAAATGTGCCCGCAACATTTTTATTTTTGTGCCAATAGCTTTGGAAAAGCTAAGTTGCGGGTCTGTAGTAGACACACGTACGGATATTCTGAGGATGCATTTATCAGTACAGTGAAGTACTGAAATAGCCCACTAGGGGTGGTGGATTTTATCCACATCTATCTCCTTGTATTCTTTTTGAGGAAGCGTGGAGATTCTTTTTCAACTTATTGTGGAGATGGCCTTGCAATTAGTTTTCCCTTATAGTAAGGGATGCGAGGGATGTTTTCCCTTCTGAAGAATCTTCTGGTTCTTCAAGTCATACCCATAGGATAAGATGCGATGCATCATCACAAATCCGGGGTGGCCAAGTCCATCATGCCGGAGGAAAAACTCGGCTGATGTCGGGCACTTCAGGTGCTCCGTTTAAATTCTGCTTCCTTTCTCCGAATCTTCGTATGGTGGAGGCCTATAAGGCTCTCAAAACGTTCAAGTGTGGATTTTACTCCTTGTTCTAGAGACGTTGCATACGGTAATTTTTTTTTTCATTTACATTTGCTGTTTCCAAGTGGAATCCGTTGCAACAGATGTCCTAGAAACTTAGAAAGTTTCTTTTGGAATTCGGAGGGATTAGTGCATCCTTTATTTTTGTGTCGTTTGGGGGCAACAGTGTTGCATTCCCTGGATCTTCAATATAGCCCTGATATTGGGCTTTGTATTGAAAGAGATCGTACGTGTTTATTGTCTACTGATTATTTATGAGAGCAGTTTCAAAAGATGAAACATAAAGGCACATGCATATTAAGATAGACATATTCATTTATTGTCTACTAAAATTTTTCAACCAAAACAGATTGCGTAATACAAAAGCTCTCATAACGTGAGATGTTCTAAACAATTTGCTAAGATAAAAGTAAAGGCTAGTCAAGCATGTCATTATTTTCGAAGTCGCCAGCTGAAAAACTTAACTGGAGCATCAGATGTCATCAGGTTTGTTTCAGCTTTATTTTTCTTGTTCTCTTTATACAAATACTGGAGATGATGCGGAGTTCGGCACACTCTGGACCAGTGGCCTTTCATGCCACAATTTTTTGGCACTGGTCTTCCCATTCCCTCTTGGGTGGGGGTATATCATTTCTATTTTTGTTATTTCTGTGCCTCGTGAGCTTCCGCTTACTTTCATTATTTCGCTGCTGTTGTACATGGCCCTTGGCATTTTTCTGTTGACTCCCCTTCTGTGGTCTTTCTTTTCTTTTATTATCTCTCTTCTTTTTGAAGGAAGAGGAATAGTGAGCTTCTGGTGGGGGGGCAGTGCCGGGGAGCGTATATTGTGAGTGGAGAGAAGAAGCTCTCTGTTTTACTCGGCCATGAGTAAACATGACAGCAGCTCGGAATACTTGGTGAACTTGCGTTCACGGTATTGCTGCATAAGTATCGCATCTTTTTCATGGAAGGACGTATACGTCTTTTCCAGCATGCAATTTTCTGAGACTTTTTTACCACACAACTTCAGGCGTGCGGTGATGCTAAAAAGTGCTGAGTTGTACTCAGCAACGGACTTTAAGTCCTGCAGTCTCAGGTTCTCCCACTCGTATCGTGCCCTTGGGAGTATAACATCTTTCTGATGTTTATACCTATCCTCAAGGGCAGTCCATAGCTCAAGTGGATCTTCGACCATAAGGTATTCAGCCTTTAAGGTCTTGTCCACATGGCGGTGAATATAGATGATGGCTTGCGCCTTCTCTATATCGCTAACATTTTCTTTTTCAGTCACAGCAGCGATGAGGGTCTTTGCCCGCAGGTGAAACTTTACATCTAGCTGCCAGCTTAGATAGTTTCTACCTGATGCTTCCAGTACTTCGAAATTAACGCTTGCAATATTAGCCATTTATCTAGCAGAGCACAAACATGCATGAATTAATAATTAATTCAGAGAAAACATTTTCATGCGGAGGCAATATTTAACGAAAAACTAAATGTGTGGATCGGCCAGTCCCACAAGAAAGAGTCCAAAAAAGTCCACAGTCCAAATTATACAAATTTGCAACTTAAAGAAAATGAAAATACAACTTTGGAAACCCCGTGGGTCCCATATGATATCTCCATCTTCAAGCGTGGCATCCGTCTCCATGGAAGTTGGTCTTCTTTCTTTGACATTTACATAAATTCCTCACTACAATTTCTCTCAAAAATAAAAGAGAAGTGCGGGAAATAAACTGTGGGACTAAACGGCCGATCCAAAAACCACATTTAGCAATTCATGCAGAAAAATTGTGCTCATAACATTTTCATCAGACATTTTCATCACAGGCATCACAGGCATTTAATATTCGCAGAGATGGATAAATAATTTAAACACTTAATAATTATTGGACCACTGGGCAACGTCATACACCGTTAGTTTAGGTTACTAACGCAGAGCGGTCGCAGGATCTTCCTAATTATTAAGTTTTAAATACAATGCACAACCACGCATATAATATCCAACAGAATATACCAGAGATGCAAAGCATGTAAATATGATTTTTGCAGAAAAAATCATTACAATGCAAAGGTTGTAATTTGAATGGGTTTAATCAATTAAATTGATTAAGAGCCCAAAATTAACATTTTCTTTGAATAAGGAAAAAGATTTTTCCTTTTGGAATCATCCCAAGTATCCCCCCTAAGAACCCCAAAAAGGAGCCCTAGTCAGTCAGGTAATCGCCCTATAATTTACCGTGATTTTTCACGAATTTAATTGCCCTTGGATGCCCCTTAAAAAATGGGTTTTAGCCCAAAATTTGCCTTAAGGGTTATTTTTGCCCTTCCCCACCCCTTTTCTCTCTTTTTTTTTAGTATAGAATTCGGCCTGTGGGCCGAAGCCCGCAGGCCGGCCTGCTGGCCGAAGCCCGCAGGCCGGCCTGCGGGCTTCGGGCCGCAGGACAAAAACTTTTTTTTATATAAATGTGAATTTGGCCTGCGGCCCGAAGCCCGCAGGCCGGCCGGCCTGCGGGCTTCGGGCCGCAGGCCGAGAGAATTTTTTTTTGTTAAATAATGAATTTGGCATGCGGGCTTCGGGCCGCAGGCCAAGAAAAACACTTTTTTTTAATTTTTTTTAATGGGCCGTAAGCAAGCCCAACTGGGCTTGTGGGCGGCGGTTTAGGGTTTAGCCGCCACCGCCGCTGCCCCCCTTTGTTCCGCCGACGGCGGGTAGGCCGCACAGAGGCGGCGACGGCAATCCCCCCTTCCGCTGCCAGCAGGGGGGTCGCAGGGCGGGGCAGCCGCCCTTGTTCGGGTGGCGGAAACATGCCGCCCCCGCTTCAGGCGGGGGGGCGACGGGGCGGGGCGATCGCCCTGTTCGGGCGGTGGAAGCAGGCCGCCCCCGCTACGGGCGGGGGGCGACAGGGCGGGACGACCGCCCTGTGTTCGGGCGACGAAAGCGGGCCGCCCCCGCTTCAGGCGGGGGGGGGGACAGGGCTGGGCGACCGCCCTGTGTTCGGGCAGCGGGGCGGGCTGAGCCGCCCATCCGGGCGACGACGGCGGCCCCCCCTCGCTTCAGGCGCGCGGGGGGGGTGGGGGGGCAGCGGCGGCAAGCCGCCGTAGGGCACAATTAGGTTAGGCCCTAAAAATTGCAATTTTTGGGATGAACGATCCGTCGTTTTCAAGGCGACAAATGATCCCTATAACGATCTTTTGAGATCTAGGGATAGAGCAATCATACGTATGATAAAAATATCGTTTTTAGTATTTTTACCTCTATATCCGTCCTCCGGATATAGCGACGGTTGCTCGAAGCCCTACGCGGATGACGACCCTTGATGGAGAAAGCCTTGCACCGCGCTCGTGGATCTCCCGTCTCGCATTCGCCTTCGCAACGAACGGAAAAAAAATTTTGTGGAAAAAAGAAAATTTAGAGGCTCGTGCTGATAACGTGTTATGAATCAACTACTGGGGGAGGAACCCCCAGCCCTTTATTTATAGGCATGGTAGGGGAGTAGATACATCGAATACATAGATATGGGCGTATCTCTAAGATACCCGCAATCCTAACCGACTCTGGTTATTTCCATTCACAACACGAACCATATTTTAATGGCTAACATTTGAAAAATTTCAAAACAAAATCCTTCTAATAATATCTTAACTTCTTTTTTTTGTTCCAACGGGTACAACCGCCCCCAGTCTCTCACGTCAGAACCCCCCACTCCTCCCACATGGAACACCACCTAACAAACTCTACAAAAAACTAAAAGAGGATAGGCTTTTAAATCAAACATGAGAGCTACGTTTTTCCCAAGGCCTTTCTCTTCTTCTTCAACAGAGCTTCACCTCTCCCTCTCGAAACCCACAACCCCGAAGCCATCGTTTCCTATCCGACCTCCATTTCACCACCGGACCCAACGCCTCCCACCTCCTCTCCTGAAATCGAACGCCGGCGCCCTCCGACCGCTTCTCCGACCCCTCTCCCAACTCCCCGACTAGCCGTACCCAGCTCCTCCTCTCCCTGTCTACGAGACGCCGTATCGCTGCCCGCTGCTGCCCGACGCCCAGGTCCACGCGACGTGCCCACATCCCCGCACGGACACCACCTCTCCCTTCCTCCCGTCTCCGGAAGCCGGCGGCATCACCCCAAGATCCGCCAACTCCGAAGCCCCCTTCCGGCCACCTCGATAACCAACTTCGCCCACGCAGCCGCCACCTTCGACCGCCGATGCCTCCTCCCCTCTCAGCCGTCAGTCCAACCTCCCAGCGCCATCGCCTCTCCTCCGTCTCGTGAACAGTCGCCGCTGTTCGAAGCCGCCACCTGCTAGTCACAAGGGAAAAATAAATAGGGAATCACGAATTTAAACTGGTAAGTTATTTTCAATGCAATTGGAGAGTTAAATACAATATTGGTTATATATATTAAACTTGAACTTGTGTCTAGTATCTCATATCTATATTACAATTGATGGCAGATTTTGAATTTGTCCTATGTGGCAATGTCACATCAAAACTTTTGGGTTGAAGAGAAATTTGTTGGGAATACACAATAACATTGAAATTAGGAATAACCTTTTAATATTAGTTATGAAAAAAATGTTGTGCACACACACAATCTCATCTTGGGAATGAACGCGAGCTGTGGGAGAATGAACGCGGGAGATGCTGCCAACTCATTGATCCGCGTTGCAAAACCCTGTAAAATTTCGATCCCATCTGCTGATATTTCAGGGGAAACTAATAATTATTGATGTTTGTTTAAAATGAACAGTGTCTCACGGGCACGGGTTATATGTAGAAGGCGTCCGCGCCTTCTGGGGCTCGTGCCGAAGGCGCCCGCTAAATTTTTTAACGCCGATTTGTTGTTCCGTGCCGAAATTACTGTTTTACGTCGAATTTGTTGTTCTGCGTCGAAGGCACCCACGCTGAATTTGTTGTTCCGCGCCGAAGGAGCCCGCCCCGAAGGCGCCCGCTAAATTTTTTAACGCTGATTTGTTGTTCCGCGCCTCCGGCACCCGCGCCGAAATTATTGTTTTACGTCGAATTTGTTGTTCTGCGCCGAAGGCACCCACGTTGAATTTGGTGTTCTGTGTCGAAGGCGCATGCGCTGAATTTGTTGTTCCACGCCGAAGGAGCCCGCGCCATTTTTTAACGCTGATTTGTTGTTTCGCGCCTAATGCACCTACGTCGAAATTGTTGTTTTACGTCGAATTTGTTGTTCTGCGCCGAAGGCACCCACGTCGAATTTGGTGTTCTGTGCCGAAGGCGCATGCGCTGAATTTTTTGTTCCGCACCGAAGGCACCCACGCCGAAGACGCATGTGCCGGTAAATATTGTAAGCTAATTTGTTTTTCTTTTAAATTTTGGTTTTGAAAAAAAAAATTCGGGGAACAAAGATTTCGCAAGGAAAAATCTTAAATGAACCGTGCCCGCAGGCACGGGTTATGACTAGTACACTCATAAAACAAACAGGGAGCCTGTGAGTGTGAGTTGATATAGGTTAGCTTTTAAATTGAACTGTAGAGGGTTGCAGCCGTACCGTACCTATGAAACTCTTAGAGCTTTTCAGTTGAATGCTACTGTTCTGCCAATGAACATTACCCCTACAAGCATAAATGTTTGTTAAACCTACAGGTTAATGTGATGTCAGTTGGGTATATGAAGTGCATGCATTAATTTATTGGTTACTCATATTACACACTGTTAGTTGCTTCTCTTCAGGAGTGAGAACGGAAATTCTTATTGATGAATGATATTTTATATGAGCAGTACCATATCTTCATTAATGAAACATATAGGATAACAACTAGTAATGATTTATAACCTTAGTTGCAATAGTAATGTTGACATATGGTGTTAATTGTTAATGTCAGTAAGTTAACTTAGTAAATAATCCATCCTTCTGGGAATATTTGGAACCAAATGTTACCTTTTCTTTGAACTGAACTTCAAAAGTCTTCAATAAAAATACAGTGGCAAATCCAATATAGCATACATTCAATATGAAACCATAGACTCACTTCATTATTAATTCCTTCGCATGCTTAAAAATAAGGGTAAATTCTGTTAACATCCTCGTATTCTATACCGGCCAAGCCAAACATCTCTAAACTATGATATTAGCAGAAACATTCAATAATGTAACAAATATTATAACCTAGTATTAGTAGTAGGTTATGTCTATATCATGTTATGAACATCATCATAGGATAGAGAACCTAATAAAAACGGACTATTATTTAATTCTGTCGAAACGAACCTAATTTGGACTCGTGTTTTTATCAAAATAGAGAACCAGTCGTTCCATAGCGTAACTCTCGTCAAGACGAACCCACGACAACTGATATCTCCGAAAACAGGCAAGTGATACTTGACAGTGTTGTTTAGGCCACGTTTAGGCCAATTTGTGTACTAGCGTAAAAGAGACTAGGCGACGAAATGATAGTCGCCTAGGCGCCCTGATCGCTCCAAAATGTAACCCAGGAGCACAACCAAAAACTTGGTCGGCCCCGAATACACACACGGAGAACGATTGTAGTTTTACCGCAAGCGCACGGCAAAGTGGCGAGCTGGTATCGAACACGAGGAGGTGGTGTTGGCTCCAATCTATTCTAGGTTGGTTTGACTACGAACGTTGTATTGGTGGAGATGGCGATGGTGTGATATAATGGAAATGGTGGTGGATGTCGGTGTCGGAGATAAAGAAGTCGGATAAAATATCGATTCAGATACAATACAATAAAAGTGGGAATTTGCCTTGCGGTGATCCTGTCACAATCGTCGGGCAAAGTATGGGGATATAAAGCCAAATAAAGACGTCTAGGGCTAGGGAATTCCCACTACGGATCGTCATACATCATCGTAAATAGTGAATCTCAATATTACTAGACTTGCATTGAGGTGAACTAGTCGTAACTGAATATAGAACCAAGCTCACGCTCTCGCGCTATTGCCGGTCTATAGCAACCTAGATTAGAGCCCAATCTATTGCAAACCCTAACCTAAGCCACTAGCATGAAGATCGACGTCATCGTTCAATCGCTCCTCGAGCCCACTCTCGTGCAAACTCGAGTTACGATCTAGGTTGTGATAGTTCGTATTCGTCCAATCTCTTGCAAACGAATATGGGTATAGATTTACAATTAAAAATCCTAGCTTTGGTCCAATCTCTTGCAAACCAAATCTAGAGAAACCCAATTGTAAACCTAAATCGAATATCTAGGCCTTCCCATCGATTAGAATCCAATCTCTTGCAAACCCTAAATCGATGGAAATCCCTACCTATCCGTAATAAATCAATCACAACCTAACCTCCTAGCAATTCTAGCAATTTAGAAATTCATTCATCACAAATATGAAATTAGATCCATAGGGTTCATCCCCATGCCCTAGAACATCAAATCTACTCAAGCATAGCAACAACGATATAGGAATCAATAAAAACAATTGCTTGCATGTAAAAAGATAGCAAATCAAAGATTCAAATAATAAGAATAGAAATACTTAGCTTTGATGAAGAATTCCAATCCAAATACAAGCTTTTTGATCCAAGAGGGTGCCTAGGGCATGGCCTAACCTCTAAAAATAACTCTAATAAAACATAATGTGGATCCCCTCTAATGGTGGCTACAAACCCCTTAAATACTCCCCCAAAACCCTAGCAAGAAACCCTAGAAAACCCCTCAAATTCGTGCCCAAAAACAGCCCAAACCGCAACTTAAAATCTGGGCCCAGGCCGCACTCGGCCGAGTGGAATATGTGACCCGGCCGAGTGACACTGACATGCAAATTCCAGCACTGCAGCATCAACTTGCAGAAATTCCCCAGATTTCATCCGACCTCCGATTTGCGCGTTCTTGGCGGCGTTGGAACCGTCATGAAGTCTACTATCCATAAAAAAATATGAGAAAAATACTTTGATTGCTGGAATGATAGCAAATTTCAAAAGAGTGAGAGGCTGTCTGAAAATCTGGGCGCTGCATGTCCTCGGCATCACTCGGCTGAGTTGACTTCTATACTCGGTCGAGTGGGCTTCTCTACTCGGCCGAGTGATAGACCCTATAAAATTCCAGTAAGTTAGGGGTCTTGGGGGGGCCTTTCTTCGGAGGTGACTCGGCCGAGTGGCTTTACTCACTCGGCCGAGGGGCATTAGGTAATCGGTCGAGTCGGAACCCTCAATCGCCTGACGGATTCCAGTAAGTCTGGGATTTTTGCTTGCCGTCGTCGTAATGCCACTCGGGCGAGTGGTGTCTCCATGCTCGGCCGAGTGGGATGGCGATGCTTGGCCGAGTGCACGCTGATACTCAATCTGCTGCGTGTCCGATCTGGCCGGCCAAGCGGGCTTCTTTGATCGGCCGAGTGACTCCTTCACTCGGCCGAGTGGCATGCTGAAAATGCCCAATCTTCTCCGTTTCTCCTCCTCGTCGCTCCTACGGAGTTCCTTCTTCTTCCACCCGTCTCCCATCGCCGAATAGCCCTGAAAAGAGCCTTAGGTGACGCTCTGGAGTGGGTGCAAGTCCCTTAAGCTCCTTTTTGCTCCCGATCGCTCCATATTTCCTGAAATCCGACAAAAACAAGAAATAGTGAAAAGTAACGCAATATCGTCGAATAATCGTGAGAATCGCAATATGAGCAACCGAAATGGCGTGAGAACATGCGGAAAAAAGGTGTAAAATATGGAGTGATCACGCCCTACTGGATCTAGCTTGACAACGAAGCTAGATCCGACACCTTTACCATGCTTTCATTCATGCTGCCATGTCACGTTTACTTTCGATTAACTGTACGCATTCTTATCTATATTTTGTCATGTCATTCATGCATCGAAATGTCATCATGATTGTGTAGCACACGCTATATTAAAATTGTTAACTATTGAGGCTAGGCACCTGCTTTGCGGGCACAACCCTATGCCAATAACTCTTCCTGACTCGTGATCCAGAAGATGGGTGACAGTCCATATACACGTGGATGGGTAGGGTTAAACGGTCGCTTGAGCGTAGAAGTGAGCCCGTACAGCCACTTCAGCCAAAAGACGGAAACTCTGTGCACAAAGTGATAAATCAGTGAATCGTGAAATAGTGTTTTCGTAGTTTCGCTACGACGTGCATGTTTGCTTCATCATGACATTTAATTGTTGCACTTTTATATGCCATGTCATATCATTATGTAGAACTGCTAGTCGCTTTATTTTTATTTAAATCTTTGCACAAAAGTCCTCCGCTTCCTTTTGGGAGACTATTGCTGACATATGCCCTCTTCTCTTTGGGTGTCACATGTCAGGTTCTGAGTCAGAGGTAGCTACAGAGGGTGAGCAGTTTACAGACGTTGAGTTCGAGGTACCCGTGGAGACCGAGTTCGAGGACACTGGTGACCAGTCCTAGACTCCCCTGGAGTCTCCCCTTAGTTGTCGCTTTTTAGTAGTAGCTGTTAGATTTCGGTGCGTAGCACCTGACTCTCTTTGTTTTTGTTTCGGCCATGTCTTAGGCCTTTTGTTTCAGACTATGTACTTATTTTGTGACTTTCCTCTGTGATGTTAGAATATTGTTGAATGTCTAGTGGATGTTTCTTGTCTGTTTTTATTTATCATTATTGTTGTTTCGTCGCAATGCAAGGACCTGCCATTTTTTATAGTATATGGACGCTTATCAGACTTGTAGTTTCACAGCTCCAAGTCTGAGCGGACCTTCTCACAACTCGCCTTCCATACTTGGGAAGCGGGGCGTGATAGCAGCGGCGTCGCCCTCCGCCGTTCGCTCTTTGAGGGGAAGAGTGAGAGGGGGCTGGGGAGGTCGTAAAAGGGGGAGGGGGCTGGGGAGGTCGGCGGAGGGGTCTGGAGAATATGGGGAGTAAGGCTGGGGAGGTCAGAAGAGAGGGAGGTGGTGATAGGGGAGGTCAGCTGAGGGTGCGTCATCTCCGCCCGCCGCCGTTCGCCCGAGCGGCCATTTTACTCACCGGGCACACGCAAGGGCATTTTCAAAAATTTGTCCCTGGAAGTGCGCGGTGAGTAATTTCTGTGGCAAACTATTAAATAAGTGGCATGTGTGTGCGCGTAATGGCAAGCTTGTAAATAAGTGAAATATGTGACGAGTAAAACGGTGGGTTCGCAAATCAATTCCAAAAAAATTTCTTATGGTAGGAAACCAGAAGGCGATGGCCCTGTGGTAATCAAATTGGAAATTCTAAGCGCACACCAATTTTTAGTTCACACGCATACAATTTATTTACAAATTTTCCATTCAAAACAAACTTACTTAATTGCACACTCATATCCTAAAGTTTCCATTGGACGAAAATGCCTCGAAGTAAAAAAAAATTGCATTCTACCAACTTTCTGTCACTAAGCCATCAAATTATTTTAAAGAACTAAAAATAACCCGCGCACAAAGTGTACGAACATCCCCCAAAAAAACCAACCCACACATTCAGGACGCAGGACCCACATGGGTGTTTCGGTGGGTGCAAAACCGGGTGAAAAATGAGAAGTGTGTGTGTGTGTTGTCTAGGGGTTTTGGGGTATTTTGATTGGGGTTGTGTTTTTTGGTGTTTTGGTTTTGGGTGTGTTTTGGGGGTGGGGTGTGTTTTTGGGTATTCTTGGTTTTTGATTTTTTAGTAGGTTGTCTAATGTGACGATGTGACATTGTCACATGGGACAACCCTGCTCAATTATATAATAGATTTTCTCACAAGATAAAAACTTGTTTTTAATGCAATTCATTCCCTTATGCTTATTAAAATTTACCAAATAATCTTCGCACTCTCAAAACTCTTATGTTTCCGTCTCAAACCCTTTCTTCTTCTCATCGGCCACAGCCACCCTCTTCTTCTACTACATTGTCCATCTCCTCGCCTTTACTACCTTTAAGGGGATCGTCATCTTCTGAAGCACTGCCACAACATCGAACCCATCTTTCCTCTTCCTTATCAACAACCTGTGAAATTAAAATCTCATCAAATTAAAATCCTAACAATAACAACAATCCTAATTGTTTACATGTATTTCTCACCACTAATATTGTTGGATAATTCTTGATGATGGTACTGTTTTAATAGTTGGAGTAGGATGACGTTGGCATTTAACTGGGTTTTGGGCGAGCTAACCCCGGGCTGAATAAACTTCAATTTGAGCTATTTCAGCCAAGTCTGACCTATTTAAGTGCTACCTTCACCTTCCTGCAATACGAAGAGCTCGTTAGGGAGGGTCGGATCTAGGGTCCGACCTAATCCGCCTATGCTTAAGTCAAATAATGACTCAAAGGATGCTCGTGGTAACTATGGCTGATATGTTGGTTGATCAACCGATAGTTATCGTGCCGAGCTATGGAGGAAATGTAAAATTTTAGGTGGAGCAGATACTAATATAGGAGTACCTGACTTTTTTGGTTCTCCCAACTTGTCCTCTCTCCTATTGTCCAAGAGACTACTTATACGCAATTGCTTTTAAGGGACATTAGAGGGTAATGTCCGAGCTTTTAAACTGCTTTATTGCTTCTAGCCTGAGTTGTCGCCATTTGATGATGAGTTTAATGGTCAGTCATTGAATGCCTTCATTCTAATCTGATACTTTAAATAAATAAGCCCAATGGTCAGCTGGGATGGTGTCTTAAATGAAGAAACAGTCGGCCTCACATGATGGCATCTCTATTGTTGGGCCGAAGCCGTGGGCTTTACTGGGCTTTTGGACCTGTTTGCTCAAATAAACAACTAAGTGATTATTAGGCCGGCCCAGTGCTGTATCAATGGCCCCCATCTCCCGAGCTCAACCACTATGGCGATTGAGGTCGGGTGATGTGGCACGCACTAATTGGACGAGTACGACAATCGAGATGACATATTTAATTTTGGCTACCAAAATGCCAAACACTAGACTTTGACCGCCAAAAAATCACGGAACTCAGAGCGTTGGTGCTTTGAGATGTCGATACATGTCGCATGTCGGATGGCTGAGCTCGCCTTATGGGAGTGTTATTCTCTATATAAATAGAGAGTGGGGGCTGGAGAAACCCTCTTCTTCATGCTTTCAAATAAACTTGCACCCACTCTCGCCCTTGCTTTATTCTTCTCCGTTTGAATTCACCGCCGTCTGTGTAAGGTTGTCCCCTCTTCCATTCATTTGCCCTTCACCCTCTTCTTCTACAGACCTCGAAATAGTTGAACCATTGACTGAGATGGAGCGGGCTAAGATGGGTCAAATTGATTTCCCAATCGTCTTAGTTTCGATCACTTCATGGGGTCTTGAGGCAATGACGGTAGAGCCCGTCGTCGCTATTACGAACTTTTTTGGCCGAAGGAGCCTCCATGCTCCGATGATATGACAGAGGTCACCAAACCCTTGGAGCCCGAGCACGCCCTTAATAAAGGGAATGGCTTAGCTCTTGAGGCTCCCAACTCAAAATCCCAATCTTGCGAGCTGGGGAAGAACAATTTACAGTGCCCGCGGAGATCAGAAACAGGGTCTCCGAGGTACCTACTTCTTGAATCCTAAGGCTCAGAGCTGACTGCCTCCGACCGCCTTACGGGGCTAGGGTCCCTTGCTATAACGAGTGGATCTATTTCCCTGATAAGTGTGAGGTTGGAGTGTATATGAAGACCTTTCTTCTTGGACTTTGCTTCCCTCTTCACCACTTCATTCTCCTTGTCCTCAATTTTCTCGAACTCCCTCTCTGCCAATTGACTCCGAACTCAATTGGAGCTCTAGTCAGCTTCATTGTGCTCTCCTTATTGAATGAGGTAGAGCCGACCTTAGTACTCTTTTGTTACTTCTGCCAAGTAAAGCTCTCTTTCTCTAGCATGTGGTACTACATCACCATTAGGAGGAAGAGACACCGCGTATTGTAGCTTCTGAGCTCCATTCACGAGTGGAAAAAGAACTTCGTATTCGTGATCTTCCCTGGTGAATCGACCTTTCTGGAAAAAGAAGGTCCGCTTAGAGGTTGAGCGTGAAGCGGCTGACCGTTTGCTAGAGCTCCGACACATGCGAGGTATGTCTCAGTTTTGTTGATGGACAAGGTGTTGAAGATCACCATATGGCTTAAGGTAAGACCAACCTTTAGATCTTGTAATAATATTTGATCACCCTTATCTTCTTTCTTCTTACAGACATGGCTGGACAGGAATTCACGCTTGACCCCAACATGGAGGCCCTTCTCCGCATCGGATTAGGGAAGTCCGTGGATAGCTCATCTGCCCAATCGTCTGCCCCTCCAGCAACAAAAGAGGCATAGAGCTCGACTAAAGCAGCTAGGAGCTCAGCAAAAAACGACCACCAGTAAATATGCTGCTAGTGGCTCGAAGAAGAGGATCGACCCTCCCTCGACCAAACCTGACAAGGCCGAGAAGAAAATGAAGAAGGACGAGGATCATAGCATGTCAAAAAAATTATCTTATAATTTTATGAAAGGTTTTAATGGCTATACTAATAGTTTTTCTTGAATTATCACATAATCAAAAATAACTAATATGACCATTAAATAATACTAAAAATTTTATCCCATAAAATTTTAACACTAACAACTTAAAATTATCTTATAATTAAGTTACAACAATTAATTATTATCATACAATAATTAAGATCTAATTTTCAAAAATAGTTTTCGAAAATATTAACATTGCATGGGAAACCGACAATTTAATATTATAAATATAACCTCCATCTGATGGAGAAACATGTTGTATCATATACATTTTATAAATGCAAAATATAGATAAAGTAGCATGGCTCTGATACCACTGAAGGTATCGCTTTGATATCATTGCAACGCTGTTAAGGCCCAACATCCTTGGCACCTTATACCCGTCACAAGATCTCTCACGAACTTGTTTTACGGCATGCCTCTCGACAACGCCCAACCCATCATAAGATCCTCATCTTATCGGGACTTGGTACGGTAAGAGCGATTACTTCGGGTCAGCTCATAACCCGAGAACCCGTACTTAAGCTCAACAAGTTCTGATACCAATGTTGGTATCGCTCGAATATCATTGCAACACTGTTAAGGCCCATCATCCATGGCACCTTAGACCCGTCAAAAGATCCCGTACGAATTTGTTTTACCACCTGCCTCTCGACAACGCCCAACCCATCATAAGATCCATATCTTATCGGGACTTTGTACGGTAAGAGCGATTACTGCGGGTTAGCTCATAACCTGAAAACCCGTACTCAAGCTCAACAAGCTCCGATACTACTGAAGGGGTTTCTATGTCCTTAGGGCAATACAATCGACGTCCGGCCCAAGTTAGACGGACGACGAGGTCGAATTAAGCAGCAGAAAAATCAACTTAAAACTATTTTAAGTCTAGCCCTAAAGAAACAACCATAGCTAAGATCTCTACTATCCCGGGGTTGGGTCCGACTAACCTCTAAGGATAGATCTATCTAACATTTGCAAGTATAAACACATGAATATTTAAACTAAATACTTTTCACTTTGTTTCCGTAGAATAAGAAGCGTCGTTTTCAGCAATATTTCTTTGGCCTCGCGCTGCTTCTCCCAAGCCGAACCTCGTCCCGAGCAGCACCTCGTCCTAAGCCGAACCGCTTCCCGAACCGCATCGCGTCCCGAGGCAAGCAACACCCTTGTCGCCGAGTCAACCACGCGTCGAAGAAGATTTCACCTTGAGTGGATCCTCTGTCAAGACTTCAGATCCGATCTGAGCTCCTTCGTAGCTTTGCTAGAGCCCGATCAGAAGCAAGGAAGAATTTTTAGGGAGAAAGAGAGAATATTTACTTTAAGCTCAGATCCGGACTTGCTCACGTTTAATGGAGCTACACAGATCTGGAGCTTGGGACGAGTTTCAAGGAACAGGGTAGACCCATATTTATATAGGCGGCTGACCCCTTCCATTCACTCCATTTCCGATGTGGGACTAATTATTGGAGAGGGATAGATTAAATTAGTTTGTCTTACACTAATGCTAAACTTCAACTAATTTTCCCTCCTTCACCGTTGAGCTTCGCAAGTGTTACAACCTATCAAATCGAAGAGCACTGAACAGTGAACGCGAAGAAAAAAACGACACGTCATTCCGAGTTCGTTTGACCCCTCAAACGTAGCTCCAAAATCAGCCCAAACGTTGTTTTTCGCAAAAATTATAGCCGTCGCACATAGCACTGAACCCTAGCACCAGGTGGGGCCCACCCGTGTGCTAGGGGTGGCAATTCGGGCCGGCCCGGACTTATCGGGCAGTGCCGACCCAATCCGGTTTTCTTAAAGGACCGGGCCAGCCCGGCACGATAAGATTTCGGGCCATTCCGGTGCGGCCCGGACACGGTCCGATAAAAATTCGGGCCGCCCGGCCTGGTCCGATAGGGTTGAAAGAATTATGCATGTGAAAGATTGGTATCACTCTTCAAAGTTCATATTTGGTCTAGTTATTTTATGGAGTAAGTACTCTCCAATTAGATGTTACTAAGAATTATATCTACGGAGAATCTTTCACATTCAAATTAAAGTAATTAACAATATGGAGTACTATACTGTATACGAGTATACGATGATGAGTGCCCCTCGTTTGGTCGGGGATTATATAGAAATAGAATACGAATCGAAACAGAATATGAATTAGTACTCATTAATACGAATTGAACTATTGAAGTGGGGTGGTCAAGCAAACTCAAAAGGATTTCATGATGTGCCGTACCGCCCAATGGGCCGAGTAGCTTGGCCCGGGCCCGGCACGAAAATGAACCGGGACGAGCCGGTCCGGTCCAATAAGGATTTCGGGCCAAAATTGCCGGCATATGCACGGTTTTATCATGCCGTGCCCGTGCCGTGCTATCGTGCCAGGCCGAAAATTTCCATCCCTACCGTGCGCCATGTGCGCAGTGCACGTGCGATGCTATCTGGGCACGCGCGCCTGCAAACAGCGCACGCCTGCGCACAGCGCCCGTGGGCGTGGGCACGCCCCTCGTTATGCGCGGGTGCATGCTCTGCGCCCCAATGCGGACCGCGCACGTGTCAAAACACGGGCGTAGGCTCATCTTATCGGGTCGGGCACGCCCGACTCGCTATAGTCGCGCGCCCGACCCGCAATGCCCTATAAGGGCCTTTTGTGCTTTTGTGGTTCTAATGTGTGCGTTTGGAGTCCATTTTCAACGCCGTGTGAAACTTTGTTTAGATCGGGACGATCCCGTCATCCAGGCAACCCTTTCCACCCGTTTATTATATTTAATATGCACGTAAACATTTTACGACACATTTAATTCCCTTTGCATTATATGCAAAATTCTCACATCTAATATTAAAATCCATTTGCATCAAATACAAATGAACTGAGGACATACATCCCTTAACACCTTCAAATATGAACCAAGGAAAGGGATGTGGCTTTAACCAGTACATGAACTTGTTCGACAACTCCATCAAAGCGAGAGCCTAGTGTGATTGGTTAATGCTGATTTTCTCGTGCATCCCCATGGACGTGACAATGAATCAAATTGTAGCTTTGAACTTGTGGAAAGAGAAGAATGTTCTCATCTTCCAATCTGAAAGCTTCTATCGACTCTTTACCAATGTACTTAAGCGGACCGATGCTCTCTGTTTGGCGATCAGTTGGCTTACTGGTGGTCCTATTTGATGTTAGAAGACTGGCATAGTGGCCAGAAAAAGGACCAACAAGACCTCTATTCTTGAGAGCCAAGTCATTGACTATCGAAGGGCGCATAGTGAGTGGAAAAGCGACCATAGCCTAGAGAGAGTGAGCAAGTGGATTTAGATTTACAATGTGCCATGGTAGTTAGAATCATTGAGCCTAGTGCCTTGCTAATGACTCTTTCTTACGCCTTGTAGCAATGATTTCTCACCGAATGCCTTATCATACTTAGCAATAAGTGACTAGTCAATTTTTTTCCCCAACTTGAGTTACCAGCCGCATTAAGCATTGCTGGTATCCTGATTATAGATGTTTGTCTGAATATCATATTAAACTATTTCGAAAGTAGAAATGGAAAAGTTGGAGATTTGTGGAATATGAGGAGAGAGAAATTTGAGTTTTGTGTTCTTTTGCTTGGAAAGTTGTATCGAAAGTAGGGTTGAGAAAGTAAAGTGTGGTCCACTCTCCTTTCTTGTGTTCTTTTGGGTTTGGAAAGTTGGAATGAGATAGTGGAAAATTGGTGAGGCGGATGAGAGATAGAGAGATAGAGATGACAAAGTGGGCCCCACAAATCCAAGCTTTCCCAACAAAATTAGAGGATTACAAAAGTGCCTCGGGAATCCCAATTGGAACTCCACGTAGGCAAACTTTCCAGGATTTCCAAAAAGCCAAAAGAACACGAAATGGGAAAGTTGGATATGAAAGCTGGTGAATAGTAGATGAATAGTGAAAATTTGTGGAATCTTGACTACTTTCTTTGCAAAAAAACATGCTAGTCTGTTGAGTTTCTTGGCCTCCGAGAATATTTGGCTTTTTGCTTAGCAGTATTTTTTTAAATCCAATATCACTTTTGGAAATAAATTGGACCGAGGTTACTCTGAGGTCATATAAAAAAGAAGCCCTCACAAAAATGAAATAAGCAACAAACGTGGATGGGTCATTCCTCTTCTTCATTTTCGTCCCACATGTCACATTCCAAGAATTGAAAGACCACTGTTTTGGAGCTTCCCCTTAAAAAAAGAGAATTGCTAAATCCACCGAATGTTCGGTACATGTATGTGACTATATACCAAAAATAGAAAGAAAAAAATTAAATTAGGGGTCAAATCTCTTCTCCCTCCCTCACTTTCTTACCACTATTAGAAAAGAGTCAAATCCATACACCGAATATATCAGTGTATAGAGTCCTCCTCTAAAAAAATATCAAATGATTCCCAAAACCGCGTGGCCCCAAGGTGACTCATGTTTGCATTGTTTTCGCATGATCCCCATTCACATTTTTTCCTACCCTCCCTCCTGTTTGTCATGATCTCTTTTTTTTGAATTCCAGGTGGAATTTTCTCCTTTTTGAACAAATATATATATGCAGTCAGTTTCTCTCGTCCCTTTGATTGAACAAGGGGAACATAGCAAAATCAACCTACGTCCTTCACTGTCTATAAAAAGAAAGAAAAAACAGAGTAAAGGGTTGAATTCAGTCGCTAGCTCCTTTTTCATTTGCAACGTACCTGAGAAATGTTGTAAACTTGGCGACTACGGAATCGTAGCCCTGTATTTATAGAAGTAGGGTTACATAATCGGTGGATACCCAATACACAGATGGGCCTCCAAAATCCCGTTTATAACACTTCTCCTTATCCATCCATTGTTGTAAGCCGTAATGAGCGCTTCAGGGATCATAGAGCTTATCTGACCATGGGTATATGGATACTTCTGGATCCTAAGTTAAGAGTTCTTGCCTCGTTAAAATCTTTGCCATGAAAAACCCAGTGGAAAAAACCAGTGGCTGAGGAAAAAGAGTACAAGTCTCTATAACTTTTCCTGATCGATAGATATCATCAGAGGTGGATACTTCTGGATCCTAAGTTAGGGGTAACTGCCTCGTTAACTCCTTTAGCTATGGAAAACCCAGTGGGAAAAACCAATAGCCAATGAAAAAGAGTACAGTTTTCCGTAACTTCTCCTGATTAGTGAAAGTATTTAGGGGGTGGATACTTCTGGATCCAGAGTCAATGAGGTTGCCTCGTTAAAACCTTTAGCTATGGAAAACCCAGTGGGAAAAACCAATATCCAAGGAAAAAGAGTACAACACTACATTTGACTCCTCCCGATCTGTACAAGCTGCAGGCTTGCAGATCTCCTAGGCAACTATACATCAATCTCTTACAGTGTTCCGATAATAAGTACAAAGTACAAGGCATCGCTCATCTATACAAGACATCACTCATCTATACAAGACATCGCTCATCTATGGCAGCTACTGAATCTGAGGGAGCTCTTCTGAAGAGGAGTGGTCTGCAGACTCGGTAGGTAGCACCACGTCTCTGACCCAGTCGTCATTGTGTCTGCAAGGTACTGCAAGACCTGGCTGTGCGTACTTATGATTTGCTTCTTGGATCGATGAGCCTCTCCGGATGGTGGGATTGATGTTGCCTTGGAAGTATGCTTTGATGGTCTCCATGAGTTGGTCGTTCCTTTGTTGTAGTCATCGCGATGATCTGTAACCTGTATCTGCAAATACATTTAACATGTTGGATGATCCTTGACCCTTGGAGGTAGCGCAGAAGCTACATATCTCTGGTCCAATGGTGCGCTGCAGGCGCTGCACTGTATCTGGTTAAAGGGTTTACTGCCAATGCTTTCTAGAGTCGCGTGCAGTTAACCAGATAAAGGAGTGTACAAAAGACACTCGAGTAAGGCACTTTAGGACCTAGGATATCCTTCCCCTCTTTCAGCGAACTGAAGGGGTCTTAATGTGCATCCATACGACCAGTAGGTGTATTAGTGGATTGCGATTATCGATGTTTCTTCATCAACTGGATGATAATTTCATCTTCTGGATGATAATTCATCTGCTGGATGGTTATTCATCTGCTGGATGATTATTCATCTTCTGGATGATGGTTTCATCTCCGAGATGATAGTTTCATCTTCAGGATAATGGTTTCATCTTCAGGATGATTATTCATCTTTAGGATGATGGTTTCATCTTCAGGATGATAGTTTCATCTTCAGGATGGTAATTCGTAAGGGTATGTTGTCACATCATTCATAGCAACATATCCTAAAATTTTCTTTGCCAATCACATGGTTTTCGCAACCATGACTAGGGAGCCTGATGCATCAGTTTAAATAATTTTGTAAGTGAGTTAAGCTCACTTACATGGTTACTTCCTGGTTTCTGCGAAATAAACTTCAATGCTATAGCGTTTTGCTTATAGCATACGATTTTATGAATTTATACAATACTCGGTAACCCACAGGTTTGATATCTTTTGATATCAGGACTTCAGGTCCAAACACTTCACATTTCATAAGTGAGTCCAGCTCAACTTATTATTACCTCGTTCCATATAATCTGGCCACGTCTCTGCGTTTGCTTCAGGAAACAGAGATTGGGAACGATATCTATGGCAAAATGAAATGTGAGTAATTGTCGACAAGTGTGTTTTACCCAAATGCCTCTCCATGTACGTACATTATTCAATTTATTCCAGATTCATCTCTTCTGGAGGTTCTGGAAAGAGAGAGGATATGGAGATGAGCTCACTTTCCTGTGGTGGTATTGTTTTAGGGTCTCCAGGAGTTATTTCTCTCTTTGGAGCCTCGTGGTATGTCCTCTCATCTATTGAGGATATCCACTTCTGCTACTGGTGGATTGCTTCCATTATATTTGGTATGTTAATCCTAGCTGGATTTTTAGTAGCAGGGATGTGTGAATTTGATATTATTTATATTATCAGTAGCTATGTCTGATAACTGTTTAATAGTTTCATGAGTGTGGATCTTCAGGATCTTATCACAATTCATGATAATCAGATTATAGGTATTAATGTTTTTAAATGGTCAAATTGAGCTTCAGGCTCATGGATGATTATAGTATTTTTGTTGAACCTAATGCTGGGGAATCAAAGTTATGAGGGATCTTCATGATCTCATCAAGTCTTTAAAAGAGGGCACATCAATGCACGTCTTAGAAGAAGTGATTTTAAATGCATCCCCTGTTCAGAGTGCTCAGAATCTATTTATCTGGGGTAATTACTTCCGATAAATAGTTCTGTGTTTTGATGGTCTATATTGGTAATATGTGGATGTATACACATCATGGCACAATCGATAAGATGTACTCTAAACGCTTTCCCCATTAGGGGTTCTCAGAAACTGTTTATATGAGGTGATCAGGCTCATATAAATAGGTTTTAAGGAGGCGTTTTGATGGTTTGCATTGTAATTGCATCTTCCTACATGGTCACCTACAACTGAATTTTTAATAGATAAGTAATCCGTTTAAATCATTTTAATGATTTACATATAACCCGTTTCTGGGTGTGAACACAAAACTTCAGGGTGTTCAATTTTCTTTCAGTTGTTAAATATAATTGATTCCCAGTGTTATCAAAAAAAATCTGCAATAAGCTTGACTTCAGCGAAGTGGAGCATAGAACTGGGGATATGAACCCGTCAAGGCACGATCTATAAGATGTGCAGTAATGCCCCCCCGTTTGGGGAGCTCGGAATATATTCATCCATGATGGTTAATCCCGATGAATAAGTTCCACTGTGGCATTTTTGAGGGTGGTATGAGGGTAAGTAAAAGCCCAACCAATATCCCAGTAAGCTAATATGTCCGTTGTGATTAATAATAATCTAGACTGCGGTTGGATAACAAGGTTTGATAATGACCATTTTTAGAGGATATATGAATGAGTACTCTAAGATACATCATCAGCCATATGTAGGGAGTGTGTGAGTCCACTTTTATCCCTCAAATACTCTCAAGAGGCCTAAAGGTCACATTCTTCTAATGATGATAGTGTATCATCTTAAATTTGTTTGAGGAAGTAAGGAGAGTCAATGTCCACGTCAATGGAGATGATCTCGTAATCATTTTTCTCTTTTGAATGGGACAATGAAAGTTTCACCCTTTTTGAAGAATCTTCAGGTTCATCAAATTTACAGGATTGACTAATGATGTCTTGCATCATCAATCCAGGGTGACATCATTCCAACGTTGGTCGATTGTGGACACTTCTGGTGTTCCAAATTAATTCCTTTGTTCGAATTTATGTAGGACATTTGAAAGTCCATTAAAATGCTCAAGATAATTTTATCCGGTAATAGGTGAACTGTGTTCAAACTGTGAAGGATTACATCTTCACATTGACTATTATGCGGATTAAAGTTGGATAAAGCTTCAGGCTTTATTAGTTTCTTGAGTCATTAGGGATTTCGTTTTGACGAATATCCATCGAAACTTTATAAGTTTCAGAGAGTAAATGGCATCCTCATTTTAGGAGTATTCAGGATAACAAATCATTCACAGTAAAATAAAATGTGTAAAAAGCATGAAATCAATAATAAATATTGTGGTAATGCATTTAAACACATATATACTGCAAGAGAATACTACTGATAATTATGTTACAGCAACAAAGTTCATAGTATGATGTGTGCTCTAGAAAACATATGTCCACAATTGTGCTCATTTTAGACTTATATTATGACAACAAATCAAATTTTTTTTCAAAGTTTATTTGTCCTCGGGGAGTAGCTAAATATACATAAGGTCAATTGACTTTCGTCGTTTAGACTGTATATGTATATATATTTATATGGCATAAGTTAATGCCCATTCAAGTTGCAAAAAGCATTATGGGTCTTATCAGAACTTCTGGTCTGATATTGGGTTGCCGTTGCATACTCCATGTCGAGGTATATCATATCTTCTCTTTCTCATTTTATTCAAGACTTCCCCTGTTTTCAGTCTTCCTTATTGTCGTTTATAAGGAAGAATGAATATTGGTCTTATGAAGTAGACATTTTCAAGGGAAATAAGTTAGTTTCTATATTTCCACTTTTATAATTTATGAGAGACTTTTAAAAGTCGACTTGAATGCTTAATTATGGTCTGCAGGCCATTTTTATTGAGTGATTCAAGTATTGTGTGGATATAGAATCATGCTCAAGGGGAAACAAATACGTGGGTACGAAATTTATAATTTCTCACTTATCTATTAAGACATGACTTCTGGCGTGCGCTTAAAATTAAGGCTAGATTAAAGAATCATACCTTGTAAAGTGAGATTACTCTAAAAGAGTTTAGCGGTGTTATGACAACTGCTGGTGTCAATATTGGTTTATATAAACCATAAATCTGAGAGATTTATTTTACCGCAAAATGCGCAAATCTAAGAAAAATCGCATAAATGGTTTTAGCATAATTCATCATATTTGTTAATTTTTATTTGATCAAAAGGGTGTTGACTTTTGATTTGATTTTGAACTTCAGGTTCATTTTGTCAAAGTGGATATGATGTTAAATTTTTTGAAATCATGATTGGTTGTTGTCATAAAGTATTGTCATATCATGAGCATGAGCATGAGCATGGGATGATCATATAAGAGTGCAAAATGCAACAATTAATGATTTATCATAAACATAATATGAAGCTTGCAAGCTAAAATTTATGCTCAATAAAATAGTTGAAAGAAACTAAATTATCATTGCAAATAAATCAAGCATGTGAGCTTAAGAATGTATGCTCAGCTAACATGAATTGAAACATATACACATGTTATTTATATTTTGCAGGTATATGAATAATTTTATCTCAGACATATATTTATGCTACAAGCATTAAAAATATATCATATAGATTTTAGCATGCTAAATAAAATGTTCATCACAGAACATTAAATATGCGGCAAGCATATAATTTTCTACACATGCATTTATAGTGTTTAAGCATAAATTCATGCTAGAGGCAATAAAAATATACGACATCCCATCGCAGAGAAATGCAGCAGGCATTTATTTTCATCGCAGACAATTAATCATCATAGGCAATTTATAATGGAAAAGAAAATTTTTCGTTTAATAATTATTGGACCACTGGGCAACGTCATACACCGTTAGGTTAGTTAACTAACGGCAGAGCGGTCGCAGGATCTTCCTAATTATTAAACATATAATAATCAATTATTCCAAAAAATGCGATGATTTATAAAGTATGTAATTAATCAGATTTCAACGAAGAAGATATTAATTAAATCTGAAAAAGAACTTGTAAAAACGAAGTTTTTTGGGGAAAACCCCTAGTTAGGGTATTCGAAGGCGATCGTTCGTGCGGGCCCGTGCGGGCGGAAAAGTTTTGCACCGTAGGGACCGTCGCTTCAGGCGGCTAGGATTTCACCGCGCGCGTCGCTGCAACAGGCGGCTAGGGTTTCGTGTCTCATGCGCATGGGGAGGGGGGATTTGCCGCTGCCGCTTCGGGCGGCGGCGTCTGCCGCCCGAGCCGCCGACCGAAGTGGCGGCGGCGGCTTCTGTCGCGTCGGGCGACAGCGCCTGCTGCCACCCGAGGCGGCAGCGGCGTCTGCCGTGTCGGGCGGCAGCGGCGTCTGCTGCCCGAGGGCGGCAGGGCCTGCTGCCTCCGTAGACGGCAGCGGAGTCTGCCGCCCGAGGGCGACATCGGCATCTACCGCATCGGGCGGCAGCGGTGTCTGCCACTTCGGGCGGCAGACCTGCAGCCGGAGGCGGCAGTCGCACGCTGCCGCTTTAGGCGGCGGGAAAATCGCGAGGGGGAGGGTTTTCGCGTGCGCGGCCAGCGGCCGCGCAACGACAATGAAATCTCTCTATGGATTGAAAATTTTTTGGGGAAGAAGACGGTAAAAACATGATTTTTATTAGAAAAAAATCTATTTTTAGTCTTCAAAACAGCGTTTTTCATCGTAAAAATTTGATTTTTAGAGATAAAAACGTCGATTTATCATTTAAAAGGTTGATTTATCATGTAGATCTGAAATTAAAATTTTTATCTTATACCAACCAAAAAATGATCCAATCGTATGCACATAAAAATTTAGATCTAGGGAATAAAAATTACCTCTAGATCCTACCCGTCGGATCTAGCGACGTTCGGTGAAGGAAGCCCGTTCGTGTCGCGTTCGTCCGTCGGCAGAGGTTCGGCTCAGCTTCGAGCGTGCTGATAACGTGTTGTAAACTTGGCAGCTACGAAACCCGTAGCCCTGTATTTATAGAAGTAAGGCTACATAATGGGTAGATACCCAATACACAGATGGACCTCCAAAAGCACGTTTATAACAAGAAAAAAATTCCAAGTGTATAATTCAAAAGGGAGTTGCTATTAGCACAGACGGGTAGAAAAACATTTTGAATAATAATGATTTATCATTATTATCATTTTTGGATTATGGCCTGATAGTTATAACTGTTGGAACTTATCCAATAAGTTGGATCTTAATCCAACGTTGGGCTAATATGCGGTGAATAATTATATAAGTGCTACGTTGTCATATTAAGCCCAATATATTAGTGATCTAATTTTAATTAATTAAATGGGCTAAATGAGTTAAATAGGTTATGGGGCCTTTATGTGTAGAGACTATTGGGCTTCAACTCGTTGATGGGCCGAGTTGAAAACCATAGGGCTATGGAGGCTAGCCTATAAATATTTGCGGTCATGGTACCCAAAATACACGAACAAAGTTGAGCCGTCTTTTCTACGTCCCGTCGCTAGGAGAAAAACCAATGAGAAAGCTAAAGGGATTCTCCAACGGTTGATTCGTGCTATTCTGGAAGATAATCCACTGCGTCATCCAGATTGTCAATCCGATGGATTCAGGTACGATTCCTATCAGAGAAGGTAATGATTTAAGGTTCCGCATGTTCTTTATCTAGATCTGTGTTGTATGGCTTAAACGCACATCTAGATCTTTAGTTTCTACAAGTGATATCAGAGCCTGCATGCTGTGGATCTTAAATTTTCTGCATGCTCGTTATAGATCTAATAAAAATCCGATTTTTAATCTGTTTTATATTCGGATCTGTGCAAAAAAAATTTGGTTTTTTGATTAATTTTTTCCAACAAAAAAACTGTTTTTTACAAACCCTAGATCGGGGGCGGCCCGCCGGCCGCTGCCCGACACAGCAAAAGAGGGGCAGCTTTGCCGCCCCCGTCGAAAGATCGGCGCCGGCACCCGTCGGAAGATCGGCGCCGGCGATGCCGACGTCGACACAGATCAGAAAGGGGCGGCAAAGCCGCCCCTATAGGTTGAACGGAGGGAAAAGGGGGGGCCGGCTTCAAGCCGCCCCCTCCGGTGGAATCAAGGACGAAAAGGGGCGGCGTTAGGTTTCAGAGGGGGCCGGCGTGAGCCGCCCTCAGAGGGATTTTCCGGCAAAGGGGGGGCTGATGCCCATCCGCCCCCTTTGCGATTCGACACAGGCCCCCTATTGGGGGGCCTGTTGCTTCCGATACGGGGAAGGGGGTGGCGGTTGGCCGCCCCCATTCAGCCCCGACAGGCCGGGGAGGGACAGGCGCTCTGCCGCCCTCCCCTTCGATCAAAACCATAGCGCCCTTAGGCGCCTGCGCGCTGCGGTAAAGGGGCGGTGTTTGCTGCCCCTGTTCACAAAGAGGCGCCTGCTCGATGAGGAAAGGGGCGGCAAACGCCGTCCTTGTCAGGTTGGGCCGGCGCCGACACCCCCCATGACGGCGCCGGAGGAAAGGAAAGGGGGCCGGCGGCGGCCGGCCCCCTATTGAGCCAAAATTCTGCTTGGGTTTCTAACCCTAGCAGACTTTGGGCCATATTGGGCCCATTCAAATTATTTTTCAAAATAATTCTTTAATTTTTAGTATATGGGCTCTTATTTTGGGCCTGTTTTGGCCACTACACAATTTTGGGCTTAAATTGAATATTTGGGTGAATTTGAACCCTATTTTTGGGGCTATTCTTATTCTCTTTTGAAGCCCTATTTTGGATACATTAATGCACTGATAATTAGAGGAAATAAAAGGCCATCTTGTGTATATTTCCTCATTTGGTTTTATTTGTGCGTTAAATTTAAGTTCATTCCGATTTTAATTCTTTAGGCAAAATTCAGTTAAATAATTTTTTGTGAAATTCCATCAAAGTGGGTTCCACTATTAAAATTGTTATTATTTCGGAATTTAAACGGATTAAAATGCATACATAGTATGATTAGTTGCCTAAATGAATTTTAATTGGATCATAGGAGTAAATTAAAGTTTTTCATCTATATTTATCCTTGTTAAGAAATTTGGTATTAATTGTGCTATGATAAATTCAAATTTTGCTGTATTTATTTTGGAGTGACTTAGTGTACTCATCATCCCGCCAAAGTGGGCTCTGTTGTTTGCATCATTTCATTTCTTAAATACAAAAGGAATTTTGTGTGCATATTTTATTCATGAATGGTACATCGGCCCAAAGGCAGATTATCGTTCTATGCTAATTTATCCACACCTGTAGCAATAAATAAGTGATGATTGTTGAAACTTATGCATGCAATTTTCATTCGGCCCAAAGGAAGTTTTAATCTTGGCATGCTAATTATTGTCTTTATTTGATTGCTGCGACAAGATATCATTTGCTAGTTAATAGATTATCCAAAGATAAATGTTAAGCTAGTTGAGGATATCTTGAGATGGGAACATGCAAATTAGAATTTACAATTTTGCTTCACAAATTAATACTTATGTTAGCATGTTTGTCTATGTTTATTGTCCTATTTTTCAGCTGCTACTCCCGCAAATATTACTCCTAGCGTAAACTCAATTCCGGTGCTTAATGGCACGAATTTTAAATCCTGGAAAGAGAACTTACTTATAGTTCTTGGGATACTGGATCTGGACCTTGCGATTAGAACTGACTGTCCCCCACTTACTGCAGAAAAGAGTACCTCTGAGGAAAAGAGGGAGTTTGAGAAGTGGGAAAAGTATAATCGCATGTGTGTCATGATCATGAAGAGAGCCATCCCTGAAGCTTTTCAGGGCTCTAAGTTTGATTCAATCACGACAGCGAAAGGTTTCCTAACAGATATTGAGAAAAGGTTTGTCAGAAACGAAAAGGCAGAAATTGGTCCGATTCTGACAAGCCTGATCTTAATGAAGTATAAAGAGAAAGGCAACATAAGGGAATATATTCTGGAACAGTCCCATCGTGCTTCAAGGTTGAAAGCACTTAAGCTTGACCTCTCTGAGGACCTGCTTGTGCATTTGGTTTTAATATCCCTTCCTGCACAGTACAATCAGTTTAAGGTGAGCTATAACTGCCAGAAAGAGACTTAATCTCTGAATGAGCTCATCTCGCACTGTGTACAGGAAGAGGACAGACTGAAGCAGGATAAGACTGAAAGTGCAAATGTTGCCTTTGCCCCTAAAGACAATAAAAGGAAAAAGGAAAATGCAGTTGCAGTTACAGCCCCACCTAGGAAACAACAAAAGGAGCATGTAAAGGCTATAAAGAAAGATAGGTGTTTCTTTTGTGGTGCTGAAGGGCATGTGAAGAAGCAGTGCACTAATTACCACGCTTGGCGTGCTAAGAAAGGTACGCTTCTTAATTTGGTTTGTTCAGAAGTTAATTTAACTTCTGCACCTGTAGACATTTGGTGGTTAGACTCTGGTGCAACTACTAACATCAGTGTGTCTATGCAGGGCTGCCTGAATTGTCGAAAGCCAAATGATGCTGAAAGATTCATCTTTGTGGGCGATGGCAGAAAGGCGAGGGTTGCTGCAATTAGGGATTTCAGATTATCTTTAAGAACTGGAAACCATTTGGATTTGTTTGAGACATTTATTGTACCGTCTTTTAGACGAAACTTTATTTCTATTTCTGCATTGGACAAATCAGATTATTGTTGTTCTTTTGTGAATGGAAAATTCAGTTTGTCTCTCAATTCCATATTTATTGGTTCTGGTTATTTGTCTGAGAATGATAATCTGTATATGCTTGATACAATTGCTAGAGCTGAAACCTTGCATGTGGGTACACAAGTTTTAAAGCGTAAATTAACTGATGAGAATTCAGGTTCGTTATGGCACAAGAGATTAGGTCACATCTCCAAAAGGAGAATTGAGATACTTGTGTCAAACGATATTCTCAAACCTTTATATTTTTCAGATTTTGATATCTGCATTAATTGTATAAAGGGAAAACAAACTAATAAAAGGAGATTTGAAGCCAAAAGGTCAAGTGAAGTCTTAGAACTTATACATACGGATATTTACGGACCATTCCCTTCGGTTGCATGGAATTGTCAGCAATATTTTATAACGTTCATAGAAGACTATTCAAGATATGGCTACATTTAGCTCATACATGAAAAATCTCAGTCTTTGGACACGTTCAAAAATTTTAAGGCCGAAGTTGAACTCCAACTAGGCAAGATGATTAAAACTATCAGGTCTGACCGTGATGGTTAATACTACGGCAGCTATGATGGTTCAGGTGAACAATGTCCAGGACCATTTGCTAAATTCCTAGAGGAATGCGGTATTGTCCCACAGTACACCATGCGGGTTCGCCCACTATGAATGGTGTAGCTGAAAGACGAAACAGAACACTTAAGGACTTGGTAAGAAGTATGATTAGTCATTCTACTTTACTAGAAAGCCTCTGCGGAGAAGCATTGAAAACTACAGCTGACATCCTTAATCGGGTCCCAACTAAAGCAACTAATAAAACATCGTATGAGCTTTGGACGGGCAAACCACCTAGTCTAAAGCATATGCACATATGGGGATGCCCAGTTGAGGCAAAGCCTTATAGGCCTGCTGAAAAGAAGCTGGACACACGGATAATTAGTTGCTATTTCATTGGGTATGCTGAAAGATCAAGGGGTTACAAATTTTACGATCCCACAAATAAGAATATTTTTAAGACTGGAAATGCCAGATTCCTTGAGGATACCGGGTTTGCTGGGGGAGATTTAGGAAGAGACATTTTTTTCGAAGAGGAATATGTAGATATTCCCACAGGTGATCTTGTTATTCATCAGGATTCTATTCCTGTTATAGAATAAGACACAAATATTCAAGACAATGTTGTTGCTCCTCCCATTCAGGAAGAACAAACCCTTGCACCTCAAGAAATATTGCCATTAAGGAGATCCATTATGGAGAGGAGAAGTGCAATATCAAGTGACTACATTGCATATCTCCAAGAACACGAAGTTGATATTGGTGTGATGGAAGATGATCCAATCAACTTCCATCAAGCCAAAAATGGTTTTAACTCTCTAAAATGGATAGATGCCATGAATGAGGAAATAAAGTCGATGAAGGACAATGATGTTTGGGATCTTGTCCAATTACCTAAAGATGTGAGGCCCATTAGTTGCAAATGGATATTTAAAACCTAGATGGATTCAAAAGGTAATGTGGAAAGATATAAGGCATGTCTTGTCACTAAGGGCTTTACTCAAAAGGAAGGCATTGATTATAATGAGAATTTCTCTCCGGTTTCCACGAAAGACTCATTCAGGATAATAATGGCATTAGTGGCTCATTTCAACCTTGAGTTACATCAGATGGATGTTAAAACATCGTTCCTTAACGGGGACATTGATCAGGAAATTTATATGGTGCAACCAGAAAACTATGTGTCGAGAGACCCAAAGAATATGGTTTGCAAACTTAAGAAATCCATCTATGGACTCAAACAGGCATCTCGGCAATGATATTTTAAGTTTCATCAAGTTAGCATCTCATTTGGCTTCGAGATGAATTTGGTTGATGAATGTATATACCATAAGTTATATGGGAGTAAATTTGAGTTTCTGGTTTTATATGTCGATGACATTTTACTTGCCAGTAACAATGAAGGCTTATTGCATGAAACCAAGAACTTTCTTGCTAAGAACTTTAAGATGAAAGATCTTGGTGATGCATCTTTTGTATTGGGAATTCAAATACATCGAGATCGTTCTCGAGGTATACTTGGATTATCACAAAAGGCCTACATTGAAAAGGTTCTGCAAAGATTTGGCATGTAAAGTTGTAAACCAGGTGATACCCCGGTATCTAAGGGAGACAAGTTTGGTCTCAATCAGTGCCCTGAAAGTGAAATTGAGATAGCACAGATGAAGGATATTCCTTATTCTTCAGCAGTAGGGAGTATCATGTATGCTCAAGTATGTACACGTCCAGACTTGGTGTACATTACATGAATGCTTGGCAGATACTTAGCAATCTAGGATTGGACCATTGGAAAACAGCCAAAAGGGTCTTACGGTACTTACAGAGGACAAAGGGATACATGCTTGTATATCAAAGGTAGGAAAAGCTTGAGATCGTTGGATATACCGAATCTGATTTTGCTGGATGTAAAGACAACATGAAATCTACTACAGGCTATGTTTATACATTAGCAGAAGGCGCCATTTCTTGGAAGAGTGCTAAACAAACTATTATAGTTTCTTCCACTATGGCTGCAGAATTCATTTCTTGTCATGAAGCATCCAATCATGGTCTATGGCTACGGAATTTTGTCACAGGGCTGCGAATTGTAGATGGCATTGAAAGGCCACTCAGATTATTTTGTGACAATATGTCTGCAGTAGCATTTGCCACTAACAACAGGAGTTCGGTGAAATCAAAGCATATTGATATCAAGTTCCTGATTGTTAAAAAGAGAGTTGGAAATAAACAGTTGTCTATAGAGCACATTGGTACAAACTCAAACATTGCGGATCCGCTTACTAAGGGACTGCCACACAAAATGTTTCATGGGCATGTTGCTCATATAGGTGTTATGTCATCTGAAGATATTCAGTTTTAGTGGGAGTTTGTAATTTTGTAGTGCTTCTGTTTTTAACAACATTTCAGCCTTCAGTTATGCATATTTGGTTTATGGTTTATTTCTGCAGAAATAAAGTTCAGTTTTTAGGTTGGCTTCATATTTCAACACTATGTTTATAAATGCGTAGGAAAATATGTGTTTATGTTTTGATCTCACTAAGGTTAAGGAGGATCAGTTGGAAATATACATGTTAGATCACATTACATGTAATATCCATGCTACACATCCACTTCATAATCCATGTCATTCTTTTATATTAGCACGTGACCACTGATGGGTTGAGCTGCAATTGTTGCAACGAAGATCTCTTTGATCCCGGCTAATATAATTGATGGACCGGATTGGTTTTTTGACTCATTAAAGAAATGACAGTTAGTTAAGACCTTATTTGGTTGTATGCACTATGAAATATAATTATAAAGTTTAGCATATATCCCAAGTGGGAGATTGTTGGAACTTATCCAACAAGTTGGATCTTAATCCAACGTTGGGCTAATATGCGGTGAATAATTATATAAGTGCTACGCTGTCATATTAAGCCCAATATATTAGTGATCTGGTTTTAATTAATTAAATGGGCTAAATCAGTTAAATAGGTTGTGGGGCCTTTATGTGTAGAGATTATTGGGCTTCAACTCGTTGATGGGCCGAGTTGGAAACCCTAGGGATATGGAGGCTAACCTATAAATACTCGCGGTCATAGTCCCCGAAATACACGAACAAAGTTGAGCTGTCTTTTCTTCGTCCCGTCGCTAGGAGAGAAACCAAGGAGAAAGCTAAAGGGATTCTCCAACGGTTGATTCGTGCTATTCTGGAAGATCATCCGCTGCGTCATCCAGATCGTCAACCCGATGGATTCAGGTACGATTCCTATCAGAGAAGGTAATGATTTAAGGTTCCGCATGTTCTTTATCTAGATCTGTGTTTTATGGCTTAAACGCACATCTAGATCTTTAGTTTCTACAATAACTTCTTGGGAGTTATAAGCACCAGATTGAACCGGTAATATATAAATAGGCCTCTCCCTACAATCCATCATAATTGTGTACGTAAGTTTACAGGGATCAAGGTAGATAAATCTATTTAATTAACTAAGTAACAATGTCGTCCAACCCAGATGAAGATTATAAATTTCTAAGATCCTATATTCATTTAATGTTCCTGCTTCATGACTTAATAATGTTTACATTTGGTATTGGAGCCATAGATTGTGAAATTTATAATTTTTTCCAAAAACAATTAAAGATGCACGGTCGGCAGTGGTATTTGATCCCTCACCGTTTGCATAAATATATCGCCTTAGGCCAACACGCCACTATTCTTCACCACTGTTAACCTCAAGACCATCAAAGCCAAATGCGACACTTTAAAACTAAATTTATGCTTTATATAATTACTAGTCATAATCCGTGCCAGCGGGCACGGTTCATTTAAGATTTTCCCACGCAAAATATTTGTTCACCAAAAAATTATTTCCACAGCCAAAATTGCACGGAATAACAAATTAGCGCAAAAATATTTAGCGGCACGGACGCCTTCGACGTGGACGCATTCGACGCATGCGTCTTCGATACATAACAACAATTTTCGCACGGATGCCTTCGGCGTGAAACAACAAATTCGACGCAGCACTTTCGGCGCGGAACAACAAATTCGGCGCTGGCGCCTTCGGCACGGAACAACAAATTCGGCATAGAACAACAAATTATTTCCCTCCGCGAAATCGTTGTTCCCCAAAAAATTATTTCCACAATCAAAATTACGCTGCGCCTTCGACACAGAACAACAAATTCGGCGTAGAACAACAAATTAGCGTAAAAATTCGGCGTGGAACAACAAATTAGCGTAAAAAATTTTACAGGGCGACTTCAGCCACGGTTCATTTAATATATCCCCTCAAAATAATTGTTCTCCCAAGAAATTATTTCCCCCTCCAAAATTTAAATGAACAAAAATTTAGCTTCGACGCAGTGCCGAAGGGGCCCGGTGTTTTTCCTCTATGCACTGTGTGCACGGGTTATTTCTAGTATATGTATAAAATAAAACAGGTTGGATCCGGCTCGATCCAGGTTAACGGGTCAAACCCACATCTGATCTGGATGTTTATCCAGATCATCCGTGTTAACGGGTCAACCTGATCCGTTTTACCCCTACTCATAACTCGTGCCCGTGTGCACGGTTCACTTAAGATTTCCCCGGCACAATCTTTGTTCTCCAAAAAACTATTTCCATAGCAAAAATTATTTAAAAACAACAGAATAGTGTAAAGATATTTAGCGGCACGGGCGCCTTCGGCGTGAAACAACAAATTCGGCACAGGCGTCTTCGACACAAAACAACAAATTTGGCGCAGACGCCTTAGGCACGAAACAACAAATTAGCGTAAAAAACTTTAGCGGGCGCCTTTGGCGCGGGAAATTATTCTCATCATCTTGTCGAAGAGACGACAGGCCCCGCGTTGAGGAGAGATCATTCAATCTAGAGCAACATTCGATCTACAACATTAAATGCAAGTTAAAGTTTTTATTCCAAATGCATTAAATGCGTGCACTCTGCTATTCCCCAGAAACTTTCATTCCTCAGAAACTTTCACTTTCCAGAAAGTTTCATTTCCCTAGAAATATTTTTCCCACCAAAACTTTCCACAAAATCTCATCTCAACCATTTATTCCTAAATATGAAATCCAAGCCGTCTTTCTATCAACCTGTTTCTCCTAGTCAGCTTGTCTTAGTCAGCCCTAGGATTGAAAAACAGTTGTCAAATGTAATATAGATTGTTGGAATTGTGTGCCCAGATTGTAACATAATTATTTTAGTTTATGTCATTAGTTTCGGTCATAATGCTGCATTTGGTTGACACTTAATTATTTCCATTAATTCTTTGATGACCATTGATATTCAAATGCAGAGTTAATTGTAACATTTAATTCATTTCGCATGTGGTTAATTAAGTTGTGTATTTAATTAAATTGCAATTAAATAAAGGGTATATATGTTAACTTATGCCCTTTTAATGTTCAGACTGTGGGCCTTGCCCTCTGCTGTTTGCTTTTCATCGGCTCGCACTTGGGCTTTGCCTCTGCCACGTTTCTGTGCGGCCATGTGCGGCTATGACTACGTATGCCCACATAAAATAAACATAATTATATAATTATTTGATGCTGAAGCTGAAGTATATGGGCTTTAGGCTCTTTCTTTGATCAGCCTTGGCCTGTTGGCTTTGCATTTTTCAGTGGAAACAATAGGCCCAAATAATGAAACATAGGCTACAGGGACACATCAGTGGGCCTAAATTAAATGTTTAATTATGTTTTGGATAATGTTTTGATTAACTTGATTAAATGTTTTGGAGGTAAATTATTAGGGGCACTTGTACTTTATGAATAGTTTAGCCTTACTATTTTGACGAGCCAGTAAATCTCATTTTTGTTTGATGAGAAAACTTAATAATATACATAAAATAAAAGAATTCTCACCATGATTAGCAAAGTTTTAATATTGAGAATTGAATTTGTTTTATATTGTATGTATTATATTTGAGGAATTTAGGTACACCAAAGTGACCAAAATTCAATATGTTTATTTATAGTTGTTTATTCATGCCACTAAGGAAATTAAATGCAAAGTAAGTGTTTTTCATTGATTGATGGAGTTTAAAATTTCCCAAAGGTAATCAAATTTTCCAATGATCGATGGACAAGAATGAAAACTTGGACTTCTTAAATTAGATATATTTTGATTATACAAATATATCATATATACCTTTTTGAGATGCTCAATTTTTTATGAATAATTTTATGCTATTTTCTTATGACAATACGTTGTAGAATTTTTCCAAAGAAAAACTACAATATATTGGAATATGTGTTTTAAGTATTTTATGATATATATATAATTTTTGTAGCTGGTACCCTTCATTCACAAGCCTTATCCGTAACCATATTTTATGGCTTGAACTTTTCTGAATGTAGTGAGCAAGTCAAGTTTCACTTAGGTGTCTTGGATCTTGACTTAGCTTTATTTGAGGAAAACCTGTTGTTATCACAGATGACATCACTTAGGATGATGAGTTCAAAATGAAGTGTTGGGAATGGTCTAATATGTTAAGCTTGATGTTTATGCGAATGACCGTGGGAAATAACATTAAGACCACAATACCACAAACTGAAAAAGCAAGTGAATATCTTAAGCTTGTGGAAGAACACTTTTGTTCTGTGGATAAATCTCTTGTTGGTGCATTAATGTCTCAACTTACGTCCATGAAATTCAATGGGACTAAGAGCATGCAAGAACATATCATTGAAATGACAAACATTGCAGCAAGACTTAAGTCATTAGGTATGCAGTGGATAATTCCTTTCTCGTTTAGTTTATACTGAATTCATTACCTTCTGAGTATGGAGCTTTCTAAATAAATTATAACACTATAAATGATAAGTGGGATATTAATGAATTAACTGAAAAGCTCATTCAGAGGCAAATAGGTTAAAGAACTTGGGAGGACACTTCATTAACCTAAACACTCATGGAACTACAAAATTGCTCAAGCCAAAATGTAAGAAATTGAAGAAAAAAGGATCCTATAAAGGTGAACATTCTGGAAGGAAGGAACATTCTGGAAAGAAGGAACATTATGCAAATAGGCGTCGTTTCTGCAAAAAGGAAGGACATTGGCAGAAGGATTGCCTTAAACGTAAGGCAGATTTGAAAAGAAAGGTACATTAGAATGTTATGTATGTACATTTGAATCTAATTTGATTAATGTTCCTTCTAATTCTTGGTGGCTTGATTCTGGAGCTACTACTCATATATGCAATATGATGCAGGGATTCCGTTCGATCTAAACCACAAACCTCAGTAAGAATTATTTATTTATAGGAAATCGAATGAAGGCTCCTATTGAAGGCATATGAACTTATCGTCTAGTCCTTGATACTGGGTATCAATTGGACTTAAGTATAACTATTTATGTTCCTACAATTACAAGGAATCTTGTTTCCCTTCTGAAGTTGGATTTATGTGGTTATAAATTTAAATTTGAACATGGTTGTTTTAATTTTTACAATCATGTTAAACTTGTTGGTTCAGGTGTACTTATTGATGGATTGTATGAGTTGAAGCTTAATAATGAATTTTTTGAATCCTTGTTGAATGTAAATCATATTATGAATATTAAGAGTAGAATGCATAATGAAAATTCTGCATTCTTGTGGCATAAACGATTAGGTCATATATATAAGGAAAGGCTACAGAGATTGGTAAGGAGTGAAATTCTTCCCAATCTAAATTTTATTGATTTTGGGTTATGCATAGATTGCATTAAGGGGAAGCAAACTAAGCATAACTAGAAAGTATACACAAGAAGTACTAAGCTCCTTGAAGTAATACACACTGACATATGTGGACCTTTTGATGCTCCATCTTTTGATGGATAGAAATATTTTATCACTTTTATTGATGATTTTTCACGTTATGGTTATGTCTACTCACTAAAGGAAAAATCTCAAGCAATTAATGCTTTTGAGAAATATATAAATGAAGTTGAAAGGCAATTAGACATGAAAGTAAAAATCATAAGATCTGATAGAGGTGGTGAATATTATGGAAAACATGATGAAATGGGTCAATGTCCTGATCCATTTGCAAAATTTCTTCAAGAACGTGGTATTTGTGCACAATACACTATGCTATACACACTACGACAAAATGGTTTGGCTGAAAGGCGTAACCGAACATTGATGGATATGGTTAGAAGTATGATAAGTAACTCTTCTTTACCCAAATTCTTGTGGATGTATGCATTGAAAACATCAATGTATCTACTAAATAGGGTTCCTAGTAAAGCTGTCCCTACAACTCCTTTTGAGTTATGGACAGGTAGGAAACCTAGTTTAAGGCACCTACATGTTTGGGGTTGTCCAGTAGAAGCAACAATCAATAATCCACATGTAAAGAAGTTAGATTCTCGAATGATTAGTGGGTATTTTATAGGTTACCCAGAGAAATCAAAAGGGTATATATTTTACTGTCCTAATCATAACCCTAAAATTATGGAAACCGGTGTTGCAAAATTCCTTGAGAATGAAAGGGTTAGTGGGAGCATGGAACAACATGATATGGACGTAAAGGAAATTAAGATGAATATTCCTTTATCAGTAAATTTCCCTCGACCCATGTCCATAAGTGTTCCATCTTCTATAGCTGTTTCAAGTGTTGTTCCAAATTTTGTATCAAGTCTAGGCAATAATGAACAAAACTATAATGATGATACACATATGGAAGAAAGTAACTCACAAATGTTTGAAACAAATATACCTTTGAGGAGATCTCAAAGAGTAAGGAAACCTGCTATTCCTAACGATTATGAAATATATTTGCAAGAAACAGATATTGGAATAAATAATGATCCAGTTTCATTTACTGAAGCTATTGACAGTAATGAGTCATAAAAATGGATTGATGCCATGAAAGATGAGTTAAAATCCATGGACGATAACCAAGTCTGGGATATCGTTGATTTACCAAAGGGTGTGAAGCAAGTCGGCTGTAAGTGGGTTTTCAAAACCAAGTGTGACTCTAATGGTAATATTGAACGATACAAAGCAAGACTTATTGCCAAAGGTTTTAATCAAAAGGATGTCATAGACTATAAAGAGACATTTTCATCTGTCTCAAAGAAGGATTCATTACATATTTTTTTAGCTTTGGTGGCTCATTTTGGAACTGTCTTTCTAAATGGAGATTTTGAAGAAGAAGTTTATATGGACCAACCAGAAGGTTTTCCATTTGAAGGAGAAGGTCATAAAGTGTGTAAACTTAAAAAAAATCCATATATGGACTTAAACAAGCTTCTAGGCAATGGTACATTTGTAAGGGACCCTGCGGGGCTACACACACTAGAGGGGGGGAATAGTGTAATAGCAAGCAAAGTGCTTAATTAAAAGTTACTAAAATTAAAGCACAATACGCATCGGAATTTAAACAGAGTGCTCAACAACAATAATCGCAAACACAAGGATTTTCCCCTAGTTCCCCCAAAACTTGGGTACGTCCAGCCACACCAATATTCACTATATTCCCATACAGAGAAGTGAATATAATCTCACACAGATATACCTCACAGAGAGGATTTTATCCTACACAAGGACCTAACCAACCCTACACAGGGGTCAAACTCCCACACAGAGAATTATTAACTCCCATACAGAGAATTAGGGTTTGCCCTACACTAAGATACCAAACTCCCACAAAGAGAGTAACTCCCACAAAGAGAGTATCTAATTCCCACAAAGAGAATTAGGGGTATCACAAAGGTGAAACAAAATAACACTTACCTATGCCTTGATATGATCTTACCAATGCGATGAAGAAGGTATGCAAGTGAAACTCAAGTCCTTGAGATGAGGCTTTGATTGCACTTGATGATCTTTCTCTCTTCTAGGAATGAATCCTAACACTTCCCACTTGAGTGTATGAAATGAAGAGAAGAAAGATGTTCTCCAAGAAAGGAATGAGAATTAGATCCCTTGGATAATTTTCCTATGAGCTAGCTTCAATGCATGAAGAGAAATATGCTCATGAGAGGGAAATGGGAAAGATTAGGAGTGGCTATTGATTCTCAAAGATATTCAATATTAACCAAGAGTTCTAAATGAACTAAGCCAACTCCTATATATAGGAAGCCCAAAGGAACCCATAAAACCAGCCAAAACCCCAAAGGGAAGAAATCTGCAACGGCTAGATTTTGGCAGTTTACGGCACAGACAGTCGACTGATGAACATATGACAGTCGACTGTTCAACGGCTAGAAAAATCCCAACGGCTATAATCTGAGCCAGGACAGTCAACTGTAGACGACTACACAGGCGACTGTAAAACAGAGAGTCGACTGTATATCCTTCATCAGGCGACTGTTGCAGGGGATGGAATAAAACAGAGAGTTGAAACTTACTCCCAGTATGCATACATGCGACTGATGAACAAATGACAGTCGACTGTAAAATAGACAGGTGACTGTTCATCCTTCATCAGTCGACTGCTGCACGAGATGGAATAAAACAGAGAGAGATGCATATTTCGCACTTACGCCTTTCAGACGACTGATGGCCATTTCACAGGCGACTGTAAAAACTTCATCAGTCGACTGTCTTGCAATTGGGATGAAGCCGAGAAAATCAAGAAGCACACAGTCGACTGTCGACCAATTCACAGGCGACTGTAGAAATACATGCGATTATAAATTGAACATCAGTCGACTGATGTGAAAAGATCAAGAAGAGTCAATCAAAGGATGACTTAAGCAGTGCACCACAGTCAACTGTAGAAGGCACGACAGGCCACTGGGAATCACCAAATCGATTGTGAAACCTTCATCTGGCGACTGTTGGAGAGCCAGAGACTCCAATTGATTCTTTGGGCTAGATGAACCTATAGGGTTGGATTCTATGATAATCCTAAGGCTCACTAAGATGGTGAAATGCATATGCATGAGAGTATGACCATCTATCAAGGCTTTACAATAATCCTAGACTCAAAAAGAGAAATGTAAGTAATTGAAATTACTTGGATTACATATTGCATCTCCTAGAGTCTAAGTCTTCAAGCTCATGATACCTTGATGCTCTCCATCATCTCCAAGCTTTGGCACCCCTTGATGAGCTTCCCTTCATCAAGCTCCAAGCTTTGTCATTGCTCCTTTAGATGTCCATCCATCATGCTCCAAGCTTTGGCTTCATTAGGTGATCTTCATGACTTCATCCAAGCTTGAGCACACCATCACACTTGGAGGTCTTTAAGATATTCCTTGTAATATCCTCCAAGCACTATGCTTTGTCTCATCAACATATAATCATTAAGAAAAACTGAGACTAAAACATAAGATTGATTAGCACACTAACATAATGTATTGATCATCATCAAAATAACGTTAGTCTTGAACCCAAGAACTAACAATCTCCCCCCTTTTGATGATGACAATCCATTATGTCAAAATATAATAAACATTGAAATAAACAATGCGTGCTAACAAACTTTCCTAATCAATATGCAAATGTGCACAAAATAAAGACATATAAAGTACAAATCTTATTGATGGTTGTTATGCAAAAACATACCAACTGATAATAATGCATTAACAAGCATAAGGTATATGTTACATAACCTATTTCTCTCCCCCATTGGCATATCAAAAAGATGGGTAATAGCCAAATAGGAAACCAAGGACAATAGAAATAGCCATCTTATATGCACAAATATAATGTGAGTGAATACAATGTGCCATATGAATGGAAAAATAATGCTAGCAAGCAAAAATTCCATACTCCCCCATAATCATACAAAACATGCAAACATGGGAGTAATGGACACACTCACAAAAATGTGGGTACAAAATGTAAACATACAAGCATGGTACCCAAGCAATGAATAACAATGTGAGTGAGCTAGCAAGTTGGAAACCAAACAAAAGTGGAGTTTGGTTTCCGTATATAGTCATATGAAAATATAACATGACGAACATATGATTCTATATACGCATTCCTATCAAGCCTAGAAACATTCTTAGGAATCGACAAAGAAAGTGATTTGGGATTCTTAAAAAGATATTTAGTTAAGGCATGAGTAGGAGGTGATGGTGCATGCTTATGAGGTGGAACAAAAACATTGGCGTGCCCCTTGTGTGAAACATGAGATCTATCATTAGATGCATTCACACAAGCAATTCTACCATGCATAGGAACATGTGAAGCATGCAAAGATTTATCATCAACTTTAGCATGCAAGCAATAATAAGATTTTATATGAGTAGAAACATCATGCATAGCATTCAAAGAAGAAGCATTCATATCAACATGTTTTTGAATAGGCTTCTTAATATATGCAAGACCGGAATACAAAAATGCATGATTTCTCTTTGGCTTAGAAATAATAGTAGATTTTAGGCCAAAAGAGTTGGATGTGACTTTTTCATTAGAATGCTCCCCCATAAAATTTATTTGGGTGCTTTTAAGAGAAGAGCTTGGTTTGTTCACCTTCAATGAAGAGGATACCAAAACCATGTCCTTACTCAATTTGAATTTTTCAATTTGAGTAGACAATAGCTCACATTTCTTCAAAAGTTAAGAAATGTTATCATCCCTCTTGGATAGACATGAGCTAAGCTTACAACATTTTGACTTGAGAGCCAATGTCTCATCTCTCAAAATGTTGTAAACACACTCTGAGTGCATCTTCTCCATTTGGAGTTTGAGAGAAGCATTCTCATCTCTCAAGGCACTCAATTGAGAAAGAAGAGTATCTTTCTCGGTATGCAAAGAATTAAGTTCAACATTATGTGATGCATACAGACTCTCTTTCACAGATTTATGAAAATCACGATCAAACTCAATGCGAGCTTTAAGAGAGTCATTCTCTTTGCTCAACATGCACACATGAGAATCAAGAGCAATCTTTTCTTGATTCAATGCAATGGTTTGTGTATCATCACGATGTTTGGATGATAAAGAAGTGTGTGTGTGCATCTCTCTCAAGCTTGTTATTATTCGCATTGAGAGAGTTCATAAACAACGCATTATCATTTTCAATAAAATTAGCACGTTGAATGAGAGAGTTACGAGATACCTCATTACCATCGATGCTCTCATCATCGCCAGATCCCTCTCCACCATACTTTTCATCAAGATAATTCCATATCTTCTTGGCCGTCTTGAAATCACTTACTTTCTTAGCAATATTCGGAGAGAGAGCATTGAGCAATGAATTCCAAACTCGAGCATCCGATGTAATATACCCTGACTCCTCATGCACATCAAGCCAGTGGAACATGTTCTTCCTCCATTTTGATAGGTGTTTGCCTTTGAAGACGGGAGGAAGGGAGAGGGGTTGTTGAGACTTAGAAGTCATGCTTGCAAAAGCCACCAAACTAAGGCTCTGATACTAACTGTAAGGGACCCTGTGGGGCTACACACACTAGAGGGGGGAGGAATAGTGTAATAGCAAGCAAAGTGCTTAATTAAAAGTTATTAAAATTAAAGCACAATAAGCAGCGGAATTTAAACAGAGTGCTCAACAACAACAATCGCAAACAGAATGATTTTACCCTGGTTCCCCTAAAACTTGGGTACGTCCAGCCACACCAATATTCACTATATTCCCACACAGAGAAGCGAATACAATCTCACACAGAGATACCTCACACAGAGGATTTTATCCTACACAAGGACCTAACCAACTCTACATAGGGGTCAAACTCTCACACAGAGAATTACTAACTCCCACACAGAGAATTAGGGTTAGCCCTACAATAGGATACCAAACTCCCACAAAGAGAGTAACTCCCACAAAGAGAGTATCTAATTCCCACAAAGAGAATTAGGGGTATCACAAAGGTGAAACGAAATAACACTTACCTATGGCTCGATATGATCTTACCAATGCGATGAAGAAAGCATGCAAGTGAAACTCAAGGCTTGAGATGAGGCTTTGATTGCACTTAATGATCTTTCTCTCTTCTAGAAATGAATCCTAACAATTCTCACTTGAGTGTATGAAATGAAGAGAAGAAAGATGTTCTCCAAGAAAGGAATGAGAATTAGATCCCTTGGAGAATTTTCCTATGAGCTAGCTTCAATGCATGAAGAGAAATATGCTCATGAGAGAGAAATGGGAGAGATTAGGAATGGCTATTGATTCTCAAAGATATTCAATATTAACAAAGAGTTCTAAATGAACTAAGCCAACTCCTATATATAGGAAGCCCAAAGGAACCCATAAAACCAGCCAAAAACCCAAAGGGAAGAAATCTGCAACGGCTAGATTTTGGCAGTTTACGGCACAGACAGTCGACTGATGAACAATGACAGTCGACTGTTCAACAGCTAAAAAAAAATCCCAACGGCTATAATATGAGCCAGGACAGTCGACTGTAGAAGACTACACAGGCGACTGTAAAACAGAGAGTCGACTGTATATCCTTCATCAGGTGACTGCTGCAGGGGATGGAATAAAACAGAGAGTTGCAACTTACTCCCAGTATGCATACATATGACTGATGAACAAATGACAGTCGACTGTAAAATAGACACACGACTGTTCATCCTTCATCAGTCGACTGCTGCACGAGATGGAATAAAACAGAGAGAGATGCATATTTCGTACTTACGTCTTTCAGACGACTGATGGCCATTTCACAGGCGACTGTAAAAAATTCATCAGTCGACTGTCTTGCAAATTGGGATGAAACCCAGAAAATGCAAGAAGCACACAGTCGACTGTCGACCAATTCACCGACGACTGTAGAAACATAGGCGACTGTAAATTGAACATCAGTCGACTGATGCGAAAAGATCAAGAAGAGTCAATCAAAGGATGACTTGAGCAGTGCACCACAATCGACTGTAGAAGGCATAACAGGCGACTGGAAATCACCCAGTCGACTGTGAAACCTTCATCAGGCGACTGTTGGAGAGCCAGAGACTCCAATTGAGTCTTTGGGCTAGATGAACCTATAGGCTTGGATTCTATGATAATCCTAAGGCTCACAAAGATGGTGAAATGCATATGCATGAGAGTATGACCATCAATCAAGGCTTTACAATAATACTAGACTCAAAAAGAGAAATGCAAGTAATTGAAATTACATGGATTACATATTGCATCTCCTAGAGTCTAAGTCTTCAAGCTCATGATACTTTGATGCTCCCCATCATCTCCAAGCTTTGGCACCTCTTGATGAGCTTCCCTTCATCAAGCTCTAAGCTTTGTCATTGCTCCTCTAGATGTCCATCCATCATCATGCTCTAAGCTTTGGCTTCATTAGATGATCTTCATGACTTCATCCAAGCTTGAGCACACCATCACCCTTGGAGGTCTTTAAGATATTCCTTGTAATATCCTCCAAGCATTGTGCTTTGTCTCATCAACATATAATCATTAAGAAAAACTGAGACTAAAACATAAGATTGATTAGCACACTAACATAATGTATTGATCATCATCATAACAACGTTAGTCTTGAACCTAAGAACTTACAACATTAAGGTCAATGATACCATTACATCTTTCGATTTTGAAGAAAACAAAGATGATCGTTGTATATATTGAAAGATCAGTGGGAGTAAAGTTGTGTTTTTAGTCCTCTATGTTGATGACATCTTGCTAGCGGCAAATGATTTGGGTATGATGCGCGATACGAAAACTTATCTCTCGAGAAATTTTGAGATGAAAGATATGTGTGAGGTATCCTTTGTGATAGAAATAGAAATATTCGAGGATAGATCACAAGAAGTATTAGGATTGTCTCAAAGAGGATATATCGAACGAATTTTGGATAAATTCAGAATTAAAGATTGTTCTGCTGGAGTTGTTCCAATTCAAAAAGGGGATAAGTTTAGTCTTATGCAATGCCCAAAGAATGACTTAGAACGAAAGCAAATGGAATTTATTCCATATAGTTCTGTTGTGGGAAGTCTCATGTATGTACAAACTTGCACAAGGCCAGACATCTGTTTTGCAGTTTGAATGTTGGGTCATTATCAAAGTAACCCCTGAATTGATCATTGGAAAGCAGCAAAGAAAGTCTTGCTATATCTCCAAGGAACAAAAGATTACATGCTCAAGTACAGAAGATCCAACCACTTGGAAGCAATTGGGTATTCGGACTCAGACTTTGCTGGATGCCTTGATAGTAGGAAGTCAACTTTTGATTACTTATTTTTACTTGGAGAAGGAGCTATATCATGGAAACGTTCCAAGGAATCCGTAATTGCTTCATTCTATATGGAAGCTGAATTTGTGGCATGTTTTGAAGCCATAATTCAAACGTTATGGTTGTGGAACTTTATTTCGGGGCTTAAGATAGTTGATACTAATAATAAGCCACTGAAAATTTATTGTGACAACACTGCATCAGTATTTTTCTCTAAAAATGACAAGTACTCAAGAGGCGCCAAACGTATGGAATTGAAGTACTTTGCTGTTACGGATGAAGGTAAGAAAAAGAGAATAACTATTGAGCATATTAGGACGGATCTCATAATTGCCGATCCTTTAACTAAAGGATTACAATCGAAGACATTTAGGGAACATGTACATAGAATGGGTCTTGGTTGTATGTAGTATGATTATGATGATGTAATGATGTTAAACATTCTGAGCTCATTTATGTATTTATGAAATTAATGTGTTTTAGAAACATTGTTGTGGACCATTATGAAACTCATGTATAAAGAATAGACCTAATATGATGAAATGATAGTGTTTGTGGTATATGGAAGGGAGTACATCTTTCATGATAGATTTACAACCGCCATAACCCACACTTATTATTTCAATCATATCTTGGTAAATTATAAGGATACATATAATTCAATAGGTTAAAGAAATATTATCAGGCCAAGTGGGAGAATGTTAGAAAAACATTTTTAATAATAATGATTTATTATTATTATAACCGTTTTCGGTTATGGCCTGATAGTTATAACTCCTTGGGAGTTATAACTTCCCTATTAATCTTATCCGTTGGATCTGGTACTTGATGGACGCACCAGATTGAAGCAGGGAATCTATAAATAGGTCCTCTCCTTATCCTTTGGTACACACTACAATCCATCATAATTGTGTACGTAAGTTCACAGGGATCAAGATAGAGAAATCTATTTAATTAACTAAGTGACAATGTCGTCCAAACCAGGTGAAGATTATAACTTTCTAAGATCCTATACTCATTTCATGTTTATGCTTTATGACTTAATAATGTTTACACAGACCTGATTGCTAAGTTCACAGACCACTTATTTACAAGTTTGCCATTAAAAATCTTTTGCTGATTTCACAGACCACTTATTTACAAGTTGAACCCCATTGAATCGGGGCCATGGATTGGATAAGTTGATTAATTTGTTGTTGGCTTATTGGAGATTTGGGTATCTTAGGATGTCAATTGTCAATGTATATTAGGCTCCTCCCTTGTGGTTAATTAGAGTAGCCGTCGGCGAGAGTCGGGACTAATCTAGGGGTTTCAATCCCTACATTGACCCATACTATCGGTGCGACTGACGAGAGTCGGGCACTGATTAGAGCCCTCCTAACATAGATTCAAATCCTATTCTACAAGAGTGGCGTGGAGGAATATCAAGGAAATTCATTAGACATAATGCATCTAACATATATCGATGCATCGATGAGAGTCGACATCGATATAGGTTAGGTAGTCCTATTATAGCTTCGCGAGAGCGGGGGGTAGGGATAACATAAGGGAACATCCTATCATGCATCACAAGAGTGGGGGATAGGAGAATGCCCTTAGGTTAGACGACCACTTCCGACTCGCAAGAATCCAACAATTGGTTAAACCTAATTCTACCTTAACCTTAATTTGATGGCGGGGATACCCTAAGCCCTAGAGCTTTTATTCCATTGATATTTTTCATATTTCTCATCTCGACTACATATTGATTGTGTAGCTTTCTAACTTGGAAAGAAATCAATACTCATAAACGCCTCCCTGAGATCGACCGGTTAGCGCTACATGACACCATGCACGTGTGGTTACACAAATACATTTTAGGACGAACAAGCTTTTGGCATCATTACCGGGAAGGCATGGCTTGATATTGATTTCGATCTCTGTTGATAGACTACACATTTCTTTTTGTTTTGTTTTATTTTCTTTTGCTATTGATTTTCAGCGGTACTAATGTTTTCCTTGGTTTAGCCTTTTGTTAGATCCTATGGATGGCAACCAACACTAGAAGGGGGGGTTGAATAGTGTTATATGAATTATAAAAAATTTCCTTTTAATAATTATAACACAATAATTCCCTTCCAATGTTGCCTAAGAAACCAAGTAGAGTTTTGTACGCTTGGTTCTTAATCAACAAGATAATCTAAAATAAATGCTTACAAGCAAACAAAGATTACAATCAGAGAGATATTTATAAAGCAAAAATAAAAAGGATGAACTTTGCAATATATTAATAAAGAGTTACAAGAATGATATATTGACAACAGATAAATTCCTTGCACAAATAAATAAGCAAACGCAGAAAGCACGCAGAGATAAGAGATTTTTATCCTGGTTCCCCACAACTTGGTTACGTCCAGTCCCCGACCAATCCTGTACGAGATTCAATCCACTATTGCCGTAGCAATACAATTACCTAGCCTCACTCACTAGGATTTCCAACGACCTAGTATCCCTACCAGGATTTCCAACCACCTAGCCTTGACTAGGATTTTCATAACCCTTATCACAAAGGGAATCCAAATAAAAACAAGATCCAATTCTCCACAATATTTGGTGGAGATTGTTTTACACCCAACAAAAATTCTATAGCCAAGATAATATTGCAAATGTGCTTATGTGGCTAAAAGAATTCAAAATGATCTTAGATCACACAAAGAATATAGTTTGATTCGATGTGATCTAGATCCTTTTGTTTTTCAAAAAATTCTTCAAAGAATATTAAATCAAGAAAGATGGATTTTGAAAAACGATTTTCAATAGCCAAAAATAAAATAGATCTCAAAAAGAATTTCAGATAAAAAATATGAGATCAGAAATTTAGAACCAGAATTTGGCTATGACGATGAGAGCGATTGAGAGCGATTGAGAATTTCAAGAATATAACTTTAGCTCAAAAGATGATAATGAATTTTTTGTGCTTGAAATGTTCTCATGGTGCTCTATTTATAGAATTTCTAAGATGAATTTAAAATTCAAAAAGACATTTGACTTTAGCCCTGTTACGCCCCGCTTCCCATTAATCTTAGGAGCGAGGACGCGAGCAGGGCCGCATGTGCAAGTAAGAAAGAGGTACTTTTGCTTTTCTTTCCTCACTGACTTAACACAATAAGCGTCTGTGTGAAATCCCCGCAGGTTCTTGGTTGCATTACTCAAAACAACACAGATAAGTAAAACATGATTACAATCTCAATCGTTTCAACGGAATTACAACAAATGGACAAAAGAAGAGTAGGTCTTATGACTCGTACAACAAATGAAAAGAAATACAATGAAGGTTCACTAGTTCAACAACTCTTGGTCCACTGGTTTAGCTATCTCAACTAGTCCTCCTGGTGCTCTAGCTCGGGATCTGAGATACATCCAAAAACATGAATGTATGTCAGCAAGGGTCTGCAAGTAGATATTAGAACCCAAGGCAAGATATATAACCAGTTATATATGTCAGTTTAAAGCAGGTATAAGAATTTACACTAGCATGCATTTCAATTATGAAAATGAAACGTGGCAGTAAAATAATGTAACAGCAGTTCTGCAAGTTAACTTTCTTTTTCAATTGTTTAACTGTGTGTGCAAGTCTATGACTAAGGCCCCCGTCGTTAGACGAACAGTAAGTGAATCCACCTTCAAGTGCCCCCGAAGGTGACCCGTTTACAACCGGCTAGTGCCCGGGGACCCAACCCCACCCACGTGTACTTCCTGGACCACGCGCCCGGATGCTAAACCGTCATATACTGGAACACGAGCCATACTAGTCACATGTGACCCTACTGGAACATGAGCCAGACTAGTCACATGCGACCGACGTGAATCGCCAACTAGTAGCCAACGACATATAACAACTGGTAGCCAACGGCATGTAACAACTGGTAGCCAACAGCATGTAACAACTGGTAGCCAATGGCATGTATCATTTTCTTAACGGTGTCCATACACACGTACAGGAGTACAAGTTTAAGTTTAGTTTTTCACATAGTGCATTTTAGTGTCAATGTGTCAGCAATTTAGTGTACAAGATATCACAATTTAAATCTAGAAGGTAGCACAAAAAAGCATGTAATAAACTGCACGCTTGCCTGACTGGGATAGTTTTGGTTATCCGAGCAACGGCAGGAAGGGACGCGACGTATCTGCGTCATTAAATAACTACATTTATTATAATTAACAAAAGTGCTAAGTATAAGAAATTAACGAACATGTCACGGAAGCTAATTTTCTTGCTATTGTTCTAAACTAAGGTATATCAAGTTATATGCCGTTGGATTACATTTTTAGTTAAGAATGTCATGGTAGTAGTTTCATGCATCATTTCACGTGTAGATTTTTAGTTATACAACTTTACTTGCGAATGACCAAATGAGTATCTACCTTCAAAAATTCACTATAAATCGTACACTTGCCTGATTTTATTGATTTTGGTGTCGTTGGGTTCCTCTTGACTGGTACTACGTTACGGTGATATTGGTTCTCTGTTTTGGTTAAACACATTAATGAATTAGATCTATTGCGAGATATGCAAAATATTAAGTTAATCCCTGAATTGGGTTTGTCTAATTTTATTGGGTTTTCTGGCTAGGGTGGTGTTTATATTGTGTTATAACAACGTGATACGCCTTATTAATTTAAAATTTATTACCCCAACATTATTTAAAAATTACTAACTTGCTGAAATTATCACTAATAAGTTAATGTTCAAATTAATATTAATGCCCTATTAATACCAATCCTACCTTAAGCTAATGGTATGGTTAACCCTACATTAATATCCACCAACTTACACCTACCTCTAACATATAATAATATATCTATCCCTAATAATAACTCTTACTTTATAGTTACATCTATCCCCCCCTCTCTCTGTCACTCACTTTCTCTCTGTCTCTATGTTCTTTCTTATCTTTTTTTGTTTTAGATTGCAGCAGCTTCACGCAAATGGGGTAGGGGTCTTACGGTGCGTAGGGAAAGGAGGTACGACGGCGGACGTGGCGGCTTGCAGGCGGTCTCCGGCGGTCGAACGGGTAGCTCCGGCGGGCGGCGCTCACAGGCGACGGCGACGGCGACGGCGGGCAGCTTCCTCCGGCGGGCGGCAGATGCAGCTGGAGGAGGGGGGTCAGCCTTCAGGCGACGGTTGCGGGTTGGTGGGTGGTGCGGCCAAGGAAAGGGGGAGGATGAAGGAGAAGGAAATGGATCTGAGGTTGTTTTTGAGTTCTTTGGATCTGAATTGAATCTGAAGTTGGGTTTCAGATTTCTTCTTGTATCTAGATTTCTGATTTCAAAGAAAAATCAGTTTGGGATTGATTTTGAGTTTTGATGAAATTGGTTTTGGGAATTTGATTGAGGGAGGATTTGTTTGCAGGAGAAGAGATGTTGCCCATGCCGTTGAAATACAACAGTGAAGGGGACAGCTTGAAGGAGGAGAGAGCTGGAGGTGGGGGATGGATTTGAATTGCAGGGGGAAGAAAACTGTTGGCAGTTCCTCCTTGTTGCTGATGGTGTTACTGTTATAAGAACAGTGGGAAAACATCTTGTAGGAGAGATAGCTGGAGGTGGGGGAATGGATTGATGGTGGGACCAAAAAGGTGCTCTCTCTCAAGCGCAAGAGTCTGTACAAGTAGTAAAATCTGGGAGTCCAGATGTCGAATCAACGGGAAGAAATCTGTTGCAACCACAATTCAAATCAAATAGAAATCCTACGAAAAGAAAGTAACCACTTCAACAATGATGGCGATGGTGTGAAAGTACGTGATGGTGACGTGCGAACATAGAAATTCGTGTATGAAAATATCAATAAAAAGTATGCACATGGTATGGGTTCGTTAGGATCAATGATTCGTATTAACTTGGTTGACAGATATAACTCAATGAATTCTCCTTTTGGGAGCAATTCATCGGAAGATGCCCTTTTGGGGGTTAAATCACAATATTCAATAAGATCGCCGCTAAAGTTATAATTCGATATGAAACTCTCTTTTGGAGAGATCAAAACTACAGTATGAAATTCCCTTTTGGGGAGATCAAAACTCACCCTTTTGGGGCGATCATCAACTAAATCAATTCTTTTGGAATATGAAAAAGACGATTTACGAACAAAGATTACAACTTTAACGATGTTTTAATGATTTAGCACAAGGAATACAACCAAATAAACACAAATTATATCCCCTAACTACTCCATACCATACACATATAAGAATTAGCTACTCATAATACAAGAATAAACAAGTTTCATAGCCAAATACTTCAAGTTCATAGCAAAATACAATAGAAAACACTAAAATACGGAGTAGAAGTTGAAGAAAATATCACCAAATATCCAAGTTTCGACTTCAAACTCTCTGGAAATAATAAAATAAGCCTCTGGAATTTTACAGAATTTTTCAGGGGGGAAATACGTCTTCTAGAGCCACCAATACGCCCAAAATACGCCCCAATCTGTTTGTATACGCTCAAAAACCCCTAGGAATACCTTAAATAGAGGCATTGCGGGTTTAAAACGTTAATGGGTCAAAACCCGCATCGAAATCGCGCTTAAAACCCGATCCGCAACCGCTCGAAATCTCGTCCGTAGGATGCGTGCGGGATTTGATGAGGAGCTGCCACCTGTGCTTTGAACTTCGTGCGCCCGCATCCGCTGCTGAATCCTATTTCGAATCGGAGTCGCTTCACCGCCGTTGGATCTGAGATCCAACGGCTTCGAGCAACCAGCACTTCTCAATTCCTACTTCGATTACCGGCGTTGGATGATGATCCGACGCCCCACAAAAGGCCACGTCGCCCTATAATTTCGCCCGCTCCGCTGCTGATGAAAAGAACTGTCGGTCGTTCGATCGGCATCCGACGCTTAGAACGTAGCCACGTCACCGTAATGTTGCCGCTTCGAGTTGGCGGGGGAAGATGGGATGAAGCCACGTGTCCTCGGGATAGCGCGATCCGCGTCTCTGATGCGGGCCGACGTCGACCGTCCGATCGCAGCGGGGATACGTCCGATGATTGCCGCGTGTCCCCAGCTAATGTCGCTGCTTGCGTCCGAGCGAGAGCGATAAAGGCCGTTAGATCTTCATCCATCGGTCAAGGATCTCCCACGTAGCCTGCCTATTTAATCAGTGGCGAATTGTTGCGAGCCGTTGGATATTAATCCAACGACGACTAAATTTGCTAGCGCTGACGCCTGTTAGCCGTAGGATGAAGCGGGAGGCGGTAGATGGTTTCCGCGTGTGCTTTGAGATTCGTGCGGACTTCTTTTTATTTCCAATAAATGGTATTCTGCATTCAAAAATTCACAGTAATTAGCACAGATCTCATAAAAATACAAATAAATACTCGTTGGAATCGTGAGATCGAGACCAAGCTAGAAAAAATATAAAAAGTGCAGAAATACTCCATTAATTACTGTTTTATGCTCAAATAGTGTGTTTTCTCTAATAAATAAATGTGTAGAAAATACGTATGAATTAGAGAACAATGTAGCATCTCATGAGCACAAAATAGGGCTAAATGGGGGGTTAAATATGTAATATTGAACCCGAATCACACCCCCCAACTAGCGATTTGCTAGTCTCTAGCAAAAAGAGCGATTAATACAGATGAGTAATAAAACAATAAGTTCTTTCAAATTGCTCATGGCATGGCTCAATAATACGCATTCCAACATGATCTTGACCATCAATATACACATCCAAGAACAAAATCAATCACATGATATTTTCTCTAATTTAGTATGAATAAATAACATGCAAGCATCGTTTTGCGCAAGCGAAAGTATAACACGTCGTTTTGTTCTAGTTTTCTTGTTTCCAAGGAATTGGCCTATCAAAACAATCATTCAAGACATGGGTATTGAAGTTGCTTAGTATATTCACCATTTCTTTTTTTTTTCGTTCCGCGTAACGCGCATCAAGAAACATTCGCAGAAAAATGTATAACTTGGATCGCTCCATCAAATGAGTGAGTTTCCTGTCAATGGCTCCCAAATCAGACGATAATAGGGCATTAGGCCAAAAAGGACCCCTCGGACTGTACTACTCGAGCCAACCAAGTTATTTATTTGTGACATACTTATTCATTCATTTTTCATCATTCATTTTTCATTCTTTTTTCTTTTCATTTCTTTCTTTCTTTTTTTCTTTTGTAAGCAACTCAACACCCATTCTTTGAATATAAACATTAGTATCAAAGGCCAAATTCCTCTTCAACTTGAAAACTTTTCTAATAAATCGTGTATACTTAAGCTTTTTCATCACATTAGCATGCATGAAATAAATTCAAACGATTTCGAGATATTAATCATAGAAATTGAAAATTTTCATGAATAGCATATTAACGGTAATTCCATGAAGGAAAAATAATTTAATCAAGCTATAAACAATTTTTAGAACCCAATTAATGCGTAATCATCCGTATTTGAGGCATATGAAGGAGTTTTAAATGATGAGATTTGGTGATTTATTCTTCTCAAAAAAAATCCTAAGGTCTCATACACACCCCCCAACTAAAGATGGACATTGTCCTCAATGTCGAAAGGGGTACGAGTTTATTCAAGCAAGCAACCTAGAAAGCATATAAAAACTACACTACTGGAAAGAACACACCGTGATCAAATGGCGGATCCTGAATCTTTGATGGTGGAGGAAGTTGTTCAATTTGCTCCTTGCGCTCCTCGGCGATTATTCTTCCTCCAAAAACTAATTTGGACCCCAGCAACACAACTCCAAGCATCTCTATAAGCTGTTTACCAGTTTCCTGCAAGAGATGAGTTATGTCATTCCACATTAATTTAAGATTCCTTTCAATAAAATTATTCCAAACGTAGTCATCAAAATAAGTGAAATGATTTAAAGCAAGTTGACGACTACTCCCTGAAAGATTTACACTACTCTCTGTACGATGCTCGATCGTTGGGGAGAGGGATAAAGGATTTTGGGACAAAACTGGAGGAGGGCATGGTTCTGACTCCATGGCGATAATATCAAAACCCTTGTCCCTAGCTGTCTCCTCCTTTCGTTCATCCAAAATTGCTAGCTCGTCCTCTCTTTTGCACACACTTTCTGCCATGTGTATATTTATATTCGTGTCCTCAACGTGACATGGCTTGCTCGATTTTCCTGCAATAGAAGATAAACTCGTATTAGATTCTTTAAATTGAGTTTCAAAAGCATTACCTTCTTCTACGCAAGTGGCAATCAAATTAAGATCTTCAATAGATTTTTGAATCTGCCGGCTCCGAGCAAGGAAATTCTCTTGGAATTGATGGGATATGGCCTCCTGTTTCTGAATAATCAGGTAAGCATCCTCTTTCAAGGATTGCAAAGGTACGTCTACGCTTTGCTCTTCTTGATCAAGGCACGAAGGCTCAGTTGAATCGCTCTCTGAAGTCTCTTCCATGGTTTCTTCATTTTCTTGCAGAGACTCCATGTATTCCCACGCCTCTGTCGGCGTCATGCCTCCCAAGAATTCCTGCAGCTGTGGTCGTAGTCCATCTAGGAAGGATGCCATAAGCTCTTCATTTGTGTACCCATGCTGCGGATAGCTCGATATAATGTCTGTGAACCTCCTCCAGGCCTGAAAGAAAGTTTCACAGTCAGTTTGATTAAAATTAACAATTTTGAGCTTCTCCATTCTATGTTTGTGTGCATTAGCATACCTTGCATCATACAGATTGTTTGTGCAATAGAAGTTCATATATTCCATTTTTAAAAAAATTAAAATAAAATAATAAAAAATTTTTTATGTACAGTAAAGTGGAAAGATCTCACCGAAGGTCTTCTGAATGAAATAAACCGTAGTCACAAACCATTCCTCCCGGCAACGGCGCCAAAAACTTGGTGGGCTCCGAAAAGGTGCTCTCTCTCAAGCGCAAGAGTCCGTACAAGTAGTAAAATCTGGGAGTCCAGATGTCGAATCCACGGGAAGAAATCTGTTGCAACCACAATTCAAATCAAATAGAAATCCTACGAAAAGAAAGTAACCACTTCAACAATGATGGCGATGGTGTGAAAGTACGTGATGGTGACGTGCGAACATAGAAATTCGTGTATGAAAATATCAATAAAAAGTATGCACATGGTATGGGTTCGTTAGGATCAATGATTCGTATTAACTTGGTTGACAGATATAACTCAATGAATTCTCCTTTTGGGAGCAATTCATCGGAAGATGCCCTTTTGGGGGTTAAATCACAATATTCAATAAGATCGCCGCTAAAGTTATAATTCGATATGAAACTCTCTTTTGGAGAGATCAAAACTACGGTATGAAATTCCCTTTTGGGGAAATCAAAACTCACACTTTTGGGGCGATCATCAACTAAATCAATTCTTTTGGAATATGAAAAAGACGATTTACGAACAAAGATTACAACTTTAACGACGTTTTAATGATTTAGCACAAGGAATACAACCAAATAAACACAAATTATATCCCCTAACTACTCCATACCATGCACATATAAGAATTAGCTACTCATAATACAAGAATAAACAAGTTTCATAGCCAAATACTTCAAGTTCATAGCAAAATACAATAGAAAACACTAAAATATGGAGTAGAAGTTGAAGAAAATATCACCAAATATCCAAGTTTCGACTTCAAACTCTCTGGAAATAATAAAATAAGCCTCTGGAATTTTACAGAATTTTTCAGGGGGGAAATACGTCTTCTAGAGCCTCCAATACGCCCAAAATACGCCCCAATCTGCTTGTATACGCTCAAAACCCCTAGGAATACCTTAAATAGAGGCATTACGGGTTTAAAACGTTAATGGGTCAAAACCCGCATCGAAATCGCGCTTAAAACCCGATCCGCAACCGCTCGAAATCTCGTCGTAGGATGCGTGCGGGATTTGATGAGGAGCTGCCACCTGTGCTTTGAACTTCGTGCGCCCGCATCCGCTGCTGAATCCTATTTCGAATCGGAGTCGCTTCATCGCCGTTGGATCTGAGATCCAACGGCTTCGAGCGCCCAGCGCTTCTCAATTCCTACTTCGATTACCGGCGTTGGATGATGATCCGACGCCCCACAAAAGGCCACGTCGCCCTATAATTTCGCCCGCTCCGCTGCTGATGAAAAGAACTGTCGGCCGTTCGATCGGCATCCGACGCTTAGAACATAGCCACGTCGCCGTAATGTTGCCGCTTCGAGTTGGCGGGGGAAGATGGGATGAAGCCACGTGTCCTCGGGATAGCGCGATCCGCGTCGCTGATGCGGGCCGACGTCGACCGTCCGATCGCAGCGGGGATACGTCCGATGATTGCCGCGTGTCCCCAGCTAATGTCGCTGCTTGCGTCCGAGCGAGAGCGATAAAGGCCGTTAGATCTTCATCCATCGGTCAAGGATCTCCCACGTAGCCTGCCTATTTAATCAGTGGCGAATTGTTGCGAGCCGTTGGATATTAATCCAACGGCGACTAAATTTGCTAGCGCTGACGCCTGTTAGCCGTAGGATGAAGCGGGAGGCGGTAGATGGTTTCCGCGTGTGCTTTGAGATTCGTACGGACTTCTTTTTATTTCCAATAAATGGTATTCTGCATTCAAAAATTCACAGTAATTAGCACAGATCTCATAAAAATACAAATAAATACTCGTTGGAATCGTGAGATCGAGACCAAGCTAGGAAAAATATAAAAAGTGCAGAAATAATCCATTAATTACTGTTTTATGCTCAACTAGTGTGTTTCTCTAATAAATAAATGTGTAGAAAATACGTATGAATTAGAGAACAATGTAGCATCTCATGAGCACAAAATAGGGCTAAATGGGGGGTTAAATATGTAATATTGAACCCGAATCAATTGACGAGAATGGTTGGATCTCAACTGCTCATACGGTGGAAATCAATTGGGTAGGTTAGGTTAATTAATATCTGATTGGGGGTAATTAATTAGTGTTAAAAATTAATTAATCAAGCCAAGGTAAAATTAAAAATCCGAGACGTGCTCGCGTCGACGCACAAAAGAACTCGTGCATGAAAATATCCGGACGATCAAAACAAAATATACGGCACACACAATTAACACGCCTAGAAAATACCGGCCATTACATTCTACCCACCTTAAGAAAAATTCCGCCCTCGGAATTTCCTACCAACTAAGGAGTAGGAAACAAAGATGAATAACGCTCTTATATTTCTATGAGGTAAATTATGACTTGAAATACTTCGAGACGAAGAAATGAAATTGATTAGGAAAAGACACAAGTGATGAGGTTAAAATTGAGTTTCAAAAAGAGATTCGGATGACTAAGCACCATCGATGGCCTTAATTGTTAGTGGGCAAGTGAAGAGGCTAGGGACGGCTGCCCATGAATTTGCACAAAAGTGCAAAAGGCATGGTGAGAGAATATGCATGTGTGTGTGTGTGTGTGTGTGTGTGTGTGTGTGTGTGTGTGTGTGTGTGTGTGTGTGTGTATAACTACAACTCCAATGTCCTAACATAATAACCGCCTAACCTGTAACCTCAACAAGTGTTCTTCAAATTAATCATCACTGCTCATCTTATCATCGAACAACTCTATAACCATAATCACATCCTAGCACTTAACTACAGATCCAACCTTATCGCTCGAATTTCTAACTCAAAGTCCTCACTTCAAAATAACCAATATTTTATACAAGACAATGTTACTAAATATCATCAATCAATAACATCCTTCAATTTCCTCATTCTTCACTTATCATCTGTTGATAGGGCAGTAACGTCTCTGCGAAATCTCCAATGTATAGTTTCTCTGTGGCCAATTTCTCTGAAAATATTTCTTCCCATAATCCGTCTTATCCATAACATGTCATCATGTTGATCATCGTCTAACTTAACCTGTAGCATAAAATTGTGACATCCACAAATCCCAATTTCCAATCTTGCTCTTATATTAATCCATTGATATAACGGTGCTCTACCAATTACTAACATAAGACGACAAGTACAAATACGCCTAGTATACATCACCATCTACCATCAACATTTATCAGGCTCCCAATTCATTCTTCATCGTGACAGCTCATAAGTTTAAACGCCTTAATTAACAAACTATTCAATCACATCTCATCATTTATTATTGTTTCTTATTCTAAGATACTTTGATCAATTTACACAACTATCCATTCGTATCAACATATCATATCATTTCCGACGTCTCCATCATCCTATCCGTACGAGGAAGTCTTGTTACTTTACATACTATGCTAATCAGTGTCGTCATCATAATCATGTAATATCTACAAAGTTACTCTCAGTTGCTACTAATATGAATTCCAAATCCGCAATGTACTCGTCTTCATGTGCACCATTCATAGTATGGAATCCTATTGAAGCCATTATGTATGGGTGTACCCAAATGTGAAATATAACTCTTAAACACATCATTCTATCTATCATATTGTAAACAATCAATACAACTACACCTTACATCATCTCAAATTATTCCTATCCGTAATTATAATCCCCTAATAATAATAATAATCATATCTAACCTTCTATCAACTTAATGCATAACACAATTCAACACTCCTGATGATAGAAATAAAGGTAGAAGAGAACATTTCAAAAGGGGTTATAACGCAAATTTAAAACTAATCTCGTTAAAGTGGTAATAAGTAAATAGATGCACTAATGTGGTAACCAAGAGATAGTGTAGGATACGGAGTTGTATGATGTAATGAATCAAGTTTGCGAAGAATGGTTTCAGGTGAGGCAAGGATATTGAGTTGCTTAATTAGAAAGATGATCTTACAGGTGAAAGAAGTAAGAGCAGACATGCATATATGAGCGAAAAGTAAAGTACTGGTGGCTGCTCAAGTGTGGTAAGTAAAGTGCATGTAATGCATAAAGTAAAGGTGACTGTGCAAGTGCAAATGTAACGACGGTGGCATGGCATATGGTAGAAACAATGCTTTAACCAACATGCAATGTGATGACAATAGTAAGACAACCAGGTAGATGCGGTAACACTGAAAAGGACGGGTAATGAGCGAGCATGAGGAAAACAAATGTCGCTTGACTATCTAATAGTGTAGGCTGGCCTAATAATAAGAAGTCTAGCTTAACTCCCAAACCAGCTAGGCAGTCAGGGCTTGAAGGTACAGGTCACTTCTATGACCGCATGACAAGTCCTTCGGTTGACCAACCCCCTTTCCATTCCTTTCTAGACACTGATCCAGTAGTAATTTAAGACCGCTTATTATTATATCATTCTATCACGTTAGAGGAGTCTCGACTTAGTCTGTAGAACTGTGGTATCAAATCAGTAGTCGTGACAAGAGTTAGCTTGATCATGTGGCATAGAGATGGTTATGAATGATTAAATGGGAGAATGGGAGGTATGTGTAAAATGTGACAATATCCTAATAACGTATATAAGGATAGCGAGTAGGTGGTATAAGTTAAAACAATAGGTAAGCAATAGACGAAAGAGTCATGGGTGTAGAGATGTAGTTTTGTTTCGTAAATGGAAATAGACTTTTACAAAAATTTTAAAGTATGAACACGATGAATGCAGAACTGATAAACCGAGGTAGTTGGAATTCTATTTAGTAGTTTAAATTTGTATATGATTGGTTGTTTTGAAATCCGTTGTAGTATAGTAAGAAAAAATGCTATACATAATCATGATTCACGTCCTTGCGGTCCAGCGGACACGGCCAGGGAAGTGACTAAGCCAAGATCACTTACCCCCAGTCTAGCTAGGGTGATCCAACAAACTTAGCCAAGCACATTGACTGGATCATGGTCCATTGAAGGAAGCTTATCATTTATATGCGTGCCATTAACAAAAAGGTTTTAAAGATAAAGATCTCCATATGTAGAAAGTAAAATATGTGGGTAAGGATGGTATAGATTAGAAATCATTATAATATAGTGACTAAAAATTACGACGAATGAAAACTCAAAATCAAGGAATAAATTTAAGTCAGTTGAAAAAATATGAGGCCTATGTATATATATTAAAGATTTTTAAAGAAGTTAAACTGGGCGAGGAATTCCATAAAAGGGATATCGAAAGTAGAATTGGGTATGGTAATGTGGGTGATTCAAAAGGATAATGTTGGCTGTCAGGAAGATCACGTGGGTCGAGAGCAAGGATTAGAATAGGATGATCAAATGTCAGTACATGTAGAAAATGACTTGTGAAAAGGCTACGATGGATTCCTAAGGTCATAAAGTGGTATGTAAAATGAAGAGAGATTAAAAATCAAGGATATACTGATTTGGTTGACTAAGGATCTGGAACCTTAGGACTAAGATTTTCTAATGAATTTAATCGGGGTAGGAAATTCTGAGGAAGGTGTTGTTTGAGAGTCAAGATTGTAATATTATCTATGCTGTTTTAAAGTATGTTGTATGAGCATAGACCTGCATGGGCCACCACTAAAACCTGTCATGCCCCGCTTCCCATTAAGCTTGGGAGCGAGGATGCGAGCGGGTTTGCATGTGCAAGTAAGGAGGAGGCACTTTTGCTTTTCTTTCCTCCCTGACTTAACACAATAAGCGTCTGTGTGAAATCCCCGCAGGTTCTTGCTTGCATTACTCAAAACAACACAGATAAGTAAAACATTATTACAATCTCAATCGTCTCAACGGAATTACAACAAATAGAGAAAAGAAGAGTAGGTCTTATGACCCGTATAACAAATGAAAAGAAGTACAATGAAGGTTCACTGTTCAACAACTCTTGGTCCACTAGTTCAGCTATCTCAACTAGTCCTTCGGGTGCTCTAGCTCGGGATCTGACATACATCCAAAAACATGAATGTATGTCAGCAATGGTCTGCAAGTAGATGTTAGAACCCAAGGCCAGATATATAACAAGTTATATATGGCAGTATAAAGCAGTTATAAGAATTTACACTAGCATGCATTTCAATTATGAAAATGAAACGTGGCAGTAAAATAATGTAACAGCAGCTCTGCAAGTTAACTTTCTTTTTCAATTGTTTAACTATGTGTGCAAGTCCGTGACTAAGGCCCCCGTCGTTAGACGAATATTAAGTGAATCCACCTTCAAGTGCCCCCGAAGGCGACCCGTTTACAACCGGCTAGTGCCCGGGGACCCAACCCTACCCATGTGTACTTCCTGGACCACGAGCCCGAATGCTAAACCGTCATATACTGGAACATGAGCCAGACTAGTCACATGTGAACCTATTGGAACATGAGACAGACTAGTCACATGTGACCGACGTGAATAGCCAACTAGTAGCCAACGGCATGTAACAATTGGTAGCTAAAGGCATGTAACAACTGGTAGCCAATGGCATGTAACAACTGGTAGCCAACGGCATGTATCATTTTCTTAACGGTGTCCACACACACGCACACGAGTACAGGTTTAAGTTTAGTTCTTCACATAGTGCGTTTTAGTGTCAATGTGTCAGTAATTTAGTGTACAAGATATCACAATTTAAATCTACAAGGTAGCACAAAAAAGCATGCAATAAACTGCACGCTTGCCTGACTGGGACAGTTTTGGTTGTCTGAGTAACGGCCGGAAGGGACACGACGTATCTGCGTCATTAAATAACAACATTTATTATAATTAACAAAAGTGCTGAATATAAGAAATTAACGAACATGTCACGGAAGCTAATTTTCTTGCTATTGTTCTAAACTAAGGTATATCAAGTTATATGCCGTTCGATTACATTTTTAGTTAAGAATGTCATGGTCATAATTTCACGCATCGTTTCATGTGTAGATTTTTAGTTATACAGCTTTACATGCGAATGACCAAATGAGTATCTACCTTCAAAAATTCACTATAAATCGTACACTTGCCTGATTTTAGTGATTTTGGTGTCGTTGGGTTCGTCTTGACTGGTACGACGCTACGGTGATATTGATTCTCTGTTTTGGTTAAACACATTAATGAATTAGATCTATTGCGAGATAAGCAAAATGTTAAATTAATCCCTGAATTGGGGTTGTCTAATTTTATTGGGTTTTCTGGCTAGGGTGGTGTTTATATTGTGTTATAACAACATGATATGCCTTATTAATTTAATATTTATTACCCCAACATTATTTCAAAATTATTAACATACTGAAATTATCACTAACAAGTTACTGTTCAAATTAATATTAATGCCCTATTAATACCAATCTTACCTTAAGCTAATGGTATGGTTAACCCTACATTATTATCCACCAACTTACACCTACCTCTAACATATAATAATATATCTATCCCTAATAATAACTCTTACTTTATATTTACATCTATCCCCCTAACTCTCTCTCTCTCTCTCTCTCTCTCTCTCTCTCTCTCTGTGTGTGTGTGTGTGTGTGTGTGTGTGTGTGTGTGTGTGTGTGTGTGTGTGTGTGTGTCACTCACTTTCTCTCTATCTCTCTGTTCTTTCTTATCTTTTTTTGTTTTAGATTACAGCAGCTTCGCGCAAATGGGGGAGGGGTCTTACGGCGCGCAGGGAGAGGAGGTACGGCGGCGGACGGAGCGGCTTACAGGTGGTCTCCGGCGGTCAGACGGGCAGCTCCGACGGGCGGTGCTCCCAGGCGACGGTAGCAGCGGGCGGCTTCCTCCGGCGGGCGGTTGATGCGTGTTCATATTTCACCTTTTGCACACGCTCTTCATCGTGTTTTCATATGCGTTTCATCTCATTCCAGGTTTATATATCACATTTTGGTTCATATTGACTATTGGGTGTATTGTTTGTATTTCAGGTAAATGTCGGCATTTCAGTGTCTTCTGGAGTCAACCATGCATGTCGGGACCAAAGCGCGCTTATACGGCAAAGATCCGATGGCCAAAGATGAGGATTTGAAGTTTTGGAGTCTCAACCGATCGGGTGGACAGACCCACCCGATGTTTGTATTTCAGGTAAATGTCGGCATTTCGGTGTCTTCTGGAGTCAACCTTGCTTGTCGGACCAAAGCGTGCTTATACGGCAAAGATCCGATGGCCAAAGATGTGGATTTGAAGCTTTGGAGTCTCAACCAATCGGGTGGACAGACCCACCCGATTGGTTCGTGCACGTGTATCAGACTCGAGCAGAAAGCAGCAACGAGGTAAACCCCAACCGATCGGTTCAGTGATCGGTTGGGTACGACAGTCTTCTCTATTTTTGAGTGCCAAAGCCACCCGATGGGTTGGCTTCCCAACCGATCGTGTCATCCCCTCGGGTCATCTTGGGGAAGAACTCACCCGACCGGTTGACACTTCAACCGATCGGGTGGCCTTTTCTTATCCTTTCGTGTACTGCTGCTCATTCATTGAAGATCTTCTATCATTCCAATGGGAGTTTGGATGATCTCTTATTTTTTTAGTGTCGGCATCGTCGTTAGCTTTCCAATGATCGGTCGCATGCCCAAATCCGATTTTTCTACATTTTTCTGGAATTTTCTGAGCGCAGCTGGGTGCTGAAATTCTGGGCTGTCTGGAATTTGAACTGCAACCGATCGGGTGGGCTATCCAACCGATCGGTTCAGCTCATTTTCAAAATTTTAGTATATCTGTTTGCTTCCACCCGATCGGTTGAACTTCCAACCAATCGGGTGGCCCTGTTTTAGCAGTTTTAGTGGGTTTTTAGACCCGAACTATTAGGGTTTTGTGGGGGCCTATAAATATGAGATTGTGCATGACTTGTAAGGGGGTTCCCCTATATTTTTCAGCAGCTTTCTGCCCCTTTCATGGGAGCCTTAGATTAGGTTAGATTAGGGTTTCTATTTGAATAAATCTTGTAATGGATTGATGGATTTTAATGCAAGAAAAGTATTTTTTCTCTTATTTCCATTGCTTTGTGTTATTTTCAATAAGCTTGATGGTGAATGTTTGTTTGTCCCTTTTATTGCTTGCTATCATGTTCTTCACCATTGAATAGTATTTGATGAACCCTAACATGGGTTAGAGTAAGATTGATGCTTGGGATATTTCATTTGACTTGATTGCATGGCAAGTGTTTGATGGAATGTGTCAATAGAGATGTCTAGCAATCTGAGACCAACCCGTATGGCAACACACTAGATGGAGTTGGGGGGTTGGGCTCCGGATGCTTGTCCCGTCAAGATCCACTTTGATGTATTGCTAGAAATCACATTCGACCTATTTGGCCATTAGGGTTACGCTAGGGCGTTTTATTGTCATTGGCGGGAGAAAGACTGCCTTTGACCGTCGGGCCAAGGGGAAATAAAACGGGAGTTTGATTCTCTAGCCATAGCTCATGCCCTAGCGTTGACATCGAGTCCTTGCACGTGGGAACGGCTTGGACGAAATGTTGGGAGTTATCATTGTGGCCTTAATGCTCTCGGTTGCGGATGGTGTTGGACATGGAAATGCCCACCATCCGAAACCTGGTAGACCTAGCGTATCATTCTGGGCACCGACCGGAATATCGGGCCCATGGGGCACTAGGTACCACCTTTTGGGGCAATGTCTCACCCTAGGTCGAGTCAAATACCAAGTGTCATAAGTGCTATAGCCCGTGTTAGCGGGGATTCTTGTTTTTTTTACATTTCTTTCTTTTATTTCTACACTACCCACTCGTATCATCCGCGTAGCTCTCACACAACCTAGGCGAGGCTAGTAGCCTCCAAGCCATCCACCTCCCTGTGTTCGATATACCTGCACCCTACACTAACCGTGCCTTGCGGTAAAACGACACCGCGCCCTAATCATAAACGGGACGCCGGTCAAGTTTTTGGCGCAATTACCGGAGAGGTGTTTGGTTTGATATTATCTTAGCTTAGGTTCGTTAGACTACGCATAAAAACAAAAAAACAAAAAAAAATTAAAAACATTAAAAACATTTTCACCCTCGCCACTATTACTATCATTTCTATATTCTTTTGTGCCACTGATATTTTTCTCTAGGTATGTATCTTTGTTGATCAGGTATAATGGATTACACTACATGGACTACAGATTTTGATCAAAGTGCTCAGATGAGAGATTACTATTTTGATCAGAGTGCTCAAATGGTAGATCACCTTCTTGATAAGATGCTTGCACATCAGATTGAAATGCAAGCCAAGATTGAAAGGGGTGATTTTCTATTGGAATCGGTGAAAAGAGACCTTGAAACCAATGCGCTCATGCCTAAGGCTGCAATGATTTCCAAAGATATCAGTTCTGCTTCTTCCTTTTATGGGCAAGAATCGTCGCTAGTCACATTGCCAGAGCCAGAATGTGCCATCGCCAATCCTACATCCTACGATACAGCTATTGCATATGAAGGGTGGATGGACGAAGAGGCAGTGGGGGAAGCAGAAATTGAATCATATGTGCCGACAGAGGAGGACACATTTCAGAACTTATTGGAGGGCCTCTTGGAGTCTGTGAGGTTCACCGGTTCAGCTAGCGTTACAATAGACGATGCATTTGAGTTACGCGTTGCAAGTTTTGCTATGAACCATGTTTCGGCTGCAGGAACAATTAAGGAAGACGTCCATGTCAGTCTTGATTTTTTAGGGGTAGACTACATTTTTGGATCGCTTGCAGGCATTCTCCTCCGCACGATACATCCCTACAAGTTGACACATATGAGCAGCCAGCATCACCACTCCAGAGAGAGCCTATATTGATAGTTGATGAGGAGGCAAAAGAGCACCATGTGGAGCCAGAGCATGCTTTAGAGGAGGCCTTACACGTGGAGCCTGAACTTATCGATGAGGAGGTCGTGCATCGAGACGAGGACACATCCATTCATGAGGATCCCGAGCACTACCCTCCTCCATTAGAGCTTCCGCAGCCACCTCATCCTTCCACTGACGCCGAGGACTATCCCACAGAGCTTACTGCTCCCATCCAGGGAGATATTTCTACTCATTCCATTTTTGAATCATGTTTTCCATTTGATATTTATTTTGATTCAGATATTCTTGACACGTCGTACCTTTTACAGCACACGCACGATTATGTATCGGAGGTATGCTTGGATGTGTCATATCTAAGCGAACCTGTCAAGGAAGTCCACAACTGTGATCCATATTTACCTGAGCAGCTAAGAGAGGACACCACGGAGATAGCTATCATAGCACAAGATGATATTGAATTATTTCCAGGGAAGTATCGTCCACCACTATTTATTTCATATATTTCTATAGACGATCCTCTTTGGAATACTTTTATTATGAGGGTGAAATTTTTGCAGCGAACTGATGCATCCTATTCTCTGCAGGGTATAGGTGGAGTCCTCGTGGAAATGCTGGGGGATGCATTGCTAGAGTTTGTAAGTGTTCATGGACACACTTGCCTGGCAGAGCCACATCAGAACCAGTTAGAGCAGCTACCTGTCCCACTCCAGATTCTGGATCCGCCTATGCACAGGTGTATCCTAAGCTAGTAGTGTAAATATTTACCGCTTTCTAGGTTAAATTAGAATAATCTCGTCTCCTCTAATTAGCGAGGGGATCTAGGGTTTGCTTTTGCATCATAATAACCCATCATGTTGTGCCCTTCTATCATTTCACCCCCCATCACCCTATCCTTGTTCTTTTGGCACTTTTCTTGGGCATGTTATCATTTTTCTCCATGAGACCCCTACCACATCCAAAGGGTGGTGATGCCTGTTTGGCCTATTGTTCACTCTCCCCTTTATCTTTTATGCCCCGTATCGGATTTTCATATCTTTTGGGCATAGCTTATATTAGCTTGGGGGAGAGTATCACCCATAGTCATTTTGTTATTTTTGATGCATTCCCCTCCTATTTTATCTTTGCCCTCTCATGTGTGATCTTATTGCATTGAGGGCAATGCAAGGTTTAGCTTGAGGGAGTTGCATTTCATGCATGTTTCCTGTATTTTCTTCCATTTTTCACCTTTTTCATTCATCAAAAAAATTTTCTTTTCATTTTTATGCATCATTCCCATTATGCAATTTTCTTTTTCCATTTCATTCTTGACTCTTTCTAGAGATGAACCCTCAATGATATTTTGCCACTCATGCTTCACTTTTCGCATTTGAGCACGTTTTTCCATCACGCTATTTCTTTGATTATTCAATGCTCATATATGTGTTTTACCATCTTATGGGTTTATTTGCTATATTTCGCGATTGTTGGTTGTGATTGTGTTTAAGGCATGCTTCTAGCTATATATCATATTTTAATATGCCCCTCTATTTGAAGTTCCAAGATTTTCACGCTTCACTTCCAAAAAACGGTTATTTTACCATCCTACCCGTGCTTCTAACTCTTGCATGAAATACTATATGCGTACTCTTATCGCAAGTGTTAGCTACCTTTCAACGGGATTAGGATATCCACACCTTTGTTCCGTGCTTTAATTCATGGATGATTTTCTTGCTATGCTGGATTTCTCAAAAATTCTCTTTTGTTTTACTTTGTACATTTCCCCTCGTCGTGCATCGTTCTCCCATTTGGGGGATTGCACACTTTTCATTTTCCAAAAAAAAAAACATTACCCAAAAACAATCCAAATAAACACTTTTGTACATATTTTTGTATAATGGTCCTTCGGGGTTCTTCGTAACCCGACGCCCTAAAGCCATCTAGTTTGGGATGCGTAGGCCGCCCTTGCATTCCATTGCGATTCCGCAAGTTTACAAGACAAAAATATTAAAATCAAATCAAAAACAACAAAAACAAACCAAAAACCAAAAATATGTATATATGCCAAATTCTCCCCTTTTCATTCGCTCTCCCCATCTCCTATATTTGAGAGCACCAATGTATATAGGGAAGGTGAGAGTTTGTACAAAGTGATCTTTCCACATCTTCTCCATCTCCTTTTGAAAATACAAGCAAGGCAAGAAAGTGTTTCAAAAATCAAAAACGACAAAAGTTGTAACGGCCTGTTTTTTTAGTAGTGTTTTAGACTGCTGTGTGCGTGTTTTTTTTTACGTCGTTGATCCGGTTATTTTCGTCCGAGGGATTTTCGTCCGTACGTTGACGCGAGCGCGTCTATATTTTAGTTTTACCGTGGCGTAACTATTGGCCGGGTTGCCATAACTATTTGCTAATTAACTAATTACTTTTAATTAAGGTTAACTACTAATTAGCTAATTACTTATTTTTACTAATTTCATTTTTACTAAATTACTTTTCTAAATTACTCTTACCATCTTACTTTAACCTAACCCTAACCTACCTAATTGAATCCCACCGAAAGAAATCGGTGAGATCCAACATAATGCTTTCACTCCTCCCCTACCATCAACCACCTTCCTTCAATTTGTCTCCTCACCTTCCCGTTCTTAAATCAAACCTGCAAGGAACCTACAACAACCACATCAGCAACCACATCGTCGCATCCTCCACCAACAACCACCTGCAGCCATCAAACACCCCTTCACCACCACCAGCAACAACCCATCATCCCCTTCTCCATACAACCCAAATCAAACATACCAGAAAACAAACCAGAAATCACGGACCAAGATTACAAATCAATCCCAAATTCAAACACATCAACCCCCGAGCCGCCGTCGATCAGCGTCACCGCACCGATCCGCAGTCGCTTGGAAGCAGCTGCCGCCGCCGCGAGTCCCTGGAAGCCGCCGCGAGTCCCTGGAAGCCGCCATGCCTGTTCGCCGTCGATCCACCGTGCCCGACCTCAGATCCGCCGCGATCTCCCGCCGTGAGCCTTTTGCACCGCCCCCTTGGCCGCCAACCCTCGCCGTACACCGCCCAGGCCCCCTCCCCCCGTGAGCCGCCCTATCCCCAAGCGCCCGACGCCCGCCTCCGATCTCCAGCCCGACCGCCCCACCCCGCCTCGCGCCGCCCTCCAGGCCACCGGCCCCCGCCGGATCTCACCGCCCCCTCTCCCAATTCGTGCCACCGGAGCCCCAAATCGCATCCCCGCCTCCGATCCGACCGCCCCGCCTCGGATCGCCTCGCCGTGGCCTCAGATCCGCCGCCCTAGCCGCTTGATCGCCGTCGCCGCGTCGCCCAGGCCCGTCGCCACTCCGGAGAACCGCCCCGACGCCGCCTCGCCCGATCCGGCCTCCCCGAGCGCCCCAGGCCGCCACCCCCCGCCGAATCCCGCCTCCCGCCTCCTGCCCCCTTGCTCTGCCCTTCGCCGCTCGCCGGTGTGCCCCCCTCGGACGCCGCTGCCCCGTATCTCCCCCCGTCGAACGCCCAGTAACAAAAAAAAAAGAAGAAGAAAAGAAATGAGAAGGAACAGAAGTGGAGAGTGTAAGACAGAGAGAGGGTAAGGTTTTAATATAAGTTTTATTATATAAGTTATTAGTTATATTGTTATTTGTTATAAATTATTAAGTTTTTAGTTTTAGTTATGAAATTAAATTATTTTATAAGTTAGTAACAGTAATTATTTTAAGTATAAGTTTTTAAACCTAAGTTAATTTTACAAGCCAAGTTAATTTTCATATAAAATAAGTTTATAAGTAAAGTTATCTTGAGTTAAGAAATTCTTACATTAAGTTCTAGTTATAAGTTGGTGTAACTTGCCCTCTTAACATATTATTAATTTGTATAGCTAACTCGTTCGTAACCCGTGTGAACCAGGTACACCGACCGCCTTTCAAAACTCGCCTTTCACAGCCAGGCAATTTGGTAACTCATCGTACCCTTGGCATGGGTCTTAAAAACAAAAACAAATGCATGCAACCTAGTTTTATTTCATTATCACAGTGTTTCCATTTTTAAACTGCTAGCTAAAATTGCACAGTATCGTAAAGGAAGCAGAATTGGGCTACTTGACATGATTGACAGAAAATTGTGACTGGAAATGTAAAATTGCACTGACACTGGGTTTTGGGGTAACTTATAATGGCGAGGGTACGGGAGCGACTAGTCCAGACTTTGTTGTCACCGTGCGGGTTCTAGCAACCCATAACAGTGCCGGTGACAACCATCACAGATCACAGATCACAGATTATTGCACAGTACTCAGAGAATTGGTTCGCCCGGGTAGCACCCGCGGCAAGAGTTGGCCTCTTGGTTGCTTACTGTACCCCGCATTATAAGTCACAGTCTAGGTAAAGGCACAAATAGACTCTCGCATCATAGTTACTTTTATCATTGCACTTTTAACTGCTAGAAATTGTTGATAGCTGTAAAACTGCGAAGTTTACTTTTTCTGCTCATTTTCTCTTACCATTATTGTTCGTACTTTACCTCTTTTCTTTTAAAATGCCATGCTTGTATATTTGTTTCAATATCCATGTATAGAGATACTTTGAGTTACGTCTGATCCTGGCGACCCTTCTCTTTGTGGTGGACTCGCCAGATATCTCACAGGTCGAGGAGTTTGCACCAGAGGCCGCAGACGCTGAGTTTGTGGTTGAGTACGACCAGCAGGACCAGCAGGACCCTGTGTATTGAGAGTGAGTGTGAGAGAATTGCTTTGTTGTTTTCAGAGTGGTTTGATGTATCTTTTGTATTTTCGGTTGTATTTTCCTTTCATGTTAGCTGCTGGGTTGTAATAAGGTAGTGTACCACTTTCATTATCAGTATTTTGGCGTATTTCTGCAACATAGCCTGTGTTGACTTCATTGGTGCCTAGCAGGACTTGTGCATGTTCCAAACAGTAACGGGCCCCGGAAGTGGGTCGTTACAAAAGTGTGTTGTGATTCCTTTCATCCTAGAGATTGATAGTTATTCCAATGATTCATATCTATTCTTTCTTACTTCTTCATGCATGTATGGGTACCTCATGTTCACCGTTTGAAAGATTTGAAATGAATTTTGAACTTCCTCATATTTAGGCATATTATCTACTATAACATGCTATGATAGCTATGCCTTTGCCAATGTCACGCTTCTATCTCTTTTGTGCTCTATTGATATGAACCCATGATGCTATATTATGAGATTGAATTCTTGATTTAGATTGTGATATGCTTTTCCCTTGTGATTAATTGTGTTGGTGCTTACATTTGTGGTTTGGAGAGGGTGATCAAGAATTCTTCGCTTTTCTTTCTTGCTCTCGCACCCGATCTTCATTCCAACTCGTCTTCCTCGGGACGATGAAGAGTTTAGCTTGGGGGCTTGTCGCATGTTCATATTTCACCTTTTGCACACGCTCTTCATCGTGTTTTCATATGCGTTTCATCTCATTCCATGTTGTATATAACACATTTTGGTTCATATTGACTATTGGGTGTATTGTTTGTATTTCAGGTAAATGTCGGCATTTCGGTGTCTTCTAGAGTCAGCCTTGCATGTCGGGACCAAAGCGGGCTTATACGACAAAGATTTGATGGCCAAAGATGAGGATTTGAAGTTTTGGAGTCTCAACCAATCGGATGGACAGACCCACCCGATCGGTTCGTGCACGCGTATCAGACCCGAGCAGAAAGCAGCAATGAGGCAACCCCCAACCGATCGGTTCAGTGATCGGTTGGGTTTCTCTGTTTTGAGTGCCAAAGCCACCCGATCGGTTGGCTTCCCAACCGATCGGGTCATCCCCTCGGGTCATCTTGGGGAAGAACTCACCCGACCGGTTGACACTTCAACCGATCGGGTGGCCTTTTCTTCCCCTTTCGTGTACTGCTGCTCATTCATTGAAGATATGTTATCATTCCAGTGGGATTTTGGATGATATCTTATTTTTCTAGCGTCAGAATCGTCGTTAGATTTCCAACGATAGGTCACATGCCCAAATCCGATTTTTCTACATTTTTCTGAAATTTTCTGAGCACAGCTAGGTGCTGAAATTCTGGGCTGTCTGGAATTTGAACTGCAACCGATCGAGTGGGCTATCCAACGGATCGGTTCAGCTCATTTTTAGAATTTTAGTATCTCTGTTTGCTTCCACCTGATCGGTTGAACTTCCAACCGATCGGGTGGCCCTGTTTTAGCAGTTTTAGTGGGTTTTTGGACCCAAACTGTTAGGGTTTTGTGGGGGCCTATAAATATGAGATTGTGCACGACTTGTAAAGGGGTTCCCCTCTATTTTTCTGCAGCTTTCTGCCCCTTTCATGGGAGCCTTAGATTAGGTTAGATTAGGGTTTCTATTTGAATAAATCTTGTAATGGATTGATGGATTCTAATGCAAGATAAGTATTTTTTCTCTTATTTTCATTGCTTTGTGTTATTTTCAATAAGCTTGATGGTTGAATGTTTGTTTGTCCCTTTTATTGCTTGCTATCATGTTCTTCACCATTGAGTAGTGTTTGATGAACCATAATATGGGTTAGAGTAGGATTGATGCTTGGGATATTTCATTTGACTTGATTGCAGGGCAAGTGTTTGATGGAATGTGTCAATGGAGATTTCTAGGAATCTGAGACCAACTCGTATGGCAACACACTAGATGGAGTTGGGGCTTGGACTCCGGATGCTTGTCCCGTCAAGATCCGCTTTGATGTATTGCTAGAAATCACATTCGACCTATTTGGCCATTAGGGTTACGCTAGGGCGTTTTCTTGTCATTGGCGGGAGAAAGACCGCCTTTGACCGTCGGGCCAAGGGGAAATAAAACGAGAGTTTGATTCTCTAGCCATAGCTCATGCCCTAGCGTTGACATCGAGTCCTTGCACGTGGGAACAGCTTGGACGAAATGTTGGGAGTTATCATTGTGGCCTTAATGCTCTCGGTTGCGGAGGGTGTTGGACATGGGAATCCCCACAATCCGAAATCGGGTAGACCTAGCGTATCATTCTAGGCACCGATCGAAATATCGGGCCCATGGGGCACTAGGTACCACCTTTTGGGGCAATGTCTCACCCTGGGTCGAGTCAAATACCAAGTGTCATGAGTGCTCTAGCCCGTGTTAGCGGGGATTCATTTCTTGTTTTTTTACATTTCTTTCCTTTATTTCTACACTATCCACTCGTATCATCCGCGTAGCACTCACACAACCTAGTCGAGGCTAGTAGCCTTCAAGCCATCCACCTCACTGTGTTCGATATACCCGCACCCTACACTAACCATGCACTTGCTGTAAAATGGCACCACGTCCTAATCATAAACGTGGTACTGGTCAGCGGCAGCTGCAGCTAGAGGAGGGGGGTTGGCCTTCAGGCGACGGCTGCGGGTTGGTGGGTGGTGCGGCCAAAGGGAGGGGGGAGGAAGGAGAAGGAAATGGATCTGTGGTTGTTTTTGAGTTTTTTGAATCTGAATTGAATTTGAAGTTGGGTTTCAGATTTCTTCTTGAATCTAGATTTATGATTTCAAAGAAAAATCAGTTTGGGATTGATTTTGAGTTTTGATGAAATTGGTTTTGAGAATTTGTTTGCTGGAGGATTTGTTTGCAGGAGAAGAGATGTTGCCCATGCTGTTGAAATACAACAGTGAAGGGGACATCTTGAAGGAGGAGAGAGCTGGAGGTGGGGGATGGATTTGAATTACAGGGGGAAGAAAACTGTTGGCAGTTTCTCCTTGCTGCTGATGGTGTTACTGTTATAAGAATAATGGGGGAACATCTTGAAGGAGAGATAGCTGGAGGTGGGGGAATGGATTGACGAGAATGGTTGGATCTCAACTGCTCATACGGTGGAAATCAATTGGGTAGGTTAGGTTAATTAATATCTGATTAGGGGTAATTAATTAGTGTTAAAAATTAATTAATCAAGCCAAGATAAAATTAAAAATCCGAGACGCGCTCGCGTTGAAGCACAAAAGAACTCGCGCACGAAAATATCCAGACGATCAAAACAAAAAAAATACGGGCACACATAATTAACACGCCTAGAAAATATCGGCCATTACAAGCCCATAAATCAAGGAGATGAGTGAATTGAGGGAGCAAAGTCAGAAGGCAGAAACCCAGCTAGTAGTTGACTCCCAGATGAGGTAGTCGACTCCCAGATAGATTTAATTGAAAAATTTGCTTACAACTGGTAGTCGACTCTTTCCTTTGGTAGTCGACTCCCAGAGCACTTTTTCACTAAAACTCAGCTAGAGAATGAGTAATCAACTCCTGGGTGTTGGAGGTTGACTACGAAGATTAAATCAAATAGCTAATGCTCTCAAGGAGTTTAAAAATGAGTTTTCAAAAACTTTGTTTCGAAAACGTTTTGTGTGTGTGCAATAAAACTTGGCTTTTACATAATCCTAAAAGACCAACTCACACACTAGACTTAAATGAAGACGTCTGAAGCCGATCAGATATTGATGTAGATGGACGCTTTACTTTAAATTAGAGCTCGTCTTTGATTAAGCTTGAGCACTTCCATGAGCTTCATCTTTGAGCTTCACTTGTGCTTGACGTAGAGCTATCAATTAGTCTTCATCTTCTGAGTGTGGTTGAGCTTCTTCAGAGTATGCGTAAAGCTTATATTATTGATCGCACAACCTGCACATCTTAGATAGTGTCATTAGTACACTAACATCATTTGGTGTGCTCATCATCGAAACTACTTAGGGGTGAGATTCGATTTCCCATCACTCTCCCCCTTTTTGACGATGACACCCAAATGAAAAAAATAAAATGAATAATAGCAAAATAGAATAAGTAAGATAACTTACTCCTCCTGCTTAGATGAGGTATGATATACTCATACTCCCCCTACATCAAAGCCGGTTTAGCAATAGCATTTATTCATTTTCATGTTTTGCATTTACCAATTTTGTCACCCTTGTCATCAATAAAAAAATGACAGTTATGACAATAACACTATACAACAATCAATCCAAGCATTTTATCATGTGTAGGAGAGAAATAATCAACCAAACGTATCTGCAAAAAGAGTTAGTAGTTCACGATATATTATGACATGAAAATTTCATAAGAGATATATCAATTTCATAAGACACACACACACACACACACACGTATATACATGTATACATCTATGTATACATATATGTACATGTATATGTTTACATTTATGTACATGTATATGCACACACACGCGAGAGAGAGAGAATATTATATCTGTGCTTTTAGTGCATGAAATTTTAAGTGTTGACATCATAAAAAATATTTTCCATATTTTTTGATAAAATTTTCAAGTCATTGTACACCTACAATATCAAAATTCCAAACATGGGTTAACTTTAGGTGATTTGATCCTCGATCTACTCCCTAGAAAAATCCCTCGGTTTGAAATCGATGTATTTGCAATAATCGGATCAAAAGGCAAATAGCATCGAATACAGTTGAATCTTGGTATTTTGATCATCTATGAACACATCTTTTAAAAAAATAAAAATAATATTGTATATGTGTGTCAATGTGAAAAATTTCCTGCAATGACAACATATATATATATATATATATGTATATATATATATATATATATATATATGTATATATATATATATATATGTATATATATATATATATATGTATATATATATATATATATGTATATATATATATATATATGTATATATATATATATATATGTATATATATATATATATGTATATATATATATATATATATTATTTTATATCTGTGTGTATCACATGACACATTAACGATCTTTCACTGTTTCACATATACAATGACATGCCAGATTCTTCTCTATATAATATAAATTGTAACATATGATTTACTTTATGTACCACATGCCTGTTGTGATGGTGAATGAGTCATATCATCATATATAAGAAGAGAATAATGGGCATCATACGCCATATGAGAGGGTCTCTCATATTCCCTCTCACATAAAGGGAGCAAGTACAAGCCCACATGTGCTTGTACTTGTTGTACTTGCCCCCTTTATGTGAGAGGGAATATGAGAGACCCTCTCATATGGCGTATGATACCCATTATTATCATATAAGAAATAGCTCACATATGTAATAGCACGTCCTCTCGTTATGTCCATTTCAAAAAAAAGGATGCTTACTCTTTGGGCTGTTAGGTTCCTAGTAAATATGGTGCCAGCTCGTGGCCATTTTAAGGGCACTCATTTTTTGGGGATATTTTGTTCCTTGTATTTCTTAACACATTTTCAAGGATTTTTTTCGGTTTTTGCTATTTGGTCGCTTTAGAAATATGTTTCCAACGTCAGCAGTTTTTGAACACTTCATCTTTTTATCAAATCGTATTGAAGCGTTCCAGGCGTCAATTCAGCAATGCGACTATGTTTGGGTTGGGTCTCAGCCCGAATCTGCTAGGATTTTTGACTTTTATATAAAGATTTGAGTGACGCCAGAGTTGAAGAGTCCACTGGGATGCGTTTCTGCCTTAGTTTTAACCATATTTACTGTCTTCTAGGAGTAGTTTAGATCTAGAGTAGATTAGATCACTTTTCTCGTTGATATAGCCATGTAATTGACTACTCCTTGTATGCAACACGATTGAGATACGTATTTATTGCTCTGTTTAACTGCGTTTTCTATTTGTTTTGATTGTTGCTATTGTCTCTCTTGTTATTCCTCGTAGTTCCTTGATGTTTAATGGTTAGAACTCCATCGATTTCGCATAAAGCTAACAATAACATAGGACGAAATTGGTACTCGATCACCCAAACTCCCTGTGGACGACCCATACAGCGTTACGTCGACAGCCGTGCGCTTGCGGTTATAAATATCAAAACTCCTAACAATTATTATTAAATTATGTAAGTTAAGGAATCATTTTATTTAATTTATTATAAAAGTGGTATCATTATCTGAGCTAATTGGCCTAGTGGTATTCGTCTTTCCTCTCTAGTGAAAGGCTAAGAGTGTCATAATTCATGCATTTGTCAGTTATTTTTTATTTTATTTTCTAGAAAACACATAAGAAATTTTCGAGAACACTTTTTTCACTTGGTTTCTTAAATTTGTTAAACAAATGTATTTTCAAAAATACCCAAATAAAACCATTCGCTTTTAATTTCGAATGGTACAATAGACTGTTTGTGGCTAAAGTAAAAAAACTCACCCTTAGTCAATGAGCAATTGTTCAAATGGCATTCTTTTCATCTTTTTTCTAAAAGGCAAGTGATCAAGACCCGATCCACATGTACACTTTCAACTGTATCAAAAAAAACACACACACTTTGCCATTCCAATGCAATAATTCAACCAAACAAAAGCACCGGTGTGCACCTACACATGCAAAATAAAATTAAAAATTGTTATGAATCAACTACTGGGGGAGGAGCCCCCAGCTCTTTATTTATAGGCAATGGGGAGAATACAAGATGGGTTTACAATGATATGGGACTATCTCTAGGATAGCCCAGAATCTCACCCAACTACGGTTAAATAACCGTTCACAACACTCCCCCTTATCCAGCCATAGGTGTGGACTTTGCTCGTGAATGCTTCAGGATTCTGAGCGTAGAAGAGTCTCACATGGGGTGGATACTTCAAGATCCTGAGTTGGTGAGATTTGCCTCGTTAAAACCTTTAGCTATGGAAAACCCAGTGGGAAAAACCATAGTTAAGGAAAAAGAGTGCAAACGCTCTTTAACTCCCCCTGATTTGTACACGTGACTCTGCTCATGAATACTTCTGGATTCTGAGCATCACAGAGGGGTGGATACTTCGGGATACAGTGTTGATTTGATTTGCCTCGTTAAAACCTTTGGCTATGGAAAACCCAGTGGGAAAAACCATAGCTAAGGGAAAAGAGTACAAATTCTGTCAACTCCCCCTGATCTGTAAAAGCTCTTAGGCTTTCAGTTCTCGTAGGCTTAGCTCATCACTCCTATTTACAATATTCCGAAAATGTACACAGATTACAAATTTTGTCACCATCAAGCAGTTGCTGAATCCAGAAACTCTGGAGAGGTGTGCTAAGTTTCATCGCCTCTGATGTGGTCTTCAGACTATATGGTCAGCTCCACAGAACCAGCCTCTATCCCAGTCGTCACTGGGATGTGATGTACCACCAGGCGCCCTTAAATACACCATTGGTGTGATTCTGGAATGGTGAGGATCTCGGAATTATAGGATGATGTTGCCTTCATAAGTTGCTTTGCATATTTGCAGTAGATGGTCATCCCACTGTTGGTACATGTTCTGTGATTTCTCAGTATAGGGACCGGACCTGTAACCTGCATTCGCATAAACATTGGAGGATGCTACTACATTTTGTAAGTCCAAATATTTCGACCCTTAGAGGAAGCGCAGAAGGCTTAACTCAGGTCTAATGGCCCTTTTTAGGTGCCAACTATCTCTGGCTAATGAGTTTACTGCAATTGCTATACTGGGACACATGCAGTTAGCCAGGAGTGCATGATTGCACTTAGATAAGGGACTTTAGGACCTGTTATATCCTCCTCCTCTTTCTTTTTGTACATCCAGTAAGTGTACCACCGTAGGTGTACTTTGGATGACAATGGTCCTTTTAATTTCTCCAACGCACTTCTGGGCGTTTGTAACAGGATTCTATGAGCCATAACTTTATATTTGCCTAGGTCTTTTTATTTCATGTTTAAAAGTCAGGCTTGTTCATATAGTTCGGTTTTCTCTTCAGGAGATCCGATGAGATTTTAGTTGTCTCCAACTATGATCACTAATCCTGTTCTTTGCACAGATGCAAAGACAACCTTCAGTAGGAATCATTGACTTGTCAAATGATTCTCTTGGTTGTACATTTATTTATTATACTTATTGTTTTTCTTCATTTGAATAGACGTCCCGAAGTCTATTCAGGCATTTTAAGGAAATGCGGAAATTATCTTTACCAGATATCCACGAAGGTATGCTGTCACAACATCCAATAACAACATATCCATAATTTTCCTTCGCCAAATCGTAAGGTATTCGCTTTTGATAACTTAGGGAGATTGATGCATCATTTATGCGATATGCTCATTTGAATTTGTTCGATCCCTAGTTTCAGCGAAATTTTCCTTGGGCTATAGGTTGTACCTTATATCATACGATTTTGTATTTATTTTTCTTATGTGTGCAATACTTTGTTTTATCCACAGGTTTGACACCTTTTTGGTGTCAGGACTTCAGGTCCGAACATTTCACGTTTCATAAGTGAGTCCAGCTCATCTTTTATTGCCACGTTCCACATTTTGGCCAATCTCTACGTTTGCCTTCTAGCAACGGAGTGTGGAACGATAATTTACAAACATCATCGCTTTTGCGATGTATATGGCAATATGTTACGTGAATACATTTGTCGACAATTTATGTTCTATCTGTCCAACAACACCTCCCCAGTACGTACAACATTTACTTAATTTCACTTTTTCCCGGCAATTCCTCTGCAGTGGATTCCGGGAAGGGTGATGGTGTGGACAGGAGCTCATTGTCCTGTGGTAGTATTGTCTCAAGGTCTCCAGGAGTTTCTGTCCTTGGAGCCTGGTGGTCTGCCTCTTTTCTGTTAAGGATCAGCCACTTCTGCTGCTGGTGGATTGCATCCATTCTCGGGGATGTCAATCCTAGCTGGAGTTTTTGCATCAGGGATGTGTGATTTGACAATCTTCCGGTAGTCAATAAATGATTTCGGTAATAGGTGAACAATGTTTTGTATGTGGGGGATCTTCGGGATCTCTTCTACACATTGTATTGTTACCGGATCATAGTGGGTCAAACTTTTTGTATCCCACGTTGTAATTTGCTTCGCGCCAGATTTTCCAGTATCTGGGCCTATTTTTGGGAAACTCGTCTCATCGAGATCACAGTCTTCAAGGTGTGCCTTAATTACGTCCCCCGTTTGGGGTTCTAGGTGTCTTATAATTGAGGGTGAGTCAAACCCTTCATAGATACCTAGGTGACGTTGAGGACCTATTTTTGTCCTCTGTATTGGTGCGATGGGGATTTAAACTGCGGACCGAAAATTCTTCGAAGAGAAATGTTCGGTGGCATTCCATATACAAGTTGCATTGGAGACTCTGACCTCCAGAGGGTCTTATTTTCATTTACGATGCAGCATGCAGAATTTGCATGTCCCCATGCATCCATTTGCAATCGGGATTTAATGGACGTTCAATCCATTGGAGTCTACTTTTCAGTGACTCTGCCGACCCATTTTGGGAATGAACATGCGGCACTTGTATGTTCATTTTCTATTCCCGTTGCTTGGCAGTACTCTTGAAATGACTGGGAGGTATATTTCCCAACATTAACCAGACTTATTTTCTATATTTTATTGTCTGGGAAATGTGACCGCAACATTTTTATTTTTGTGCCAATAGCTTTGGAAAAGCTAAGTTGCGGGTCTGTAGTAGGCACACGTACGAATATACTGAGGATGCATTTATCAGTATAATAAAGTACCGAAATAGCCCACTAGGGGTGGTGGATTTTATCCACATCTTTCTCCTTGTATTCTTTTTGAGGAAGCGTGGAGATTCTTTTTCGACTTTTTGTGGAGATGGCCTTGCAATTAGTTTTTCCCTTATAGCAAGGGATGCGAGGGAATTCTCCCTTTTGAAGAATCTGCTGGTTCTTCAAGTCATACCCATGGGATGAGATGCAGTGCATCATCACAAATCCAGGGTGGCCAAGTCCATCATGCCAGAGTAAAAACTAGGCTGATGTCGGGCACTTCAGGTGCTCCGTTTAAATCCGCCTCCTTTCTCCAAATCTTCGTATGGTAGATGCCTCTAAGGCTCTCAAAACGTTCAAGTATGGATTTTACTCCTTTATCTTGAGACGTTGCATACGGTAATTTTTTTTTTCATTTACATTTGCTGTTTCCAAATGGAATCCGTTGAAACGGATGTCCTTGAAACTTAGAAAGTTTCTTTTTGGAATTCGGAGGGGTTAGTGCATCCTCTATTTTTGTGATGTTTGGGGGTAACAGTGTTGCATTCCCTGGATCTTCAATGTGGCCCTGATATTGAGCTTTGTATTGAAAAAATCGTACGTGTTTATTGTCTACTAATCATTTATGAGAGCAGTTTCAAAAGATGAAACGTATAGGCACTTGTATATTCAGATAGACAGATTCATTTATTGTCTAAAAATTTTCATTCAAAACAGATTGCGTAATATAAAAGCTCTCATAACATGAAATGTTCTAAACAATTTGCTAAGATAAAAGTAAAGGCTAATCAAGCATGTCATCATTTTCGAAGTTGTCAACTGAAAACTTGACTGGAGCATCAGAGGTTATCAGGTTTGTTTCAGCTTTATTTTTCTTGTTCTCTTTATACAAATCCTGGAGATGTTGCGGAGTTCAGCACACTCTAGACCAGTGGCCTTTTATGCCACAATTATGGCACTGGTCTTCCCATTCCCTCTTGGGTGGGGGTGCATAATTTTTGTCATTTCTGTGCCACGTGAACTTCCGCTTACTATCATTATTTTGCTGTTGCTGTAAATTGCCCTTGGCATTTTTCTGTTGACCCCCCTTCTGTGGTCTTTCTTTTCTTTTATTATCTCTCTTCTTTTTGAAGGAAGAGTAATAATGAGCTTCTGGTAGGGGGGCAGTGCCGGGAGGGGGGGCGCATATTGTGAGTGGCGAGAAGAAGCTCTCTGTTTTGCTCAGCCATGAGTAAACATGACAGCAACTCAGAATACTTGGTGAACCTGTGTTCACGGTATTGCTGCATGAGTATCGCATCTTTTTCATGGAAGGACGTATACGTCTTTTCCAGCATGCGATCTTCTGAGACATTCTCACCACACAACTTCAGGCGTGAGGTGATGATAAAAAGTGCTGAGTTGTACTCAGCAATGGACTTAAAGTCATGTAGTCTCAGGTTCTCCCACTCATATCGTGCCCTTGGGAGTATAACATCTTTCTGATGTTTATACATGTCCTCAAGGGCAGTCCATAGCTCAAGTGGATCTTCGACCGTAAGGTATTCAGCCTTTAAGGTCTTGTCCACATGGCGGCGAATATAGGTGATGGCTTGCGCCTTCTCTATATCGCTAACATTTTTTTTCAGTCACAGCAGCGATGAGGGTCTTTACCCGCAGGTGAAACTTTACATCTAGCTGCCAGCTTAGATCGTTTCTATCTGATGCTTCCAGTACTTCGAAAATAACGCTTGCAATATTAGCCATTTATCTAGCAGAGCACAAACATGCATGAATTAATAATTAATCAGAGAAAACATTTTCATGCGGAGGCAATATTTAACGAAAAACTAAATGTGTGGATCGGCCAGTCCCACAAGAAAGAGTCCAAAAAAGTTCACAGTCCAAATTATACAAATTTGCAGCTTAAAGAAAATGAAAATACAACTTTGGAAACCCCGTGGGTCCCATATGATATCTCCATCTTCAAGCGTGACCTCCGTCTCCATGGAAGTTGGTCTTCTTTCTTTGACATTTACATAAATTTCTCACTACAATTTCTCTCAAAAATAAAAGAAAAGTGCGGGAAATAAACTGTGGGACTAAACGGCCGATCCAAAAACCACATTTAGCAATTCATACAGAAATATTGTGCTCATCAACATTTTCATCAGACATTTTCATCACATGCATCACATGCATTTAATATTCGCAGAGATGGATAAATAATTTAAACACTTAATAATTATTGGACCACTGGGCAACGTCATACACCGTTAGGTTAGGTTACTAACGGCAGAGCGGTCGCAGGATCTTCCTAATTATTAAGTTTTAAATACAATGCACAACCACGCATATAATATCCAATAGAATATACCAGAGATGCAAAGCATGTAAATATGATTTTTGCAGAAAAAATCATTACAATGCAAAGGTTGTAAAGTAAATGGGTTTAATCAATTAAATTGATTAAGAGCCCAAAATAAACATTTTCTTTGTCAAAGGAAAAAGTTTCCCTCATCATCCCAAAAGCCCCCCAAAAGTCCCCAAATAGTCCTTTCCTGCCCGATATTTGTCCCGTAGTTTACAGTGATTTTTCACGAATATTTTGCCTTTGAATCCCCATTTCAAATTATTTTTTAGGCTAACGAGTTGCCTTTTGAGGCGAGTTTATAGCCCTTTGCCTCCCCCATTTTTTTTCCAGATAAACCAGCCTGCAGGCCTGAAGCCCGCAGTCGACCTATGGGCTTCAGGCCCATAGGCTTTTCTTTTCCTTTTTTTCTTTTTTCTTTTTTTTTTGAAATCTGTGGGCCGGAAGCTCACAACAGGTCTGTGGGCTTCAGGCCCACAGACTCTGTTTTTTTTTGAATTCTGTGGGCCTGAAGCCCACAGATCTGCTGTGGGCTTCAGGCCCACGGATCTGTTTTTTTCTCTCTTAGGGTTTTGCGGGGGGGGCGCCGCTGCCGCCGCCCCCCTGTAGGGGGGGCGCGGCCGCGGGGCCGCCGCCCCCCTCTGCGGGGGGGGGGGGGAGCGGCGGGCGCGGGGCCGTCGCCCCCCTCTACGGGGGGGGGGGGGGAGCGGGGCCGCCCCCCCTGCAGAGGGCGGCGGCCGCCGCCCCCCCGGCAGGGGGGTGCGGCGGCTGCAGCCCCCCCCTATGGGGGGGACGGCGTGGCCGGGGGGGGAGGGGCGAGGCCGCCGGCGGGGTTGATTTAGGGTTTGGTTTAAAAATCTAAAAACCCTTAAAAATTGATTTTTGGGATGAAAAATCCGTCGTTTTCAAGGCGGCGATGAATCCCCATGACGATTTTGCGAGATCTAGGGGAGGGGCAATCATACGTATGATTAAAAACATTGTTTTTAGAGTTTTTACCTCTATATCCGTCCTCCGGATATAGCGACGTTTGCTCGAAGCCCTACGCGGATGACGACGCTCGATTGAGGAAGCCTTGTACCGCGCTCGTGGATCTCCCGCCTTCGCCTTCGCAACGAACGGAAAAATTTTTGTGGAAAAAGAAAATTTAGAGGCTCGTGCTGATAACGTGTTATGAATCAACTACTGGGGGAGGAGCCCCCAGCTCTTTATTTATAGGCAATGGGGAGAATACAAGATGGGTTTACAATGATATGTGCCTATCTCTAGGATAGCCCAGAATCTCACCCAACTACGCTTAAATAACCGTTCACAACAAAAAATAAAATTTTAATAAACAATAATAAACAATAAAAAGGGTATCGGCATCATCCTAACATCATACCCTACAACAAAAAGTTATATTAAAAATAGAAAGAAATTGGCATCAATGACTCACATCTCTTCTCTCTCATCTCTCTTTAAAAGATATCATCCACACCTTTGCTATTACCCCCTCTCTCTCTCTCTCAAACATTATAATAAATACATAACCTGCCTTACGATTCCCAGGGATTCATTAATGAAGGAGAGCATCCGCTGCTGCATCTCCTGCATCCTGCCGTGCGGCGCCCTCGACGTCATCCGCATCGTCCACGCCAGCGGCCGCGTCGAGGAGATCAGCCGCCGGGCTGTCTGCGCCGGCGACATCATGCGGGCTTACCCCAAGCACGTGCTTCGGCAGCCCCCGTCGTCGTCCTCCGACGACCACGGCGGAAGCACGACGCGGGCCGCGGTCGTGCTGCCCCCCAATGCGGAGCTGCAGAGGGGCAAGATTTACTTCCTCACCCCGACAAATTCGAAGGCGGCTGCCGTTGCCGACAAGCCCGGCCCGGGGAGGAGGAGGAGGAGGACGGCGGCGGGGGAGGGCAATGGGGAGTCGGCGGAGGACAGGACGAGGCTGCTGTTGTCGGACAGGTACTTGTCGGAGATTCTGTCGGAGTCGAAGGCGTCGACGCAGCGGGAGCGGCGGCGGGGCCGGGTCCGAGTGTGGCGGCCTCATCTCGAGAGCATCGAGGAGATTACGAACGATGCCGCCTAGAGATATTGTACAAATTAGAACAGGAGTTTGTTCTTTTTTTTTTTTTTTTGGGTTCTTCCTTTCTTTGCATTAATTTTCCATTTCTTGGGCTTTTGAGGCTTGTTCTGTGGTTTGCCAGAGTGCTCGCAATCAAGTATTTTGTTTAACTTTTATTTTGAAAAAAAAACCTTTTCTTGCTTTTTTTTTCTTCGGTTTATTTCTTGTTGGTTGGGGTTTTCGGATAGCTGGGAGGGATGTAGTCTTTTCAGTGTCATGAGAAAACCACTCATTGTTCCAACTCCCCACACGATAAATGTTCAATCATTGGGGGTTAAGTATGATCCCAATCCCACAGCCAAATTTCGCTATCCATCTTACCATCAGAAAGGTATGTGAGGTAGTGCTGAAAAAGCAACCCACATGTCCTGTTTTTTCCTTTTTCGGCGGATGACTCATGAAGCATGGTGTCAGTGTATTTGTTTATTTTTTTTTATCAAATGTCAGTAGTGAGATTTGAATCCGGGTCCCTATCGAGACAGTCGGATGATTTCACTACTAAGGTGAACACCGGAGCTCAATGCGATCTTTTTTTTATTATTCTTTAAAAAAGAGGTAATTAGAGAATGTATGAGAAGAAAACATAAAAAAATTATTTAAGAGGGAGAGAATATGAATGGCATGTGTCACCATCTTCTTTTTCGTTGTCATAATTCATACTGTCTTATCAATTTGCTTTGAGCACGAAGTATCACTCTTATATATTAGCAACCTTGATGGTCTTTAAACGTTGTCACTTTCATTAAAATTAATTTAAAAAGTTTGATTGAGAGCATGCTAGCAGATTGAACTTTCCATTTCTTTACAAATCTGTATTTTTAAATGCATGGTTTTTGTTATGAGAGTGTCGGTTACTGAACCTGTAGCTCTCTATTTAGAGAAAACAATTACATAATGGGTAGATACCCTAAACCCTATTGGGCTCTACTTGGGCCTATAAAAGCCAGTTCATAACACTTCCCCTTATCTATCCATTGTTGTAAGCTTGGTATATGAATACTTCGGGATTCATAGAGCTTATCAGGTCATGAGGATATGGATACTTCTGGATCCTAAGTTAGGAGGTCTTGCCTCGTTAAAACCTTTGGCTATGGAAAACCCAGTGGAAAAAACCAATAGCTAAGAGAAAAGAGTGCAAGTCTCCTTAACTTTCCCTGATCGGTGGATATTACCAGGCGTGGATGCTACTGGATCCAGAGTTGATGTGGTTGCCTTGTTAAAACCTTTGACTATGGAAATCCCAGTGGGAAAAACAAATAGCTAAGGGAAAAGAGTGCAACACAACATTAACTCCCCATGTTGTGTACAAGATTCAGGCTTGTAAATCTTTCAACTGTCTCATCCCAATTCCTATTACAAGTTTTCTAAAGGTACATCGAGGTAGTGCTTTAGTAAATAGATCTGCCAGGTTGTTGCAAGACTGGATCTGCTGGATGTCGATCTGTCTGTCTTCTTGTAGTTCATGCGTCCAGAAAAGCTTTGGGAAAATGTGCTTCGTTCTGTCACCTTTGATGTAGCCACCTCGTAGTTGAGCTATGCAGGCTGCATTGTCTTCGTACATAGTGATTGGTTCAAGGTCGACCGTCTTCAGGCCAGTCGTCACTAGGATGTGGTGAATGACTGAACGTAGCCAAAAGCATTCTCTGCTAGCTTCATGGATCGCAATGAGTTCAGAGTGGTTGGATGAGGTTGCTGTCGATATCTGCTTCATAGATCTCCATGATATGGCTGTTCTACCATAGTGAATACGAAACCAGTCTGGGATTTTGCGATGTGGTGACCAGATATGTATCCTGCATCTGCAAAACCAACTAAGTTGGAGGATACGCCTTTCTGGTAGTATAGTCCCATGTCTACTGACCCTTGGAGATAGCGTAGAAGGTGCTTCACTCCGTTCCAGTGGCGCTTTGTGGGCACTGAACTGTGTCGGGCTAGTAGGTTAACTGCGAACGCTATATCGGAATGCGTGCAGTTTGCCAGATAGAGGAGTGCTCCAATGGCACTTAGGTAAGGTACTTCAGGACCAAGTGTTTTCTCTCCCTCTTCCAGCGAACGGAAGGGGTCTTTATCGACATCCAATGATCTGACAACCATTGGTGTACTCAGTGGGTGACATTTGTCCATTTGGAAAATTTTCAGCAATTTCCTTGTGTAAGTGGATTGATGTAACAGGATTCCTCCGCTGAGGTGTTCAATTTGTAAGCCGAGGCAGTATTTTGTTTTGCCAAGGTCTTTCATCTCAAAAGTCTGTGTAAGGCTTTTGGATATCTCAGCTATCTCTTCAAGAGATCCAATGAGATTTAAATCGTCTACGTAGACGACAATTATTACGAATCATGTTCCCTTTGCTCTTATAAAGATGCACATGCAGACTTCATTATTTGTGAATCCTTGTTACACGAGGAATTCACTGAGTCTGTTATACCACATCCTTTCCGATTCTTTTAGACCATACAGTGATCTTTGAAGTTTGACAGAATAGACGTCCCAAGGTCTATCTGTCATTTTTGTTGGTAGTTTATACCCGTCTGGAAGTCTCATATAGATGTCCTTATCTATATTGCCATATAGGTATGCAGTCACAATGTCCATGAGCTGCATATCTAGGCCTTCCATAGCTGTTAAACTGATTATAAATCGGAAAATGATCGCATGCATGACCGGAGAGTATGTATCATCATAATCTATTCCTGGTCGTTAGGAAAAACCTTGTGCAACAAGGAGTGCTTTGTAGCGTACGATCTTATTATTTTCATTTCTCTTTCTTAGAATACCCATTTATATCCCACAAGTTTTACACCCTTCGGTGTTGGGACTACAGGTCCAAAAACTTTGCGTTTCGAGAGTGAGTCCAGCTTTACTCCTATTGCCTCGTTCCATTTTGGCAAATCCTCTCTGCGTTTACATTCTGCTAAAGAGCGTGGATCGATATCATCGTCATATTTAGTGACGTGATTAGCAATAACGAACGCGAAGTCGCCATCAATGATTGTGCTTTTTCTGTCCAATACCTCCCCAGTACGTACATAATTTAATGATATTTCTTCTATATTTTTCTCTTCATGGGGTTTTAGGAGGGGAGAGGTGTCTGGGCTGAGCTTAGCATCCTGTGGTGGTATTGTTTCAGTTCTCCAAGAGTTTTCCTCTTACGAGGAAGTTTATCCTTGGAGCTTGGGGGTCGTCCTCTCTTTTGTTGAGGTACGGCCGCTTCTGCTGCAGGTGGATTGCATCCATCTTTGGGTATGTCAATCTTAGCTGGCGTGTTTGCAACAGGGACGTGTGATCTGATAACCTTCTGGGTGTCAGTGAATTTGTCCGGTAGTATGTGAATTGTATTTTGTATTTGGATGATCTTCAGGATCTCATCTTCACATTGGTTCGAACGCGGATCAAAGTGGGAAATTTTTTTGTATACCTTGAAATGGTCTTTGAAGCTTCAGTCTTCTTAGCGTCCATGCCTAGTTTGGAGAAGTTATTTTCGTCAAACTCACAGTCTTCTAGACGTGCCTTAAAAGCTTCCCTCGTTAGGGGTTCCAGGTTTCTAATGATCGATGGTGAGTCGAACCCTATGTAGATACCTTGGCGACGTTGGGGACCCATCTTGGACCTCTGTGGTTGTGCGATGGGGACATAGACTGCGCATCTAAATATCCTCAAGTGAGAGATATTTGGTGGAGTTCCATATGCAAGTTGCATCGGTGAATACGTTTGACTACCAGGTGGTCGTAATCTTATTAGCGATGCAGCATGCAAGATTGCATTTCCACATGCAGTCATAGGCAACTGGGATTGCATTAGCAATGGATGAGCGATTCATTGTAGTCTCTTTATAAGAGATTCAGCTAACCCGTTCTAGGTGTGAACATGTGCTACAAGATGTTCAACTCCAATACCAGTTGCTTGGCAGTAGTCTACAAAGACTTGTGATGTAAATTTCCCAGCATTATCCAGATGTAATTTCTTAATCTGGTTATCAGGAAAATGTGCCTGCAACTTAATGATTTGTGCCAGTAGCTTTGCAAAGGCTACATTGCGGGTGGACAGTAGGCACACATATGACCATTTGGAAAATGCGTCTATCAGTACCATAAAGTACCAGAATGTGCCACTTGAGGGGTGAATAGGCCCACAAATGTCTCCATGTATTCTCTACAGGAAGCTGGGAGACTCTGAGTCCACTTTAGGTGAAGATGGTCACGTAATCAATTTATCTTTTGAATAAGGGGGACAAGGAAATTCACCCTTTCGAAGTAACTTCAGGTTCTTCAAATTAATTCCACAGGATTGGGATATGATGCTTTGCATCATTGCCGATCCAGGGTGTCCGAGTCTATTATGCCAGAGTTGGAATTCTGGTTGATTTTTGCACTTCTGGTGCTCTATTGTATTGACTTCCATTGCTCATATTGTTGTATGGTAGAGACCCGACGAGAGTCTTTCGAAACGCTCAACGATGGCTTTAGCACCGTTTTAAAGAGTCATTACATACAAGTATTCTTTGTCATGTTTGTTCACTGTTTCTAGGTGGTATATATTTAACCGGATGTCTCTGAAACTTAGTAAGTTTTTGTGCGAGCTTGGAGAGAAAAGGGCATCTTTTATTAAATTTTTTGTTTTATTGGGAGCAAAAAGTTTGCTTCCCCTGATCATTCTATTATACTTGATGGACCGGAAATAGTATTTACGGTGCCATCGTATTAGTTGATGCTTTGCAAGAAACAAATATCTTGAAGGATCGTGTGCATAGAGGCACTGTCCACTAGGCATTTATTATCCATCTATAGCAAGAAAGAAAAAGCATAGCAATATAAGGCACAAAATAAGTAACTGTCATTCAAAGTCTGAAAATTGAACTAACATGCTTGATAGAAATAAACAACCAGAAATGAAATTGTTTTTTCAACTACAACAAATTGTAGAAATAGATAAGGCATCAGTCTAGCAGGTCTTCGGTCGAGAAGTCCTCGGTGATGTACCTAATTGGAGCCAGGTCTTCTTTTTCCACCAGGTTTGTTTCAGCAGACTTCTGGCTAGCTTGATACAAATCCTAGAGGTGGCGTGGAGTACGACAGTTTTTGGACCAGTGTACAGTCATGCCACATTTGTGGCATTTTCTTCCCAATCTTTCTTGGGGGCAGTTGTCTGACCGTTGTCTTTCATCTTCCACACATTTTTCCTCTTCCCCTCACTGTTGGTCTTTGGAGGGGGTCATCTAGCCTGCTTCTTCAATGCCTTTTCCCTTTTGGGGTTTGCCTTTGAATTTATTCTTCTTTTTCTGGGAGGAGATATTGTGCGCTTCAGGCGCAGGTGCAGTGCCAGCAGGGCGCAAGTTATGGGTGGTCAGTAAGAGCTCCCTATTCTGTTCTGCCATCAGAAGGCATGAGAGAAGTTCAGAGTATTTCGTAAATTTCCGTTCACGATACTGTTGCACGAGGATAACATCCTTCTCGTGGAAAGATGTATAAGTTTTCTTCGACATGCGTTCCTCCGTCACTTTTTCACCACACAACTTCAGGCGTGAGGTGATGCTGAATAGTGCCGAGTTGTACTCGGCAATGGACTTAAAGTCTTGTAGACGGAGGTTTTGCCATTCATATCCCGCTCGAGGAAGGATACCATCTTTTTGATGTTTGTATCGATCCTTGAGGGCGGTCCATAACTCGTATGATTCTTCCACTGTGAGATACTCGGCCTTCAGGGTCCGATCGATATGGCGTCTTATATAGATAATTGATTTCGTCTTATCTATGTCAGAAACTGTATCGCCAACAGCAATGGCATGACTCAATCTCTATGAGCGCATGTGGAATTTGATATCCAACTGCCAGCTCAAGTAGTTCTTGCATGTTGCATCCAATACGTCGAAGTTGATGCGAGCTATCTTTGCCATTTATCTAAGCATGTCAAACAGGCAGTAATTAAATATTTGAAAATAAATAATTATGCATTTCAGACACAGATATTTGTTGTGTGGATCGACTAGTCACCATTTTAAAGTACAAAATAAAGTCCATTTTCAATCCCATTTAAAAAGAACATACAACTCGGGAACCCCCATGGGGCCCCTCTTCTTCTGGAAGTAGATCTTCATCACCGTGGGACGTGCGCCGGACTCCGGAATTTATACAATTTAATCCTCACGACAATTTCTCTCAGAAATGAAAAAAATGCGATGAAAATAAATGGTGACAAATAGCCGATCCAAAACCAAAACCAAATATTAACATTCATCGCAGAGACATCAACAATGTAGCAGGCATTTAATTATTCATCACAGGTATGTAGTATGTGTAAACACAATTTCATGCTACCGGCAATGAAAATATTCAACATCCAAGGCATTTATAATGGAATAAAGTATTTTTGTTTAATAATTAATCGGACCTCGTGAAAACGTCATACCCTGTTAGGTTAGCTAACTAACGGGAGAGCGGTCTCAGGATCCTCATAATTATTAAACGTAAAAAAGTAATTAATTAATCCAAGAAAATCCGATTAGTGATGATTTACACATATGATGAATCAGAATTATTTAGGAAAAAATTTTGATCAGGAAATCCTAATTAATGTCTAAAAATAGCATTTTATTAAAAAATCGGAAAACCCCTAGCTAGGGTTTCGTTGCGAAGAGGCACGCAAGGGAAGTGCGCGTGCGCATGCGTCAGGCGCGTGGGGCGGATCGCGCGTTAGGCGTGCGGCGGCGGGGCGCGGCCCGCACGCGTCAGGCACGGCGGGGGGGGAGGGGGGGGCAGGCTTGGCGGCGGCAGCACGATGCGTGCGCGTCAGGTTCGGTGGGGCGACGCGGTGCGCACGCGTCGGACGCGTGCGGGGCGGCGCTGTGCACGCGTGGAAGGGGTGCCAAGTCCTCTGGATTCATGGATTTCGGACGAAAAATTCGATTTTTATTGTAAAAATTTGATTTTTAGCGTGAAAAAGTTGATTTTTCATCCAAAAATGATACAAAAACTCTTTTTTTGAAAAGAAATCTATATTAAAAATGTGTTTTTTCATCCAGATCTACGTAAAAGAAATAGATCTAATTAAAGAAAATCACAGAACCATTATCATGCGCATGAAAATTTTAGATCTAGGGGATAAAGATTAACTCTAGATCATACCCGTCGGATCTAGCGACGTTTGGTGAAGGAAGCCCTTTCGCGTCGCGATTCGTCCGTAGGCAGAGGTTCGGCTCAGCTGTGAGCATGCTGATAGCGTGTTATTAGAGTGCCCACTTCTGGACCCGTAGCCCTTCATTTATAGAAAACAATTACATAATGGGTGGATACCCTAAACCCTATTGGGCTCCACTTTGGCCTACAAAAGCCCGTTCATAACAATTTCAACCTTTTTAAGGGTTTTCCAAGTAGAGAAATATATCCAAATAGAGAAATATATGATATTAGTGGATGTTTGTTTGCATGGAAACCATATGAAAATAGGTTTCCAGCACTTGACAATGTGGGTTTTTACTAGTTTCCTCATAAAAGATGTCATAATCCTTTGCTTGCTTGTGTGACGCAGAAATCTTGATTGTTTTGTGAAAAAGTGTTTTCCGAAAATCTTGGGCTGAAAATACTTGGAAACCAGACACATCCTAAAATGTATATTATTATATGGGAATAATTGGTATCATATACCATGTGAGAGATCTCTTTCATATATCTATTATACATTTGACAACGTTTTTTGAATTCTAAGGCTGACTAGGACAAGATAAAGGGTGGCTGAGATTTGATCTTGGTAAATCAATGGCTGAGCTTGGATTTTGTGAAAATTTTAGTGGAAAAACTTAAATTTTGGTGAGAAAAGTGTCTTGGGAACCAAAACTTTTAAATTAGAAGTGTTTTAGGAAAGATTGTGGAGATTAAATTTGGGGGAAAAGTGCCTTGAGAACCTAAACTTTGAAATTAGAAGTGCCTTGGGAAAGATTGTGGAGATTAAATTTGTGGGGAGGGGGGAAGTACTTGGAAACCTAAACTTTGAAATTAAAAGTACATTGGGAAAGAGTATGGAGAAGCATTATCCATTAAATTAAACAAAATAAAAAATTTAGTGTAAAACAATTTAGCGGAACAACAAATTAGCGTAAAAATACCCTGAGGTTTGTTGTTCCGCGTCGAAGGCGCCCGCTAAAATTTTTTACGCTAATTTGTCGTTCTGCGCCAAAGCCGCTAAATTTTTTTACGCTAATTTGTTGTTCCGCGCCAAAGCCGCGGGCGCCAAATTTGTTCTTCGACGTCAAATTTGTTGTTCCGCGTCGAAGGCGCCTGCGCCGACTTTGTTGTTCCGCGCCAAAGACGCCGCGCTGCTAAATATTTTTACGATAATTTGTTGTTCTTTTAAATTTTGGCTGTATAAATAATTTTTTTGGGAACAAAGATTTCGCGGGGAAATGTTAAATGAACCGTGCCCGCGGGCACGGGTTATGACTAGTATATATATATCTATTATTCATTTACCAACATTTTTTGAATTATAGGGCTGACTAGGACAAGATAAAGAGTGACTGAGATTTGATCTTGGTAAATCAATGGTTGAGATTGGATTTTGTGAACATTTTAGTGGGAAAAATTAAATTTTGGTGGGAAAAGTGTCTTAGGAACCTAAACTTTAAAATTAGAAGTGCCTTTGAAAAAATTGTGGAGATTAAATTTGGGGGGGGGGAAGTGCCTTGGAAACCTAAACTTTGAAATTAAAAGTACATTGGGAACGATTGTGGAGAAATATTATCCATTAAATTAAACAAAATAAAAAATTTAGCGTCAAAACAATTTATTGGAACAACAAGTTAGCGTAAAAATACCCTGAGTTTTGTTGTTCTGCGACGAAGGCGCCCGCTAAATTTTTTTACGCTAATTTGTTGTTCTGCGCCAAAGCCGCTAATTTTTTTAACGCTTATTTGTTGTTTCGCGCTAAAGCCGCGGGCGTCAAATTTGTTCTTCGACGTCGAATTTGTTGTTCCGCGCCGAAGGCGCCTGCGTCGAATTTGTTGTTTCGCGTCGAAGGCGCCTGCGTCGAATTTGTTGTTCCGTGCAGAAGGCGTCGCACCGCTAAATATTTTTACGCTAATGTATTGTTCTTTTAAATTTTGGCTGTGGAAATAATTTTTTTGGGAACAAAGATTTCGTGGGGGAAAATGTTAAATGAACCGTGCCCGCGTGCACGGGTTATGACTAGTATGATAATATGACACAGTGTTATTTATAAAAAGTACACGAGACAAAAAAGTACATCACATGTGACCCTGTTGTACCATATGAAGAAAAATTTGTTACGTCGGTATATATGAGAAGTATCTTTAATATGGCATAGGATACACATTATTCTCTTATTGCATTTGAATACTATAGAATAATGAGCATCAAGTGCAATAGGTAGAAGCATTTTCCTAGGTCAATTAAAATATTCACTCTTTGTATCTTATGCCTCAACTATAAATGTGATTTAGTTCCTGAAATTATGGGTTGATAAAGTTTACAACTGAAACCGAGGTTTTTAAAACCGGACTTTCTTTGGGACAAAAATAGAGCTTCTTAAACTAAGATTAAAAGCCTCTAATCTTAGTGATGATGAAATTTTCAATTAGATACGTCAAAGCTATCAATCAACATGTAGTCAAATGATCACCTGATCTGCACACCACAACAGCTAAAAGCGTTAAAAATCGAAGCTGTAACGGAGGGATCATCTATGACGTGTTAACAATATCCCACATATAGCTTGCCAATGCCCATGCACATGCCGCATCTTCCGGGATTTATGCATATGCTACAAGGTGGTGGGACTATACCACCTTTTATAAGTCAATCAACACCAAGTGCTTTCTCCAAGCCTCATCACAAAGTGGGCAGAGCACACCAAGTGGAACTGACTTGTCAAGGAAGTTGGGTCGTTGGGATGATGCCATGGATGTATCGGTGTCTAGTCCCAGGAAAAAAGTAAGAAACCATCCAAGAAGGGGCCGCCGAATAAAGTTTGGCTTGGGGAGCATGATATGGCCTTAATTCCTTTCCTGGCCGACCAAGCACGGTAAGGCAATAAAGTCGGCAAGATGTTCAAGGGGACGACCTTCACCTCAGCAGCTTCACATATAAACTCCATGTTTGGCAAGGAATACACAATCCAGCATGTCAAGAATCATATAAAAGGTCTTGCTCGACAACTTTCTGATGTTTTAGCTTGCTTAGAAATTAGTGGGGCTGGGTGGTCACCTGAGAAGCAAATGATAGTACTCGACCCTGAAATTTATGGACCATGGGCAGCGGTATTTACTTCTCCATTACGCAAATCTTAAAATAAGTGTTATTTTGTCATAATAACCTTCATAATAGTTGATTCATTATAAGTGCAAGCAAACTATAGGTTGAAAGACTATGTCAATCAACCCTTACCGTGGCTTGATGATCTTAGGCTGATTATAGGAGATGACGCTGCGAAGGGGGATTGTAGGAAGAGTGTGTATCACTCATTTGGGGGCGCCTTTAATGATGGTGACGGAGATCATGCAAGTCCGGTACCCTTCTGGCAAGCATCAACCGACTATGATGCTTATCCCGACATCTCCAATTCTACGTCGATGGGACCATCTCCGGCGGGGCCAAGCCATACAAGCACATCATCCATGGGTAAGAAGAAAATGCATAGATGGGCACTACGGGATGAGCCCGACCTCCTAAATGAAATGGTGGATAATCCTAGAGAGGTCGTCAAAGGTATAAAGAGCTCCCACCCTAACTGGCTTGCAATTCTTTCTCAGCATGTGTTTGCACTTACCGAGTATCTAGCCGATGTGTTGGATGAATTATATATGGAACTTAGTAAGAATGAGAAAGACAGGAGAAGATTTGCCAATATGCCCGAGGCGGCTAGGAAGCGATTCGTAGCCAAGTAGGTTGCTACGATGGAGAGGTCTAGGGTGGATGCATAAGAAGAAGGGGACATCGATGATCAAGCATGGAATTTGTAAATTTTTGGTGGCTTTGAAGAATGTTGGGATATTTTTTGATGGGAAATGAGTTGGTTTTGTGCACTCTATAGCTTGTATTGGGAATTAGATTGCCTTGGTATGTTAAACTGTATGGGATCTTTTATGTAACTGCAGTATGTTTAACAATATTTGGGTTTTGAGGTGGATTTGGGGACTTTGATGATTGCAGTGGGAATGTGCTTGCCTATGTAGTTTTAACACTATGGGCTCTTTGCTGTAACTGCAGAGGGCAGGTGAAATTTGTTGTGGCTAGTTTAAATGTTGGGGTATGTTTTTTGATGGAATTGAGGTGGAATTGGGCAATCTGATGCATGCATTGGGTTATAGCTTGCCTTGAGATTTTTTCCAGTATGGTATCATATTCTGTATCAGCAGTGGGATGTTGGGATTTTTTGGTGGCTTTGTTGAATGTTGGGTTTTGTTTTTTGTTGGAATTGAGTTAGAGTTGGTCAAGCTGATGCTTGCATTTTGTTTTAGCTTGCCTTGGGATTTTTTTCATTATGGTATCATATTCTGTATCGGCAGTGGGACATGACAAGGTTGATGTTGTCGGACAGGTACTTATCGGAGATTCTGTTGGAGTCGAAGGCGTCGACACAGAGGGAGCGGCGGAGGGGCCGGGTCCAAGTGTGGCGGCCGCATCTCGAGAGAATCGAGGAGATTGCGAACGATGTCACCTAGAGATATTTAACAAATTAGAACATGAGCTTGTTCTTTTTTTGGGTTCCTCCTTTATTTACATTAATTTTTCATTTCTTGGGCTTTTGAGGCTTGTTCTGTGGTTTACCAGAGTGCTCGCAATCAAGTATTTTGTTTAACTTTTTTTCTTTATTGTATTTTTTCCTCCTCCTTTTTCTTGTTGTTTGGGGTTTTTCGGATAGCTAGGAGGGTTGGAGTCTTTTCAGTGTCATGAGAAAACCACTCATTGTTCCAACCCCCACACGATAAACGTTCAATCATTGGGGGTTAAGTATGATCCCAATCCCTCAACCAAATTTCGATATCCATCTTATTATAAGAAAAGTATGTGAGGTATTGCTGAAAAAGCAACACATACGTGTTGTTTAATCTTTTTTTGGCGGATGACTCAGGAAACATCGTGTCAGCATATTTGTTTATTTGTTTATTTTTTTAATCCATGGGAAAGCAGGAAACATGGGTCGTGAAATACGGGTTACACTTACCCTGATCGCTTAACCCCGAATACGGAGAAGCTATGTATCCATCGGAGCTTTAGTGGGATTCGAACCCGGGCCACCAATAGGACAGTCGGGTGATTCAACCACTAGGGTGAGCGCCGGAGCTCAATGCCATCTATTTTTATAATTCTTTAAAAAAGAGGTAAATTAGAGAATGTACGAGAAGAAAACATAAAATTTTTATTTAAGAGGGAGAAAATATGAATGACATGTGTCACTATCTTCTATTTCGGTGTCATAATTCATACGTCTTATCAATTTGCATTGAACACGAAGTATCACTCTTGTATATTAGGGCCTGTTCTTTTTTGTGAATGTGGGTGAGAAAGTTGGTCCAGCGCACTATTTCGACAATGTTCCCCACTTTCTCGACTATTGTTCTCGTTGCGTGTTCGTTTCGTTACTTCTCATTCTCACTGAATCTTGCCCCCGTGGCTCATGAATTCTCGAGTGTGGAATCTCCGCGTTTTCCGGTGATTTGGCTTGGATTCTCCATTTTGTGGGTCCCACTTGCTCCGCTCACCTCTCATCTCTACTGCAGCCTCCTCAGCGCTCAAATCGACACCCACAGCTCCTTCCACGTTGAGATTTTTGGCGCAGATCCAACCCTAGAAGGCGGATTGAACTTGGGGTTTTTGGGTTTCTTGGTCGATCTGTAACTAGGGTTGCGTTCTTGAGCTCTTCGGCTCTTGAGATCTGCAACAAGGGTTGCGTTCTTGGGATTTTGGGTTATAAGGTTCGTTAGGGCTGTGCAATCAGAGGGATCTGCTGCTAGAACTGAGGTATCTGTTGTTCTTTGCGATATATGTGCTAGCCTGTTGGATCTGCTAATAGCATTGCTCCCTTGCTCACTGAGGTATAATTTATGATTAAATTTCAGCAATATTTGCTCCTTATGGTTCATATAGCTTGGAAATTTGTGAGATTTCTTAATCTCCATGCGTGGGTGTCGATGATATGCGGGCTTATCTCGGTGATGGTTTATTACAACCTATGGGTGGGAGATTTTTTACGCCCCATCCCATAAAGGCGGACATGAATCCATAATTTTTTGCTTTTCAAAAGCCCCATATTTTCATAATCGCTGAGCAGTGGTTGCATGCAACAGATTGCCCAATTCCAACATAAATCAACCTCAAATTACAAAGCCCAATGCAGTTACAGCAAATACACCATAGATATCAATTGTTTACGTCGAATGAAATTCATTGCATTGGTAGAATGAAACAGCAAGCCAATCAATTTCAAGCCCTATGAATCCGTAATTATTTCGCGTACAAACCTATTATTGCCCCATGATGATACACCCAACGTGAAGCCGATATGTTGGCTATTAAAAACTGCAAATTGTATTTTGGACTTTCTAAGGGATCGTGTGTAGGGATTCATGAAATGTTTGAAATTTGTATGTTTGTTGAGGATACAATATAGGCATCACTTTATATTGGGTGACTTTTCCTAACATCTTATCAGTAGTACTGTGGCCCTAATTATATGACCCCTACATAATAGAGCCCAATGATGAGACAAGTACAATGACTATAAGGTGTGCATGATTTAGATTGATGATGCTACGTTGGTACATTGCTATGGTATGCTTGAAGTATGTCAAGAAATCAGCAATGAAAATGAAATGATTAATAATCTGAGGGCAATTGGATATGGATTCATGATTGGCTTGGACATGATTGGTGGGTTGATGTTTCATGTGGTATGCAATGTAATATATTGGCTTGAAATAAAGGATTTTAAAACTGATGGTATATGTTTCAATGTCATATAATTTTAGTGATTTCCCCGATAAATATTTTTTAATATGTATGAAACATTTAAATTTTCTAAATTTAGTGATGCCATATCATTTAGCTCGTTGTTTATGTTTTTATGTCCCATGCATTATTTTATGATAAAAGTAAATGTCATTTACAACTTATGATTGAAGCTATATATGTTTGATGCCAATAAGGGTTAGATGGATGAAAGTGGAGAGAGTTCGGGTTGTTCAACGTGTACATCTGCCGTGGCGGCTATCATTTTTACCATCATATTCTTGGAGCTATATAATGACGATAGGGCTCCCCCTCTACCTAGGGAGCCGTCAGAGATGCGTGATATTCATAGAAAATCCCATATACATAGAATTCTATATGGTTCTGATAGTAGTTGTTTACACAACTTAAGAATGTGCAGGCATGCTTTCCTGAATCTTGCAAGTTTAACGCGAGATAGTGGTATTCTCAAAGACACTTATCTTGTGTCAATCGAGGAGCAGGTGGCAATGTTTCTTCATATCGTAGGGACAAGTCAAAGAACAGAGTCACACAAGTCTATTTTATTTATAAGGACCGGGGCGACAGTTAGCAATTACTTTAAGTAATATATGCACTTTGTACCCTTTGTGATAGGTTCATGAAGCAAGCCCCAAATGAGACACCACCAGAGATAATCAATAATCCTATTTGGTTCCCATTTTTCAAGGTCAGTGTTTTTATGAATAGTTGGCAGTAGATTTAAATGATTTATGGTGATTTCAACGTGTCCGTTATTGATTACGATGTAGGATTGTATTGGTCTAATTGATGGGACACATATCAATGCCATGCTGCCTGCCAAACACGTACCACGATTTAGAGGTAGTAAAGGGGTTACGTAAAATGTGCTTGCAGCTATAACGCCAAACAAAAGATTCACGTACGTAATGGCCGGGTGGGAAGGATCAGCGAATGATTTCACGGTCCTAAAAGATGCGTTGTCATTACCCCCACCCCACGGGCTGCATGTGTATGATGGTAATTGGAAATTTTTTTCGTAAATATTATGTATATGTCTGTATGCTACCATGTGATTGTAAATCGGGTTTAATTTTTCAGTTGTAGGGAAATATTACCTATGCGATGCAGGATATACAACAATGCCCGGTTTCATATCTTCATACCAGGGCGTTAGATACCATCTGAAGGACCATACTGATCGAGTTGCTCAAAATCACAGAGAGCTTTCAACCTAAGACATTCTTCATTAAGAACAACGATCGAGTCGACGTTTGGAATACTAAAGAACAAGTTTACAATTTTGACTGCAAAGCCTCACTATCCATTCAAATCTTAGGTCGATACCGTTGTTGCTTGCATAATTTTGCATAATTATATCCAAATAGCAGATCTACATGATCCACAGCTAAATGAGGAAGGGGATGTGATTGATGAGGATGGGGATGTGATGGATAAGCTGGATGACTCGATTATAGATCTTTCACAACAGTTGCCTATACGCGAACAAACTTCACAAAGGAATCAGTGGAAACGTCGAAGGGATTAGTTAGCGTAGGAAATGTGGGTGGATTATTGTAACATACATAACCATGGGAACACAAATAAACATGGGCTATGAGGGAAGAGTTAAATGATGAATTTTAACGGGGTTTGTTAAGTTGAATGATTTGTATTACATTAGGATATATATGTTGATTATGTTGGGTGATGCATGAGATGTGGTGACAATCTAATGGCTTTATCTGATTAATTTATTTATATTGTGTTGGATTATGATGATATGTGTGGAAGTAAATATTACGTTCATTGATTTTTATTAACTGTACTTTACAGTTAGTATGGAAATATTGCGTTGTTATGGAAATAATGATTTTGTAGGGATGGACGGGTCATCACATCAAGGGAAAAGGAGTGATCCTAAGCCCCCATTCTATGACCCTGCATATGGTACACAGTAGGCAGATGAAGCAAGAAGGAATGATCTATTGAATGAAAGGCCATTGCCGCGTAGGAAGAGTGATGTTCAATACCCTACGCATAGCTTCCAATGAGTTGGATCATCTATGCCGTGTTCACAATATCCCACCTATAGCTTGCCAATGCCCATGCCCATGCCACATCCTCCGGGCTTTATGCATATGCTACAGGGTGGTGGGGGCCATACCACCTTTTATAAGTTAATCAACACAGATTGCTTTCTCAATGCCTTCATCACAAAGTGGGCAGGGCACAACAGGTGGAAGTGACTTATCCAGGAAGTCATGTCGCCAGGATGATGCCATGGATGTATCAGTGTCTAGTCCGAGGAAAAAAAGTAAGAAACCATCCAAGAAGGGGCCACCGAATAATGTTTGGCTTGGGGAGCATGATATGGCCTTAATTCCTTTCCTGGTGGACCAAGCACGACAATGCAATAAAGTCGACAAGACGTTCAAGGGGACGACCTTCACCTCTGCGGCTTCACATATAAACTCCATGTTTGGCATGTAATACACAAGCCAGCATGTCAAGAATCATATGAAAGGTCTTGCTTGACGACTTTCCGATGTTTCAGTATGCTAAGAAATTAGTTAGGCTGGGTGGTCACTTGAGAAGCAGATGATAGTACTCAACCTTGAAATTTATCGACCATGTGCAGTGGTATTTACTTCTCCATTACGCAAATCTTAAAATAAATGTTATTTTTGTCATAATAATCTTCATAATAGTTGATTCATTATAAGTGCAAGCAAACTATAGGTTGAAAGACTATATCAATCAACCCTTACCGTGGCTTGATGATCTAAGGCTGATTATAGGAGATGACGCTGCGAAGGGGGGTCGTAGGAAGAGTGTGTATCACTCATTTGGGGGCACCTTTAATGATGGTGATGGAGATCATGCAAGTCCGACACCCTTATCGCAAGCATCAACCGACTATGATTCTTATCCCGACATCCCCAATTCTACGTCGACGGGGCCATCTCCGACGGGGCCAAGCCATACAAGCCCACCCTCCGTGCGTAAGAAGAAAATGCGTAGACCGGCATTGAGGGATGGGCCCGACCTCCTGGAGGAAATGGTGGATAATGTTAGAGAGGTCGTCGAAGCTATAAAGAGCTCCTACCCCAACTGGCTTGCAATTCTTTCTCAGCATGTGTTTGCACTTACCGAGTATCCGGCCGATGTGTTGGATGAACTGTATATGGAACTTAGTGAGAATAAGAAAGACGTGAGGAGATTTGCCAATATGCCCAAGGCAGCTAGGAAGCGATTCGTAGCCAAGTAGGTTGCTATGATGGAGAGGTCTAGGACGGATGCGGGAAGAGAAGGGGACGTCAATGATCAAGCATGGAATTTGTAAATTTTTTGTGGCTTTGAAGAATGTTGGGATATTTTTTGATGGGAAATGAGTTGGTTTTGGGCACTCTATAGCTTGTATTGGGAATTAGATTGCCTTGATATGTTAAACTGTATGGGATCTTTTATGTAACTGCAGTATGTTTAACAATATTTTTTTTGTGGGTTTTGAGGTGGATTTGGGCACTTTGATGATTGCAGTGGGAATGTGCTTGCCTATGTATTTTTAACACTATGGGCTCTTTGTTGTAACTACAGAGGGCATGTGAAATTTGTTGTGGCTAGTTTGAATGTTGGGGTATGTTTTTTGATAGAATTGAGGTGGATTTGGGCAATCTGATTCATGAATTGGGTTATAGCTTGCCTTGAGATTTTTTCCAGTATAGTATCATATTCTGTATCAGCAATGAGATGGTGGGATTTTTTGGTGGCTTTGTTGAATGTTGGGATTTGTTTTTTGATGGAATTAAGTTGAAGTTGGTCAAGCTGATACTTGCATTTTGTTTTAGCTTGCCTTGGGATTTTTCCATTATGGTATCATATTCTGTGTCAGCAGTGGGACATGACAAGGCTGTTGTTGTCGGACAGGTACTTGTCAGAGATTTTGTCGGAGTTAAAGACGTCGACATAGAGGGAGCGGCGGCAGGGCCGGGTCCGAGTGCGGCGGCCGCATCTCGAGAGCATCGAGGTGATTTCGAACGATGTCGCCTATAGATATTGTACAAATTAGAAAATGAGCTTGTTCTTTTTTGGGGTTCCTCCTTTCTTTGCATTAATTTTTCATTTCTTGGGCTTTTGAGGCTTGTTCTATGGTTTGCCAGAGTGCTCGCAATCAAGTATTTTGTTTAACTTTTTTTCTTCATTATATTTTTTCCTTCTTCTTTTTTCTTGTTGGTTGGGGTTTTTCGGATAGTTGGGAGGGTTGGAGTCTTTTCAGTGTCTTGAGAAAACCACTCATTGTTCCAACCCCCACACGATAAATGTCCAGTCATTGGGGGTTAAGTATGATCCCAATCCCTCACCCAAATTTTTCTATCCATCTTATTATCAGAAAGGTATGTGAGGTATTGCTGAAAAAACAACACACATGTGTTGGTGTTTCTATTTTCGGCAGATGACTCAGGAAACATCGTGTTAGCATATTTGTCTATTTGTTTATTTTTTAATCCATGGAAATCAGGAAACATGGGTCGTGGAACACGGCTTACACCTGCCCTGATCGCTTAACCTTGAATACAGAGAAGCTAGGTATCCATCAGAGCTTTAGTGGGATTCGAACCTGGGCCACCAACAAGACAGTCGGGTGATTAAACCACTAGGGTGAGCACCGGAGCTCAATGCCATCTTTTTTTATTATTCTTTTAAAAAGAGGTAAATTAGAGAATGTACGAGAAGAAAACATAAAAAATTTATTTAAGAGGGAGAGAATATGAATGGCATGTGTCACTATCTTCTTTTTTGGTGTCATAATTCATACGTCTTATCGATTTGCATGAACACGAAGTATCACTCTTGTATATTAGGGCATGTTCTTTTTTTGTGAATGTGGGTGAGAAAGTTGGTCCAAGCGTACTATTTTGACAATGTTCCCCACTTTCTCAATTCTTGTTCTCGTTGTGTGTTTGTTTCGTTACTTCTCATTCTCGCTGAATCTTACCCCCGTGGCTCGTGAATTCTCGAGTGCGAAATCTCCGCATTTTCCGGCGATTTTGGCTTGGATTCTCCATTTCGTGGGTCCCACTCGCTCCGTTAACCTCTCATCTCCGCTGCACCCTCCTCAGCGCTCCCATCGACACCCACAGCTCCTTCCACGGTGAGATTTTTGGTGCAGATCCAACCCTAGAAGGCGGATTGTACTTGGGTTTTTTTGGGTTTCTTGGTCATCTGCAACTATGGTTGCGTTCTTGTGCTCGTCGGCTCTTGAGATCTGCAACTAGGGTTGCGTTCTTAGGATTTTGAGTTCCAGGGTTCGTTGGGACTGTGCGATCGGAGCGATCTGCTGTTAGAACTGAGGTATCTGTTGTTCTTTGCGATATATGTGCTAGCCTGTTGGATCTGCTAATAGCATTGCTCACTTGCTCACTGAGGTATAATTTATGTTTAAATTTCAGCAATATTTGCTCCTTTTGGTTCATACAGCTTGGAAATTTGTGAGATTTATTTATCTCCATGCCTGGGTGTCGATAATATATGGGTTTATCTCGATGATGGTTTCTTGCAACCAATGGGTGGGAGATTTTTTATGCCCCATCCCATAAAGGCCGACATGAATCCATAATTTGTGCTTTTTCAAAAGCCCCATAATTTTCGTAATCGCTGAACAGTGGTTGCATGCAACAGATTGCCCAATTCCAACACAAATCCAACTCAAATTACAAAAGCCCAATGCAGTTGCAGCAAAGACACCACAGATATCAATTGTTTACGTCGAATGAAATTCATTGCATCAGTTGAATGAAACAGCAAGCCAATCAATTTCAAGCCCTATGAATCCGTAATTATTTTGTGTACAAACCTATTATTGCCCCATGATGATACACCCAACATGAAGATGATATGTTGGCTATAAAAAACTGCAAATTGTATTTTGGACTTTCTGAGGGATTGTGTGTAGGGATTCATGAAATGTTTGAAACTTGTATATTAGTTGAGGATAAAATATAGGCATCACTTTATGTTGGGTGAATTTTCCTGACATCTCATCAATAGTACCGTGGCCCTAATTATATGACCCCTACATAATAGAGCCCAATGATGAGACAAGTTCAATGACTATAAGGTGTGCATGATTTGGATTGATGATGCTATGTTGGTACATTGCTATGGTATGCTTGAAGTATGTCAAGAAACTAGCAATGAAAATGAAATGATTAATAATCTGAGGGCAATTGGATATGGATTCATGATTGGCTTGGATATGATTGGTGGGTTGATGTTTCATGTGGTATGCAATGTAATGTATTGGCTTGAAATAAAGGATTTTAAAACTGATGGTATATGTTTCAATGTCATATAATTTTAGTGATTTCCCCGATAAATACTTTTTAATATATATGAAAACTTTATATATTCTGAATTTAGTGATGCCATATCATTTAGCTCGTTGTTTATGTTTTTATGTCCCATGCACAATTTTAAGATAAAAGCAAATGTCATTTACAACTTATGATTGAAGCTATATATGTTTGATGCCAATAAGGGTTAGATGGATGAAAGTGGAGAGAGTTCGGGTTGTTCAACGTGTACATATTCCGTGTCGGCTATCATTTTTACCATCATATTGTTGGAGCTATACGATGACGATACGGCTCCCCCTCTACTTAGGGAGCCATCAGAGATGCGTGATTTTCATAGAAAATCCGGCATGCGTAGAATTCTATATGGTTCTGATAGTAGTTGTTTACACTACTTAAGAATGCGCATTATTGCTTTCCTGAATCTTGCAAGTTTTATGCGAGATAGTGGTATTCTCAAAGACACTTATCATGTGTTAATCGAGGAGCAGGTGGCAATGTTTCTTCATAGTGTAGGGCACATGTCAAAGAACAGATTCACGCAAGTCGATTTTATAAGGGCAGGGGCGACAATTAGCAATTACTTTAACAAAGTGATGTATGCAGTTTGTACCCTTCGTGATATGTTCATGAAGCAAGCCCCAAATGAGACACCACCAAAGATAATCAACAATCCTAATTGGTTCCCATTTTTCAAGGTCAGTGTTTTATGAATAGCTGGTAGTAGATTTAAATGATTTATGGTGATTTCAACATGTCCGTTATTGATTACAGTGTAGGATTGCATTGGTCTAATTGATGGGACACATATCGATGCCATGCTGCCTGCCAAACACGTACCACATTTAGAGGTCGTAAAAGGGTTACAGAAAATATGCTTGCAGCTGTAACGCCAAACAAAAGATTCACATACGTAATGGCCGGGTGGGAAGGATCAGCAAATGATTACACGGTCGTGAAAGATGCGTTGTCATTACCCCCACCCCACGGGCTGCGTGTATATGATGGTAATTGGAAAAAATTTCGTAAATATTTTGAATACGTCTGTATGATACCATGTGATTATAAATGGGTTTAATTTTTCGGTTGTAGGGAAATATTACCTATGCGATAAAGGATATACAAGAATGCCTGGTTTCATATCTCCATACCAGGTCATTAGATACCATCTGAAGGACCATACTGATTGAGATTCTCAAAATCACAGAGAGCTCTTCAACCTAACACATTCTTCATTAAGAACAAAGATCGAGTCGACGTTTGCAATACTAAAGAACAAGTTTAAAATTTTGACTGCAAAGGCTCACTATCCATTCAAATCTTAGGTCGATATCGTTCTTGCTTGCACACTTTTGCATAATTATATCAAAATAGCAGATCCGCATGATCCATAGCAAAATGAGGAAGGGGATGTGATTGATAAGGATGGGGATGTGATGGATGAACTGGATGACTCGATTATGGATCTTTCATGACAGTTGCCTACACGTGAACAAACTTCACAAAGGGATCAGTGGAAACGTCGCATGGATTAGTTAGCGTGGGAAATGTGGGTGGATTATTGTAACATACATAACCATGGGAACACAAATGAACATGGGCTATGAGGGAAGAGTTAAATGACGAATTTTAACGGTATCTGTTAAGTTGAATGATTTGTATTACAATAGGATAAATATGTTGATTATGTTGGGTGATGCATGAGATGTAGTGACAATTTAATGGCTTTATCTGATTAATTTATTTCTATTGTGTTGGATTATGATGATATGTGTGGAAGTAAATTAACTGTACTTTACGGGGGTTCATGTCAGTATGACCAATATTGCGTTGTTATGGAAATAATGATTTTGTAGGGATGGACGGGTCATCGCATCAATGGCAAGGGAGTGATCCTATGCCCCCATTCTATAACCCTGCATATGGTACACAGTAGGCAGATGAAGCAAGAAGGAATGATCAATTGCATGGGAGGCCATTGCCATGTAGGAAGACTGATGTTCAATACCATACACATAGCTTACAAGGAGTTGGATCATCTATGCCGTGCTCACAATATCCCACCTATAGCTTGCCAATGCCAATGCCCATGCCGCATCCTTCGGGCTTTATGCATATGCTACAAGGTGGTGGGGCCATACCACCTTTTATAAGTCAATCAACACAAACTGCTTTCTCCAAGCCTTCATCACAAATTGGGCAGGGCACAATAGGTGGAAGTGACTTGTCCAGGAAGTCGGGTCGCCAGGATAATGCCATGGATGTATCCGTGTCTAGTCCGAGGGAAAAAAAAGTAAGAAACCATTCAAGAAGGGGTCATCGAATAAAGTTTGGCTTGGGAAGCATGATATGGCCTTAATTTCTTTCCTGGCGGACCAAGCATGGCAAGGCAATAAAGTCGACAAGATGTTCAAGGGGACGACCTTCACCTCTGCAGCTTCACATATAAACTCCATGTTTGGCACGGAATACACAAGCCATCATGTCAAGAATCATATGAAAGGTCTTGCTTGGCGACTTTCTGATGTTTCAGCATGCTTAGAAAATAGTGGGGCTGGGTGGTTACCTGAGAAGCAGATGATAGTGACCCTGAAATTTATGCACCATGGGCATCGGTATTTACTTCTCCATTACGCAAATCTTAAAATAAATGTTATTTTTGTCATAATAACCTTCATAATAGTTGATTCATTATAAGTGCAAGTAAACTATAGGTTGAAAGACTATGTCAATCAACCCTTACCATGGCTTGATGATTTAAGGCTGATTATAGGACATGGTGTTGCGAAGGGGGATTGTAGGAAGAGTGTGTATCACTCATTTGGGGGCGCCTTTAATGATGGTGACGGAGATCATGCACGTCCGACACCCTTCTCGCAAGCATCAACCGACTATGATGCTTATCTCGAGATCCCCAATTCTACGTCGACGGGGCCATCTCCGGTGGGGCCAAGCCATACAAGCCCACCATCCGCGGGTAAGAATAAAATGCGTAGATGGGCATTGAGGGAAGAGTCCGACCTCCTGAAGGAAATGGTGGCTAATGTTAGAAAGGTCGCTGAAGCTATAAAGAGCTCCCAACCTAACTGGCTTGCAATTCTTTCTCAGCATGTGTTTGCACTTACCGAGTATCCAGCCGATGTGTTGGATGAATTGTATTTGGAACTTCGTGAGAATGAGAAAGACGGGAGGAGATTTCCCAATATGCCCAAGGCGGCTAGAAAGCGATTCATAGCCAAGTAGGTTGCTGCGATGGAGAGGTCTAGGGCAGATGCGGGAGGAGAAGGGGCGTCGATGATTAAGCATGGAATTTGTAAATTTTTGGTGGCTTTAAAGAATGTTGGGATATTTTTTGATGGGAAATGAGTTGGTTTTGGGCACTCTATAGCTTGTATTGGGAATTAGATTGCCTTGGTATGTTAAACTGTATGTGATCTTTTATGTAACTGCAGTATGTTTAACAATATTTTTTGTGGGTTTTGAGGTTGATTTGGGCACTTTGATGATTGCAGTGGAAATTTGCTTGCCTATGTAGTTTTAACACTATGGGCTCTTTGCTGTAACTGCAGAGGGTAGGTGAAATTTGTTGTGGAAAGTTTGAACGTTGGGGTATGTTTTTGATGGAATTGAGGTGGATTTGGGCAATCTGATGCATGCATTGGGTTATAGATTGCCCAGGGATTTTTTCTAGTATGATATCATATTCTGTATCAGTAGTGGGATGGTGGGATTGTTTGGTGGCTTTGTTGAATGTTGGGTTTTGTTTTTTGATGGAATTGAGTTGGAGTTGGTCAAACTAATGCTTGCATTTTGTTTTAGCTTGCATTAGTATTTTTCCAATATGGTATCATATTCTGTATCAGCAGTGGGATGGTGGGATTTTTTGGTGGCTTTATTGAATGTTGGGTTATGTTTTTTGATGACTTGAGTTGGAGGTGGGCAATCTGATGCTTGATTTATGATTTAGCTTGTGTTGGTATTTTTTCCAATATGGTATCTTTGATGTATCAGCCGTTTAAAATATCCCAATGATGAAACATAAAAATTGGAGATGACATTGATTGTATAATATGGTTGGCATTTTGGTTCCTTCATAATGGATGGCTGGCATTTTGCTTCCTTCAGTCCCTAAGTTGGAGTTGACATTGATTGAGCTTCATAAGTATTATTATAAGATTTACTTCAGATTGAGGTTTTTTCTGAGTATTTTAACTGGATTTTGTCTATTTGTTTCATTTTACAAGGTATTTTGTATACTATGGCTTCTTTGCTGTATCCTCATTGTTATATTTTGTTACATCATTAATCTGACATTTTGGGTGTATATGGAAGGAGCCAATGCCACGCAACCTTATGGGAAAATGAAAAAAATAAATTTCTGAGGGCTATCTAGATCAAAAAAATTTTGGTGGCTGTGTTGAATGTTGGGTTATGTTTTTAATGGAATTGAGTTGGAGTTGTGCAATTTGAAGCTTGCAGTGGGTTATAGCTTGCCTTGGGACTTTTTTCCAGTATGGTTTCATTTTCTGTATCAGCAGTGGGAGGTCGGGATTTTATGGTGGCTAAGATGACTGTTGGTTTATGTTTTTTTGATGGAATTGAGTTGAAGTTGGGTACTCTGATGCATGCATTGGGTTTTAGCTTGCATATGAAAATTTTCCACTATGGTATCATATGTTGTATCAGCAGTGTGATGCTGGGTTTTTTGGTGGCTTTGTGGGATGTTGGTTTTTGTTTTTTTGATGGAATTAGTTGGAGTTGGACAATCTGATGCATGCATTGGGTTTTAGCTTGCCTATGAAATTTTTCCACTATGGTATCATATGTTGTATCAGTAGTGGGATGTTTGGTTTTTTGGTGGCTTTGTGGGATGTTGGTTTATGTTTTTTGATGGAATTGAATTGGAGTTGGGTAAATGATGCATGCATTAGGTTTTAGCTTGCCTATGAAATTTTTTCACGATGGTATCATATGCTGTATCATCAATGGGATGTTGGGTTTTTTTGGTGGCTTTGTGAGATGTTGGTTTGTGTTTTTTGATGGGATTGAGTTGGAGTTGGAAAATCTGATGCATGCATTGGGTTTTAGCTTGCCTATGAAAATTTTCCAGTATGGTATCATATGTTGTATCATCAGTTGGTTGTTGGGTTTTTGATGGCTTTGTGGGATGTTGGTTTTTGTTTTTTGATGGAATTGAGTTGGAGTTGGGCAATCTGATGCTTGCATTGTGTATTAGCTTGCCTTGGTATTTTTTCTATTATAGTATCTTATTCTGTATCAACAGTGGGATGTTAGGAATTTTTGGTGGCTTTGTGGGATGTTGGCTTTTGGTTTTTGCTAGAATTGAGTTGGAGTTTGGCCAGCTGATGCTTGCAGTGGGTTTTAGCTTGCAATGTGATTTTTTCCAGTATGGTAGCACATTCTGTATTAGCAGTGGGAGGTGTGGTGTTTTGGTTGCTTTGTGGGATGTTGGTTTTTGTTTTTTGATGGAATTGAGTTGGAGTTGGACAATCTGATGCTTGCATTGTGTATTAGCTTGCCTTGGTATTTTTTCCATTATGGTATCTAATTCTGTATCAGCAGTGGGACATTGGGAATTTTTGGTGGCTTTGTGGGATGTATGGTTTTGATTTTTGTTGGAATTGAGTTGGAGTTTGGCCAGCTGATGCTTGCAGTGGGTTTTAGCTTGCAATGTGATTTTTTCCAGTATGGTAGCATATTCTGTATCAGCAATGGGAGGTGGGGTTTTTTGGTGTGAATGTTGATTTTTGTTTTTTGATGGAATTGAGTTGGAGTTGGGCAATCTGATGCTTGCATTGTGTTTTAGCTTGCCTTGTGATTTTTTCTAGTATGGTATCAGCTTAATTTTTTTGTGAAAGTTGTGAACAGTTGACAAATAGTGCGCTGAACAGTGGCAAGGGGCAACTTTCTCCCCAACTTTCACAAAAATGAACATGCCCTATATAACTTGTCACAAATATCGCATCTGCTGCTTACATTAGTTTATAGCTTCCCTTGTGATTTTTTCCAATATGGTATCATATTCTGTAACATAAGTGGGATGTTGGGATTTTTTCCTTTATGGTATCTTTGCTGTATCACCAGTGTAAAAGAGCCCAATGATGAAACATATAAATATCACACTACGTGTGTGATACTGATACTTCCCCCAAGTTATATTATTTCTCCTTCATAATGGATGGCGTGCATTTTGGGAAGGAGCAGATGCCATGCAACCTTATGGGAAAATGAAAACAATAAATTTCTGAGGGCTAGCTATATCATGAATGCAATGGTACCATACTGGATTACATGAAAAAACACAACCCAACATTCATCAAAGCCATCAAAAAATCCCGACATCCCACTACAAATACAGAATATGATACCATATTGGAAAAAAAATCCCAAGGAAAGCTATAACCCAATGCATGCATCAGATTACAAATGCCATTCAATACTGATTGTATTTTCCTTGCCATTTGATTTTGATTGCCGTGGTGGTTTTTATATGGACAACATATTTTATTTTTGGTGGAGCCAACTGATGACTGCTGCGTAGTGAATCTTTTCTGTTTGCTTATACATGTTTCTTTGCTTTGGCATGTTTATCATTACTCCCATCTCCCCCTCACAAACAATATAGCACGCATCTAAAAGTTTTTTCCTACATTTTCTGGCTTATGTCATTTTTATTGAAGGGTTGGATGCTTAATTGGGCTTTTCTCTTTTGTGTTGGATGTGTTATGGATTGGACAAATTTTTTCTCCCTTGGTAGTATAGGCAATTTTTTAGATGCATTGCATATTTTTTGTGACTGTGAAGATGGGGCAGCGTATCACATATCTGATGATAAGAAACCAGCTGGGAATGGTTCCCTTCATATATCTGCGGGCAACATTTACTTTTTATTTTTCATTTATAACACGGCTTTCAATCTCTTGATTTTGTGCATTACATGGAGTTCTGAAAGATGACGACAACATTACCATGCGTCGATCTTTACTTTTCATAGGTACACTTTTACCTCAATCTACTCACATTATCACTCTTTTTTATGATCTATGTTATATTTTAACGGTATCTTTTTTTGTTAACTTTGCTAGGTACAAATGAGTTACGGATCGAGCTCTTCTAGTCAATCTCGACATAAAGATGAGATCCGTGGGTAATTTGATGCCGATGATGATGACTACAAGATATGCCACTGTGGTCTGCGGGTGCCAAGGAGGGCTTCATGGACAAGATCAAACCCAGGCCGTAGATTTTGGAGTTGTACATCTCGAGAGCGGCCATACACATTATTCCAATGGAAGGATCCCCACACTGAGTTGTCCAGATTGGTGATCTTGCATTTCATGGATGAGAGTGAAAGACGACCCAATAATGACAGTACGAAGACACCATTATCCGAGAGTAGGCTGTTAACGCTAGAGGGACGTATGGCTACGGTTGTAGGTCTACTTGAGAGAAACAATGTGAAATTGGATAGCATCATATCTGATTACCGATCCATTAAGGTGGGATTGATATCTAGCTTAGTTCTATTTGTTGCATATATATTGTTGATGTATCACACGAGCGGTTGATGGTGTCTTTGTTGAGAGCTTGCTAATGTATTCTGTAACCTATGGTGACTTTGCTTTAACTTCATTAATGGTGGGTTTTGTTTATTTGATGTAATTGTGTTGGAGTAGGGCAATCTGATGCTTGCATTGTGTTTTAGCTTGCCTTGGGATTTTTTCCAGTATGTTATCATATTATGTATCATCAGTGGGATGTTGAGATTTTTAGGTGGCTGTATTGAATGGTGGGTTATGTTTTTTTGATGGAATTGAGTTGAAGTTGGGTGATCTAAAGCTTGCATTGGGTTATAGCTTGCCTTGAGATTTTTTCCAGTATGGTACCATATTCTGTATCAGCAGTGGGATGTTGGGATTTTTGTTGGCTTTGTTGAATGTTGGGTTATGTTATTCGATGGTATTGAGTTGGAGTTGGGCAATCTGAAGCTTGCATTGTGTTGTAGCTTACAATGAGGTTTTTTCCAGTATGGTATCATATTATGTATCAGCAGTGGGATGTGGGGATGTTTTATTGGCTGTGTTGAATGTTGGGTTGTGTTTTTTGATGGTATTGAGTTGGAGTTGGGCATTCTGATGCTTGCATTATGTTATAGCTTGCAATGTGATTTTTTTTCCGGTATGGTGTCATATTCTGTATCAGCAGTGCGATGTTGGGATTTTTTGTTGGCTGTATTGAATGTTGGGTTGTGTTTTTTTGATGGAATTGAGTTGGAGTTGGGCATTCTAATGCTTGCATTGTGTTTTAGCTTGCAATGGGATTTTTTCTAGCATGGTATCATATTCTGTATCAGCAGTGGGATGTTGGGATTTTTTGTTGGATGTGTTGATTGTTGGGTTGTGTTTTTTTGATGGAATTGAGTTGGAGTTGGGTAATCTGATGCTTGCATTGTGTTTTAGCTTGCCTTAGGATTTTTTTCTAGTATGTTCTCATATTCTGTATCAGCAGTGGGATGTTGGGATTTTTTGTTGGCTGTGTTGAATGTTAGGTTATGGTTTTTGATGGAATTGATTTGGAGTTGTGCAATCTGATGCATGCATTGGGTTGTATCTTGCCTTGGGATTTTTCCCAGTATGATATCATATTATGTATCAGCAGTGGGATGCTCGGATTTTTTGTGTGGCTGAGGTGATTGTTAGGTATTTATTTTGTGTTGGATTTCAATTACACAAGAAATGCAATGGGGTCATAGTTTCCTTATGTTCACCACTTCCCACTCACCACTTTTTTCATCTAACTTTCCAAAACTCCATTCTTAACAAAAAAACACAATAAAGTTGTGTGGAACCCACTCAACTTTCTCAACTCAACTTTCCAAACCAACTTTCCAACCCAACTTTCCAACAAAAACACACAATAACCAACTTTCCCCAACATTATTCACAACTTTCTCAAAACTCCACTTTCACAAAAAAGAACAGGCCCTTAGCAACTTTGATGTTCTTTAAACTTTGTCACTTCATTACTATTAATTTAAAAAGTATGATTGAGAGCATGCTTGCAGATTGAACTTTCCATTTCTTTACAAATCTGTATTTTTAAATGCATGATTTCAACCTTTTAAGGTTTTTCCAAGTAGAGAAATATATCCAAATAGAGAAATATATGGTATTAGTGGCTGTTTGTTTGCGTGGAAATGCATGAAAATAGGTTTACAGCACTTGACAATGTGGGGTTTTACTAGTTTCCTCATAAAAGATGTCATAATCCTTTGCTTGCTTGTGTGACGCAGAAATCTTGAGTTTTTTTTCCGAAAAAGTGTTTTTCGAAAATCTTGGTCTGAAAATACTTGGAAACCTGACACATCCTAAAATGTATATTATTATATGGGAATAATTGGTATAATATAACATGTGATGTGAGAGATCTCTTTCATATATGATAATATGACATAGTGTTATTTATAAAAGGGAATCATGTAGATCAGGTGGCACCTGATCTAATAGATCAGGTGCAAGACATAAAAAGGAGAGCCCCACTGAAAGTACAAGCCCATGTGGGGCTTGTACTTTCCAACTTTATGTGTCTTGGCACCTATCTATTAGATCAGGTGCAAACTTTTCTACATTAGTCTCTTTATAAAAAGTACACGAGACAAAAAAGTACATCACATGTGACCCTGTTGTACTATATGAAGAAAAATTTGTTACGTTGTCATATATGAGAAATGTCTTTAATATGTTATAGGATACACATTATTCTCTTATTGCATTTGAATACTAGAGAATAATGTGTATAGTTAGACGCATTTTCCTAGGTCAATTAAAATATTCACTCTTTGTATCTTAGACCTCATCTATAAATATGATTTAGTTCCAGAAATTATGGGTTGATAAAGTTTACAATTGAAGGGTTTTAAAACTGGACTTTCTTTGAGACAAAAATAAAGCTTCTTAAACTAACATATGATGAAATTGTCAATTAGATATGTTAATGCTATCAGTCAACATGTAGTCAAATTGTCACGTGATCTACACACCATAATAGATAAAAGCGTTATAAAAATCAAAGATGTGATGGGGGGGCTCCAGCTTCGACTCCTCTGATACTCAAATTAGTACCTAAGAGAGATACTTAGAAATATCAAAATAAATGAGAATGAAAATAATATCATCATTCCTTGAGGAGATGGTTATTTATAAGAGTAGCTGAAATGTATTTTAGTAAGTTCACTTTAGAATGAGCCTTTTATTGAGCAGGCTGAGCCTGTTATGGCCACTTACGAGATGGTCCATTGAGCCTTCTCATATTAAACTTGTGAACATCCTTTAAGGTGGTATAAAACCATTAGCCTCCTTTTGAGTCCAATTCAAAAGTCTCGTAGAGTTGGATTAGTGTTAAACCTTCCAGCCACTAGGATATGAATCTTCTTATAGTTTTAGGCTGGTGGTAGTCGATCATGACTTTTCAAAGACATTGGGTTTACTATGTTTTCTTGGGTACGACAATTTTGGCTCACTCAAACATGGTTCTTAGACAAAGTGTTTGGTTATGACCTTTTGTAGAGTTATGCTTTCATATATTTGTAATTGATTCATAGATGTGCCCATTCACAGATGGGTATTAGCCCCGCTTCTCAAGTATGGAAGACGAGACGTGAATAGATCCGCTTAGACTTGGAGCTGTGAAGCTACAATCTGATAAGCGTCTGGTAATTTAATCCATTAGAAATTCTTTGCATTACGATGAAACAACAACAATAATAAAGGAGGATAAACAATAAAAATTATCCAACATTCAACATCCACAGATTTTATTCCAAACATACAGAGATAGTCATAAAGAAAAGTACAGAGTCTGAAAAGAAGGCCTAAGCATGGCCGAAACTAAAACAAGAAATGGTGCTACGCACCGAACAACCTAACAGTAGCTACTAAAAGTAAACAACGACTAAGAGGAAACCTCCTGCTGAAACTAAGAGTAGAACTCCGATGACCTCGAAATGGACGTCAACAGCTAGTCATCCTCAGCAACTAACTCAGGTTCAAACCTGACATGTGACACCCAAAGAGGAAAGGGCACATGTCAGCAAAAATCTCCAAAGAGGGAAAAAAGGAGACTTTTGTGCAAGGAAACGTAAAACACAGCGGGTATAAGATAAATGCAGCTTAACAGTTCTAAAATAATGATGACATGCCAAGATATTTAAATGAATGCAATAGTTTAAAGATGAAAATGATACTTGCAATGCACGACACGTCATAGCGAGAGCTACTAAACAATATTCACGATTTCACGATTAACTTGTATTTACGATGTGCACAGGGTTTACGCCTTTTGGCTGAAGTGGCTGTACGGGCACACATCTATGCTCAAGTGATCGCTTAACCCTACCCCTCCACGTGTATCGAGGGTTGGTTTTCCAACATGCTGTGCTCGCTTCTGGATCATGAGCCAGGAAGTGTTTTTGGAATGCGCAGACCTGGAATGCGCAGATCTGAAGTTTGCGCGGACGAGGGAAGTGCACCGGAGGTAGCTACGGCTAGGGGAGGGCCTACACGGATGGAGGGTTGCCTGAGGGACGGCCGGCAGCAACGGGGTGACCGACAGCTGCAAAAATGCCCAGGCCGTTAGTTTTAGGGAGAAAATGACAGTTTTTGGGTGTTTACAGGTGTTTGCGCGCTGTTTACATGATGAGGAGGAAGGGTCGACGAGGGGGGATGGTAGTGCATATGGGACGTGGAGGAGAGGCTAGGCCAGCGATGGGGGTCGCCGGTGGCAGTGGCAAGGGTCCGGCCGTGGGGTTTTAAGTGGAGGGCTGCCGACAGTTTTTTCTTGGGTTTTAGGACTTTGCACGGGGTTAAAAGGGAGGAGGTGGTGGTGTTGTCGAGGGGGAAGGTTGTCGGAGGTGGAGGACGTCGAGGGGAAGCCAGGCCGTGGGTTTGGTGGCCGACGGCAGGCTTGGGTGGCCGGGCGTGGGGTTTAACGGTGGCGACTAGGGTTTGTGCGTGAAGATGAAAGCCCAGGTTGCGTTTGTAATAAATAGAAGGGAATTGCTATATAGGGTTGATAATGAGTGAACCTAAGGGAAATGGAGGAGAGAGGAAAGAAGAGAAGAGTTTAGTTAGTGTGGTGAATAGCCCAAATGGTGAAACATAAGAAATTTGTTTTGATATTTGGTTTTGAAAGTGGGGTGCATTTAGATGATTGGAGAGAGAAGATGTGAGAGGGAGGGGGTAGACTTAGGTTAATATGAGATGGATAATAGCTAGGAATTATTTCATATGAAACGTATTAGGCCTATAGTTTTAATTAGGTTAGATGAATTATCAAATTAATTAAGCTAAGTGTATTAGAAGGGGATTAGTGAAAAAGTGGGTCTAGCGGTGTCCGAAAATTATGAGAAAAATACCGGGAAGACCGTGTCAATGAGAGGGTCGAGACTAAGACGAACAGTCACGGGCTAGGGCAATGAAAAATGGAACTAAAAATAAAGAGGTCAAACGACGAAGTCTAACGTTACGACACCCCTTCAAACAAAGCTAATTTTTGGGAGAATGAGCCGTGAAATGACGTTCACAAAAAATCCCACAAATAAGTACTCTCTCAGAGGGTCACAATGACATATCACATCACATGTTTGGGATACAAGAAGAGGCGACTAAAAATACGCGTACGAAAGAAAGTACGCGCACAAAGGACGTACGATCGAAAAGCGACCGTGACATCCTACCCACCTTAGAATAAAGTCCGTTCTTGGACTTTCTAACTATAAATATATCTAGTCACTCTAGCAACTACCCCAATCATACCACATTATAATTCAAACCAGGTATAGTCACTACAAGTGCTTATATATGCACTAGATAGTCAAACATTAACACTACAAACATGTATATATACACATTCTATACTTATACCTATCATAGATAGTCGAAATCATACACGTACTTCAATCATTCATATAGTCACGTACATCCTTATATAATTATCATTCACTTATCACAACCAGGGTACACATATATACATAAAAATAGTTTCACACTAGCAAATACGATCGTAGTACTCACGTATAGATAACTACATATATACAAACAAACATGGATATACTACTCCCTATATCTCATAGTATACATCCAACACCAAATATATCAACACATGTAATCATACCACACAATATTAAACCATGTTTAATATATCTAATATACATTCACCACTACTATAATTTCACAAATATATAGTTATTCAAATGCACACAGATATTTCACCATATATTCACATCACATACAGTCCTATAACTATATTTAAGTCACACCACACATACCATAGTCACAAATACCTTTAACTAAGCACATACTTACCCGTGCATGATGCACGCCCACACACGCTAACATGCCATGCATACATACCACTCATACCACCATATACTTAGCACATTCTACACACCAAGTTTAGCTAACAGATATACATTCAACCTGTAAAACCTTAGTAAATAACTATACTACAAGACCAACACCTATAACTATATAACAGTATAGACACCCATAATCATGCGCGTAACACAACCAGACACACCCAATCCCATCACTATACATACATCATCCATTACTATATTCATAGTACTATACGCAAACCACATACATATGTAACAATATACTTAGAGTATACACACTCAAGCTTGAGTGAGACTCAAAACCCATATCCGAATACTCTATATACATAACACGATATTTATACCTATACCAACACCACTCCTATATATATATATATATATGTATACCATCGTAACCACATACATACCATAATAATATTACAAACATCAGCACACATATATAATCAAATACACTATCCCATATATGCATGCATCGTATAGCCACATACCTGTAATATGTATTCACACCATAGCAATTTACATATAATTAGTATACTAATACATATACTTATCCATACATAGTTAAGACATACAATAATCATGTATACCTCATGGTATACATGCACACGCACAACATCCAATAAAGGCAAGCAATACCAAACAAAATTATAATCCTATTACCATACGTATGTCACACATATTCATATAGTAAGCACATATCTACTCAAGGCTAAGCACACACATATCTACGTACGAGCACACGCTCACACGTACTAACATATAGATCATATAATAGGCCTACACACTTAACTATAAGCACGCCTATTATCATTACACTTAACAAGCACATGACTTACTAGTGTATTATTTCAAGCATTTACAAGTATCTTCAAACCACATGCTCCACTAGTATATATTCCAACACTACATCTAATATACGCAGACATCCCTAAAGTGGTATAGCTAACCACACATATATAAATACCATCATTCATACAACTTCATACATATATCATGAATAACACTGAGTATACATACATAACACAAGAGACAATCATTAATATCCTAAGGGTATCACACTCATACAAGTCCACACACTTGACATGCCTGCAATCTACACCTAAGACCCACCTGGCGGTGTCACGATCGCCAGGCGTGATATGGCTCTTAGGCTACCACTTCGGGTTCAATCCGTAAGCGGACGTTGTCGAGTTATAGTATAAAAGATAGTCGAATCCCACATGGACAGTGATAGTGTCCGTGGTAATCTCAGTCTATTTTTAAATCTAGAAGTAATGTAGCGGTCGGAGTGAGAATGAATTGGGTTGATTGTTGTTGCTGTATAATATAATAAAAAGAACTAGGGCTTTAGGGATTGCCGCTAGGATCGTTGGGGGTTGATGTTAGATAGGATCCGCTCATTGCATTGGGGTTAGGGAATTTATTCCTCCAATTCGTACCACTCTCGTGGGTTAGAATTGCGGGGTATTTCGGTGGCTCTCGTTGATGCAATGGCGGTAGCCGTCAACGTAGCATTATAGTTCGTCGACGGATCCCTTCAGGGCACGAGCCGGGCATGGTCACGTGCCTTGATTGGATCCATCGATTTCCCTATTCGAATCCCTAGATACCCCTTAAGTACATCGATTCCACAGACCGTGGGCACGATCTCAGTACGGGTTATCTATGGATTCGGTAGGATCTACCGGAATACAACCCTAAATCCCCAATTCAACATTGGGATCCATATCTACATTTTCCCCCTAAAATCATAGGGTTCACCCATCAGCCCTAGAGTGGATCTACTCACTCAAGGTAATAGGAACACACAAAGATATCAATTTCGCGTAAGAAAACATTTTCTTTGCAATAAAAGAAATTAGGGCTGAAAATTACTTACAACGAGAACGAACGAAGAACAGATCCAGCGAAGAACAAAGGGCACAAATCTTCAATATAATAGATCCAGAAGTTTACTACAGAAATTAATCCCAAAAATCCGTACAAAAAACAATCACCGGAGCTCTCTAAAAAAATCCCTACAACAAAACGCAGAATGAACTCTCAACGCCGAGCCTGCAGTCGCGAGCTTCAGCTGCCCAAAATCGCGCGCATCGCGCGTTCAAAAAATCTTTCAAAAATGCCCCAGGAAGTGTCGGCCGGGTTGGTGACTCGGCCCGAGTTGGAGCTGCTCGGCCAGTGGTTCGGCCCGGGTCGCATGCTGCTCGAGCTCAGAATGGATGACTCGGTCGACTGCTCGGGGTGTGCTCGGGGGCCTACTCGGGGCGTGCTATCAGCGGCTGCTTGGCTGAGCAGATGAGCTGCTCGGCCTGAGTCAGCCCATATCCGCGGCCTCTCCAACATGTCATGGCTCGGCCCGAGCTACAAGCTGCTCGGGCCGAGCATTTTCTGGGAAAACACTGATGCTGCAGCAATGGCCTCTCTCTCTGCTCTCTCTCTCTCTCTCTCTCTCTTTCTTCTCTTCCTTCTCTCCTCCGATAGCTCAGAGAACACGGCGAACTCCTCCAGAGCCCTGCCAACAAGCTCATGAGCACGTCGGATGTGTCCATACCCAGGCGGGGGTCCAAATCGCTCCAAAATCCCTGAAAACCCAAAGTATACTACGAAACTCGAAATATCGTCAGAAATACCAAAATCTTAGTAAAAAGTGGGATTTGGACGCGGGGATGACATGCAATGCAATGGAAATATGATATGAAAATGATGTAAAATATGGACACATCAAAATCCCCAAAGCTTACCTCTTACTCGTCCTCGAGGAAGACGAATAATCGGTACGCCGGGAGGAAAAAAAATGAAAATAAGGAATGAAAATAAAAAGAAGTGAAAAACAAAAAGAGAGAAATAAGAGGGAAGTGCTGAGGATAATCAGTCAGATCTCAGGCCTTAAAAAGTCTATCACGATGCTCTGAGTGCTAAACATGCATGCTATTGGTAATTTCAAGCTTTAAATATCATATGTCATGCAATGCAGGTAAAGAATAGGGATCTACTGAAATAACACCGTCAAATCCTATCAATCTCATGCAATCCCTAGAGTCTAGTATAAAGTAGTTGACAACGTCCTTTCAATCATAGATACACAAGGAGCACAAAAGATTCACGCAACATGCAATAGAGAATAGAAAGATCATGCCATTCAGATATTCAAATTGATACGTGAAAAATCCCCAAAACTAAAGTAATTCGTAAAGTTTGGGTTTTATTAAATCTCCCCGACGTGCACCGTCTCCACTCTAATGTCAAGCTCACTCATATGCTCAGTTGGTTTACCCCCCAAGCTTAGCTTGAGGCATCACATCAATGAAAATGATATGGATTTTAATTTTTCCTTCCAAGAATGAGATATAGCTTCTTAGTGAAATAACACAAAATGGTATTTATTCATTTTTCTTTTCTTCTCTTTTTTTTCTTTTTCTAGAAGAAGAAGCTATACTTTTTATTTTTATACATGGGAAGTGAGATGCGGTAAAGTAGCTATATGGGTGTAACCAACTGATATGTAGAGAAAAAGTAGATATGTGGAGAAGGAAGATAACGGGATACTCGGTTCACTCATAAGAGGGTGCACATGAGTTCGATAGAATAAAACTCTAACTAAACTCATATATTGCATGTGTATTTCACTTCTCTAAATGAATACTGAAAATAGCATTTGGTAATAATCACATTGTCAACAGGCATGCAAACAGAAGTGAATAAGATAATAAAAACAGGTGCTCCAAGTGTTCAGTGATGCGTGAACCTGGGTGCGTTTCCCAACATAAATCATACTAGATACTAATTCATGCAATTGATTTCAATTCATATCAGGTATTAAATCAGACAGATCATCAAAAGAAATACATGCATATGGATAATAAAGCTGAAATTAATCCTAATCGCATGCCAAAGAGATAAGCATCGCTAAAAACTAATAAAGCCTAGAGAGATATCATCATTTAGACCATCCTCAGCAGAAATAAAGAGAAACAGATAAAAAAGGGAAATAGATAAAAAGAAAATGCATGCATGGGGAAAAACAGAAGATATGATGCAAAAAGAGAAAAATAAGACGGAGCGGTAAAGTGGCGAAAAAGTGAAATAAAAACTGAAAATAAGAGAAGAAAATATAAAATGTAAAATTAAAATAAAAAATTAAAATAAAAATTAAAATAAAAGTAAAGCGGTAGCGCTCATCCCCCAAGCTAAACCTAGCAGTGTCCTCACTGCTAAGAAATCGCTCGTGAGCGGGGGGTGAGGCTAAAGGGGTGGGATGGGCGGGAAAATAAGATATAAACTATGTGAATAAAGGAAAAAGGAAATAAAAATAAAATGTGACATGATGCAATGCAATATGGAATGATGCATGTGTGGGTCCTCCCCAAGCTGTTGTAAAGCAGGGCCCTGCAAAGACAGAAGGGCACTAAAAAATGGGGGAGGTAAAAGGTGGGTTAGGACTATATCAAGCAGGGGCACCACCCTATGGGGATGGTGATGGGTCCCTCTGCTGTGGACCCGGGCTGGTGGGTGGTGAGTCTGGTGACTGGGACACGTGGGGAGGGCTGCAGGAGAGGTCTATGGTGGAGGAGGAAGGATCAGAAGTGTACTGGACCATGGCTGTGAGAGGATCTACTGTGGTTGACGGCTGTAGGGTGGTGGAAACTGGCTCTGCAAAAACCTGTGGGAGTGAAGAACTGAGCTGTGCAGAGTGAACCCCAGTGTCAGGCCTAGGCGGAGGAGGGTGAGCAAGTATCACTGAAGGTGTGCCACGGTGTCTCAATAAGTCGATAATTGATGCGAGATCCGACTCTACCCTAGATCTGTGTGTCCTAGACTCGTGGTGAAATTCGTCAAAATCCCGCTGTAGGCGGGAGGTCAACTCCTCGAGGGCGGTCAAGCGAGAGTCTGAGGATCGAGGCTCGGTGGGGGCACGGGTGGCATGTCGGTAGGTCACAACTCGTGATAAGCGTCCCGATGCAGCCGAGGCACCGGGCCGAGCGTGGAATGTGGGTGAGGGTGAACTCGTCAGAATATCAATGGTGGCAGAAGGAGCTGTCATCGACACAGAAGTGTGGACAGACGTCGAGACAGACTCAGTGAAAACAGCCAAAGGGGAGGACGAGGTGGTGCCAGCAAGAGGAGCTGAAGCTATAAGCTCCGAGAGAGGGGGGATGGTGGGGACAGGGTCGAGTGAGGGAGCATCTAAATCTACCACGTCATCATAGAAAGGTATATCTGTGCCCTCAGGCACAGATACAGCGGCAGAAGTGATATGAGTGTCGGGGCAGGAAGTGAGGTCAGTCCCCGACGACTCAACGACCGTAGCAACAGAGGAAACAGGGGTGGTGGTGGCGGCTCCTGAGGATGTGTGAGTGGGAGAAACAGGGAGACCGGCAACCAGGGCAGATATATCGAGGAGCTCGAACTCAGAGGAGTGGTGGCCGGGGTCATCGGCGGCAGCCTTGACCGGTGCTCTAGGGGGCTCAAGGTCGTGAATGGGAGGAAGTGGGAAAACATGAGGAATAATCCAGTCAAGATGGACTGCATGAATATTCGTCAGGTGAGGGGCAGGAAGGATCATATGGGTGTTGTGGCCCGTATCAACAAGGTAACGCCAGTGACGAGCACCGTACGGGCAGAGAATCTGCATGTGCTCGAGCACGCCAGTGGTAAGGCGTGTCGGGCCAGGAGGGCAGTGCAATTCATCGGGGAGGGGGATACCAAGCATCCTAGCAAAGATGGTAAAGAAACCACCGCAGCAAATATTTGTGGCATGGTATGAGGTGGCTGTCTGGTAGAGTCTCTGACACAGCCAGGAAGCAGCGTCAGACAGCATGAATTGTCTCACGGAGCCATCCGGGTGGAATCGACGAGGTCGGGTAATACCCCATATATAGGTAAGCTCAGGGAGGGACATAGTCCCCACCTCAGGTCTGCAAAATAGTGTGCACACTAGGTGCCTCTGAGCGTAGCGAAGGCACGGGTGCACAATGCACGATGCCTTCGCCCGGCTAAGGCGGTACTCGGGCAGTCCAGAAATACGCTGCCAAAAGGTGTGAGCGTGAAAGTCGTCTAGGTCGTGGGTAGGGGAAAAAGCTGCCCTAGGGTCAGGGATGGCAGGGAAGTGCAAATAGTCACGGATCATAGCGAAAGTGACAGTATAATCGCGATCCAGGAGCCGAAAAGTAATGCCGTCACCTGCGTCGGTGAAAGTGAGGAAGCTAAGACCCTCAAGGGCTAGGCGAGTGTATGTGGGGGCGTGAACTCCGAGGAATCGATCGAAACCGATCGTCTGGTAAAGGTGGTGGACACCCTGGAGAATGCCTAGGGACGTAAGGGCTGGCACATGAACGAAAACTGTGGGGATAAGACGGCGCTGGTGTAGCCTAGCATAGCGCGATCTGTGTGCTCTATCGCGAAAAGTGATGCAGTGGGTAGGGATGTGCATGGTGGGATCATCGCTAGGGGGTGAGGAGGGTGGTAGCGATGCGACAGAGGTGGTGGAGGGGATAAGAGCTGATGGAATGGGAGCACTGGTGGAGGGGACGGTAGCGGCGGTAGTGGTGACAGTGGCAGGGATGGTGGATGTGACAGGGGGTGTGGTAGTGGAAGTGGTGCGTGCACGCCACAACAGATAGGAAGAGGACGTGCCATAAGACGGTCTCTTCCCGTGGGGGGGGGGTGGTGGCGCATGTAAGCAGAATCTACGGTATGTAAATAGAGAAGGGAACGAGTGTACCGTAGATGCGAGTGATGCGGGAGCTCTGAAGATCCCCCAAGCTGATCCACGCTGCTGCTACAAACATGGGAGGAGAGGTCCTGCAAATCAAAACAGTCAAAACGTCAAATAATCCATCAAAAATGCAAAAAGACTGTTACTCGACCTTAGTATAAGACTATTCGTGCCGAGCTGTGCATGCTCCATTTGGCTCGAGTGGTGGCTGCTCGGTCACGAAATGTGATCGAGACAGTGTGACTCGGGGGGGGGGGGGGGGGGGGGGGGGGGGATGGTGGGGAACAAGTTAGGGGGGGCTCGGGTGGGGTTTTGGTGCTCGGCCCGTGACGTAGGGCACGGGTACGAGTTGGGGGGAAGACGAAGCGGCGATTGATTGGGTGGGGTTTCGACGGTAATTGATGGAGAAGGGGGACTTGGGGCGACGGAGGTAGGGGTTAACGGAGGTGGGGGCGGCGTGGGGTCGGGGGCGATTGAGGTGATCGGCACCGTCGGCGGCGATCAAGCCGTTGGCAGTGATGTCGCCCAACTATGGCGATGAGGGGGGAAATCAGGGGGAGACGACGGGAGAGGGAGAAGGGGAGAGGGGGGTTCTAATGAGGGGGGGGGGGGGGGGGGGGGTTTGCAGATGGCAGCTCCGTCGACGGTAGCCACCATTTCGATGGGAGGCAGGGGGAGGCAGGGGGGTAGAGATGGGGGAAGGAGAGGAGAGAGAGGTGGGGTTTACCGGTGAACGGCGGAGTAGAGGGTGGAGCCGGCGGTGGAGATGGAGGCGGACGGTGGCGGGGGCTTGGTTTGAACGAGTGGGGTGAGGGGAGAGACTCAGGAGGGAATAATTTGGGGGGTGTGAAAATTTTTTAAGAGTAAAAATGTTTTAACCGTAGGATTAAAAGGAACGACTCGGCGGTTTAGATTCCAAAGCGACTCGGCCCGAGCAGCAGAGCTGCTCGGCTGGGTCGGGGTAAATAAAATTTTAAATAAAACGACTTGACTCGGGCCGAGTAGATATACTGCTCGGCTTGGGTTGATGTAAAAATTTTAAATTAAATACTCCCTCCGAGTCGTTGATGCTCGGGTCGAGCCAGTAATTCTCCACCCGGGTCAACAGAGTGACGTTTTTGCTCCAACTTGGGCTCCCTGTAGACTCGACCGAGCAAGGTTGTGCTCGAGACGAGTCATATCCTACTCGGGCCGGGTCTATAGTGCTCTGCCCGGGTTGGTAGAGTGATGTTTTCACCAAATTCTTCACCCTGTAAAACCCGACCGAGTATAGATATGCTCGGGCTGAGCCGTCGTATCCGTGTCTGCTCGACTCGACCGAGCAGTAGAGCTGCTCGGTCCGAGTTTCCTGTAGCTCATTTTTCCTTCTTTTCCCTTTCATTTCCTTCTCAAATCTTCAACTTCGTTGTCTTCTTCTGGCTTTCTTCCGTTTATAATGTCCATGTGCATGCCCCCGATGTTCTGTCCTTCACGAAACACAAACTCGTCAAAATTTTTATAATTTTTGCGATTTTACCTAAAAACACGAAATAAAAATAGAAAAATAAGAAAAATGGGAAAGAAATTTCAAAATCTACGGAATTGGGTTGCCTCCCAATAAGCGCTCATTTTCAGTCATGAGCTCGACTCCCTATAATATCAATTCTCGCTTGGCACGCACGGTGGTCGCGCGTCATCTCTTGGGTTGGTTCAATTCGGCGGTGTTTGACTTCCGCTTACTCCAACACCCTCCTCCATGAAAGATGTGACCTCCGATGCTAGATGATTTGTTTGATGGCATTGAAACTCCTCATCCAATAATTGGATGTACGCGGCGACCGCTTTGTTGTAGGTTGGGTCGCTGTCGTCGTCGATGCTTGCCTTGACCGGGTCCTTCATGACCCCTTCAGCAGAAAAGTCGTCAATCACCTCCTCCTCCAGAAACTCCAGATAACTAGCTCCTTCCACGTGGGCACGCTCCTTCATCGGCTTTTGCAGCCGGAACTCAGCTTCAATATTTCCCACATTGAGGGAGAGGGTTCCTTCTCGGACGTCTATAAGCACCCCAACCGTCGCCATGAAGGGGCAACCGAGTATTAGTTGAGAGCTTCCTCCCTCCGGCAGGTCCATGATGACAAAATCAACTGGGACGCATAGTCCTGGAGGTATCTGGAGGATGACGTCCCTCGCTATCCTTACTGGGTAGGTGATAGAGTGATCGGCGAGCTGGATTGACAAGCTAGTAGGTTCTAGCTTGCTTCCTGTCTGTAGTCTTCTGAAGATAGAAAGGGGCATCAGGATGATGCTAGCCCCTAGATCAAATTAGCGCTCTACTAATTGGCATTCCTCCGATGGAGCATGGTACGGTGAAGCTCCCTGGATCCGAAAGCTTCCGAGGGAGGTGGTTCTTGATAATGGAGGTGGAATCCTCCAACAGCTTGATTTCTTCCTGCCTTCGCTTCCCCGTGATGAGATCCTTTAGAAATTTAGCATAAACAAGGATCTCGGTGATGGCATCAATGAATGGGATATTCAGCTGAATCCCCTTCAGTAACTCCATAAACTTGGAGTACTTCTTCTCCAATTTGGCTTGGGCAAGTCTCTGAGGATACGGAGGAGGAGGCCTGGAGGCTTTGTCCTTAGATGCATCAGCGGGTGGAGGAGTAGTAGCAGGCATGACGGGAGGTGTATCCATCTTCTCTTCAACAGCGATATGCCCTTCAGTGGCCTCAACTCTAGCACTGTCATCAGCAACATCTTCAATGGTGGTCCTCTCTTTGCTAAGTACCGGGACCATAATTGGGTCGGTCACCCGTCCTCCTCGCGTGGTCACAGAAACCACGGCGTTTGCTTGAGCTCTGGGGTTGGTCTCCGGCTGGGAGGGTAGTCTCCCTTGGTTCTTCAGGAACTGGGACATCTGCCCTCTCAGCTTGTTGAGTAAAGAGTTGATATTCTTAAATTGGTTCGACGTATCTTGATTGAACCGAATCTGGCCGCTCATAAATGTCTCCAACGTAGATTCAAAATTTGACTTTTAAGGAGTCGGCGCAAAATTTTGCTGAGGTGGCCGGTTGTACTGATATCCCAACGGCCTATAGGGCCCAGCTAGCCTAAAGCCACCTTGCTACTGGCTCTGTGATCACTCCTTATTTTACACCTTTTTTCCGCATGTTTGCATGCCATTTAGATCGCCCAAATCATGTTTTTCACGATATATCGACGATATTGCGATACTTTTCACTATTTGTTGTTTTTGTCGCATTTCAGGTGATTTGGCGCGATTTGGAGTGATCTCGAGATGCGCTTACTCTAGACGGCCACCGACGACCTCCCCGAGGGGTATTTTGCTGTTGGAGAGGAGCGGAAGAAGAATGGACGTCGCAGGAGCGACGAGGAGGCCAAAATAAGCAGAATGGGCATTTTTTGTGTCCCACTCGGCCGAGTGGAGGAGCCACTCGGCCGACCAGCGAGACACTGCTCGGCCGACCCGTTCAGACACGATTTCCATGTATACTCGGCCGAGCGACGGAGACCACATCGGCCGAGTGACGATACCACGTCCGCCCGAGTGGCGCCCAGACGAAGCCCCTCCAAAATATCGAAGTTACTGTTTTTCGGCCATCTGAGCTTCAGAAGACCCACTCGGCCGAGTGGTAAACCACGTCCGCCCGAGTGCAGTGAAGCCATCGGCCGAGTGACGATAGCTCACTCGGCCGAGCCGCCCCCGAACTGAAGACCCCTGAAGCCCCCGATTTACTGGAAAATTGACAGGGTTTTCACTCGACCGAGCGACTTTTGTCACTCGGCCGAGTGCGATGCGCTGCCTGTAACGAAATTTGCGGAAAACAGGCTGTGCAGGGGCGTTTTGGTCAGGATTTTTGGACGATTTTGAGGGCTATTTAAGCCCTGTTTTTACCCTAGTTTGGGGAGCCATCTCTTAGATTTTTTGCAGCTTTTTGAGACTACTTTTTATTTTATTATTTGTGATTAGAGAAGAGGGAAAACTTGGATTTTTGTTGGATTAATTGAAGAACTACATTGGTTTGCATCTCTCTTCCCCAAAAACTCTATTTTTATTGTTTATATCATTGTTGTGATGAATTCCATTGCCTATTTCCTATTTGTGATAAATTGGTAGAAATTGTGCTAGAATCAATAATTAGAGATTAGATTGGGATCGAATTACTACGGATAGCTAGGTATTCATATCAATTGGGATTTGCAAGAGATTGGATCCCAATTTGATAGGAAGCCCTAGAAATCCGAATTGGGTTGGAGTCGGATTTTCGAAGTATCGGTTTGCAAGAGATTGGACCGATACTAGGATCTCCGGTTGCAATTCCGTGCCGATACCCGTTTGCAAGAGATTGGACGGGTAGGAACTATCCTAATTTAGATTGTGAACCGAGTTTGCAAGAGATTGGGCTCGGTGCACGATTGAACGATGATGTTGATCCTAATGCTAGTTTTCCTAGGCTAGGGTTTGCAAGAGATTGGACCCGACCCTAGGATAGCTATAGACCGGCAACAGCGCGAGAGCGTGAGCTTGGTTCTACATTCAGTTGAAACTAGTTCATCTAAATTCTCATTCTAGCAATTTTGATACCGACGAACCACATTTATGAAATACGGTGAGTAGCGGGAATTCCCCATTCCCTAGACGTTCTTTATTTGATTTGATATTTCGCACATTTGTCTGACGATTGTGACAGGATCGCCCAAGGCAAGTTTCATTCTTAAATAGCCAGGTTGATTAGGAGCAAGCACGGTCATTCGTCCTCCCTGTGTTCGATACCCGCTCGCCGCTATACCGTGCGCTTGTGGTAAAACTACAACCGTTCTTTGGGTGTATACTCAGGACCGACCAAGTTTTTGGCGCCGTTGCCGGGGAGGCGATTGCGTTTGATTCTTTTTCACCCTAGCTTTTCTTTTTCTTTTTTTTATTATCATTATTTTTATTTCTTATTTCTTGCCTAACCCTTCCACGGTATTAATCATTTCTTTGAAACTCTGTTTCCCCTGTGCATGAACACGAGATCTACGGCGGACCCAGAAGACTTATTATTTGATCCCGAGATCGAACGTACCGCGCGGAGACTTAGAGCGGAAAAGAGACAAGATCCGGAAGGGGGGTATATGACCAACCCGGAAACTCCTGAAGAATTGGCGGCAAGGATGGCAAGGATAATCTCTATTCGAGATAGGCTTCGGCCTAAGACTTCTTCTACCACCTCGTCCATTGCCATGCCGGGGTTGGCGACTGACAAGAACTTCGAGCTAAAGACTGGATTGGTGGTTTTGATGCAACAAGACCCATTTCATGGGAACGCACATGAGAACCCCCACTACCACATCCAACTATTCTTGTCGAAGTGTGCCACATTCCAGATGCCGGGGGTCTCCAACGATGCTATCAGACTGCGTCTCTTCCCCTTCACGCTTAAGGACAAGGCCCTCTATTGGTTGAGGACGCAAGCTGAGGGTGTCTTCACCACTTGGGACGAGTTGGCAAGTGCATTTATTGACAAATTTTATCCGCCATCCAAGACGGTGAAGATCCAGAGCGCTCTCATGTCCTTCAAGCAAGGACCACAGGAGACGCTCTATGAAGCATGGGAGCGTTTTAAGGATTTGCAGCATCAATGCCCGCACCACAGTATAGAGGATTGGGAGCTAGTTCATAGCTTCTACAACGGTCTCCAACCGGGGACCAAGCAAATTATTGATGCCGCGGCGAATGGTGCAATCTTGTCAAAGACTCCCGAGGAAGCTACGGCCCTAATTGAGGAGATGGCCTCAAATAACCAACAATGGGGCGATGAGCGAGGACACTCCACATCCTCCTTAAAGCCAACTAGCATCTACGAGGCGAAGGCCGTAGCGGAGCTCACGAGCAAATTTGATTCTCTCCACAAGGTGGGGGAGAGATTGGAGAAATTTATCACGGAGCCCCAAGGAAGCCCATCCACCTCCGCACCGACCAACCAAATGTGTGATTGGCAAGACCAATCTCAAGTCATGTACTCGGGAGGAGAGCAAGGAGAAGGATCCTTGGAGCAAATACAATATGTTGCGGGGAACCAAGGGTATTGGTCCAATCCGGCCGCAAGAAATCATCCGGGATTCTCCTACGCCAACAATGAAGGAGCCTTGAACCCGCCACAACCACCGCCTCAACAAGCTCGACCACCACCACCCCAACAACAAAACTATCCACCGAGGGGGCCTCCATAACAAAACTTTCAACCGAAGCAACAAGTTCCACCATATAGGCCTCCCGGATACAACCAAGGGTGGAGGAATCAAAATCAAAACCCTCCACAAGCTCCACAACGATCCGACTTCGAATCTAGAGTGGAGGCGTTCATGGTCGAGCAAAATAAGGTGAATGCTACTTTGAAGGCGGGGCAATAATCTCTTAATACCGTAGTGGCTCAAATATCGGAGCAATTGGCGTTGCTCAATCGGAACACTCAAAGATTGCCGGTGCAACCGGAGCAAAACCCACGGGGCAACACGGGCCACATCAACGCCGTAGTTGCCGTCACTACTAGAGGCGGGAAGGACACCACCCCCGCTATGATTCCTACCGAGGAGGCTGTGGAGGAAAGCTTGGAGCCGGTTGAGCCGGTAGTTGAGGTTGATAAGGAGAAGGAGCCACATGACAAGGAGAAATCTAGAGCGGAAAAAGTGATTGAGGAAAGGCGCTTCATGCCACCGGTCCCATTCCCCCAAAGACTAGCGAAAGCGAAAATGGAGAAAAGGCTAGCGAAATTCCTCGAGTATCTAAGAGGAGTTAGCCTCAATATTCCCTTCCTCGACGCCATCGTCGAGATCCCCACGTATGCTAAATTCTTGAAGGACTTGATTTCGGGGAGGAAAAAGAAGGAGAAGATCATGCTAGCCGAGGAGGGCTCTTGGTTCACCAAGAGAGAGAAGGAGCCGGCAAAATTTAAGGATCCGGGGAGTTTGCGGATTCCTTGCACTTTGGGTGGCGTGCCTCTTCAAAAGGTGTTGGTCGATCTTGGGGCTAGTGTGAGTCTCATGCCCCTCTCCATGTTCTTAAAGCTCAACACCGGGACAAAGTTGAAGCCCACCGACATGCGCATTCAATTAGCCGATGGCCGGATAACAAGGCCGGTGGGGATTGCCGAAGACATCCCACTTCAAGTCCCGGGTGTAATATGCTTGCCATGTGACTTCGTCATCATGGACGTTAAGGAGGAGGGAGACACCTCATTGATACTTGGACGCCCCTTCCTCGCCACCGCCGGAGTCATCGTCGACGTGCGCGAAGGTACACTTACTTTAAACGTCGGCAACATCGAGGTGGAGCTCCACATCCCTAAGGCAATGAAGCACATGCCTTACCACGAGGAGCTTGATTACATGGACCTCCTTGATGAGGTGATAGAGGAGGCGATTCCTCACTCAATCGGCGCTCTTTTTGACGAAGAATTTGAAGTAGGCCCGGGTCTAGGCCAAGATGAAGAGAATAAAGATGATTCCCCCGACTTCTCCGCTGATGAAGATGAAGGCGACGCTGATGTCGCAAGGATTCGGGAGCTTTGCAAGCTCTCGAAATTAAAGTCTCCAAAGAAAGCTCCGCCGGTACAGAAATCGGCATCGCCGGTTAAGCCGTTGACCGGGGCAAATGCTAGCTTGGGGGAGCCTCCCCCCAACACTATTCGAGATAGGAGACCTCCGAGGGAGAACGCTACGCCGCCACGTCCAAATCTAAGCGCGCTCCCCGGGAAGTTTGATGGGTGCATCTCATATGCACCAAACATCCCGCATTGATTGAAAATTATAGGGGGTCGAGCTCACGACCTTAAACGAGCGCTTGTCGGGAGGCAACCCGACGGTTTTTGCTTTATTTTTACTTTTTCTTTATTTTCGTTTTAGAGATTTTTAGTATTTTGAGTCATTCGACCAAAAATTTCGTGATAACGGGTCCTATTTTTCTTGACAGGAGAGGAGATAGGTAGATCCATCATGAGGAGGATGAACGAGACGACGAGGAGCGCCCCAAGAAGGCGCTCGACGCTCAGGAGGAGGATGAAATCTATTGGAGGAAGAAAGACGGAGTTTAGAGCCAAAACGAAGACAAACAGCAGAACACAAGGCTCACTCGGCCGAGCATACTAGTCACTCGGCCGAGTACACAAGTTCGTCCGGCCGAGCCGCTCACGAACGAGGGAAGTCTGCTGAACCCAACTCTCTGTTTATTTTCTTGATTTCGATATAACTGCTACTCGGCCGAGTATATATATTCACTCGGCCGAGTAAAACGGATACCCTCCTAGGGCGAGTCATGCCGAGTAGCTTGAGTCACTCGGCCGAATGGACTTACTCCACTCGGCCGAGGCTGGCAAAGCCACTCGGCCGAAGCGATATCGGGGAGAAAATTTTTATTTGCCTCGCTCGGCCGAGTGAGACCGTCACTCGGCCGAGTCGTAACATTTTTATATATAAGCGGCGAGGGGGGCGCGGAATTCGAAAACGCAAATCCCCAATTCTCGCCCGCGCCCCTTCAGCTCCCACGCCCGATTCCCCCTCGCTCGACCCTCACTCGCCCGACCGCCGCTGCCCCGCCGCCGCTCGGCCCGCCACCGCCGGCCGAGCCCGCCGACACCTCGCCCGAGTCGCCGCCGGCGGCGCACCGCCCGGTCACCTCCGGTTCGCTTATTTTCACCGTTTTCTCCTCTTTTCGTGTATTTTTTGAGGACCCATGTGCTAAACGCCCCCCTAACCCAAATCAATTTCTATATCTATCCATTATACCCCTATTGCTCCATACATTTTGATTATTACTCGCTGATATCGCTTTTTCACGCGCAGGTTGCTTATTGGAGCTTAGGGGAGGCCAGGGGAGCTTCTACGGGCTGCTCAGGACTACGTGGAGGCGCGGACTTCACACGCTTCCACTGCTTAGCACTCGCGGCGTGTTTGGGTATACTCTTTCCATTCTTTATGCACACGCCGCACTTTTCACTTTTCGGCGCGCGCTCGGGGCCGATATGCCGCCCCGGACACGGCCGCGGACGAGGAGACCTTCCGTTAAGCGGAAGAGGTCGGATGACGCCGGCCCCGCCCACGATGCAGAAGAGTATCCTCCTCCTTCCCCCACACACGCCGTCCACCCAGCACAGCCTGCAGGCCCCGCACACCCCGCACAGCCTGCAGCACACCCACAGCCCGCACAGCCCGCACAACCACTCCCCGCCGCTGCACAGCCACCACCACCGGCTCCACTGGTCGGGCCGCTCGGGATTACATTCCGAGACGACGCACACCGCGTCGTCTTCGAGCGTATCTCCCAGCGCTCGATCGTACCCTCCAGGTTTGCACACCTCGCTGACCTAGGACGCCTGGGGGTACTTAAGGGGATGCTCACGTTGTACGACAACGTGGGCTGGCGAGATTTTCTGTAGGTGTCGGCGGATACTTTTACCCGCCCGACACTTGAGGTTTTGAGTTCGATCGCCCGGACCGATGAGGGATGCTCATTCCGGTTCATGGATCGAGAGTGCTAGGTCACTCTCGATATGATGAGAGCGTTTTTCTCTTGGCCCGCCATCCCCGGAGCCGATTGCGGTTACGGCCCCACACATATCCCTCCACCCTCTTTCGACGCCGGTGCCTTCTGGGCACGTATCACGGGTCTCCACGCCGCCTTTGACCCTAGTAGGGCCAAGGCCTCGGCCATCGTACATCCCTGCCTTCGCATTGCTCAGCGCCTTATGGCGACGACATTTTTGGCCAGATATGAGCCGGGCACGATGTCTACGCCAGAGCTTTACATGCTCTACGCGATGACCCGTCCCAGAGCTCTATCTAGGGATGGAGATGAGCTTGTCCCCGCCGTCGTGATCGATATCGCGGCATGGTACTTAGACCGCATCATTGTATCGGTGGGCGCTCGCTCACCGATATGCTGCGGCGACCTGATTACCCTGCTGGCTCTTATGACCGGCGAGGACTTCCCCGACGACTTGCGACGCATCCCGGGCCCCACCTCTTTGTCGATAGATGTTATGGCCCGGATGAAGATGCTTCGTCCGCATGGTGAGCGTCACTGGGTCTGGTTGCACGGCCCTTTCGGTGCCGACTACATGATTCTCCCGAGCCCAGCTCGGACCCAGATTGCACCGGCCCACGTTGACTGGCTCCCAGCGATGGATGTCCTCATCCCCGCTGCGTACGTGCTCGAGGCCGAGAAGGCCGAGCAGGCCCACGCTGCCCACGCTGCCCAGGCTGCTCCCGCAGACCCTGCTGCACACCCTGCCGAGCCTGCTGCCGACCCCGTCGACCCTGTGGCCCCTCAGCCTGTTCCTGACGTTTCCGCTGCTCTTGACACTTCTGTCCCCACCTCTGCCAGTGTCGAGAGTACTCTTGCTGAGCCCACTTCCACCACTGTCACCACTTCCGAGGCTGTCCCCACCACTCCCGCTGCCACCTCTGGCCCTCTGTCCGTGGAGCCTCTTTGCTCCGCACTCCCCAAGCGCCCGCTGACATTTGTCTAGAGTGGAGAGCCCTCGTTCACCGCGGTCGTGGAGACCATGGCTAGCATGATCTCCGCTGGGATTGCGCCTTTTGGTCCACACACTTCCGCCCAAGCGGTAGATTCCTCTGTCTCCACAGCTGCCGTATTCTCTAAGAGCATCGTGGCGTCTGTCCACACTTCTGTGCCACTGACCTCTCTAGCCGCCTCGCAGCCTCTTTTGTACTCTTCTTTCGCTGCCGCCGCCTCTACTTCTCACCGCCCGCCCCGGCCTCACACTGAGGCCCGGCCCACATCTCCAGGCGCGGCACCTTTCGTCCCCTTCCCTGCTGAGCCCGTTACATACTCCACTCGCGTACGCCAGCCTCGCCCTGCGCAGCCCTGACAGGTGCGTCCCTCTGCACCACCCCCGCCCGACACTGTACTGCAGAGCATACGTGCTCTTGAGTTGGCGGTGAGTGGTCTTAGAGGAGACCTTAGGACCCTGTCCTCCACCGTCTCTGCGATGGCTGGACGCTTTGACCTGATCCCTCAGATCCACTACTGCCTGACACAGATCTTAGAGCGTCTTTCGCGCGTACCCCCACCCACCCAGCAGGTTCCCACACACACTTCCACACACACTAGACCTGCTTCCACTTCCACGCCCACCCCAGCTCAGCAGCCTACACCACCACCACCACCACCTCCGCCTCAGGACGGAGACGGCACAGCACCGCCTCTTTAGGCACTCTTGATGCCTTGATCCATTCCTGTCGTTGTGCTGCCCGTCTCTGCTGGGTCCTGATGCACTTTTGTCCACCCCCCTCCCCTCACTTTTTTTGGGATTATATTTTTGATCATATCTATTTGTGCATATCATATCATATCTACTTGGGATTCTCATTTTTGATCACATCTATATATATCTTTTTTGGGAGAGAGGGAGAGTTCTGGGTGCCGTATTTATTTTTCGTATCACTCCTCGCTGTGCATGCATCATTTCCGCATCATATTTTCATTTCTTACTTTTCCTTTTATTATATTTTTTCTTCCCATCATGCATGCATCCTCACTTGCCCCTCACATTACTTATCTCTCTGTGTGCCACACTTTGCACATTGAGGACACTGTGCCGTTTAGCTTGGGGGAGTGAGTTCTCACGTTCTTTTTCGATTTGCCACCTTTATTTTCAGTTTCTCACCCCGTTTTTCACTTTTGCACTCATTTTCTTTTATTTTTCTTTTATTTTGCCATGCATCACGTTTTTCTTATTTTCCTGTGTGCCGCATCGCATAGTTCTATTTTCCTTCTATCTTTACTTCTTTCTTTTTCATCTCATGCTAGAGATGAATTTTCTGTGATGATGTCTACGTGGAGCTAGCTTATTCTATATGCAAGCTATATTTGTCATGTCTTAGATTTCATTTCTGATATCATATGCTATGACTTGCTTTGCATTTAGGAGTAGTAACCCACACTTTTTCCTCATGAAAATGGATGAAATTTTATTATTAGCTGAGCCTGAATATTCATATGTATGCTATATATCACAGAAAACACACCAAGATTCACGCATTGAATGCCTATGTCTGGAGTACTGATTTCTTTTCCTTTATCACTTCTATATGCATGAATTGTACACTTCACTTCAGGATGATTGAATGATGATTAGCTATGATATATCTGGATTAGTTAGCTTTTTTGTGATCGAAACTGAGTAGATTAGATTACCCTGCTGAAGTTGTCGTGCATGTCTTATAGAGTGAGCCGAGAGTTATATTTATTTCTTTCTCCACAAATCTTGAACATCATTTCTCTACTTTTAAAAATCATTGGTGAATCTCCCCTTAGTGATTCTATTTTATGGCATTTCCCCCGCTATTAATTCCTAGCTCCAAACCTCTTATTCTAAAAAAAACTATAAAAGAGAGAAGAACATTCTTGTATATCATTATCTCTCTTTGAGTTGGGATCATTGTATATATGAAAAAAAAAGAGAAAAAAGAGAGAAAAGAAAAAGAAAAGAGGAAAAATCCTCAATAAAAGATCCCATCTCACTTTCTTTCTTTCTTCTTTCTCTTCTTTTCTTTTGGAGCTATAAAAAAAATGGGGATGTAAATATTTTTGTGTCACCACGCTTATAGATAAGCTTGGGGGAGGGGATCCATTGATGTGTGAGAGAGTGACTACTTGACATTGCACGACAACCTAGGCTAAGTAATATTCTATACTCGGTGAGATTGTTTCTAGCTTTACGAAATCCAGAAATCTAAGCCTAGCGTTCATTTCATGAAATCCATACTTTTCTATTCCCTCTATTCTATGGTGTGATACGCTTATACTCCAGATAGAGAGCGTTCAATTGAAAAGTGTGTGATCTGAGATTTGTATACCGCTTTAGATGATTCAGGCGATGTTAATTTTAAAATTATTCCGTTTTTCGTGGTTATACCGTTGTTCGTGGGGTTTCTATTTCTATTTGCACTATTATACTATGATATCAAAATGAGGTTCTTTGACATGTATTTCTCACTCGATGCATGCTATAAGAGTAAGTGAAACCCACGTCCTGAGAAAATGATCTAGCATCCTACCTCTTCGTTTCTTCCTTTCTTTCTTTCTTTATTTTCATTTGGTTTTCATTCTTCTTCGTTTTTCATTTTTTTTCGTTTTTCGCCGTTTTCGTTTTCCGAATCCACCGGGTTCGCCTTTTACTTATCTTCCTCGAGGACGAGTAAGAGGCAAGCTTGGGGGATTTTGATCACTCCTTATTTTACACCTTTTTTCCGCATGTTTGCATGCCATTTAGATCGCCCAAATCATGTTTTTCACGATATATCGACGATATTGCGATACTTTTCACTATTTGTTGTTTTTGTCGCATTTCAGGTGATTTGGCGCGATTTGGAGTGATCTCGAGATGCGCTTACTCTAGACGGCCACCGACGACCTCCCCGAGGGGTATTTTGCTGTTGGAGAGGAGCGGAAGAAGAATGGACGTCGCAGGAGCGACGAGGAGGCCAAAATAAGTAGAATGGGCATTTTTTGTGTCCCACTCGGCCGAGTGGAGGAGCCACTCGGCCGACCAGCGAGACACTGCTCGGCCGACCCGTTCAGACACGATTTCCATGTGTACTCGGCCGAGCGACGGAGACCACATCGGCCGAGTGACGATACCACGTCCGCCCGAGTGGCGCCCAGACGAAGCCCCTCCAAAATATCGAAGTTACTGTTTTTCGGCCATCTGAGCTTCAGAAGACCCACTCGGCCGAGTGGTAAACCACGTCCGCCCGAGTGCAGTGAAGCCATCGGCCGAGTGACGATAGCTCACTCGGCCGAGCCGCCCCCGAACTGAAGACCCCTGAAGCCCCCCGACTTACTGGAAAATTGACAGGGTTTTCACTCGGCCGAGCGACTTTTGTCACTCGGCCGAGTGCGATGCGCTGCCTGTAGCGAAATTTGCGGAAAACAGGCTGTGCAGGGGCGTTTTGGTCAGGATTTTTGGACGATTTTGAGGGCTATTTAAGCCCTGTTTTTACCCTAGTTTGGGGAGCCATCTCTTAGATTTTTTGCAGCTTTTTGAGACTACTTTTTATTTTATTATTTGTGATTAGAGAAGAGGGAAAACTTGGATTTTTGTTGGATTAATTGAAGAACTACATTGGTTTGCATCTCTCTTCCCCAAAAACTCTATTTTTATTGTTTATATCATTGTTGTGATGAATTCCATTGCCTATTTCATTGATTATTTTTGTGCTATTGCTATGATTTGTGAGTAGTCTCCACGTCTTGGGGCGTGGGGATGAACCCTACGAGCCCTATTTCCTATTTGTGATAAATTGGTAGAAATTGTGCTAGAATCAATAATTAGAGATTAGATTGGGATCGAATTACTACGGATAGCTAGGTATTCATATCAATTGGGATTTGCAAGAGATTGGATCCCAATTTGATAGGAAGCCCTAGAAATCCGAATTGGGTTGGAGTCGGATTTTCGAAGTATCGGTTTGCAAGAGATTGGACCGATACTAGGATCTCCGGTTGCAATTCCGTGCCGATACCCGTTTGCAAGAGATTGGACGGGTAGGAACTATCCTAATTTAGATTGTGAACCGAGTTTGTAAGAGATTGGGCTCGGTGCACGATTGAACGATGATGTTGATCCTAATGCTTGTTTTCCTAGGCTAGGGTTTGCAAGAGATTGGACCCGACCCTAGGATAGCTATAGACCGGCAACAGCGCGAGAGCGTGAGCTTGGTTCTACATTCAGTTGCAACTAGTTCATCTAAATTCTCATTCTAGCAATTTTGATACCGATGAACCACATTTATGAAATACGGTGAGTAGCGGGAATTCCCCATTCCCTAGACGTTCTTTATTTGATTTGATATTTCGCACATTTGTCTGACGATTGTGACAGGATCGCCTAAGGCAAGTTTCATTCTTAAATAGCCAGGTTGATTAGGAGCAAGCACAGTCATTCGTCCTCCCTGTGTTCGATACCCGCTCGCCGCTATACCGTGCGCTTGCGGTAAAACTACAACCGTTCTTTGGGTGTATACTCAGGACCGACCACTCTGCTGCTGCTGGCTCTGCTGCTGCTACTGCTGCTAGGGAGGAGGTGGCCTCTGAAACTGCGGAGGTTGCAGCCCTCCGCTTGGATTTCCATATGAGAAACCTGGGTGATTCTTGGCAGTCGGATGCTGCCACTGGTTCCATCATTCTCCCTGGACGTACTGAACAGTCTCGGATGTCTCAGCACCCTCATAATGACCCTCAGCGAGGATATACCCCGGACTACGTACTCCTCAGCAGGATGGTAGGAGATGCTGGGTGCCGCTGGGACGGAGTCCAGGCGCTGCTCAATACGGGCTACCTGCTTGCACAGGTTCTTTATGTGGGAGTCCAGGTGACTAGCAGCCTTGACCTCAGGGGTCCGGGTGATCACGGTCCTCTCATCACCCCACTACTGAGTGTTGGCAGCCATGTGCTCCAAAAGATCAATAGCCTCCTCAGGAGACTTATCCAATAAGGCGCCCTGCGCCGCAACATCAATAATCATTTTAGTGCTAGGTTGGAGCCTGCTGTAGAAGCTCTGCACTAAATCCCAAGGCTGGATCCCATGGTGGGGGCACTGATGTTGGAGGTCTTTAAACCTCTCCCAAGCCTCGTAAAGCGACTCCTGGGGGAGCTGCTTGAAATTGGATATGGCCCCACGGATCTGGACTCTCTTCGATGGTGGATAAAACTTATCCACAAATGCGAGCGCGAGCTTCTCCCAGGTAGTGAAGTGGTTGGGAGGGTGAGCTCGGAGCCAGTAGGAGGCCTTGTCCCTCAAGGTGAACGGGAACAGCCGCAGCTTCACTGCATCATCACTGACGTCATTCGCCTTGAATGTATCGCACTTGGCCAAGAAGGAGTCAATGTGATGGTTGGGGTTCTCATGAGGATGCCCATGGAAGGAATCCTGCAGTATAAGATTGATTAACCCCGTCTTAAGCTCGAAGGTTGCCGACGTCTGCTGCGGTCTAAGAACCGAGGAATTATTCCCAAAGGTCGGTTTCATGTGGTCCCTGATGAACCCGGTGCGTGGAGTAGGAGGATTCTCTCCCATCTGAGCTGATGGAGATGAACTTCTGCTATAAGCTCTCAAGGCTCTGGCTGTCTTTTCGATCTCTGGATCGAACAATAATTCTCTGGTAGACCCCTTGAAACGGGTGTTCATGCACCAACAGCTCAGAAAAATACCGACAGTAGCACCGAAACGATTAAAGAGAATAAAAATGATAGGTAGGTAAGGGATGGTAAGAATACTAGCAAACTTCTCAATATAAAAACAAACTGAGATAAAAACACTATTGCCGTCCCCGGCACGGCGCCAAAAACATGACGTGCTCGCAATCTACACCTAGGACCCACCTGGCGGTGTCACGATCGCCAGGCATGATATGGCTCCTAGGCTACGACTTCGGGTTCAATCCGCAAGTGGATGGTGTCGAGTTATAGTATAAAAGATAGTCGAATCCCCACAGGGACGGTGATAGTGTTCGTGGTAGTAATGTAGCAGTCGGAGTGAGAATGAATTGGGTTGATTGTTGTTGATGTATAATATAATAAAAAGAACTAGGGCTTAAGGGATCGTCGCTAGGATCGTTGGGGGTTGATGTTAGATAGGATCCTCTCATTGCATTGGGGTTAGGGAATTTATTCCCCCAATTCGTACCACTCTCGTGGGATAGAATTGCGGGGTATTTCAGTGGCTCTCGATGACGCAATGGCGGTAGCCGTCAACGTAGCATTATAGTTCGTCGACGGATCCCTTCAGGGCACGAGCCGGGCATGGTCACGTGCCTTGATTGGATCCAACGATTTCCCTATTCGAATCCCTAGATACCCCTTAAGCACATCGAATCCACTGACCGTGTGCACGATCTCAGTACGGGTTATCTACGGATTTGGTAGGATCTACTCGAATACAACCCTAAATCCCCAATTCAACATTGGGATCCATATCTACATTTCCCCCCTAAAATCCTAAGGTTCACCCATCAGCCCTAGAGTGGATTTACTCAGTCAAGGTAATAGGAACACACAAAGATATCAATTTCGCGTAAGAAAACATTTCCTTTGCAATAAAAGAAATTAGGGCTGAAAATTACTTACAACGAGAACGAACGAAGAACAGATCCAGCGAAGAACAAAAGGCACAAATCTTCAATATAATAGATCCAGAAGTTTACTACAGAAATTATTCCCAAAAATCCGTACAAAAAACGATCACCGGAGCTCTCTAAAAAAATCCCTACAACAAAACGCAGAATGAACTCTCAACGCCGAGCCTGCAGTCGCGAGCTTCAGCTGCCCAAAAGCGCGCGCATCGCGCGTTCAAAAAATCTTTCAAAAATGCCCCAGGAAGTGTCGGCCGAGTTGGTGACTCGGCCCAAGTCGGAGCTGCTCGGCCTGTGGTTCGGCCCGGGTCGCATGCTGCTCGAGCTCGGAATGGATGACTCGGTCGGCTGCTGGGGGTGTGCTCGGGGGCCTACTCGGGGTATGCTATCTGCGGCTGCTTGGCCGAGCAGATGAGCTACTCGGCCCAAGTCAGCCCGTATCTGCGGCCTCTCCAACTGTCATGGCTCGGCCCGAGCTGCAAGCTGCTCGGGCCGAGCATTTTCTGGGAAAACTCTTATGCTGCAGCAATGGCCTCTCTCTCTGCTCTCTCTCTTTCTTCTCTTCCTTCTCTCCTTCGACAGCTCTGAGAACACGACGAACTCCTCCAGGGCCCTGCCAACAAGCTCATGAGCACGTCAGATGTGTCCATACCCAGGCGGGGGTCCAAATCGCTCCAAAATCCCTGAAAACCTAAAGTATACTACGAAACTCGAAATATCGTTAGAAATACCAAAATCACAGTAAAAAGTGGGATTTGGACGCGGGGATGACATGCAATGCGATGGAAATATGAAATGAAAATGATGTAAAATATGGACACATCAATACTCTACCTATATACATGCACCACAATGACATCACAAAAACCAATGGGCCCACTACTAAACTTGAGTTAACACAGGCAATGGCAAGCACTAATGTCTAAACAATAGAAAGGAAACTGTAACCAAAAGCGTAACGAAACAAGATCGAAAAGAACGAGTTCAGATAAGGCGAGGATAAGGAGATAGCTGGTTGGGTTGGACGAAAATATTGCTCTAAATAATTAAATAAACCTAAGAGGGACATGTGTAAAATATGATATCGTATATATTTATTCTTATAAAAATATGTAGAAATAGTGAGCATGCTGTAAAATTTGAAGACACGAAAAAAGTTTTAGACGAAGGGTGAGGTAGTGATTGGTTTGCAAATGAAAATAGATTTATACAAAGATTTTTGAAGTATGAGCACGATGAATATAGAACTGATATATAAAAAATTGAATTCTATTTAGCTTAGAAAAATATTCTAAAAGTAAGTACGGTAAGTGGTTAAAATAAATTTCGTAGTTTAGAAGAAGGATGATATGTTGAATTATCAAAATGGTAACAAGGTTTTAAAACTGAAATACGAAGGATACCGGTTAGAAAATGGTTACGAGATAGTAACTAAAAATTATGACCAAGAAGGTTTCAAAATCCAAGGAAGAATTTTAACTCAACTGAAAAGCAAGTAATTTAAATATATAATAAGGGGGTTTCAAAGAAGTTAAACTGAGCGAAGAATTTAATAAGGGATGTCAAAAATACTTTTAGAAGAATCAGGATTTGCGAAGGAGAAGATATAAAAAATTAACGACAATCGTCATGAAGCGATCACGTGAAACGGGGGCAAAGAATAAGATCGCATGGTCGATACAACATACACCTAGGATATGATTCATAAAAAGCTATGAGGGAAATCTTTGGTCGATAACACAGAAGTGTGATGATTAGGAAGATGCTAGAAATCAGGGGTTCTAATTACCAGTCCGACTAAAGATTAGGAGAAACTTAGCACTAAGACTTTCTAATGAACTATACTGTACTAGAGATCTCAGGGAACGGTCCTAAGAGGATCAAGATTACGTTCTGCTAGGCCCGAAATTTGATGGACTCAACGAATGACTAAAGAAAAAGCTCCAGAAATCTAATATGGTAAGGGCTGGGTGAGAGACTACTAAGGCAACCTAAGACGAGTACAACTAAATCTTGATGAAGGCACCTGACTATCAAACCTGGACGTCTATCTAAGTCTTCCTACCATCTAAGACAAGGAAAACCTTCATATTAGACTCAGATTTATGACTTGAATGTTCTGAATATTTTAATGGATGTTATTATCATTATTGTTGTTCCGTTATTTCGCAGGTGCAAACGGAGACCTGTATGGGCCACCACTAAAACCTGTCACGCCCCGCTTCCTAAGTATGGAAGGCGAGGCGTGAAGAGGTCTGCTCAGACTTGGAGCTGTGAAGCTACAATCTGATAAGTGTCTGGTAATTTAATCCATTAGCAGATTCTTTGCATTACGACGAAACAACAATAGTAATAAAGGAGGATAGACAATAAAAATTATCCAACATTCAACATCCACAGATTTTATTCCAAACATACATAGATAGTCATAAAGAAAAGTACAGAGTCTGAAAAGAAGGCCTAAGCATGGCCGAAACTAAAATAAGAAATGGTGCTACGCACCGAACAACCTAACAGTAGATACTAAAAGTAAACAATGACTAAGAGGAAACCTCCTGCAGGAACTAAGGGTAGAACTTTGGTGACCTCGAAATGGTCGTCAACAGCTAGTCATCCTCAGCAACTAACTCAGGTTCAAACCTGACATGTGACACCCAAAGAGGAAAGGGCACATGTCAGTAAAAATCTCCAAAGAGGGAAAAAGGAGACTTTTGTGCAAGGAAATGTAAAGCACAGCAGGTATCAGCCGGGTAGCGGCACGATCACCAAACAACGACGTTAAGGGAATGGATAGCGGCACAGCATCCTACAGCATCGGGAATGCGCAGACAGCGGCACGGGGAGGCATGAAAGGCACGAGAGGCGGCAGACAGCGGACTCACGGCCTGGAATGCACAGATATTAAGTTTGCGCAGACGAGGGAAGCACACCAATGGTAGCTACGGCCAGGGGAGGGCCTACACAGATTGCGGGTTGCCCGAGGGACGGCCGGCGGTAGAGGGGTGGCCGATGGCGGTAGAAAATGCCCAGGTCATGAGTTTTAGGGAGAAAATGACAGTTTTTGGGTGTTTACGGGTGTTTGCGCTCTGTTTATGGAAGGAGGAGGAAGGGTCGACGAAGGGGGGGTTGGTAATGGAAAGGGGACGTCAAGGGGAGACTAGGCCGGTGATGGGGGTCGCCGGTGGCAGCAGCAAGGGTCCGGCCATGGGGTTTGAAGTGGAGGGCTGTCGACAGTTTTTTTCTTGGGTTTTATGGCTTTGCAAGGGGTTTAAAGGGTGGAGGTGGTGGTGTTGTCGAGGGGGAATGTTGCCGGAGGTGGAGGACATTGAGGGGAAGCCAGGCCGTGGGTTTGGTGGTCGGCGACGGGCTTGGGTGGCCGGGCGTGGGGTTTAACAGCAGCGGCTAGGGTTTGTGCATGAAGATGAAAGTTTAGAGGTTGCGTTTGTTCTAAATAGAAGGGAATTTCTATATAGGGTTGATAATGAGTGAACCTAAGGGAAATGGAGGAGAGAGGAAAGAAGAGAAGAGTTTAGTTAGTGTGGTGAATAGCCCAAATAGTGATACATTAGAAATTTGTTTTGATATTTGGTTTTGAAAGTGTGGTGCATTTAGATGATTGGAGAGAGCAGATGTGAGAGGAAGGGGTAGACTTAGGTTAATATGGGATGCCGAATAGCTAGGAATTATTTCATATGAAACGTATTAGGCCTATATTTTTAATTAGGTTAGATGAATTATCAAATTAATTTGGCTAAGTGTATTAGAAGGGGATTAGTGGAAAAAGTGGGTCTAGCAGTGTCCAAAAATTATGAGAAAAATACTTGGACGACCGTGTCGACGAGAGGATTGGGACTAAGATGAATGGTCATGGGCTAGGGCAACGAAAAATGGAACTAAAAATAAAGAGGTCAAACGACGAAGTCTAACATTACGATACCCCTTCAAACAAAGCTAATTTGTAGGAGAATGAGCCGTGAAATGATGTTCACGAAAAATCCCACAAATAAGTACTCTCTCAGAGGGTCACAACGACATATCACATCGCACTTTTGGGATACAAGAAGAGGTGACTAAAAATACACGTACGAAAGAAAGTATGTGCACGAAGGACGTACGATCGAAAAGCGACCATGATAATTAAGGTGTAGCACCCCCTACATCGATCATACTAGTTGTTTAATAGGTAGATGGTTAAGTGGGGGTAGTGATTAACACAAAAGTGTGTACTTCTAAGTATAGGAGATCTTACAAGTAATACAGTCTTGTCAGTCCAGGGTCGAATCAACGGTACAAGTCGATCTATAATATAATGAATCCCAACTGTTTAGAAGAACAATACAATACGAAAGCTAACGCCTTTCGAAGAGAAATATGATTTCAATGGACTAAAATACTAAAAAGAGAAACGAAAACGATTACAGTAACAAACTAAATAAGATATTAATAAGAGGAGACATGTTGTTGGATATTGGCCATTAAGCCCAATATGGTTTTGATGATGATCACAACATTACGTAGTTGACAATGACTCCACGTGTTTTAGTCTCAGATAATTAATGATTATCTTGATGGATACAAAGCATTAGGCGATGGGATGATGGATTCAAGGCTATGGAGCAAAAACTTTTGCTTGAAGAATGAAGCTGTCAAATGTATTTTTATATATTCTTCATGTATTTTTTCTTTCCTTTCATAGATAATTTGTAGCTGCACACCCACATTCTCTATTATTTGCATCATTTTCCATCTTAGGGTATCTTAGAATTTTCCTAGAACCCATTACATTTGGTTCCTTTGCCAAAATACTCTTTATAGTGTTTTTGGATCAGCACCAGACATCTGGTGAAGGACTCCCAGACGTATGGCGTGTCTGTTTTAATTCCTTCAGACACATCTTGTTTGAAGACAGTTGAAGCTTATTGGTCAAACATATGAATAGTTTTAAGACACCTGATTGGTGAACTCCAGACGTCTGATTTCTGTGGGGATTTAAGTCCGAGAGATGTCTCTTTTCTCACCCACTTTGCGTCATCTGTTTAATGTAGTAGTATCCGACTTTTAAATAGTGTTCCAACTGTCTCATGGTTGTTCGTCAGACATCTGATAGCTGTGAGTTTGGTCGAGCTTTTTTTCAGACCAACAGTGCGTCAGCCATTTGAGGTTGTGTTCTAAGTCATTTGAACAGTTGATTTGCCATCTGAGAACCCTTCTCCAGACGTCTAATGACGAGATTTTCTGCATGTTTATAATCGTTAGACTACGGATTTTTTGGGTTGTTTTCTTGGTTTTTGAGTATTTTTGAGGGCTTATTTAAGACCCAATTGAGCTGCTATTTTGGCACCAATCCTATTGATATTAAACTCATTTTTGGATCTAAATCCAAGAGAAATTTTCTCGCATTCTTTCTCGCATTCTTTCTTTCACTTATGCTAATTGTTATAAATTGATCTTTGATCAAGAGAAAAAGATTTTAAGTGCACTCAAGTTCAATTTCAGCACTTTGGTTTTTCACTGTTCATGCCTTCATATTCTCAATATATAAATCTATTCAAAGCATATGTAACAGTGTAATTGTGTATACAATTTTGTTTTAACCTAGCTCTCGAGTTTTAAGAGCATTTTGGATGGTTACTCTAATTGGAGGGTTAATCCAACTTAGGATGGTTACTCCTTTGTAACTTAGGAGGGTTACCCCTTTGTATCCTTAGATGGTTACTCTTTTTTGTCCCGGTTAGGGATTGTACTCTTGTTTGAGTTGTGTTGCCCCAGTTAGGGAGAATTAGTGGTAATCCATATGTTGGGTTACGGGGGTGGAACTAGAGTAGACATTGTTAAACCATGATTTTTCTTATGTGTTTGCACAAGCCATTCTCTCTTTTTGATTGCGTTGCAATTATTGCTCCACATTTGCTAATTAGTTTAATTAGCATTTTAGATTGCCACTTCACTATTCAACCCCCTCTAGTGTGTTGCTTAGTGTTCAGAGATCCTACAATTGGTATCAGAGCGGGTTAATTGTGCTCAAGAAACAACTATGGCGTTTAGAGCTTTATTACTATCCCACGAGGAAGGGTTATCAATAGTTCGACCCTTGCTCTTTAAGGACACAAATTATCCATCTTTGAAGGTGACGATGATGATTTGGTTGGAGGGTCAAGGGGTTTTGGGACATCACCGATTCTCCATTTGAGAAGCTCGAGAATCCACCGGCGGAAAGGACTAAAGCAGATAAGGACTTAATAAAGTACAACACAAAGTCCATGACCGTGTTTCATTATGCTCTTGATTCGAACGAGTTCAACCGCATTTCGATGTGTAAATTAGAAAATGAGATTTGGCATCTTTTTAGAAGTTATCCATGCGGGGACCTCAAAGGTAAAGAAATCCAAGTTAAGTGTGTTTTTAAACTAAATATGACTTGTTTAAGATGCAGGAAAGATAGAGCATTTCAGAGATATTTAGTAGGTTCACCGAGATCATGAATGCTTTGAAAGACCTAGGGAGGAATGTATCATAAGAAGAAAGGGTGTCCAAAATCCTTAGCTCACACGCACCTCAATGGGCATCTAAAAGCCAACGGCATCGAGGAACCCAATGACATGAGCAAATACATTGTAGAGGAATGCTTTGGAAACTTGATGGCTTTTGAGGTGGGGCTACAACACAAGAAGGAGTGTCACCCATAAAAGCTTGGAGAGAAACAAAAGGATATTGCTTTCAAGGCTGTCGATGACACGATTGAGTGGAAAAGAAGTACACCGGCCTCGATGCAAAGCTTAAGAAAAAGAAGAAGCACAAAGTCGTCTCTAGCGAGGATAAATGAGATGAAGAAGAAAGTGACAATGAAGACGGTGTAGCCATGTAGCTTGCCAACAAGCTCGTGAAGATAATGGACCCCTATCAATGTAAGAAGGCTCTAAGATTATGTTCGATTGCTAGTAAAGCTTCTGTAGTTGTTTTAAATGTGGCAAAACATGACATTCTGTGAATAATTGCCCAAAGAAGGAAAATGTGAAATATAATGGCAAATGGAAAAAGCATTGGAAAGGAAAGCATAAGAAGAAGAATCACACGTTTGTTAGAACATAGGATGAGTCTTCTTCTGATGATTCGAGTAAAAGTGGAGAAGAAGCTGCAAATACCTACACGTTCACGTCCGTTATAGATCAGTTGGACCCTTTCATGGATTTGCTTACACTGGCATGTAGAGATGATAGCAAAATGTTCACGAAGAACTAGTGTCGTATGGCGATTGATGAAGATTCATCATCTTCAGGTTTTAGTGAAGAGGAGAGCGAAGAATAGATGTAAGAAACCATGGATGATCTTCGGGAGAACATTAAGATAATGTTTGCCTCTCTTCAAAAATTAGCTAAAGCTCTTACTTCCTTACAAAGCTAAGCATGCGATTTTATTTGCTAGTCAAGGAAACATTCACTCTATTGATGTTGAATCACCTATGCATGCTACACATACTTTAAGTGATTGTGAGAAATAAACACTTCTTTCTCATATCAATAATCTTAGCATAGAAAATGAAGAGTTAAAAGCCAATAATCTTGAGTTAAAATCCCGCATTTCTACACTTACTTTTAAATGCGATGAGGAATCCTAAAAACTTCAAAAGTTTGGGACATACGAGGATTGTCTCAATGATTTTCTTAAACAACAACATCTAGTAAATCATCATGTGAGTATTGGTTATATCTCAAAGATTAGTTCCCAACCCACTACCTATTCTTTTGGGCTAAACAATGATCTCGTGATGCTCAAAGATTAGTTCTCAAAGATTAGTTTCCAACCCACTACCTATGCTTTACTCTAGTGACTTTGTTAGGAAATCAAACTCAGCCTGGGTTTGGTGGCCTAATGTTTAGATACACACACTTGATTTGTTGGTTTGGATGTTTGACTATTACATACTACTTTGTATCCAACCTATGTTTGTCTGTTTCTCTCCATTTTGAAATATTTTCACAAATTGTTTTAGGGAATGGGATCTATGTGTTTGTTATGTTATATATGCATTCTTTATACATGTATATGACATGGGGGGATATTTAATGCTATGTATTTTAAAATTTTATTTTGAAGCATATTTTCTTCCTTTGCTGATTTTGGAATATTTCCAATCAAAATTGTTGGACATTGTTTCAATTTCATCATTTTGACATTGTTCATTTTTAGTATGATTAATTTCTATAAACAATGTTATTTTATCAATACCTTAGCTTGATTTCTATAAACAAGTTCCCAAACTTCATTCCTTTCAAATTGGATGAGCTGTTCTTCCATTGCCATGATCCACGAGCTACATTCATATGCTTCATCAATATTCTTTGGCTTGATCTTTGAGACAAAGGTACAATGTGTCAAGTGCTCCACTTTTGACATTGTACAGACTCCATCGCCAATATTCATTATCACTTAGTCATGTGGATGAAGTGTGACAGTAGAAAATGCCTTGGATGCACCTGGATCACTAGGAACATTCTCAACAATTTGATTAGTAAGGTTAGTCTCATTAGAATCATCTAATTTAACATCATGCATGGAATCACATAGAAATTCAATGCATTCATCATCACGAGATATAGGAGAATCAAAATCTTTACAAAATCAAACGTGAATAGATTCCTCAATCATTGAAGTTATTTTATTGAATATCTGGTAGGCCTTGCTATGTGTGGAATATCCAATAAAAATCCCTTCATCAGATCGAGAATCAAATTTATCTAAATTACCTCGTGTGTTTGTAATAAAACATTTAGAACCAAAAACATTGAAATAATTTACTTGAGGTATCTTGTCATAAATATAATAAAATTTTCAAGGGCCTCATTTTTACTATTTAAAAAGCTTACCCAGGTAAATCTAGAGTAGTCATCAACAATATCAAGTCCATAGAAAGCATTTCCTAAGGATGCAACTCTAGTAGGCCCAAATAAATCTAGATGTAATAGCTTTAGGGGCCTAGAAGTAGTGGTTACATTCTTAATCTTAAATGACGATTTATGAAGCTTGCCATGTTGGCATGAATCACAAAAAAATTTCTTATTAAAAGAAATTTTTGGAAATCCTTTAACTAGATTATGCTTGGATAGTTTGTAGATATGTTTAAAATCACATGACTAAAGCGTCGGTGCCATAGAAGTTGCTCATTCGTGTGGACAACTAAGCATTGGTCTTGTGGGTGTGGCATAGTCAAAATATAAATATCTTTTGGGCGTGTGTCACTAAACAAAATATTTTTACAAGTACTCTCATATATACTATACATCACATCACCAAATTTAACTTTGTAACCCTTGTGACAAAGTTGACTAATGGAGATTAAGTTATGATTTAACCCATCTACTAAATAGACATTATCTATGAGGGGTTTAGAAGAATTACCAACTTTACCAATACCTATGGTGGTACCTTTCTCATTGCCTCCGAAAGTGATCGTTCTACCATCCTTGATGCGGATGATCTCGGAGAGCAAGCTTGGGTCATCCGTCATATGTTTAGAGCAACCACTATCAGGAATCAACCCCTTCCTTTTGCACTTTGAGCAATCTTTACTTTTATTCTCTTTTTTCTCATCTTGGATACATATAGAGAAGACCATAAGCACATGATACCCAAGCATGTTGAGTCTACAAGAATTAGCCCTTTGGAAACCAAGTCCAAGTGGACTTAGATTTTCTAACTGATCGCTCCTAATTTTACACCTTTTTCTGCATGTTTTCATGTCATTTCGATCGCCCATATTGCATTTTCCACGATTATTCGACGATATCGTGTTGCTTTTCACTATTTCTTGTTTTTGTCGTATTTCAGGAGATATGGAGCGATTTGGAGTAAAATTGAGATCAAGGGACTTTCGCACACACCGAAGCGTCGCCCACAGCTTATTTGAGAAGTTAGCAGTGCTAGAAGATGAGCGGAAGAGGAAGAAATTCAATAGAATCGACGAGGAGAAGAGAAGAGCCCAGAAGCAGCTTACTCGGCCGAACAGAGAGTCTACTCGGCCGAGTAAAAAGCTGCGTTCGGCCGAGTGAAACGGATACGCGCATCAAAATTTCAAAGTTTCATCGGCCGAGCAAGGAAGTGTACTCGGCCGAGTAAGAAAGCTCACTGGCCCGAGTAGTACAGGGATTTTCAACTGAGAAGCTGTCAAGTTACTGGAATCCTGAGGAAGCCTACTCGGCCGAGTACGATTGCTTACTCGGTCGAGTAAGGAGGCTTACTCGCCCGAGTCAGTCAGGGCGACAGACCCCCGAAACCCCCCAGATTCTCTGTTTTATTATTGGGTCTGTCACTCGGCCGAGTGACATTGTTACTCGGCCGAGTGACGCATTCCGACTGCTGCGAGGATTGTGGATTCTGGGCTGCGTAGGGGCAGTTTGTTACGATTTTTTGGACGATTTTAGCTTGTATTTAAACCTAGTTTTATCCCTAGTTTTAAGAGAGACTTCTATTATTTTTTGATGGCTATTCTTTGGTGAAATCTCAGCTGGAGATCTTAGGCGACAATTTTGGTTTGTTCATTCTTGCTAAAACTCTTATTTTTATGAATTGTCTCTTCTTTGCAATGAATTTATGATCTATTGCTTTATTTCTGAGATTTACATGATGATTTGTGATTAGTTTATTCGTTCTAGGGCCTGGGGATGAACCCTATGGACCCGATCTTTAAATTGTGATGAATGGGTAGAATTGTTGCTAGGATTAAAGAAATGTTAGGTTTTGATTGATTTATTGCGAGTAGCTAGGAATTTCCATCGATTGAGATTTGCAAGAGATTGTATCTCAATTGATGGGAAGGCCTAGACATTCGACTTAGGTTTATGATTGAAATTCTTTAGATTTGGTTTGCAAGAGATTGGACCAAAGCTAGGATTTTTATTATAAATCTATACTAATATTCGTTTGCAAGAGATCGGACGAATACGAACTATCATAACCTAGATCGTAGCTTGAGTTTGCACGAGAGCAGACTCGAGATGCGATTGGACGATGACGTCGATCCTCATGCTAGTGGCTTAGGTTAGGGTTTGCACGAGAGTGGGCTCTAATCTAGGTTGCTATAGCCAGGCAATAGCGCGAGAGCGTGAGCTTGGTTTTACATTAAGTTGCGACTAGTTCAAATACATTCAAGCACTGCAACATTGAAATTCATGATTCACAAGGATGAGAGATGGTCCGTAGCGGGGATTTCCTATCCCTAGACGCTTTTATTATATTGATATCTATTTGCTATTTGAACGATTGTGACATTACCATCCGAACTATTCTTATTCCATCAATATCTAGGTGATCAAAGTAAGATACTGTCAATTGTCCACCCTGTGTTCGATACCCGCTCGCCACTAAGCCGTGCACTTGCGGTAAAACTACAGTCGTTTTCTGGGTGTATATCCGGGCGCGATAAAGTTTTTGGCACAGTTGCCAGGGAGGCGACGGTATTTTATTTTCTTTACTTAGTTATTTATTTTTATATTATTATTATTTTTATGGTTTTATTCCTCTATTGTGCTAACGATTCCATCGAGACTCTCTTTTTCTGTGCATGTATACGAGATCGATGGCGCATCAAGAAGACATATTATTTGATCCCGAGATCGAGCGTACGGCAAGGAGACTTAGGGCCGAGAGGAGACTTGTTATCGAGGAAGATCATATGAACCGACCAGAGACACCAGAGGAGTTAGCGGCACGCATGGCTAGGCTTGTTTCTATCAGAGATAAGCTACGGCCTAAGAATACTTCTACTACCTCGTCTATTGCAATGCCGGAGTTGGCGACGGACAAGAACTTCGAGCTTAAAATGGGACTCGTGGTTTTGATGCAACAAGACCCATTTCATGGGAACTCCCAAGAGAATCCACACTACCATCTATAGTTGTTCTTGTCTAAATGCGCCACCTTTCAGATGCCCGGTGTACCGGCCGACGCTATCCGACTGCGCCTCTTCCCATTTACCCTTCGGGACAAAGCATTGTATTGATTGAGAACGCAAGCAGAGGGGATCTTTACCGCATGGGATGAGTTGGCGAGTGCATTTGTTAACAAATTCTACCCACCATCCAAGACGGTCAAGATAAGGAGTGCGCTCATGTCCTTCAAGCAAGGACCGTAGGAAACCCTATTTGAGGCATGGGAGCGCTTCAAAGATCTCCAACACCAATGCCCCCATCATAGTATTGTAGCTTGGGAGCTTGTGCATAGCTTTTACAATGGATTGTAACCGGGCACCAAGCAAATCATCGATGCAACCGCTAATGGAGCCATATTATCTAAGATGCCGGATGATGCTACGGCCCTACTTGAGGAGATGGCATCTAATAATCAACAATGGGGCGACGAGAGAGGACATTCTTCATCCTCATTGAAGCCGACAAGCATTTATAAGGTAAAGGCCATAGTGGAGCTCTCTACGAAGTTTGATTCTTTCCACAATGTCATGGAGAGATTGGAGAAGTTGATAAGTGATCCGCATGGAACCCCCACCACATCTACACCGGGAGGAAGTATGGGCGATTGGCAAGACCAAGCTCATGGCATGTATGTTGGAGGAGAGCAAGGAGAGGGAGCTATAGAGCAAGTCCAATATGTTGCAGGAAACACCGGTTATTGGGTAAACCCGGCCACGAGGAACCATCCGGGATTTTTATATGCTAATAATGATGGAGCCTTAAACCCACCACCGCAACAACCTCAAGCTCGACCTCCACAACAACCGCAATATCAACCAAGAGGGCCTCAACAACAAAACTTTCAACCGAGGCAACAAGCGGGACCATATAGACCTCCGGGGTATAATCAAGGGTGGAGAACACCTAATCCATCACAAGCATCACCGAGGTCCGACCATGAAGCGAGGGTTGAAGAATTCATGGCGGAGCAAAAAAAAGTGAATGCTAGATTGACCGCTCAACAAGGCTCTCTCAACACCGTCATGGCACAACTATAGGAGCAACTAGCATTGCTCAATAAAAATACTCAACAATTGTCAGCTCAACCGGAGCCAAACCCACGAAGCAATACTGGCCACATCAATGCGGTGGTGGCAGTAACTACTAGGGGCGGGAAGGACACTACTCCCGTCATGATTCAAACCAAGGCGCCTGGGGAAGAAATTTTGGATGACAAGGATCTGACTAATGAGGAGGAGTGCCCGAATGGGCAAAAGACGGTGAAAATTCTGAAATTGTGAAGCCACGTGAGGAGTGCAACTATATGCCACTGGTACCCTTCCCTCAAAGGTTGGCAAGAGCAAAGATTGAGAAGCGTCTCGCCAAATTTCTTGAGTACTTGCGGGGAGTAAGCTTAAATATGCCTTTCTTGGACGCTATTGTAAAGATCCCGTCTTACGCTAAATTCCTAAAAGACTTGATTTCGGGAAAGAAGCGAAAGGAGAAGATAATGCTCGCTGAACAAGGTACTTGGTTTACCTTAAAGGAGAAGGAGCCTACGAAGTTTAAAGATCCCGGAAGCTTTCGCATCCCTTGCACGCTTAGAGGAGTCCCTCTACAAAAAGCGTTGGTAGATTTAGGAGCAAGCGTGAGCCTAATGCCCCTAACAATGTTTAAGAAATTGAATATGGGGACCGACTTAAAGCCGACAGATATGAGAATACAACTTGTGGACGGTCGGGTCACTAGGCCGATGGGAATTGCAGAGAACATACCGCTCCAAGTACCTGGAGGAATTTGCTTGCCGGCGTGATAGTTGACGTGGGAGAGGGAACCTTGTCTTTGAATGTTGGAAACATAGAGATGGAGCTTCACATTCCTAAGGTAATGAAGCACATTCCTTGGATGGAGGACGTCGATTATGTGGACCTCCTCGATTATGTCATTAATGATGCTATGCCGCATGCTATCGGCGCCTTGCACAATGACGGATTCGAAGAAGGCCAATCTTCTAGAGATGGAGAAATGTTGGAAGACCTGTCGGATCATTCTATGGTAGATGACAAAGACGATGCTGATTTCGCAAGAATTAGGGAGCTATGCAAGCTCTCCATGGCAAAGAATTTGAAGAAAGCTCCGCCTGTCAAGAAATTGGCGCCACCGGCAAAGAAAAAGAACGCTAAAAGCACAAGCTTGGGAGACTCATCCCCCACTACTACCCATGATAAAGGAGAGTCTAGGAATGCCTATGAACAATAACAGTTAAATCCAAGTGGCCTTCTCGGCAAAGTTGACGCGCGCATCTCACATGCGTCGAACATCGAGCATTAAACGAATATCTTAAGGGGTCGAGCTCAAGACCTTAAACGAGCGCTTGTCGGGAGGCAACCCGATGGTTTTTAGTTGAATCTTTCATTTTTATTTTTTTAAGATCTTTCTTAGTGTTTAGAGTCTAGAGTCGATAAAAATTCTGACATCGGGCTCTATTTTTCATGACAGGAGATGGAGAACGAGTAACCATTTGAATGGAGGATGACCATGGAAAACCATTTGAATGGAGGATGACCATGGCAAAGGGGATCGCTCCAGGAACATGCTCAGGCCTCAGGAGGAGGAAGAAACTGACGGGGAGACGAAAAACAGAAAGTAGAGCAAAAACAAATAGTTGGAGATGAAAACAGCAGGCCACTCGGCCGAGTGACTTAGTCGTTCAGCAGAGCAAAGACCCTACTCGGCCGAGTATGGTACTGATCAGGGAAGATCCTAAAAACTACTCTCTGTAATTTATATGCCACTCGGCCGAGTAACTTAGTCACTCGTCTGAGTGAATCTGACACTTTCTGGCACTTAAAAGCTCTGAGAGGCCTTGCTACTCGGTCGAATGAACTTTGTCTATTCGGTCGAGTAGGAAGGCGTACTCGTCCGAGTCGCAACTTTAGCAGGAGATTTCAAAATTTTCTTAAAACTGTGCCATTCGGCTGAGTGAACGTGTCACTCGGCCGAGTGACTTAAGCTATTTAAAGCCCACGAAGCGGGCTCAAATCCCAAAACGCAAAAAATTCCCAATTTCTCCCGAGCCCCTTCGTCTTCCCCATGCATCACCCAAACAGACCCCTCCCCTCGCCCGAGCCGCACCCGCACCCGCACCGGTTGCCGACCACCACCGTCAGTCGCCGACCACCCACAGCCGACACCCTTCGCCGACGCCGCAGCCGCCGCCCCTTGCCGCACACCCCCAATTTCGCCCAAATTCCATTTTTTCTCCATTTTCTCCAATCCGTAAGCCCATTAAGCCCCAAATCCCAATTAATCTTTATATATATCTATTATACCTAATCTTACCCCATACGTATTGATACTCATTGCTGATTTGCCTATTTGTGTTTCAGGCTAGCTTCGGTGTGATTCAGGACGGGTTTAGCGCTTCTCGGAGGAGGCGATTCTTTGCACTCTTCGACTGCTTGCTCTCGTGTCGTGCACAGGTATACTCATTCCATATTTTCAGCACTTCGCATTTTGTTTTGGGTAGGCATGACAACTTGGCTCACATGCCGCCATGCACTAGGTCTCGCACGAGGGCGCCTGCCTCGAAGCAGAAGAGGACCAGCGAGCCCGGCTCCTCTTCTGCTAGAGCAGACTCCCCACCACCTAGCCCACCACCACCCACACTCCCGTCTCCTACCGCACCTATCCCACCACTACCTACACAGCCCGCCCCTGTGTTCGACACGATGAGGATTACATTCAGAGATGACACGCACTGCGCCAGATTTGAGTGTATCTCCCATCGCTCGATCGTACCCACTAGGTTCACACACATAGCAGACTTTGAGCGCCTAGGGGTATTCAAGGGGCTACTCCAGTTGTATGACAACGTGGGGTGGCGTGACTTTCTGTCGGTGTCAGCGGATACCAACATCCACTCGACACTAGAGGTTCTGAGTTCTATTGCTAGGACTCCCGGGGGTTGCTCTTTCCGACTGATGGATCGTGAGTGCGAGGTCACTCTCGATATGCTCCGAGCCTTCTTTCAGTGGCCCCCAGTTCCAGACCCAGACCGAGCCTATAGCCCCACGCACATCCCACCACCGTCATTCGACACACACGCATTTTGGACGCGTATCACGGGATCACCTCTCACCTTTGACCCTAGTCGGGCCAAGGTCTCTGCTATCCTCCACCCATACCTTCGCATTACATAGCGTCTTATGGCGACCACTTCCTTAGCGAGGTATGAACCGGGGACGATGTCGACGCCGGAGCTCTACATGCTCTACGCGATGACTCGATCGCAGGCCTACGAGAGGGGTGGGGACATTTTACTCCATGCTGTTGAGATTGATATAGCCAGTTGGTACTTAGACCGCATCATTATATCTGTCGGCGCTAGGACGCCTATCTGTTGCGGCGGTCTGATTACCCTCCTGGCTCCTTTGTGTGTAGTAGACCTCCCTGCTGGCTTGCTTAGACCACCGGGCCCCACTTCCCTTTCCATAGATGTTATGGCCCGGATGAGGATGCTTCGTCCTCATGGTCAGTACCACTGGGTGTGGCTGCACGGTCCTTTTGGAGCTGATTACATGATTCTCCCGAGCCCCGATCGGACTCATATTGGACCTACAGGAGGGGCGTGGATTCAAGCGATGGATCTCCTCATCCCTGTTGTGTACGTGCTTGAGCCTGAGGGTGCTCAGTAGGAGCCCCTCCTTCCACCTCTGGACCCTGTGATACCCCAGCCTGCACCTGCTTCGTCTGCACCTCCCGACACCTCTGTCCACACTTCTGTTAGTGTCGGGAGTACACTTGCTGAGTCCACCACCACCACCACCACCACCACCACTGTGCCGATATCCATAGACCCCATTTTTGCAATGAGCCCTGAGCGTCCCACCACCATTATTGAGAGCGGCGAGCCCTCTTTTGCCTCCACAGTGGAGACCCTTTCCTCTTTCTTATTCTCGACTCCTGGAGAGTCATTTTCTGCACACTTCACGGCCTTCCCAGCAGTCGACACTTCTGTCTCCATTGCAGCTGTCTTCTCTGAGAGTGTCGTGAATTCTGTCCCCATTTCTGTGTCACCGACCTCTCTGTCCTACTCACCCTCAGTCATCAGCCTCTGCTGCTGCTCCTTCTTCCTTGACCATTCCTGCGTCTCAGCCTCCCACAGAGGCTGAGCGTCATTTTGTGAGCACAGCACCACAGCCCCACTAGGTAGTTGCACCAGTCGTTTACGGTAGCGGTGCGAGACAGCCCCGTTCCTCACCAGTACGACCCTCTGCCCCACCTCCCCCTGACACACTAGTTCAGCACGTCCGTGCTCTAGAGGGGGCACTTAGTGGGCTCAGAGGGGATTTTTGGGCTCTCTCCGCTACCGTCACTGCTGTACAGAGGCACGTCGCTTTACTTCCTGGCATTCAGGTTAGCCTGAACCAGATTCTTGCGCTTCTGTCACAGCCACCACCTGCCACCACCCGTACCACTAACCAGCAGCCGCCACCGCCACCTCCCCCACAGGACAGTGCTAGTGCTCCACCACCCACTTAGGCACACACTGGATGTCTCTCATACTTCTGCTGCTGCTATTCTGGATATTTTCTGCCTGTTGATTTTGCACCCCTCCTCCACACACGTTTTGGTCACATTTTGCTCCTACTTGTCTATATCATTTTGGGAGTGAGGAGGTATTTTTGGGGACACTTATATTGCGCCATTTTGATCTCTGTATGCACCACTTGCATCTCTGCATACATCCTTTGCATACCCATCTCATTTTCTTTTATTTGCATCCTTATCATGCATGCATCCTCACCCAACCTACCCGTATCATATTTCTCGGTGTGCCACACTTAGCACATTAAGGACACTGTGCAGTTTAGCTTGGGGGAGTGAGTGTCTCACGCACTTTTCATTTTCTTCACTTTTTCTTTTATTTTTCCCACCTTTCTTTATTTCACACTTATTTTCACCCACCTCTTTTTCATTTTTTTCTCATGCATCACGTTTTCTTACTTTTTGTGTGCTGCATATATACAATAGTTCTGATTTTTCTTTTATCCTTATTTCCTTTAGCCCTTTTTGCTAGAGATGAATTTTCTGTGATGACGACGACGTGGTATTAGCTTATCTCTATATGCATATTATCTTGTCATGCCATCGTTTTTATTTTAGATATCATATGCCATGCTTGCTATGCATTCGAGATAGTAACCCACACCTTTGTTATATGAATGTGGATGAAATTCTTTTATTAGCTGAGTCTGATTATTTATATTGTATACTATTCACAGAAAACACACCAAGCTTCACGCATTGATTGCTGAAATTTGGAGTACTGCTTTGTTATCTTATAACACTTCTTATTGCATGAAAATTGTATTTTACGCTTCAATTTCAGGTTGATTGAATGTATGCTATGTTGATATAACTGGATTAGTTTGCTTTTTGAGATCAAACTGAGTAGATTATATTACTCTGCTAAAAGTTGTCGTGCACATTCTATAGAGTGAACCGAGTGTTACATATTTTTCTTTCTCCACATATCTTGAGCATTATTTCGATACATATAATCATTGGTGAATCTCCCTTTAGCGAATCTTATATTGGCATATCCCACTTGCTATAAAAAAATCCATGCTCCTACCCCCCAAAATCTAAAAGAAAAAATTACATGTATATCTCCCTATCTTTTTATTTGGGATCACAGTTGTATATATTGATAAAAAAGGAAAGAAAAAAAGAAAAGAAAAGAGAAAAGAAGTTCTTACATGATCCCACTTCATATTCTTTGTCTCTTTCATTCCTTCTTTATTCCTTTTATTTCTTGGAGCTTCAAAAATGGGGAATAGTCTTATTGCTAAATTTAATGCCACCACGCTTATAGATAAGCTTGGGGGAGAGGATCCAATGATATGTGAGAGAGTGACTACTTGTCTGTGCATGACAACCTAAGCTAGGTAATTTTCTATACCCGGTGAGATTACTAAAAGTTTTACGAAGTTCAGGAATTGAAACTTAGCATGCATTTCATGAAAACCACTCCTTTCTATTCTTATTGATTCATATTGTGTGATACCTCTTATACTCCAAATAGAAAGCGATCAATTAAAAAGTTTATGGTCTATGATTATGTATATTATTTTAGATGCTTCAGATGATGTTAATTCTAGAATGATTCCATATTTCATATTGTTTTGATATTCTTGGGTTTCTATATTGAATGCATCCTTATATGATCATGATATTGAGATAAAAATCTTTGGCATGTTTTTATTCGCCGAATGCTATTTGAGTAAGCAATTCCACGTCCTGAGAAAATGATCTAGCACTTCCCTCTTTGTTTTCTTTCCTATCTTCTTTTTCCTTTTTCCATATTTTGACCCGCCGGGTTCACCTTTTACTTATCTTCCTCGAGGACGAGTAAGAGGTAAGCTTGGGGGATTTTGATCGCTCCTTATTTTACACCTTTTTTTTGCATGTTTTCATGTCATTTCGATCACCCATATTGCATTTTCCACGATTATTCGACGATATCGCGTTGCTTTTCACTATTTCTCGTTTTTGTCGTATTTCAGGAGATATGGAGCGATCTGGAGCAAAAATGAGATCAAGGGACTTTCGCACACACTGGAGCATCGCCCACATCTTATTTGAGGAGTTAGCAGTGCTAGAAGATGAGCGGAAGCGGAAGAAATTCAATAGAATCGACGAGGAGGCGAGGAGGAGAAGAGAAGAGCCCAGAAGCAGCTTACTCGGCCGAACAGAGAGTCTACTCAGCCGAGTAAAAAGCTGCATTCAATCGAGTAAAACGGATACGCGCATCAAAATTTCAAAGCTCTCTCGGCCGAGCAAGTAAGTCTACTCGGCCGAGTAAGAAAGCTCACTCGCCCGAGTAGTACAGGGATTTTCAACCGAGAAGCTACCAAGTTACTCGAATTCCTGAGGAAGCCTACTCGATCAAGTACGATTGCTTACTCGGCTGAGTAAGAAAGCTTACTCACCCGAGTCAGTCAGAGCGACAGACCCACGAAACCCCCAGATTCTCTGTTTTATTATTGGGTTTGTCACTCGGCCGAGTGACATTGTTACTCGGCCGAGTGACGCATTCCGACTGCTGCAAGGATTGCAGATTCTGGGCTGCGCATGGGCAGTTTTGTCACGATTTTTGGACGATTTTAGCTTGTATTTAGACCTAGTTTTATCCCTACTTTTAGGAGAGACTTCTATTATTTTTTGACGGCTATTCTTTGGTGAAATCTCAGCTGGAGATCATAGGCAACAATTTTGGTTTGTTCTTTCTTGCAAAACTCTTATTTTTATGAATTGTCTCCTCTTTGCAATGAATTGTGCTATGATCTATTGCTTTATTTCTGAGATTTACATGATGATTTGTGAGTAGTTTATTCGTTCTAGAGCATGTGGATGAACCCTATGGACCCGATCTTTGAATTGTGATGAATGAATAGAATTGTTGCTAGGATTGAAGAAAGGTTAGGTTTTGTTTGATTTATTGCGAGTAGCTAGGAATTTCCATCGATTGGGATTTGCAAGAGATTGGATCTCAATTGATGGGAAGGCCTAGACATTCAACTTAGGTTTATGATTGAAATTCTCTAGATTTGGTTTGCAAGAGATTGGCTCAAAGCTATGATTTTTATTATAAATCTATACTAATATTCGTTTGCAAGAGATTGGACGAATACGAACTATCATAACCTAGATCGTAGCTCGAGTTTGCACGAGATTGGACTCGAGATGCGATTGGACGATGACGTCGATCCTCATGCTAGTGGCATAGGTTAGGGTTTGCACGAGAGTGGGCTCTAATCTAGGTTGCTATAGACCGGTAATAGCGCGAGAGCGTGAGCTTGGTTCTACATTAAGTTACGACTAGTTCACCTACATTCAAGCTTTGCAACATTGAAATTCATGATTCACAAGGATGAGAGACGGTTCGTAGCGGGGATTTCCTATCCCTAGACGTTTTTATTATATTGATATCTATTTGCTATTTGAGCGATTGTGACATTACCATCCAAACTATTCTTATTCCATCAATAGCTAGATGATCAAAGTAAGATACTGTCAATTGTCCTCCCTGTGTTTGATACCCGCTCGCCACTACGCTGTGCGCTTGTCGTAAAGCTACAATCGTTTTCTGGGTGTATATCCGGGCGCGATCGCTAACATAGTTAACATATTTACCACATCATGAAAATAGGATTGCATGTATAAATTCATATCTTTTATGCTTGTGTCCTTATGACCCTAAATGGTGTCTGTTTTGGGTGTCCTACACCTATAGGTTACATGCATAAATTCGTTGGCATTTACTTGATGCATGTGGTGTGTAAGTATAAGGGTGTGCATAAGCATGAGGATGTGTGAGTGGTGAATGTGTTTGTGGATACCCATTGTGAGAAGAATGTGGGTAATAATAGTGTGGGTGAGCATGATAGTTGGCATGTGGTGCTGCACGGTGTGTGCGTGCATGGTGTGCATAAACATGTGGTCTCACATTATTAGTGTATGCATGTGGTGCCTAAAAATGTGGAACATATGGAATATGTGGATGAGTAATCATATGTGTATATTATGGTTGAGCATAAGCATGTGCATGTATGTGAACATGAGGATGTCTCATGTGTGTGTTAGCACGTGCATGAGGATGATGTGAATAAAACTCATCATATGTAGGAGCATGATGTGTATGTGCTCTTCTATGTGAGTGTGTGTTAGTGTACAAGTAAGCATGACCCTTCTTTGGAGCTCCACACTTGGTGGGTTTCATTCCAAATGAGGGTGGTGTCGGAATGGTGCTTTTCTTGGTAGAAGAACTATCCAAGAGGTTATGGGCTCCACTCGTGGATGCACCAGAGGTAAGCCTCAGAAATCTATAATGACTCCACTATAGGTTGTGCGTGAGTTGGTAGCATTTACCTTAGAATAACCATGGCCTCCACATTGATTTGCGAGAAGTGGGGTTTCTAGTAAAGTGTCCAACTAGTCCTTGCCTTTGTTAAACCTATCAACATTGGCGAACATGAGCTTATACTTCTTCAAAAGAGAAGAAATATTTTAATCCAAGGTGGATACACGTGAAGTGAGCTCGTGCACTTGGGATCTGAGAGCTAAGTTCTCATTTCCAAAAAGAATGTTTTGAGATAGAAGTGTTTCAATCTTAATGTCATCACACTCAACGACATGGACTTCGTCCAATTGAGATTTGATGGATTGAGATTTGAGGGATTTAACCTCATTTCTTAATGTGTCGTTTTCAGAAAGCAAAGTAGCTTTCTCATTGACAAGTGTGTCAATGGTGTTATCATGCGATGTGATGTACATAGATGAAGTAGAGAGGCTAGCTACTCTATCTTTAGAAAGCATATAAGAGTTGAACAACTTTTGATACCTATCAAACACGTGTTTATTAGCTAACCGTAAATCATCCATAATTACCTCATCTGAGTCACTATCGCTATCACTCGGAATATCCTTTGGAGAGTCCTCTCGCACCATAAAGCACATGTGCGCTACCTCTTAATTTTCCTCATCCGAATCCTCGCTAATTGAATCATCGCTTGAGTCATCCCATATTCCCACCAAACCCTTCTTCTTCTTGTTCTCCTTGTACTTGTCTCCCTTCTTGAACTTGGGAGCCTTCCACTTCTCTTTGTTCTTTAGCATGTGACAAATATTTTTTATGTGCCCTAGCTTGTTATACTTATAGCATAGAGTGGACGTGTTAGAAGAATTAAATTTACCTTTGGGTTTGAAGTTACCTTTACATAAGAACTTTTGGAACTTCCGTGCCATGATGGCCATGGACTCCAAGTCCATCTCTTCATCAGATTTCTCATTATTCGATGAGGCTTTGAAAGCAATGTCCTTCTTCTTTGGCTCAGCAAAAGCCCTTTGTTCTTCCCATTGCTATCTATCCTCTTTCCTAATGTCACACGCCATGAGGTTGCCAATAAAGTTCTCTACGATGTATGTGGTCATATCGTTGCCTTCCTCGATGACCATCGTCTTCTTCTCCCATTCCGGAGTGACGGCCATGATGAGATATCTCACCATCTCTACTTAGGTGTACGTCTTCCCAAGTGCTTCCAAATCGTTTACAATTTTCGTGAACCTAGCATACATGCTCCAGAATTCCTCTTTTTCCTGCATTTGAAATATCTTAAAGCGTTGTACACAAACATGGAGTTTAGATAATTTCACTTGTGTCGTCCCGCCATGTATGGCAAGGAGGTAGTTCTATATTTGATATGCGGACGTGCATTTTGAAACCTTATTGAACTCTGTCGCAGTCAAAGCACAAATAAGCGAGTTCATCGCTTTTGCATTGTTCGTCTCCGCGGCCACATGAACGAGAGTCCACTTGGAGAAGTCTTCTTCGAGGGGCTCAACGTACTCCTTCTCCACCGTTCTCCAAAGAGATACACTCTTAAGGAAGAAAACCATACAAGCCTTCCAATACCCGAAATTCGACCAATTGAAGAGAGGGGACCAAATTGCGGATTGGCCTTCGGCAACAAAGGATGCACCATCACGATTGTTGTTGTCGGTTGCCATAGTTTTACATCACTATGACATTAATTGTACGACCTGAAACTATGTGAAAATCACTAGAGGGTGTGAATATTGTTTTATGAAATTAAAAAGGAAATTACGCCTAATTAAAATCCCTAGCAAACAATACTTAGGAATTGAAATAAAGGAGACAAACAACCACAGAAAATGCAATCGCAAATAAGGAATATACCAGGGTTCAGATTTCCTTGAGTCAAATCCTGACTCCATGGAATCATACTCCAACCCACTAGTAATCCACTAGTGATTAGTACTCCACTAATAACCTCTTAAGAAATCCCGGTAAGAGTAAATACAATACACTTTTAACATCACTTCCCACAACCCGGGAATGGTTCACTCTCACAAACTGAGAGTAAATCCCACACGAGAAAAGAACTTGAGATTGAAATCTTCAATATGAAACAACACAAAACGTATGCCTTGAATATAAACTTACTTAGAAGTGAAGGCTAGGCGCACGCGTGTGTGTGTGTATAGTGCTATAATATGAGAGATGGGAGTACTTACTACATGTCCAAGAATGAAGCAATGAATGCTTGAAGTGTGAGCTTGAATGCTTGATGACATGTGTAGAAGATGAGGGCTTTTGAATGCTTGAGGGAGCTTTGAATGCATTTCAATAAATTTAGATGAGTTCAAGGAGTTCTGAAATGAATGCATTAAGTCCCTAGTTATAACAGTCCAAAAATCCCACCAAATCTATCCCAAATCAACAGCATTACATGCTGGAAACGTCCTGTAACGGGTAGAAATCTGATTCATTAGTCGACTAGAGAAGACCACCAGGAGACTGGGTACTATGCTGACATAGCCTTAAATGCAGTCTAATGGTTAATCGAGCAAAAGTCTATTGAATGGTTCCTAGACGTCTATGCTACTATTCAGACATCTGACTTTAGAACAACAGAAGACTTAGCAGTCAGGCCAAGGGGAAACAGAGTTACTGGAAATTTTGGAGAAAATACCAGACGTCTACAGAAGGGGTACCAAACGTTTGGGTGACTGTTCAGGCGTCTGTCAAGAACGCTACAAACAACTTAACAGTCAGGTCATAAGGAAAATAAGTTACTGGAATTCTAGACAACAAATACCAAATGTCTGTAAGTCATCCCCTAGACATCTGTCTAACTGTTTAGACGTCTGAGAAGATACATTCATACGTCTGTCCAACAAGGGTTTCTAGGGAATCCTAAAACATGCATGCCAAATGTCTGGGTGAAGGCTGAAAGCTCAATTTTGATCTAAATGCATATCTAACCATATGGGATCGACACATAAATAATATAAACTGTTGTGTGTGACAAGTGCTTGTAGTAAGAATATTCATGGATTAATATTCTAATTCAATAAAGAAGTAAAAAATTGAAAATATTACATATTAATCCCCTTCACTTCTATTGAATTCCTTGAAGTCTTCTATTTGAGCCTTGAGTTCATCTCTCGATTTTCTTATGTCATCAGTTCATATCATCGTCGCATTTTATTGATCTTTGATCTACATATGACGCAGCTATTAATTTACTACAAAATAGGATGTTACAATTAATTATGTTTGCTCATAATCAAAATAAAATTCGGGGATCCAATACTCAACAGAAGCCTTTGTGGGTATGGTGCCAGAGGGGAGTAGTGCTCAGACTCTTGAGTTCTTATCTTCTTGGTTTTCATATCCTTTCTTGAACTCTCCCCTTGCCCCTATTTTGGTGCATGGTATTCTTCCTCCACCACTATCTCAGATGCATCCTTTAATGGCTCAGGTTTCTCAATCTCCCTATCGCTCCGCAAAGTAGTCACCCCTTGGCAAGGATTGATGTTGTTGCCTGCTAAATATGTACTCGTGTAGCTTGCCCTTTTCTAAAGTGGCTGCAAGCTTTGCTATGTTCTTGGTCATTTGCTGAAATTATGCTTGCTGAGTTAGTTGCGTCTGTTGCAGTTGTGCCCTCTGCTGAAATTGGGTTTGCTGCTTCCATTGAAGCTGTTGATTTTGCACTTGTTGTGCTTGCATGAACTGATGGTGTAAGAGTCTGAAGATGTGCATCAGTGCTAGTCTCCTATTTCTTCCTTTGATTTCCACCTTGGTAGTTGTTGAGAGGTAGTGGCCTGTATGGTGATGGAGCATGTGGCTTGGACTCAAGTTGGGATGGTTGCACCAATTGGAGCTGAAGGTATGTAGGTTGAACCCTTGTCCTTGGTAGTAATTTGATACATGGTAAACTTGAATATGATCCTTTAATACATCCTTCAATGTTGAAATGGTGGGACATCATGTATCATGCTCCATATTATCACAAAGGGCACACTTCTCTTCAGTGGCGACGGCTTTCAATCCTTTCAATTCTAGGCCTTGGAGTTTCCTGTTAATGAGGGCCTCCATCCTAGCTTCCAATGCATCCTATGGTTTTAAAGTAAATGGGCCTCTACGTGATGAAGATTAAGGTGGGTCCGCTCTATCATACTAAGGAGTCTCTTCCCATGTTTGTGCACTTTCTACCATAGACTCCAAATATGCCCATGCCTCAGCTGTCTGTGTCAAAAAAAATCTTCATTGCACATCATTTCTATGAACTGTTTCATGGAAAGCTGAATTCCATCGTAGAAGAATCCTATGAGGCAGTACTCATCAAACCCATGATGGGGGCATGCAATCAATAGATATTTGAACATCTCCCATGCAACTTCAAAAGTTTCATTGCTCTGCTATGAGAAGTTTACAATCTGTTTCTATAGCCCATGTATCTTGTACAAAGAGAATTTTTTTTTCAAAAACTCAACTTGTAAATTAACCTAACAAATAATGGAATGCGAAGGTAAAGCATTAAACCAATTCTGTGTCATATCTTTTAGTAAAAATGGAAAACATTTAAGAAATATAGTTTCATTACTTGTTTTTCCATCTACATATGTAATGCAAACATCCTAAAATTCCTTTATGTGCAAATATGGATTCTACCTCTGCATACCATGAAAGGTAGGAAGAAGTTGAATCATTTCATGTTTAAGACTAAATGAATTTGCATCGGCAGGAAGCATGATGCATGAGCTAGAAGCAGACCTAGTTAGTCTTAACACATCTCTCAGTAACATATCTCCCATGGTTTGGGAGTGGTCATCATGATCATTACCATTGGTATGATCATTACCATTGGTATTTGGATTTTCAGCCATCACAAATTGTCTAACTAGTTCAATGTGTCCTAGGAGTTCTATGCCACATAAATAAACATGATCATACAAGATGGTTCTTCCCAAACTAATCTAATTTTTATAGTGTTGTATATATCTATACAAAATAAAAGAAACAAAATCAAGTAAAATTGGATAAACAAACGCTATTCACATAAAAGATGGAAAGATCTCACCAAATTTTGTAAGGAAATTAAATATTGCAAATATGTAGAACTGGTGTCCCTGGCAACGGTGCCAAAAGCTTGACATAGTAGCAAACATGTTGCTATACTCTCAAGTATAGGAGGTCGATCAAGTAGAAATCCGAGTGAGTCCAGGGTCGTATTCCTCAGGGCCAAGCTTGCCTGCAAATTTACAATTCAAAATTAAACTACAAAATGATTCAGTGGGAGACAAACCACCTTCGTTCAGTAATTTTGAGTACTGGAATTAGCCTAAAGAGTGCAAAAAGACAATGTGGCGGATGAAATAACACGTTCAAAAGCAACAGATTTAGCATCTTAGGTACTCATCCGATTCATGGGTTATCCTATTTTCTCTAGATGAACCCCGCATCCAGGCCACAGTTTGGAGGTCGGAGAATAAAACATTCAAAAAGCAACAGATTTAGCATCTAGGTACTCATCGGATTCATGGGTTCTACATCCTATTTGCTCTATATGAACCTCGTGGCACACCACCCTCCTCTAGGGCACATTGACAAGTTTTGTACATGTAGATAATGCCTCGCGGTACATCATCCTCGGATCCCTCAATATGTAGTGTAAATACACGTACGTAGTGCCTTGCACACCATTCTCATCGAACCCCTCGATGGGTAATGCATATGAAATGAGAATATAGACACCCATTAATCCTATGATTTAAATATTAAATGGTGCTAGAGATGAATGGAAGCATAGATAAAATAAACCCTACTACATCACAACACACACACACACACACACACACACACAAGAGGTTTAGCCACACGTGGAAACAAAAACATCAACTTTCATTAAAACTTTCATAAGTTCAATACAAGAATAGAAACTAATAAGCAAAATCAAGAGAGAAAGTTTACGTTTTCTTTCACCAAAATGGCTTGGAACTCAGCCTTAATCTTTGCTAGCCACTCCCTTTTTGCCCAAAGAAGACAATGAAAATCTAAGACAATGAATCTATTAAACCCTAATTACAATCAGCTATTTATAGACTCTTAACCCTCAAACAATCTCATCCTTTCATTCTCAGATCAAGGGTCTCCAATCCTTCAATTTTAGTCGAGATTTCAAGACGGATCGGGTTGATTTGAGCTACAGAAATCGCCTCATGCCGTTTGTCAGACGTCTGAGGCAAGAGCTCCAATCCTCTGGATTTTCAAGTCTCCCAACAGTCTGAAGTTGTCCTTTTAGGCGACTGGCTCATGCAGTGCGACGGTCGCTTGTTGAGTTTTCCATACGTATGATGCAATAGACTCAGACGTCTGGCGTATCTAATACGCTTAACTCTGTGGCAATCAGACGATTGACTGGAGGGCTACAGACGTCTTGATGGCACAACCTGTAATTATTTTGAACTCTCAGTTTTTTACGTCAACTTGCATAGACTGACGCAACCTTCTGATATGGAGAATTAGACAGTTGAAGATATATGTCCAGATGTCTGATCAAACACCATCATGTTCACTTATTTACATGGTTCACTTTTCCTCCTCATCCCAAAAAATCACCCCACAAGCTCACTTATTGTCATTTTTGCCCTAAGGAATTTTTTCACTATAACCCCCTAGGGTTTTTTTGCATTTATCCTTTTACCCGACGATATCGACACATACACCCACAGTTCTTACTCCTTTTCGTTTGTATGCGTGCACCACATCCTGTTCGTGGGGGTTTTTGTCTCCGTGCACAGGTTATTTCTAGTCATCATATTAAAAATGAAATCTCTTACATGTCATTTGATGCATGTTATTCTCTTTATATTAATCAAATATATTAGTCACGCTCGCTAGTAAACAAGGGAGAGAAGGTTTAGAAAAAAAATAATTAATTGTTGTGAACGGTTATTTAACCGTAGTTGGTTGAGATTCTGGGCTATCTTAGAGATAGGCCCATATCATTGTAGCCCATATTTGTATTCTCCCCTATTGCTTATAAATAAAGAGCTGGGGGCTCCTCTCCCAGTAGTTGATTCATAACACGTTATCAGCACGAGCCTCTAGAAAATTTGTCTTTCCACAAATTTTTTTTCGTTCGTTGTGAAGGCGAAGGCGAGAGGAGACGGGAGATCCACGCGTGCGGTGCAAGGCTTCCTCAATTGAGCATCGTCATCCGCGTATGGCTTCGTTCAACCGTCGATATATCCGAAGGATGGATATAGATGTAAAATCGCTAAAAACGATGTTTTTAATCATACATATGATTGTTCTTCCCCTAGATCTCGTAAGATCGACACGGGGATTTGATAGATCGCCTAAAATGACGAATTTTTCATCCAAAAATCAAATTTTAGGGTTTTATTTTGTGTAAACCCTAGCTTGAACCCACCTATGGCCTTGCCGCCGGCCAATCCCCCGAAATATCCCCATGCACGGTTCCCCTCCCGCCTGTAGCGAGGGGGGTCAACATCGACGCTGCAAATCACCCCCCTAAAGGGGGCCGGCGTTTTCTGCAACAAACCCCCCCGAAGGGGGGCGCCGCCGATCACCCCCCAAAGGGGGGCCGGCGTCCCCTGTGCAGCAATCAGCCCCCCCCGAAGGGGGGGCGCCGCCGATCGCCCCCCGAAGGGGAACCGACGTCCTCCGTGCAGTAAACCACCCCCCCCGAAGGGGGGCGGCATTCTCTGAACAGTAAACCGCCCCCCACCCGAAGGGGGGCGCCGCCAATCGCCCCCCCGAAGGGGGGCCGACATTCCCCTGTCCAGACTACTGCCCCCCTAGGGGGGCGCCGCCTATCGCCCTCCCGAAGGGGGGCCGGCGTCCTATGAGCCGCAGACCGCCCCCCTGAAGGGGGGCGTCACCGATCGCCCCCCAAGGGGCGCCGGCGCTCCCTATGCCAAATAACCGCCCCCGCCCTGCCTGGGTGCGTCACTATTCACCCCTCCTGGGAGGGGGGGCAGCGACCCATCCCCCCGCCCCGCCGACCGGCGGAAGCAAGGGGGTGCCGCCGCCCCCAAAACCCTACTGGGCTTTTCAGCCCAGATTCATAAATTTTTTTTTGACTACGGGCCTGAAGCCCGCAACCAACCTATGGGCTTCAGGCCCACAGGCCAATTCTTTTCAAAAAAAAGAGGCGGGCAAAGGCTAATAATAAGCCTTAAAAGATTTTTTGGGGCTAAACATTAATTTAAAAGGGTGTTTGAGGGCCTATAAATTTGTGAAAAATCACGGTATTTTATGGGGAAAGAAGTGGACATATAAAGGATTTTTGGGTACTTTTGGAGGTTATTTAGGATGATTTAAAAAGGAAAAATCTTTTCCTTATACATCGAAAATGTCAAATTTTGGGCTCTTATTCAATTTGATTGATTAAACCCGCATATTTTACAACCCTTGCATCGAATGATTTTTTTTCCTGTAAAATCATCTTTACATGTTATACATCACTGGCAAATTCTATGGATATTATATGCGTGGTTGTGTATTATATTTAAAACTTAATAATTAGGAAGATCCTGCGACCGCTCTGCCGTTAGTCACCTAACCTAACGGTGTATGACGTTGCCTAGTGGTCCAATAATTATTAAGTGATTAAATCTTTTATCCTCATGCGAATATAACTGCCTGCGATGTCTGTGAATGAAAATGTTGATGAGCACAATTTTTTTGCATGAATGGCTAAATGTGGTTTTTGGATCAGCTGTGTAAGTCCCACAGTTTATTTCCCGCACTTTTCTTTTATTTTTGAGAGAAATTGTAGTGAGGAATTTATGTAAATGTCAAAGAAAGAAGACCAACTTCCATGGAGACGGAGGCCACATTTGAAGCTGGAGATATCAGATGGGACCCACAGGGTTTCCAAAGTTGTATTTTCCTTTTAAAGCTGCAAATTGTATAATTTGGACTGTATGGACTTTGGACTCTTCCTTGTGGGACTGGCCGATCCACGCATTTAGCTTTTCATTAAATATTGCCTCCACATGAAAATGTTTTCTTTGATTAAAATATTAATTCATGCACGTTTGTGCTCTGCTAGATAAATGGCTAAAATTGCAAGCATTGATTTAGAAGTGCTGGATGCATCAGGTAGAAACTATCTAAGCTGGCAGCTAAATGTAAAGTTTCACCTGCGGGCAAAGTCCAGCATTGCTGCTGTGACGGAAAAATAAAATGTTAGCAATATAGAGAAGGCGCAAGCCATCATCTATATTCTCCGCCATGTGGACAAGACCTTAAAGGCTGAATACCTTACGGTCGAAGATCCACTTAAGCTATGGACTGCCTTTGAGGACATGTATAAACATCAGAAAGATGTTATACTCCCAAGGGCACGATAAGAGTGTCAGAACCTGAGACTGCAGGACCTTAAGTCCATTGCTGAGTAAAACTCAGCACTTTTTAGCGTCACCTCACGCCTGAAGTTGTGTGGTGAGAAAGTCTCAGAAGATCGCATGCTGAAAAAGACGTATACGTCTTTCCACGAAAAAGATGCGATACTCATGCAGCAATACTGTGAACGCAAGTTCACCAAGTATTCTGAGCTGCTGTCATGTTTACTCATGGCCGAGCAAAATAGAGAGCTTCTTCTCGCCACTCACAATATGCGCCCTTCCGGCACTGCCCCTCTACCAGAAGCTCATCATTCCTCTTCTTTCAAAAAGAAGAAAGATAATAAAAGAAAAGAAAGACCACAGAAAGAGGGACAATAGAAAAAAGCCAAGGGCCAGGTACAGCAGCAGCGAAAGAATGAAGGGAAGCGCAAGTTCACCTGGCGCAGGAATGGCAACAAGAAAAATGATGCATCCCCACCCAAGAGGGATTGGGAAGACCAGTGCCACAGCTGTGGCATGAAAGGCCACTAGTCCAGAGTGTGCAGGACCCCTCTGCATCTCCAGGAGCTTTATAAACAAAGAAAGAAAAAGAATGCTGAATCAAACCTGGTGGTTGCGAACAATGCAGTCAAGTTCACAGCAAAAGACTTCAAATCAGATGACATGCTTGATTAGCCTACTTCATTTATCTTAGCATTTTATTCAGAACAATTTATCTTATGAGAGCTTTTTGATGTAATTTGATTTCTGTTGGATAAAATTTAGTTTTTCTAAATGCAATGTTTACTCATCTTTTTAGATGAGATGCTCCTATGACTGCTTGGTAGACAGTGCTTCGACACATACGATCCTTCAGCACAAATGCTATTTCCTTATCATTATACCGTATAAGAGCCCTGTAAATACAATTACAGGGCCATCAGACATAATTGAAGGTTCTGGGAATGCAACCTTGTTGCTCCCCAAAGGAACAGAAATAAAAATTAAAGATGCACTTTACTCTCCGAATTCCAAACGAAACTTACTAAGTTTCAAAGATATCCGTCTTAACGGATTCCACTTGGAAACAACAAATGTAAAAGAAAATGAATTACTGTATGTAACATCTCAAGAAAATGGCGTTAAAACCATACTTGAACGTTTTGAGAGCCTTTCATCGGGCCACTACCATACAAAAATTCGGAGAGATGAAGTAAACCGGACGGAGCACCTGAAGTGCCCGACATCAGCCAAATTCTTACTTTGGCACGATAGACTTGGCCACCCCGGATCTGTGATGATGCATCACATCTTATCACAATCCCACGGGCATAACCTGAAGAACCAGAAGATTCTTCAGAAGGGAGAATTCCCTTGTGTACCCTGCTTCAAGGGTAAATTAATTACAAGGCCATCACCACTTAAAGTGGATATCGAGTCCCCTAGCTTCCTCGAAAGAATACACGGAGACATACGTGGACCTATCCACCCCCTAGTGGGCCTTTCTGGTACTTCATGGTACAAATTGATGCATCTTCGAAATACTCGTATGTGTGTCTACTTTCAACCTGCAACTTAGCTTTTCCAAAGCTCTTCGCACAAATAATAAAATTGCGGGCGCATTTTCAAGACAACCAAATAAAGAAAATATGTCTGGATAATGCGGTGGAATTTACCTCTCAGTCATTTCAAGAATATTTCCAGGCAACAGGAATAGAAATTGAACATCCGGTGCCGCATGTTCACACCCAGAACGGGTTAGCTGAGTCGCTAATTAAAAGACTCCAATGGATTGCACATCGATTGCTTATGAAATCCCAGTTGCCGATGGATGCATGGGGACATGCAATCTTGCATGCTGCATCACTAATAAGAATAAGACCCTCGGGAGGTCAGAGTCTATCTCCAATGCAACTTGCATACGTAACGCCGCCGAACATCTCTCACTTGAGAATCTTCGGCTGCGCAGTTTATATCCCCATTGCACCACCCCAGAGGACCAAGATGGGCCCTCAACGTCGACTATGTATTTATGTAGGGTTTGACTCACCCTCCATTATAAGATACATATAACCCCAAACGGGGGATGCTTTTAAGGCACGTCTTGAAGACTTCGACTTTGATGAGACTTATTTCCCCAAAATGGGCCTAGACATTGAAAAGTCTAGCGCGAAGCAAATGTTAACGTGGGATACAAAAAGTCTGACACACTACGATCCGGTAACAAAACAATGTGATGATGAGATCCTGAAGATCTTACACATCCAGAACACAGTCCACAGATTACCGGATTCGTTTACTGACAACCAGAAGATTGTCAGATCACACATCCCTGCTGCAAATACTCTAGCTAGGATTGACATCCCAAAGGATGGATGCAATCCTCCAGCAGCAGAAGTGGCTGCACCTCAACAGAAAAGAGGCAGACCACCAGGCTCCAAGGATAAAAATCCAAGAAAAAGAAAAATATCCGGAGACCTTGGGACGATACCCCCACAGAGAAACGAGCTCGTGTCCATACCCTCTCCCCTCCCAGATTCCACTGCAGAGGAACTGTCGGGAGAAACTGAATATCATTAAATTATGTACGTACAGGGGAGGTATTGGACAAAAAGAGTACAGTCGTCGACGATGACTTCGCGTTTCACATTGCTATTCACGTCGTCAGAAGCGACGATGATCATGATCCACATTTCGTTACTGAATACAAACATAGAAATGACTGGCCAAAGTGGAATCAGGCAATAGAAGCCGAGCTAGACTCGCTTCAGAAATGCAAAGTCTTTGGGCAAATAGTCAGACACCTACTGGTGTCAAACATGTGGGATACAAATGTGTATTCATAAGAAAAAAATGAAAATAATGAGATCGCTTGCTACAAATCTAGACTTGTAGCACAAGGATTTTCCCAGAGACCGGGTATTGACTATGACGAAACATACTCCCCGGTCATGGATGCGATCACTTTCGGATTCCTGATAAGCTTAACAGCAAAGGAAGGCCTAGATATGCAGCTAATGGATGTTGTGACTGCATATCTATACGGTAATCTCGACAAGGAGATATATATGAAACTTCCTGATGGCATCTCAATGCCAGCTGAAATAAAAGTTAGACCTCGGGACGTCTACTCCATCAAGCTGCAAAGATCACTGTATGGTCTTAAACAATCAGGAAGGATGTGGTATAACAGACTCAGTGAATTCCTTGTTAAACAAGGATTCAACAACAATGAAGTCTGCCCTTGTATCTTTATTAAAACAAAGGGAAAATGATTCGTAATAATTGCTGTCTACGTAGACGATCTAAATCTCATTGGATCCCTGAAGAGATCATCGAGATATCTGTAAGCTTAATAAAAGAATTTGAAATGAAAGACCTAGGCAAAATGAAATCCCGCCTTGGCTTACATATTGAACATCTAAGATGGAATCCTATTACATCAAACCACATACATGAAGAAAATGTTGCAAAGATTCCATATGGACCAATGTCATCCACAAAGTACACCTATGGCGGTACGATCTCGGGATGCACATAAAGACCCCTTCCAGCCGCTGGAAGAGGGGGATGATATACTTGGTCCAGAAGTCCCTTATCTGAGTGCCATCGGAGCACTACTATATCTGGAAAACTGCACGCGTCCCGACATAGCGTTCGCAGTAAATTTGATAGCCAGATACAGTGCAGCGTCCACACAGTGTCACTGGACCGGGGTTAAGAACCTTCTGCGCTACCTCTAAGGGTGTACAGATTGGGGACTCTTCTACAAAAATGGAATATCCTCTACAATTGCTGGTTATGCTGATGCAGGTTACTTGTCTAATCCCAACAAAGCGAAGTCACAGACTGGGTACGTGTTTACCTATGGAGGGACATCCATTTCCTGGAGATCCATCAAGCAAACCTTGACGGCAACCTCATCCAATCACTCAGAGATCATTGCCATCCATGAAGCGAGCAGAGAATGCATATGGCTACGCTCAGTTGTCCACCACATCCTGTCTACGACCGGACTGAAGACTGGAAATCTCGAACCTACAACAATGTTCGAGGACAATGCTGCTTGCATAGCTCAGTTACGAGGTGGCTTCATCAAAGGCGACAGAACAAAGCACATCTCACCTAAGTTCTTCTGGACGCACGAGCTACAAGAGATGGAAAGATCGACATCAAACAAGTGCAATCATGTGACAATTTGGCAGACTTGTTCACTAAAGCCCTTCCTACTGTCACTTTTAGGATGCTTGTACATAGGATTGGAATGAGATGCCTAAGAGATTTGAAAGCATGAGAGCTTGTACAGATCAGGGGGAGTTAGGTAGAGTTTGTACTCTTTTTCCTTAACTATGGTTTTTTCCCACCGGTTTTTCCATAGCTAAAGGTTTTAACGATGCAAATCTCACCAACTCAGGATCATGAAATATCCACCCTATGTGAGACTCACCCATGCTCAGAATCCTGAAGTATTCACGAGCAGAGTCCACATATATGGCTGGATAATGGGGAGTGTTGTGAACGGTTATTTAACCGTAGTTGGTTGAGATTCTGGGCTATCCTAGAGATAGGCTCATATCATTGTAGCCCATATTTGTATTCTCCCCTATTGCCTATAAATAAAGAGCTGGGGGATCCTCCCCCAATAGTTGATTCATAAAATTAATTAACTTTTTGATGTGATATTTCTTTTTTTTATATTTCGTATCTTTATTTACATTTCTCATATATGTCATGCTACATGCCAAACACAGGAAAACACATTGTAGTTGCAGCTACTCCATTTCCATCCAACCACCCGAAAGGCCAGATAAAACACATTTTTCTTTTAAAATATTTTTTGTGTATTACTCTAGAAAATACTTTAAAATTAACTATTTTTAATCTAATTCTTGTTTGAAAGAGTTTGCACGTATAAAGTGTTGATACGGTGTTGTGCGTGCAGTAAAACTGGTAGAATTCACCCTATATGCTTGTGGGATTTGTCCAATTAAAATTTAATTTACCCACACATATATACTCTATAAAAGGGTACAATACTTCAAAAAAAACAATAGGATGACAGATCTCATTAGTTGTAGAATTCTTACAATCACTTGTTCGAGGCAATATTAATATTGAGGGTTTTTCGCATATCCGTCTCTTAAATCTTGCATATTTTGATATACATCCTTTAAAAATTCGTATTTGCTCTTAAGTCCCTCAAAAATTAAACGTTAATCTTAATAGTCACTCCATCCTGTTTTCTGTTAAAAAGTTAGCTGAAATTAGATTAATTACCGATTAAATAATGATTATAGATATTTAATTAATAAATTAACTTTAATTAAGCATTAAACCCACCTAATTAACCATTAACCATCCTCACCCCACCACCCCCACCCGAAAACGTCAGGAAGGAGGAGGCTCCTCCTCATCCCACCGAAAACCTGGGGGGAGGCGCCGCCTACTCCCCCTCCCCCTCAGACGAGGAGGGGGAGGAGCCCCCCACCCGAAAACCCAGGGGGAGGCAGGCGCCTCCTCCCCCTCCCCCTCAGACGAGGCGGACGAGGAGGAGGAGCTGCCTCCTCCGCCCAAAAACCCAAAAAACCAAAACCAAGGGGGGTTTTCGGGGGGAGGCGGTGGCCCTCCCCTTCCCCTCAGATGCCGCCTCCTCCCCCTCCCCTCAGACGCCGCCGCCTCCCCCGGGTTCCGCCGCTCCGCCTCAGACGAGGAGGACGGGAAGGAGGCGCCTCCTTCTCTGCCCCAGGAAACCCAGACCCCCCCCACAACGAAAATTAATCCAAACCCTAACGGAATATTCCCAATCAGTTAGATTTTAACAGAAATTTAGTTAGAGGGACTATTAAGGTTAAAAGTTTAAAATTGAAGGGGCTTGAGAGTAAATACGAATTTTTAAGGGATGGATATGAAAATATGCAAGATTTAGATATGCAAAAAAACCCAAAAAATATATCAAATTAAGATCTTGAATCCAATGGATCAAATTAATAAAGGTCAAATATTTCTCTCCCACTTATGTTATTATTTTAAGTAACGTTTTACTTTTTATTACTTCAAATTCTTTCTTATATTTTCCTTCTTTTCTTCCTTACAAGTTTTGAAAAAAGAGGGTTCTCAAGCGAAGGAGGAGGAAGAATGAGTCGAAATGAAATTTCATATCATGCATCTCAATGAAACTATAGTTTTGTAATTAAGAAAGTTTCCACTTTGGACAGTAGACAACCGGCACAACAACCATTAAAAGACGTTGGCCTTTACACGTACATGGAAAAAAGCTAGGGCTAGGGGAAGATGAACCATGCAGCAATGCATCCCTTCTCTCTTTTTCTCATTGGAGACAGTCTCCATGTGTTATGTCCAATATTGCTCCCTTTATGATAATATGACATCTTGATGCATGCATCTTGAAAAGAAAAGAAAAGGAGTGGAAAAACCCCACCCTTTGTTGCCAACTATGACCTCTTCTTAAAGGATGAATCCAACAGGCGAGCAAGCAGTGCTGCCATGATTTCATCAAACATTATCGTCATCCCAATATCTACTTGCTTGTCGTATGCAAGATGATCCCAACTTTGTGGGCCACGGTTTGTTGTTGATGTGAAGCACAAAAAAAACCTAACCACCACCCTCTCTTCCTTCTATTTGACAGCGTGATAAATGGAAGGTTAGCTAAGAATTCATGTCATGATTTGGTCCCAAATTCGTGATTTTCATCATTATCATATTCTTTGTTACGATTAATGATACCTCCACATACGATAATTTACTTCAGAAAATTCAAATGCAACATAGGCTTGCAATTGAAACAAACATGTCCGATACAGCTTTACGTCGAATAAGTTTGCTTGCAGTAGGAGATGTTGATGCCTACGATCTCGTGGAGCCGGGGCTCGACTGCTGAGGCAATATTTATCCAAGCAACATGGAGCCTGAATATGATGGTTTTGTATGGTTGATTGCGGGATCCTTTGGCGCTGCCTAAAATGGACAGAGAAAGCATCAGAGGAGCCGGGAGGGTGATTGCCCTCCGATTCGCCTCCGATGCTTAAGTTAGAGTCAAACGGAAGAAGGAGGGAGTGTCAGCTGTTGTATAGCCACCGCCGAGGTTTGTTGAGAGACTTTGAGATAGGAAATTAGAGATGGAAATTGAAGATGTAATTTTAGAGATACATCATGAAGGGAGTGCCCCGTTGGCTTTATAGGGTTAGAGAGCGGTTACACCACTTCAGATGCTCCCCCCCCCCCCCACTCGTCTTTGTAACCGATCTGTCAGCTATTAGCGGGATTATGGGATCTCAGCCCCCCCCCCCCCCCCCCCCCCCCCCCCCGCTATAAATGTGCCCTTTGATAAAAATGCTTGTTCGACATGCCTGCCATAACTGCTCCCCTGTCAAACCAGGTGACACGCTGCTCTGATAAAGCGGGCCATGCACCGTCTGACGAGACTGTCGTTACGTGCGTGATGGGCGAATCCATTGGTCACGGCTTGGAGAGAAATGCGGCACATCCGCCTGAGATCACGTCGCTATGGTCGAGCGAGCTGATCTTGCCAGACGGGCGAGTGCCCGTGCCATGGAGTCGAAGGGGCCGGCCCCGATGAGGTAGTCCCTGTAGAGGGCCACTGTTGAAGGGCTAACCTAATGGAGGTTGTCTCTATGGAGTTGAGCTGCTGAAGGAGCTGACCTTATGAAGACCGTCATTACCGAGCTGTGTTATTGAGAGCACACTGAGTGTTGTCGGGGTCTGGTTGGGCTAACTCCTCAAGCTAAAGGCCTTGCAATCTTTGAGGACACATTTAGTTCCCGATAGGTCCCATCTGTCTAGCTCAGTCGGGCCCCACTATTGGTGGGTCCAGCCAAAGCATCATATACAATGGCCCAACGTCTTCTATCTTGACATTGTCGACTGAGCTACTCATCGAGTTTGGTTATGGAGAGACAAGGAGATGATCTGGAGAGAGAGGCACAAGAGTCATAATATATTGGCTAGGCTCGTTTGATTAGACCACCTTGCTTCAGGAACCACACTCAAGTTAGAGAATGGCGCCTATAAAAGAGAAAATCCATCATGTCTGTTGTCGTCCGCACTTGCCCCTCGGAATACAAATGGGCCTTGCCGATTGGACACGAATTTAATGTTTAACTTGAGGAGACCGGCCTATTTCCAGGAGGGATGCTGATGTGGTGGAGTTTAGTTCACAGCAATGTGTTCGAGAAGATGTTGCCCGCTCGTGGAACTTGGTTGTCTGCGATCAGCTCTCTCCCATCGAGATCGAATGGCCATGATCGCATTCCACCTTTCCATGCCTATGGTATGTAAGAAAGTGGGAGAGAGGTCACCTGTTGCAACATTTGCACTCAGAAATCTCCGCCCCTCGTTACTAATGTGTTACTGAGTCTCCAAGCCCCCATCGTATTTGCCATTTTTGTCAGAGAAAGCAACCTTCTTTTTGACCCCCCCCCCCCCTTTCTCTCTGCTTTTGCTTCTTTGCCAAGAATCATGACGGGCGTTGCCGATCCCCAACAACACCTAAATCGCGTGCCACCGATACCTCCAGGATCATCGACTTTTGTCAATAGGGAGGGGAGATAACCAAGGGGGAGTTGTGTTGGATATGGACGACATAAATACACCCATGAGGGGATGTATGAGGGTATACGGACCTCAGATGTCGCGTGCACGAAAGCGTGCGCGAAGGGAACCTTTTCTCGTGTGAAAAAGACCACTCGATAAGTGGAAAACGTCACTTTATAAGTGCATAAAGGCACTTGATAAGTGAATGAAGAAGAGGATAAGTAAATGTGCTAATATAGGCTAATAAGCTTATATTTAGTTATTTCCTACAATAACTACCCCTAAAGCCTATAAATAGGACCCAAGGGTGAGGCATTTACACTAATCTAACCATGCCATAAGTTTGCATAAGGCAACTTGTGTTCTTCTTCTCCCTTCCATTAAAATCCTCTTCTAAATAGAGATTTAGGCGGTGAAACTCGGCTTCGATCCTCCGTGACGAAGTACCGACCGTTGTGGCGAATCCGAGGGCAAAGTTCAGAGATTACGGTGCCGCATACGCAAGCGTAAGTCTCTACTTTATTATTCGATCCTAACGTCGTTGTTTTGACAGGATCCTACATTGGTATCAGAGCCATACGGGTTCGCCCCGGTCTAACCGTCGCCCCGGTCTCACCGATGAACGAGGCGTTGTCTCTTTCACGAATGATTCTCCTTCCATTATGGATATGGTAGGAACGCATCGTGACGGAGAGAATCGCAATAGTTGTCCTTTTCACGTTAGGGTCTTCTGCCATTACGGATATGGCAGGAACTCTCCGTGACAGGAAGAACTTACCGTTCATATCGCCAAACTCGAGCTCCTCATGGATGCTGAGTCTCCATTCAATTGAGAATGTGAACTCTCTTCATGTAGAGCGTGAAGTTTGCGGCCTTGAAAACGCGTTATCTTCATTTTTTGGCACACGGCCATTGAAGCAAAACCATTTTCTCGACGAACGGGTGCTTCATCGGAGAAGACGATGGTGGTTATTCTCAATGGAGAAGATGACATTTTTGGTGCATGATCGCCATGGCCATATGGGCTATGGAGGCAATGCATCCCCCCTCCCCATGCGGAGGAGGTTGGCTACGGCCAATAATAACCACTTCCACCCCTCCGGCGGGGTGTGCGGCCAACCCCATGCAAGGGGGTGGCCGGCCATGGCCATATGGGCCATGGCCGGCCAAGGCCAAAGGGCCATGGCCAGGCCATAGCCGGCCCCCGGCCAGGGCCAGGGGGCCCTGGCCGCGGCCAGGCCAGGGCAGAGGGCCGCGGCCAGGCCAGGGCCTGGCCGGCCCTGGCCTGGAGCCAGGGCCCTGCCGGCCCTGGCAGAGGCCAGGGCCGGTGCCCTGGCCTCAAGCCAGGGCTAGGCAGCGGCCTGGCCGGCCTTGGCAGAGGCCAGGGCCGGCGCCCTGGCCTCAGGCCAGGGGCCACGGCCGGCCCTGGCAGTGGCCAGGGCCAGGCCGAGGCCTGCCGGCCCTGGCCGAGGCCCGTGTCCGGCCACTACCGGTCCTGGCCTCGGCCAGTGCCGAGCCCCGGTTGACCCTGTATTTGGGGGGGCTTGCATGAAAGGACATGCATGGCCAGCCCATACGGGGCCGACGGCAGTTCTCTGCGGCAAATTCCCTTGCAGAAGGGGAGTGCATGGATCCATATGGGAGCCGGCGACGATGGCTTGCAGAAAAATCCCCAAAGGGGGATCCGGCCTTGGCACGGCTACGGCTCAATCCCAGCAATGGCCAGGGATTACCGTATATTTCACTAGTATCATAAGGGTACTAAGTTGAAATATCGCATTTGCTTTTGAAAAATACGTTTTCAAAAACGCTTTTCCGCTGCGAAGTACTATAAGAGTACTATCGTTTGATAAGTGAGGGGGAAATATTGAAGGTTGTTTTTTAGATGGTGATTGGAATCGTAGAGACCTTTCTGATTCTAGAGCAACATCTTCAATATTTTTTTCGAAAGTAACTTATCAAATATATTAATATCATTCCAAGTGGGATTTTTTTCCAAGTGGGAGTGATATTAAACTAGTCTGAATTTCATATTCGATTGATTCAGTATCTCAATGAATCATGATTCGATCAGTGGTCTTTTGGACTAGTTTGTGGGACACCTCAGCTCAGTCTGGGGATAGTGAACCATGGACTAGCCATTTCCCTGGTCGGTCCGCTGGCCGAGAATAATGAATCATGAAAATGTAACAATTTGATGACTATGTATAAGAATTTTATGCAATGTTTTTTGATCGAACCTTCTTTTCATGTCTTTTGCAGCATTTTAAAGCTAAAATGTCTTCTGCCGCTAAGAATATCGTTGCTGAGTTGAACAAAGGTGAAAAACTCAACGTCGATAATTACAAACTATGGTCCATCAAGATACAATACGTTCTAGAGGAGCAAGAAGTGCTCGAAACTCTAAAGAACGTAATGATTGAACCCGAGTTGGGCACTACGGCCCAACACAGACGAGACAAGGAAGCTTTTGATGCTTGGTCTCGGAAGAACAAGATAGCTCGCATTACGTTATTGTCCAGTATGGCCGATGACATAATGCGTATATTCCGAGAGCATGACCTAGCCATGGACATATGGTCCAAGCTTGAGGAGAAGTTTGGTGGCACATCGGTGTCCAAACTTCGTTCTTTAACTATAAGATTTGATTCATACAAGAAACGTCCAGATCATTCCATGGGGAAACATCTGCGACATATGGCGAATCTAATCTCAGAGTTAAAGGATGCAGGTCATGTGCTCACTGATGAGCAACAAATCCAAGCAGTCATACGTTCCCTACCAAATGGGTGGGACCAAATGAAGATGCATCTCACTCATAATGAGAGCATCAAGACCTTCAGCGATGTTTCTAAGCACATCGAGTTAGAGGAAGAGCGGCTTGCGGCTGCCAAGCCAAGTGCAGAAGTGCACATGATTGCTAGTTCCTCACATGGGGGAAAGAAACGGAAAAATCGTTCGAAGTTTACTAATGAACGTAATAAGCAACCTAAGTCTACCAAGAAACCCAAACACAAGGGTGGGAACAAGAAATGGCACAAGAAGAAAGACTTGAAGAGGATCAAGTGCTTCAAGTGCAACAAGTTAGGTCACTATGCCCGTTCTTGTACGGATGAAGGTGACAAGGTAACTTGTAATACTAGTTACATATGTGTTTCTAGTTCAATATTTCTAGTAGAATCTAATCCATTTTGGATAATTGATTCAGGTGCCACCGACCACATAGCAAGGGACAGATGGTCCTTCGTGGAGTATCACCGGATACCCCAAGGAACAAAGTGGATCTATGTAGGAAACAACACACGTGTTGAAGTGAAAGGCGTTGGGACTTGCAAGCTAGTCTTGGACAACGGCCGCACTATCTTACTACATGATGTCCTCTTCGCTCCAGATATTCGAAGGAATATTATATCTATGGTCGTGTTAATGGGTCTTGGTTATAGCTGGTTCTTTCAAAATTGTAAAGTGGACTTGTCTTGCAATAATACTCTTATTGGTTCTGGGTATGTTTTTAAAGGATTTATTGTATTAAATACAATGTATGACTCCTCATTTTGTAATGAAAATTTCCTTGTTGCAAATTCTTCGACTTATGAGTCAGACATAATTTGTTGGCACGCAAGGCTTGGTCACATTGGACCAACACGTATGGATAGACTTGCCAAACGTGGCCTCCTATCCAATGTTTCAAAGGTCGAAATGTCGACTTGCGAACATTGCCTTGTAGGGAAATCTTGTCGCAAGCCGTTTGGAACCGGTACAAGGGCCGAGGTTCCATTATAGCTCATCTATTCGGATATTTGTGGTCCGATGAATGTCAAGACAAGACGCGGGAAGTCCTATTTCATCACTTTTATTGATGACTTCACCCGATTCGGTCATATCTATTTGATACCCCACAAAAGTGAAGCATTAACCTGCTTTAAAAACTATATGAGTTTGGTGGAAAATCAATTAGATCGCAAGATTAAGGTCTTGCGAACCGATAGAGGCGGTGAATATCAATCGGCAAGTTTTAAGGAACTTTATGATGAAAAAGGCATAGTTCATCAGGTAACTATGCCTTATACTCCGTAACAAAATGGTGTTGCAGAAAGGAGAAATAGGACTTTAATGGAAATGGTCCGTTCAATGATGGCGCAAGCTAACTTGCCAATCACCTTTTGGGGTGATGCATTATTGACAATCGCTTTCATCTTAAACCGTGTACCCTCGAAATTAGTTAGCTCCACTCCTTATGAGTTGTGGAACCAAACGTCTACTGACTTAAACATTTTAAAACCTTGGGGATGTGCATCCTACGCACATATTTCCTCCCATAAGTATGGAAAACTTGGGCCACGGGGAATGAAATGTATCTTTATACGATACCCAGAAAACTCCAAAGGTTATGTTTTCATTGGTCAGGAAGACAATGGAGGTCTAATTGAATTTGAGTCGAGGGATGTCACTTTCTTGGAAAACGAGTTTCCAAGACAGGGCGAGATAAGTCAGGACTTATCTCTATTTGAGATTAATGATCAAGAAGGATTACCTCATTCGAGTGGGAGAATTCTTGGTGAAGACGAAAATACGTTTCAAACTTCACCAATGGATGATACGAATGACGCTAATCCTATTCCATACGGAAATAATGATCCAAGTGGGAGCATTTCTAACGACATTCCAAGTGGGAGTGATATTAGAATTGATCTAAATTCAAGTCAACAAGGACTTGAAGAATCTCAAATACGACGTAGTAGTCGTACAAGGTTGGCTCCTCTACGATTTGAGGATGAATTTCCGCAAACCTTTATGACTTTACTACAAGATGATGACGAGCCTGCTACTTTCAAACAGGCCGTATCATGCCCTGCGAAAGACAAATGGATGGAAGCGATGAAGGAGGAGTTGGAATCCATGAAAGTTAACCAAGTCTGGGACTTAGTTTACTTACCCAGAGGACGTAGAGCTCTTGGGAACAAATGGGTTCTCAAGATCAAGCATAAGGCTGATGGCTCTATAGACAAATATAAAGCTCGCCTTGTCGCGAAAGGTTTTACGCAACAGGAAGGGATAGACTACGAAGAGACCTTCTCACTTGTTGTTCGTTTTACCTCGATTCGCCTGATTCTGGCTATGGTAGCTTGCTTAGACCTCGAATTACATCAGATGGATGTAAAGACTGCCTTTCTCAATGGAGAATTGGACGAGGAGATCTATATGGAACAACCAACAGGGTTTGTAAAAGAAGGAAACGAACATAAGGTTTGTAAACTTCGTAAGTCCATATATGGTCTTAAACAATCCTCAAGACAATGGTATATACGATTTCAAGAAGTTGTCTTATCAAATGGTTTTTACCATGCTTGATGAAGATAACTGTGTACATATCAAGAGGATCAAAAGCAAGAATGTTATTATGTCTCTATATGTAGATGACATTTTAATAGCCGGAAATGACAAGGGCTTTGTGATGGATATCAAGGCTTGGCTTTCATCAGTATTTTGAGATGAAAGATATGGAAGAAGCCGCATATATCCTTGGAGTTAAGATTTCAAGGAATCGTTCGAAGAAACTTCTTTCTCTTTCACAAGAGACTTATATAAAGAAAGTTCTAGAACGTTTTAATATGCAGGACTGTAAGTCCATTGATATTCCAATAAAGCATATGCGATAATTTATGTCTGAAGATGTGTCCTAAGAACCAAAGGGAAAAGGAAATTATGGAAAAAGTTCCATATTCCAGTGTAGTTGGTAGTCTTATGTACGCTATGATGTGTACAAGACCGGACGTCTGTTTTGCCGTTGGAATGGTAAGTCGTTACCAATCCAATCCAGGGCAAACACACTGGAAAGCGGTTAAGAGGATAATTTTGCAAAAGACTATGATAAGACCAAGAAGGTAGACATAAGGTACATATCTACGCATGAGATGATAGCAGATCCGCTTACGATGGCGATCCCCAGAGATGTGTTTTACAAACACTTATCATCTCAAAGATTGCGTAAGAGCTGAGTTGTACCAATGTAAATTCCTATGTCTGTAAAAGATCAAATTTAATAAAAGAATAACTTCTTTTTCAAACATTGCATATGAGTTTCTAGAAAAATGTTTGTGTACATTTCAAAATCACAGCTATATTTTCTAGTATGTCGGACAGATTGAGGTTGGCTATCTCACATGAGCAACCGCCTTTATTATATCAGACGAATAAAATAAAGATGAGACTTGTTTTAAGTCAAAATCGTCAGACGGATGATTTAGAGTCATGACTTAAACAAAATGGTCGTATGAAAGATCTGCATCATATGGATGCTTACAAAAGATCTAAGAGGATTAATAAATCCTATCTGTCTTATGCGGGATGTGAGTCCAGAAGATTATTTGAGTAGTAAAAAGGGACTCAAAAATCAGACATTGTGGTGTCTGATCATCATCCTTACAACATCATTAAGACATACGCTCCCTGGGAAAGGAGTGATGTTGTAATACGTATTCATACTACGTATGCATTTGACCATTGGGTTAGAATAGTAATTGTGTTTACTATTATGTGAGACCCAAAGACCACATGGGTCTTAACTCGTTACCCTTATGGACTCTAATTGGTTCCTTTAGATTTGACTGGGTGATTGCTATCTTAACATGTTGCTTATGGACTATGGTCAATTCGGTCCGGCGGGGCATGTTAGAAAAGTACGTCAAGTCAAGATCGAAAGGATCGCAAGAAGAGGAAGATTAATTTCATATTCACATTTGGACTTTAAAGATTCAAAGCTGGCCAGCCAATTGTAATCCAGATGGGATTCAATTGTTGAATATAAAGTATAAGAAATGTGAAGAAATAATCTAGGGTAAAGCATGCGTTGATCTACTCAACTTTGCACCTCGAGGAGTGTTGTGTATCTCTAACAAGTGCACAACAGCGGACTCTATGCGCATGACGGTCACACGGCCTATTTCTCGGTATGATAAACAGAAGAGTTAAAGGAAAGATGTTTCATTACAATCCCCTCAAGTGTGAGTGGGAGATGTTGGATATGGACGACATAAATACACCCATGAGGGGATGTATGAGGGTATACGGACCTCAGATGTCGCGTGCACGAAAGCGTGCGTGAAGGGAACCTTTTCTCGTGTGAAAAAGACCACTCGATAAGTGGAAAAAGTCACTTTATAAGTGCATAAAGGCACTTGATAAGTGAATGAAGAAGAGGATAAGTAAATGTGCTAATATAGGCTAATAAGCTTATATTTAGTTATTTCCTACAATAACTACCCCTAAAGCCTATAAATAGGACCCAAGGGTAAGGCATTTACACTAATCTAACCATGCCATAAGTTTGCATAAGGCAACTTGTGTTCTTCTTCTCCCTTCCATTAAAATCCTATTCTAAATAGAGATTTAGGCGGTGAAACTCCGCTTCGATCCTCCGTGATGAAGTACTGACCGTTGTGGCGAATCCGAGGGCAAAGTTCAGAGATTACGGTGCCGCATACGCAAGCGTAAGTCTCTACTTTATTATTCGATCCTAACGTCGTTGTTTTGACAGAATCCTACAAGTTGCCATGACTCAAAGAAGGAGAGTTCATGTCCCAGACGCACGCGATCGATCTGGAGTAGATCCACAAGAGGTATGCAATCCCACCTTCGGTGGGTCTGAAGCTTCTTCACGAAATTAAGGGAAACCTTGACTGTCCTCCTTCGAATGCTATTGCATTGAGCATCACACACCGAGAGAAGGTAGTTTGCCTTCCATTCAATCATCTGGTGTGAATGTCTCTATACCTCTCGAATTTGACACTGTATCAGTTAGCACCAAATAGCTTCATGGTTTTGATTGATTCGGCCACAATGGTTTCCACCCATAAGAAAGGCTGGTTGTCTGTTGAGCTTGTGCATGGTGTGTTCGAGATAAAGAGAAGTTTGATCATCCAATACTACCTTAGCGGCCAAAACAGGATCCCAAGGATCTTCGAAGAGACACTTTCATCAAATAAGTACGAGAAGGAAAAGTGGTTCTTGGTCGTCGGGAGATGGGTGAGCTCTGGGTGGTGCCATACTACTGCCGACGAGTAGGTGCCATGCCGGTTCAGGTTGCCTTGCAAGTTGGAACTCAATTTCATCCAAGACAAGGGCATAAGGCATATAATGGAGTGGTGGTGATGGATGGCCACTCAACCTCCTTCCTTTAGATCATGCGACATGCTGTTAGCAGGGCATGTGATCGATGCACTGCGACTAATGCCTACTGAAAAATGACAAGGAGCTCAGCGAGAATCCTCTTGCCACTGGTGAGTGACAGCTCAAAGGCTAGTGATTTGAACTTCTCACCCGGTTGTTGACCTCTTTCTATTTTCTTTTTTGCAGGACAGGAGGTTCTGGTCAAAATCTTGCCCAAAGGGAGAGACGAAAGGTTTAGGCCATCGGTCCTGTGGGAGAGAGGAAGAAGACGTAGGTTGCTATCCTTTCCAGGGTGAAGTCATCCGTCACTGGGCTTCCCTGGTTGGGGAAACAGAATGGACCTCGAAACCCTAAGCTACGGGCACTTTGCCATCGAAGTTGTGGTTGTTATCCTCGGGGAGCATATCCTTAGGCTAGCTCTGGAAGCTTAGAGCAGGGTCACAGAGAATCTCATACTGAACATCGTCGAGATGGAGGGCAAGGATGATGATGACAACGTCCCATTTAATAAGAAGAGACGAAGTGAGAGGGAACTGGCGATCCCCCAGCTATCATACAAGGGGTATGTGATGTGTCCATATTTTACATGTTTTACCGCATCATTTCATGTCATATTCGCCTCCAAAATCAATATTTTCATATATTATCGCGCTTCTAACGCCATATTCGAGTTTTGTATAGCTTTTTGATTTTCAAGAGTTTTGGAGCGAATTGGAGCTATTCTAGGACATGGACACATCTGGCACGCCCGAGACGTCAATGGCAAGGATCCATGGGAGTTCTTCAAGGAATGGAAGAAGATTGGAGGAGAGGAGGAGAAGATAACGAGAGATGGTCGACCGAGTAGCATCAGCTACTCGGCCGAGCTGACACGCTGAAATCGCACAGGAAACGGCTCAGACCTACTCGACCGAGCAGACATCCGACTCGACCTGAGTCGCACCAAACAAATGAAGATTGAGCTTCTCTCCAATGCATCCCATCTCGACCTATAGCAACGCAACTCGACCTAGCAGCTCACCTACTCGACCCGAGTCGTAAAGAAACAGAGCGATGTTTTGGAGGATGGTCGGATCTACTGTAGCTCGATCGAGTAGGGGGGCTACTCGACCGAGTAGCCCGTATCAGCCAGACAAAGAAGAAGCAGCAAGGGGAACCTGTAGCTGACTCGACCGAACAGGCTCCTCTACTTGGTCGAGTCACGCGACGCAACCAGCCTAGTTTGTGGGCCCAAGTGTCCAGATTTTCTGAGATTTTTTGGGATCTTCCCCTTATGTATTTAAGCATGTTTTTAGCTTTATTTTCAGAGAGGAACTTTAAACAAACTCTTAATTTAGTTTTAATTTGGTTTTAAAGAATTTTTGCCGTCGCTATTCTGTATGAAGCAAAGCTTGGATTTTTATTGCTATTTCGCGCAAGGAATCATGTCTTCTTAATTCTCTTTGGATTGCTATTGATATATGATGCGTTGGTAACACTTTTGTACACTTTTTATTGATTTTGATGTTTTCCATTACCATGATGAATTCCATTGCATCTATTGAATCTGTTGTTGTTATTTCTATGATGTGTGAGTAGGTTTATCTAGGGCTAATGGATTAGCCCATGGATTTTAGGATTTAGATGCAAAGTTAGAATTTTTAGGTTGCGTTGATATAAAAGGGAAGTATTTTGGTTGATCTTGCCAAGTTTCTAGGAGAACTCGTACTAAGATCATGCACATGGTCGGTGGAATCGATTGGCTTAAGGAGTATCCTATAGGCTTAATTAGGAAGTTAGTGGATTCAATTGGGACTCGTGACCATGCTCGGCTCGTGCCTTAATGGGATACACCGATGAACTATATTACTAATTGACGGCTACCGCCATTGCGTCAATAAGAGCCACCAAAATTTGTCGAAGCTTTAACCCACGAGAGTAGCGTAAGCTGAGATCATTCCGTCCACGAGAGTGGCGTGAATATTGTCGATTCTTAATGCACGTGTCGTGTGCACCTATGGGTTAATACGATACGTTAGATTCATGGTGCCTAGAACAAAGAATTCCACTTCTTGGATGCGACTATCCCTATAAAACCAATGCAACGTAATATTCTTAACCAAGCATCGATGTCCAACGATCCTAGTGGTAAGTCCTAAAGCCCTAGTCTTTATTAATTGTTCACAATCCTAACCAAACAATCTTTCGAAACTGACTGCTACCTACATTCTGAGATTTAAAAATAACCCAAGACAATAACATCTCTACCTTTCATGTGGGATCGATATCTTTTATACTATTACTTGACACCATACGCTTGCGTAAAGTACAGGGGATTCACATTTGGGATACATTTAGGACTTGGTGTTCATGCCATTGCTAGGTGAGTTCTAGGTGTTAGTTCACGGGCAATCAGTATGTGCCCTCAGAAACCCCGGAGCCCTTTGAGTGCAGGGGGTCTGTCCCTCCTAAGGTCACTGAGCTTTCGAAGTAGAAGAAGGCCAAGGATTTGGCCGCCAAGCAGGGGGGCGACCATACATCAAGCTTGGCTTAATTTAAGGTAGAGCCGATGGCTGGTCTTGAGAGTGGAAAAGACTCTAGGGAGGATATGCCTCCCATCTGGAAAAGAATACTTAATCGTTCTATCAAAGAGACTAGAACCGATTACAGTATCAAGTAACTTAAGGTGTCATTTATATAAGCTGCATAGACCCATGGTTTCAAGTAACTTAAGGTTAGACTTCTACCAATCCAAAGTTCATATGGGGTTTTATGAATCGATTTGGCGGGAAATAGGTTTAAAATAAGTGCTGCTGTCAATAATGCATCTTCTAGATACTTAATTGGTAAATTTGCTTCTGACATCATGCATCTTACCATCCCTAAGAGGGCTCTATTTCTTCTCTCAGCCATACAAATTTACTGAGTATAAGGAATAGTTAGTTATATTAGAATTCCTTTTTCATTACATAGACCCTTAAATTGATCTGATAGATATTCTCTCCCTTTGTTTGTCCTAAAGTTTTAATCTTTCTATCCAATTGATTCTCAACTTCGTTAAGAAATAATTTGAAGCAATCTAGTGCATCAGAATTATGGGATATATGGTATACCTTTCCAAATCGAGAGTAGTCATTTATGAATATAATGTAATGTGAGACATTGTGCCTTGCCCTCACACTCATGGGTCCACATATATCAGAGTGAATAAGTTGTAATGGAGTGTCAGCTCGTTTTGTCTTTCAAAATGGTTTCCTAGTTTCTTTACCTGCTAGACATGGTTCACATATTATAATATATATATATTGGTAAGAGAACCCCAAAAAGTCCTTTAGCCAACCAGTCCATCCTAGCTTTTCATATGTGACACTAGTCTAGCACGCAATAATAATGCATCATTATCATGTGTATTAGACGAAGATGAGGTTAACATATATCCCAAAGAACTATTTTCAGTATTAAGAAGTGCCAATCCATTAAAATAAGTATCAGATCCTTAAAATTCATTACACAGACTTATTTTCAAACCATGATGTCCAAACAATAAATCAAATCCAAACTTAGCTAATGATACAATAGAGACTAAGTTCTGCCTTATTTCATGAGTGTGCACCACATCGTGCAATAATAAGGTCTGTACTTTGCGTAATTCCACTTTGCATGTATCGGCTCCCTTTACTTTTAATTTGCTTTTGTTGCCCACCTATACTCATTAGGTTCCACTAGGAACATAGTGGTACTCCACATAGTAGTCTTTGTTTCTGGCTATGTGGTCTATCGCTCCTGAATTAACAATCCACCAACGATCAGGTTCTATGAGCATAACAGAAGTAGTCGCATATACACTATGACAAGGAATAAAAGAAGAATCAGAATTTACCTTCTTCGGCTCAGGACAATCCTGAGTTAAATATCCCTTCTGATGACAGTTGAAGCACCTTAGCTTATAAACATTCATCAACTTCTTCTTCTTCTCATCAGCTTGCCTTAGCTTCTTGAATTTCAAAGCGACACCTTTGTCTATGTTTTTCTTCCAGAACCTCTTGTTCTTGAAGTTCCTCTCCTGGAACTTGACTCAGTCACGTAGGAATGATATTATAGTTTCATGAAAGATAATATTTCATCTTCCATTTTCCCATGACGTGCCACATTATCAAAAGTCTTAACACTTTCATTATGAGTCAAGTTAACTTTCATATGTTCCAGAAGCCAGGAAAAGAACTGATTATATCTTAAACTTGTTGTCCATCGGTGAGATTGCACCCAGCAGCAGCAAGCTTCTTAATCATTCTGGACATCTCTCGGAGATATTGCGTGATAGTTTGATAGAAGCTCATCTTATAAGTATCAAACTTAATAGTCAGCTGTCTCAACTTTGACACAGAAGTTCTTTTCAACTTATCATTCAAGACCTTCCATAGGTCACTAGTAGTAGGATAGTCCTTGTACTCACAAGCCAAGTCATCCTTCATAGAGCTTACAATAATACCACTCACAGTGGCACCCTTTTTCTTCCATTCATTGTAAGTCTCAACTGTACATCTATGATAGGCAGTGTTTCCCTCACCAGGATCTTCCATCTTTTGGTTAATGGTTTCAATGACCTCTTGTTTCTCCAAGACATACTTGATTCGGAAACTCAAACATTGAAGTTATCTCCATTGAGACGATATCCTTTGTTGGTGTCAGCAATTATGTTTTTGGTAATATCCATTATGTAGGTTGGTTTTGTTCTAATTGAAAAATAAAGGCATTTATAATATTAGTTATTTTTGCCCAAAACATATATTTTTGCAATTTGTTTAGTCTTTAAATATAATGATTTTAGTTAATTGCATATAGTCGAAAGTTCATTAAATTTTCAATCATCCTACATGACTACAAACTTCATCATTATTTTAACGACACTAGCAAAAATATATCCATACTTAAATCTTGTTCACTTTGAACAAATATAAGTCCCCACATTTTTATCAGAATACCTTATGGCTTCCACTAAAATTATGTATTCACTTAGAACACATTCCAAAACATATTATTTTAACAAGCCATTAATGTTTACATAAAATATTATTATGATTTTATTTACACAAAATAGACTAGTGGGACGGTCCTATAATTGATTGTTAGCAAACTAAATTACTAAATTAAATTATTAATGTTAACATATAACATTAAGTGTCCATTAGAAATTTAAACATATAACTCATGCAAAATTGTATCGTATATGCATGCATGAGAATTAATAAGCAACACATGCATAAAAATTTTACGGACATATAAATGACATGCATTAATCATAGGTTCCATTAAGAATTATCTTGAGCAACTATGCTTTTCATGCTCTTCATATGCATAACAATTTCTTCCATAATTATCTTAAGGAAACACCCCCCCCCCCAAGTACATATATAAAAAATCATGGTCATGCTACATGTATAAAGGTTCTACAAATGCATGGTACTGTAGTAATCAAATCAACAAGATTAGTTAATCTTATGAGCATAACACGTCATAATCAAATTAAACAATTCCTAATTTAATTAATTACAAAACCTAATCAAATTGGTTCATTTAAAACAATTACGAAAATACCATTTGAGTAATTCCATTTCCATCTCAAGAAATCAAATAAATTTGATCATAAATCTCAAATAATTTATCATATGCTTTATGTAACCATGCAATAGTAAGACCCAAAAAATTATGATACCAAATGACTACTAAAAAATGCAGGCCCAAGTGACAAATAGTCCAGGACCAAATGGGAAAAATATTGTAGGCCCAATCAAATTAATATGGTAATATTTGCAATGGCTATTTACGGCCCAATTAACACAAAGGCCTAGCATAGCCTAATCATTGCAAAGATTCAAGCCCATGAACAAAAAATATGCAATGATTTGAGTCCTGGTAGCCACATGCCAAGGCTCATGGTGGCGGGTGGCGGCATCCCATGCTTACCGAAAGACCAGCGACTGAACACCTTGTGGTGAACCCACACATGGGGGCCGTCGATGAACCCAGACAGGGAGGGGGTTGGTACTTCAGCGACCCACACAAGGAGGGGTTTGACACTTGGTCGAACCCACACTTGCCGATAAAGCCCTACGGTTCATCGAATATATAGGCAAAGCCCCTGCGTCGGAGCAGGGGTGTTGTTTCCTATTGTCGATGAACGATAGGGGTTGGATTTCCCCAACTGAGCCCCAGGAGAACGGGGTTGGTCTCCCTATTGTAGCCACATGACAGATCATTAGACAGGGGCGACCCCCATGCCCACCGTACATGAGATGGGTGAAGCTTGATCGTTGGGTGATGTCGAATGGCAATGACGAATAACAATAGGGCACAACGATGATCGTAACAGAGTTGAAGTTGTTGGGGAGGTGCGGACTCAAAAGCCATCTGAGCCTAGCCTCACGCATCTCTGCCTCGTCCATTGCCATATCTGCGATGAAGTCATCTATCTCTATGGATAACCATGCGAGCTCAGACTTCATGAACGAACCAAATGACACTGTGCCAGTGTCCAATGAGCCCTCTATTGATCCATGAACATCCATATCATCATCCCACAGGTCTACAAGCAACTCATGCTTGCTATGGACATCATCTAAGAGAAACATGTGTTTTCCCCGCTGCTATATAGACTGACCCCAGCTAGGTCATATCGATACGCCGTCTGTATCCACTTTATTTGCTGATGCATATCATCAAGACTCACCATCCACCAAATCAGTGCCATAACTGACTGTACCGATGACGTAAGACACGAATGCGTGCACATCTGTACCAAACTATCCACCGCACCAACATCCAGCCTCCGGAGATCGTCCTCACCTTCCATGCACTGTGATGAACTCACCGAAGGGGAGAGATGAGTGCACACTGAAGGAGCTCCACTCGACTCTACCTCCTCTCTATATCGAGCAAGAACACACTCGATACGTGGCCTCCTGACTCGCAGCTTCATGTCCCTAGTGGCAACTCTACGTGGGACCACCATCGCAGTCTCCATACTGTCATATTTGTCTTCACGAATCACTACGCTGTCAGATTCCATGCTCATCTACATCTCCACCGGTCTGGTCTTCGAAATATCAAAAGATGCGCCTGATAAATCTCCCCTAGCCAAACAAGAATCATATCGCATGTGCCCACACTGTGAAGATTGCTCTACCATGCACATTGAATGCTCTACCCTGATGTTAAGCTCCTCAGAAGACCTCTCTACCCTGAAGCAGAAGCTGCATAACTCAATACGCTGGTCCTCCTTAAAAGCAGCCAACTCATACGTGCTGGAAACGTGAGAGACCTATGTCTCCTTACCCATTGCAACCGCTGGCATCGATATGGAATCCGACTAACCTACTCCTCTGTAGATCGATGGCTCTACCTCGAAGCTAAAGCTGCACACGTCAGCATGATGGGTCTCCTCAAGAGCACCCTCAATGTGCACGCTGGAACTGTGAGAGACCTCTGTATCCTTACACACTACAACTGACTGCATCAATACGACGACCAACTGTAATGCCTCCTCGTAGACCGATGTCCTCTACACCTCCAACTGAACTGAACCTAGAGCTACATCGTGAGATGCTGGATGATCACTGACACTGACCACATTGGACGAACATTGCACCATGTCTGTCTACACACGTGTCTGATCAACTGTCCGAGTCTGAATCTGCACCACCTTATCATTCTATGGACCGAGCTATCCACTATTCTCTGCACATAGTTATGAGTCTGCTTTGCCCTAAGCACTGCAGACTCGTCAACCAAGACATGTCGTCTAATAATCACCTCGCAAGTACTAAGACACCATAACATATACCCTCTCTCACCTCTAACAGCGTACCCAAGTAGGACACTATCATGTGCATATTGTCATACCTCGACATCGTCCCCCTCGGGCCGCATGGGACATGCAAATGTACACAAGTGTGAGAAGTCAATGACTCTGCCCGTCTATAACTCCTCGAAAATAGAACTATCTGTGGCTAATGACGATGTTTGGTTGATGAAGTATGCTACAATAGCAAGGGTCTCTGCCCATAATTTCCTAGCAAGGTCGGATGGTCTCAGTAGCCCCTGTGTGTTTTCAACCAACATACTGATCATACTATCTGCTACACCACCGTGAGGTTCTCCATCAGGAATGGTGTATCGGCATGCGATCTTCTCTGACTTGCAAACATCTCGTATCTATACGTCGTTGGTACAGATCTCTCCTACGGGTCTACCCATCCACCTCTCGACTATGCTCCTCCATAGCAGCACCTTCTCATGGATCTCCTACCGAGATCCCATGAGAGTAATCATGACTCCCCTCAAGAAGTCATCTATGAAGGCCATGAAGTACCTCGCGCCTTCCAGGGAAGGAACTGGACAGTGACCCCATACGCCGATGTAGATGCACTTATGGAGCTCCATGCTGTGTCTAACAGCTGTCTCAAACTGCACTTACCTCAGCTTCTCCGCACTACAATCACTACAAGACTCAAGCCTACTCACCTCCAAACACACTCCTCCTCTAAAGGATATCAAGGCTCTGCTCATCAGCATGCACCAATCTGAGATGCCACAGTCTCGCTGGATCTCCACTCTCAGACTCATGTAATCTACTAGTCTCGCCAACTACTGTATGCACATCGAGCGCATATAAGTTTCCATGCTTCTTCCCCCTCATGACAACCTGGCATCCTCGAGAAATATGCAGTCGATCCTCCTCGATCACTGCCATGTAGCCCATCCCAGTCAAAGCTTTTATCAATATCAGGCCACTGCAAAGATTAGGAACATGTCTGATGCCATCAAACACATGGAGGATGCCATCGTGCATCCTTACTCTGACCGTTCCACTCCCAACCTGCTCGTACTCCACACCATTCTCCACGAGAATCTACTCTCCAATGCTTGGAATGTATGAGTCGAATGCACTCCAATCCGGAGTCATATGGAATGGACACACCGAATCCAATAGCCACGAACATTGCGCTTCTCCCACGGAGTATATGCCGCAAACACCGAATAATCATCCTCGTCAGAAAACATCACGTTTTGTGCTCCAAAATGAGTCAAACTCTGAGCAACCTCTTCCACAACGCCAATCCACGTCCTCGCTTTCAACCTCGGGCAATCCCTCTTCCAATGCCATCTTTGTTTACATAGGCATTATTTGTTGTCATCACGGTCCCTTGACTTGGACCGCCGCTGCCGCTGCTGATTCCGACTCTTGGAACGGATCGTCTTAGATCTTGGAGTGGGATCGCCCTCTTGGCAACCCCAAATGACATTGGATACATCAAAACTATCGGTGTAACTTAACACCAAACTTTAGAGATCCTCCGTATGTAATGCGAACTTCACCTCATCCAATGTGAGTGAGCCTCGGCCATTTAACATCAAGCCTACAAACTTGGAATACACTGGAGCAAGAGAACAAAATAGTGCCATGGCATGTTGCGCGTCTTCTATTACACTCCCCAATTCCTGTTGGTCCATTACTATACGGTCCATCTCGCCAACATGGTTCCACAATGAGGTACCCCTTTTCATCCTGTGAGTATAGAAGCATTGCCACAATTACAGCCTTCGTCCAATGGATGTCTTGGTCGAGTACCGAGCTTTAAGCATCCTCCCTAGATCGCTCACGACCTCCACATTGGCAAATTACCGAAGGATCTCATCATCCAAGGGTTGATCTCACAGATGGCTTTAAGCTTCATCCTTCGCTTATCATACACCATTGCCTTACATGGCATGCCGTATCACATACGACAACATAAACTCCCGGGTGCTTCAACTAAGCTACCATCTTTTGTTGTCGCGGACCATAGTTGTCCCGGCCATTAAGCCTTTCTACTTCGTATGAACACATGGCCGTCTCCACACATAAGCAAGATGCCATCACGACACTACACTTCTTCACAAACCAGAAGCTCTGATACCACTTGTTGGATCCCTGCGCACCTCCTCAACACCACAGGCTAGGTACACATTGTCACACAAAATAGTCCCAAGCTCGAATTCCACCGAGGCGTTACCTAGGCATAAAACCAAACAGCTCACATGCACAAGAGAGAGTTGTCACCAACAACCAACACTCTCAACGATCTTACAACAGAAATATGCAGGCACACAAAAAAATCATATGAAAGTAAGATTAACACAAAAGAGACAAAGATTTACACTGGTTCGGTTGCGAACAATCTACATCCAGCATTCAATGCATCTGGTTCTACTAATGATCAAGCAAGGCATACACCAACCCCCTTCTTCTTCTTCTTCTTCAACCACGATGAGAGAATAGCTCCAAGCGATAAGACTTAATCCTAGATCTCTCACCAAGCTCACACACTCTCAACCAAGTGGGAATCCTTGATAACAAATCCCCTACAACATGTAGAGCTCCTTTAAGGGACCAATCACACACCAATGGGGATCACTCCTTGGTAATAGAGTTCACAAAAGCTAGGACACTTCCCAAGGGACTCTAGATCTCAATCAAGGAAGAAGACATGAAGACACTCACCATGAATCTCACACAAGAAGAAGCTCTCTTTGTTCTCCAATAACCTAGCTTTATTCTCCCTCCAAAACTCAGATCCAAGGCCACACTTCTCTCACTAAAAATTGCAGTCTGCAGCACTCCCTTTTCAGCCTTCTGTTTTTTTGGCTCTGGAAAAAACTGTGGGCATTTGCTTCTCACTGTTGGTTGCAAAGTGTAGGAAGATTGTATGCCATCAATTGGCCTTCAAGAGCCAACAACTAAAACTAGTGATCGGGCCCCATGAGAACTATTCATATGGGGATTTTGCAGCATAAATTAACAGAAGCTCCACGGGTTGAACGACAGAGGGCGAAACCTCATTACCGGCGAACCCCCATCGCCAAGCGACGGGGTATGGTGAAAACCTAGACCCGCGCAACTCCAAGCGAAGCGCAAGCAATCGGTGGGCCAAGAGACCAAGGCTGATCATGAATGGGGATCTCCATCACCGCTTGTCGGAGGGGCGAAGCTCCACCGCTAAACGTGCAATCGCCAGGCGGCGAAACCTGATGGCCGTCAAGCGGTTGCGATCCCAATGGCCGACGAGCCCCTCAAACCGAATCGTACATCATCCGAAAAGAAAAAATAAGATTAATAAGCAATAATTCCCCCATGAAGACTGTGATACAAATGTTGAATTTCAAGGAGAAGATCAACACACACCACCTTCTTCGCAGCAAAATGGGATCGAGAGGAGGAATAACATGCTTTGGATATCACAAGCAGACATCAACCTTCATTTCACCACCAAGATTACCTTCGCGTCTTTCTTATTCAGACAACAGTAAATGCCACCAACAACAATTGAGGCAAGCCCGGTACTAGCTTTTCAACAGTAAATGGATCCAACATTCAAAGGCACAATGATAGCAATAAAATTCCGGGGCCGTATCACAAAGAATCGAGCCAAGGAGACGTCGACACAAACCCAAGGTTGGACCACCGCAAAAAAAACACAGGGAGGTGGATTGTGAAGCTAAAGAGGGCCACACGTCAATGCCTTTCGGTTGCTTGCTTGGGATCCAAAACCTTGAGTTAACAGTAGACTTTGACAAAAGAAAGAGAATCCACACCAATAGTGCTTGTGCTTGTGCCCTTCCCTTTGGAAGGTGAGGAAAGTTTTCTTTGGTGTTTTGTTTCTGTGTGTGTGTGGGTGTGTGGGTGGGTGGATGGATGGGTGGTGGTACCCTAATGGACAAGGATAGAATGGACGTGACCTTGGCCCTTTGAGTTGGCTTCACACTCACGTATTATGAGCTTCGTGGCCAGTTCTAGGCAACACATCTCCGCTTTCAATGAACTTCTATACAGGGGTGATAAAAAGTGTGACAAAATGAAGTGTGATAAAAAGTGTGATAAAAAGATAAGAAGTGTAATAAAATGAAGATGCCTTCGACATTGGTGACGGATTTGTGCTAGACCCGAAGGTTCCATTGATTTCTGAAGAAAGTTATGTCAAGAATGTTACGGCAAGTTTGGCTCATGTAAGGTGAGTTTTTTAGAATCTTTGATGAGATGAGATGAATTTTTTTGTTGAGAAGAAAGGATTTTGTTATTTTGTTTGAAAATCGGGTTAGAAAGTTGATTTTGAGGAGCAAAAAAATTGCGTGGCTATAACATTTCTTGTTTGAATAGTTGAAAGAAGTTGGTTATAAAACAGAAAGGCGAAGAAAATGAGACTGGTTTTTTACTGAATGGACTAGAAGAAAAGGAAATTAAATAAACCCCTTTTTTGTTTTGTTGCAACGCCTGCTCCAAACGGATATTCCTCACCCACAATCCCCAAAACCCCTGTGCATTGTGGACCACACCACAATTTCTATTCCTTGAAATTCGTGAATAACCAAACTCACCATATTTTGGCCCGTTTGGACATTTGCTAGCTAAATAAAGAGTAATTAAAATGTTAATATTGTTGATTACATCATTTCATGGTTAGCAAATTTTCTGATGGTTATTTTCGCCCGGGGTTAAAAAAATCCTTGTTGCGCCACTGCTTCTATTCTTGTTTAGACCTAACCGAAACGGGAGTTGCGTTGTGCACCCACCGTTTTACTCACGCACACATAACACTTATTTACAAGTTTTCCATTCAATTACATTATGCGCACATACCACTTATTCCTCTTTTACCCCCGTTTGCCCACTCCCCCTGGCCGACGACGAGGACCCCGACAACGATTTACTTGGGTTTGGAATGGACAGTAGAAAAGAGGGAGAGGTTGGCTGGGGAGGTCGGAAGAAGGGGTGGCGGGGGGGTCGGAGGAGGGGAATGGGGGCCGGGGAGATAGGAGGATGACGACACCGTTCGCCCTTCAAGGGAACGATGGAGAGGGGGATGGGGAGGTCGGCGGAGTGGGCGGGAGAATAGGAATAGTGGGGCTGGGGAGGTCGGAGGAGGGTGTGGCATCGCCGCCCATCGCCGTTTGGCCGTTTTACTCACCGCGCACGCCCAGTGGCATTTTCGGAAATTTGGCCTTGAGAGTGCATGGTGAGTAATTTCAGTGGCAAACTTGTAAATAAGTGGTATGTGCGTGGGAGTAATGGCAAATTTGTAAATAAGTGGTATGTGCGCATAGTAAAACGGTGGGTGCGCAAAGCAATTCGCTAACCGAAATGGTAAAGAGTTGGTGTTGGACGTCTTTTAAGGGGTTGTTTCTTTGCGAAACTTTGGTTTGGGATTTACTGTTGTAAATAGTAAATCTTGGTTGGAATCTTGGGGAGAGAAAAGATGAGTTTTGTGTTTCTTTTGTTGGAAAATGGGTTGGAAAGTGGGATTGGGATTTGTTTGTGGGTCCCACACTAAAGTAGTGTGTTTCTTTTGGTTAAAGTGTGATTGGGATTGTTGGATGAGGAAAGTTGGATGTGAGAGAAAAATTATTAAACTAAAATATTTAAATATAAAGCTTAAATAAAAAAACACAACTAAGCATTCAAAAATGTGTGAATAGCATAAAAGTTTGATTGCGCGTTAAAAAAAAAATTTCGTCCACCTGCTGCAATTGGCCAGTGCAAAGAGAGAGAGAAACGCGGGCCCCACAAGGAGGAATCACGGGCTGTAATCCCCGGGTTTTTCGGGGATTTTGCATTTGAGATTGTGTCTGCCACATCAGCAAAATGGAGGCAAAATCCTAGACTAAAATTTTCAGCCGAAAGAAACAGAACACTGGAAAGTGAACCTAGATTCTTATGAATACTGCCTAAATAGTGGATGAATAGTGTCATTTGAGCACTTTCTCAGCCCAAAGTCACCCAAAGAAACATGCCCTAAATGAACATCTTGTTACACACGTAATCTTTGAAAAACGGGCAGAAAAGCCCATGTTTAGAAACAAATATTTTCTGTTGAGAATTATTTGAAGTAACGTTTCCCCCTCACATTACATAGTGGAATGTGAGACATGATCAGTTCACTATCTTATAAATGTGACTTCTTTATCCAAATCAAAAGACGTAGTTACTAAAAAAAAGGATTCTTCCTCATTTAAAACAATATTTCCAAAATTATTCCACGTACATTTTTCCTATCGATCAAGAGAGTACGGATTGTAAAGGCATATTTGATACATGTAAACAACAATTCCATTACTGGAACATTGTATGTCGAAGATCAGTGATACGACCCACCAACGCATGGCATAACTGGCGTGGGGTTGCGCTAGCTTCCAGGATGTCTTGAGTTCGAGTCCCCTCTGGATGTAGATGTGTTAAAAATTGGTGAGAGGTTTGGATGCCCTTCGCGGGCCCTACCCGGCTCGAGCCGGATTAATCGGCGCCCAATGTGGTGTCCGAAAACCGGTGGTTAAAAAAAAGATCAGTGATACTAGCATGAGTGGGATGGTTTTAAAGCGCATGGTAGAAAATTCTTGACTCTTATTTATTTTTATTTTTATTTTTTTATTCTTTCCTGGAGCCCTTATCATTATCCATTTAAAGCTAAAATATAATTGAAACTAAAAACACTTGGAGTTAACAGAAATCCTCAAATCTCTCAAATCTTTACGAAAACAACAAATAAAACCCATGAACCAAAAGATCAGCAAAAGTATCATTAGATCTAACCATCAAACTGTTGGAATTGGTATGCCTGTGAATGGATTAAATTAACCCGAGGGGCTAAATTGAAATAATTAAACGATTGAGGGGTGGAAATATAATTTTTGTAACAGTTGTGGTCAAATTATAATTATGAGAAGTTGAGGTGCCAAAATACGTTTTGAGATGAAAACTACATACGTGTTAAAAGGCAATAGAACTCAAGAGAGAGAGACAAGCTTTCTTAGGAAAAGAGTGAGTAACCATGGCAATAGGCCATGGTTCTCTATATATTAAACTAGAGACGGGAGATGAAGGGCCTCAAGGAGACCAAGGGTCCCCATTACCCATAGTAATGGGGACCAATGAGTGGGTAATGAAGGAGGGGAGGCCAAAGGCCTCCCTCATTCATAACACTCCCCCTTACCCATTCATCACTTTGGTCTCTGCATCTGAGGCAAAGAGGGGTGGATACTTCTGGATCCAGAGTAAGTGTGTTTGCCTCGTTAAAACCTTAGCTGTGGAAAACCCAGTGGGAAAAACCCAACAGCTTAAGGGAAAAGAGTGCAACCCACGGGCTACTCCCCCTGATCCGTACAAGCTTCAGGCTTGCAGGTCTTTCAATTGTCGCATACCAATGTTCTTTACAAGCTTTACAAAAATACATTTGGGCAAAGACTTAGTAAAAAGATCAGCTAAGTTGTTGCAGGACTGTATCTGCTGAACTTCGATCTGCTTGTCCTCCTTTAGCTCATGTGTCCAGAAAAACTTGGGAGATATGTGCTTCGTCATGTCGCCCTTGATGTAGCCTTTTTGAAGTTGAGCAATGCATGCAGCGTTATCTTCAAACAGGACGGTATGCTCCAAATCATCGGTCTTCAGGCCAGTAGATTGAAGAATGTGTTGGACGACGGATCGTAGCCAATAGCACTCTCTGCTTGCTTCATGGATCGCAATGAGCTCCGAATGGTTGGATGATGTAGCTGTTGTGGTTTGCTTTACCGATCTCCAGGAGATAGCAGTACCTCCGTATGTAAAAACAAAACCTGTTTGGGATTTTGCCGTGTGCGGATCTGAGAGATAACCTGCATCAGCATAACCAAATAATTTGGGGGAGGCACCTCTCTGGTAGTAAAGTCCAAGATCAATGGAACCCTGGAGGTATCGCAGAAGATGTTTTACTCCATTCCAGTGGCGCTTTGTGGGCGCTGCACTGTGTCTGGCTAGAAGATTAACTGTAAACGCTATATCGGGACGCGTACAGTTAGCCAGATATAGAAGTGCTCCAATGGCACTGAGGTAGGGTACTTCAGGACCCAGTACCTCCTCCCCCTCTTCCAGTGGCCGGAAGAGGTCCTTATGTACATCTAGTGATCTTACGACCATAGGAGTACCTAAAGGATGACATTTATCCATATGAAACTTGTGTAGAAGTTTCTTTGTATAATTAGATTGGTGTAATAGGATTCCACCTCTTAGGTGTTCTATCTGTAAGCCAAGACAATACTTTGTTTTGGCTAGGTCTTTCATTTCAAAAGTATGTTTAAGGCTTTCAGATATCTCTTTGATCTCTGCAGGAGATCCTATGAGATTTAAGTCATCTACATATACAGCTATGATGACGAATCCTGTTCCCGTTCTTTTGATAAAGATGCACGGGCAGACTTCGTTATTCGTGAATCCTTGCTGTGCAAGGAAATCACTAAGTCTGTTATACCACATCTTTCCCGATTGTTTTAGACCATATAATGATCTATGTAGCCTTACAAAGAATACGTCCCGAGGTATCTCTTTCATCTCTGGGGGTAGATTAAACCCATCAGGAAGTCTCATGTAGATATTTTTATCTATATCGCCATATAGATATGCAGTCACAACGTCCATGAGCTGCATTTCTAGGCTTTCCAGAGAAGTTAGGCTTATTAAAAATCGGAATGTGATCGAATCCATGACCGGAGAATACGTATCTTCGTAATCAATCCCCGGTCTTTGGGAAAATCCCTGGGCTACAAGGCGTGCCTTATAGCGAACGATCACATTATTTTCATCTCTTTTTCTTATGAAAACCCACTTATATCCCACAGGCTTTACACCTACTGGTGTTTGGACTACTGGTCCAAAGACTTTGCGTTTCAAGAGTGAGTCCAGCTCTACTCTTATTGCCTCGTCCCACTTTGGCCAATCATCTCGGCGTTTACATTCCGCCAGAGATCGTGGTTCGACGTCATCGTCATATTCAGTGACGTGAACGGCAATATCGAACGCAAAATCGTCGACGACGACTATGCTATTTCTGTCCAGTACTTCTCCAGTACGTACAAAATTTAATGATGTTTCTCCTATTGTTTCCTCTGCTGGGGAAATCAGGAGAGGAGAAGTAGCTGGTCTGAGCTCAGCATCATGTGGGGGGATAATCTTAGTATCTCCAGGAGTCTTCCTCTTTCGAGGAACTTTATCTTTTGAACCTGTTGGGCGTCCTCTTTTCATTTGAGGTACAGCCAATTCTGCTGCCGGTGGATTGCATCCATCTATGGGGATGTCAATCCTAGCTGGCGTATTGGCAGCAGGGACGTGTGATCGGACAATCTTCTGGTTGTCCGTGAATTTATCCGGCAAAAGATGTACTGTATTCTGGATGTGAAGGATCTTCAGGATCTCATCTTCAAACAGATTAGTACGCGGATCATATAGGGACAAAGACTTCTGGTCCCAACTAATGGTCTCAGAAGCTTCTGGCTTCTTAGACTGTGTGCCCAGTTTAGGAAAAAATTTCTCATTAAATTCACAGTCAGCAAAACGTGCCTTGAATGCGTCACCCGTCAGGGGTTCAAGGTATCTTATAATAGAGGGCGAATCAAACCCAATATATATACCTAGACGACGCTGAGGACCCATTTTGGTCCTCTGAGGTGGTGCTATTGGGACATATACCGCACAATCAAACACTCTCAAATGAGAGATATCCGGAGGTGCGCCATATGCTAGTTGCATCGGGGATAAAGTATGACCTCCAGAGGGTCTTATCCTAATAAGTGATGCGGCATGTAAAATAGCATGCCCCCAAGCATCCACAGGCAACTGGGATTGCATAAGCAATGGACGTGCAATCCATTGGAGTCTCTTTATAAGGGACTCAGCTAATCCGTTTTGGGTGTGAACATGTGCTACAGGATGTTCAACTTCAATACCCGTTGCCCGGCAATAGTCTTTGAAGACTTGTGAAGTAAATTCTCCCGCATTATCAAGACGTAGTTTCTTGATTTGGTTATCGGGAAAATGAGCACGCAACCTTATTATTTGTGCCAATAGCTTTGGAAAAGCTAGGTTGCGGGTGGACAAGAGGCACACATAAGACCATTTGGTCGATGCATCAATCAGTACCATGAAGTACCGAAATGGGCCACTTGCGGGGTGAATAGGCCCGTAAATATCACCATGAATTCTCTCAAGGAAGCCATGAGACTCTAATCCCACTTTCAGGAGGGATGGTCTCGTTATAAGTTTTCCCTTGAAACAAGGGAGACATGGAAATTCACCCTTTTGAAGAATCTTCAGGTTCTTCAATTTGTGTCCACGGGATTCAGAGATGATGCGTCGCATCATTACTGTTCCAGGGTGACCAAGTCTATTGTGCCAGAGTTTGAACTCTGGCAGTGATTGGCACGTCTGGTGCTCAGTCATATTGGCTTCTATTGGTTGAATGTATGTTTGGTAGAGACCCGACGGGAGTCCCTTGAATCGTTCGCAGATGATCTTCCGGTCATCTTTCTGACGAGTTACATACAGATATTCTACCGTATTTTCATCTCTGGTTTCTAAGTGATATCCGTTTAAACGGAAATCCTTGAAACTTACGAGATTCCTATTTGATTTAGGAGAGAATAATGCATTTTTTATTTGAAGTCTTGTGTTATTTGGGAGCAATATAATTGCTTCACCAGATCCTTCGATTATTTGGGACAGTCCTGAAATTGTGATAACAGGATCGTCATATTTATTTAAGCTATTAAAATAGCAATGATCGCGGAGGATTGTGTGCGTTGAGGCACTGTCCACTAGGCACTCAGACATCATCTATATAAGCAAAAACGAAATTTTATTTGAGCGAAAATGTAAACATTCATTCGAAAATAAAAGTTCGTACTTAAGCAAATAAAGATGAAGATACATTGAATTCTAAAAAAGCATAGATAAATGATGGTGCTCAATCGAGAAGGTCGTCGTTCTCGAAGTCTTTTACAGTAAACATTGTTGGTGGCTGAACAGCCGCTAAGTTTGTTTCAGGTAGAGACTTCTGGCTCGCCTGGTATAGATCCTGGAGGTGGCGAGGAGTGCGGCAGTTTCTGGACCAATGGCCAGTCATGCCGCATCTATGGCATTTGTCCTCCCAGTTCTTCTTTGGAAGTGACACTTGCTCGGTGTTCTTTCGCTTCCAAGTGAAGTTTCTTTTTCCCTTGTTGTTTTTGTTTGTCTGTGGAGCTGCACCTCTTGGTTGCTTCATTATAGCTTTCCCTTTAGTGTTTTTAGCCTTCCTCTTGTTTTTCCACTTCTGGGGAGAAACGTGGTGGGCTTCAGGGATAGGGGCAGTGCCAGCTGGACGCAAGTTATGAGTTGCAAGCAGTAAGTCTTGATTCTGCTCTGCCCTAAGTAGGCATGAGATCAGATCGGAGAATTTTGTGAAATTGCGTTCACGATACTGCTGCATGAGGATTGCATCTTTCTCGTGAAACGAGGTAAATGTCTTTTCCAACATGCGCTGTTCTGTCACTTCTTCACCGCACAACTTCAGGCGTGAGGTGATGTTATGAAGTGCAGAATTGTACTCGGCGACGGACTTATAGTCCTGAAGTCTGAGGTTTTCCCACTCATAACTGGCACGGGGTAATATAACATCAATTTGATGTTTATACCGTGCTTCCAGCGCTGTCCATAGGTCCTTTGGGTCCTCAACCGTTAAGTATTCGGCCTTCAAGGTCCGATCTATATGTTTCCTAATGTAGATTATGACTTTCGCCTTATCTACATCGGATATAGTGGTTGTAGGGCTGCTGCTAGATGTAGCGGTAGCTTCGGCCGCTGCTGGGGCCGAGGAAGGAGCCAAAATGGACCCAAGGAGGGCCATCGAACGCAAGTGGAACTTCAGGTCCACTCGCCAACTCAGGTAATTTGTCCCTGCAGAATCAAGGACTTCGAAATCGACGCTTGCCAATTTTGCCATTTATCTACGCAATTTAAAATGAGCATGAATTAATTAAAATTCAAATATTCATGCACAAAGAAATAAACAAGTAAAAATGCGGGGATCGGCCAGATACCCAAAATAGTACACAGTCCAAAGTTCGTTTACAGTCCATAAGAGAAACAGAAAAATACAACTTTGGAAACCCAAACTGGGTCCCTATATCTCCGTCTTCATATGCTGTTGCACCGAGCTTTGGCTTTTAGTACAAATTTCCTCACTTACGAATTCTCTCAAAAGAAAAATAAAAGTGCAGGAAAGTAAATAGGTATACAATGGCCGATCCCGAAAAACACATTTTTACTTATTTAAACATCCACGCAGTTCTAAATATGCTACTGACATAAAAATGAACAACCACGCATATATCTCAAACAAAACATATTTGTAAAGGAAACTAGAAAATATAATTATCTCGTAGACCACGTGGAAACGTCATACACCGTTAGGTTGGTTGACTAACGGCAGAGCGGTCTCAAGATCTTTAAGATAGTTATATTTTGAAAAATAGAATCCTAGTAAACCATAGATAATAATTTGCAAAAGCGATGTTTAAATAAAGTTGTCAACATGGACTATAGAAATTATTTGTGATTTAACATAGAGGATAGTCCCTTTAAGTAATTGGCTTTAGGCCATTATTTAGTGGGAAAAAATAATAACCGTTAAGTAATTGGGGCTGCAGGCCCAATTAATTTATTTAGTTATTGATAGGCACAAGTGGGCTGCAGGCCCAACAACAAAATAATCAATTTTATTGAATTTAAACAAAATCAGCCATTAAGCCCATTTTTGGGTTGTGGAATGTAAACAATCCTAAAAACCCGAAGTCTGTCACCTCAAATTCCACCCCATCTGTTACTGTTGTCGGCCAGCGTCGGCGCCCAGAAACCCCGTATTATAATTTTCTTTTTATTTTCCATTTGGTTTAATCTTTATGTCACATCTACTTTCATTTACATCCTGATGAATGCTTGAAAACCAAGTTTTTGTGCTGTCTTACCAGCAGTCTGGTGTTGATCATATTTTGCAGTGCGTTGAAAAAAAATACAGTTCTTCAAAAGAATCAAGTGTACTCATATACATCATCTTGTTTTCTGATTTTAAATAGTAACTTGTAAATATGTCGTTGCTCTATGATGCCTCAATGACTGTAGTATTCCAACCCTTTCAAATAGGCGTTAATGTATAAAACAAGAGGTGTTTCGCCCCGGATAAATGCCATATTCTGTTTGGATTATTTTGTCTACACATTTTACATCTGGTTAGTGACATATTAAGAAGATCCAGCTGTGTGGTTGTATCTCATGGGTATTCAAAAAATCAAATTTGACTTTCTCATGTATTGTATTAGGCTCATTCTTTCTCATGTATATAAATGCTTGTAAAAAACTTGAATGCGAGCCATGCCATTGTTTGTATGCTTACTACGTTCTGCTATTCTTGGCAATCTTTTCTGAGAGAGATGTTTTTTGGTTTTAAACAAAGGTGCCAGGAACAGAATAGTGATTTTGTTCCGGTATGTGGAATGAAAACGGTATGTACAGCACTACCGGTCAAATTTTGGAAAAATCATAGCCAAATCAAATTTTATTCGTATTTATCTACGGGGTTTATGGAAATTACCTCTAGATTAAAAATCTAGGGACGATCGAAAAATGAGAAGATCCGTAGATATAAAATCCCACGCTCCGAGTACGCACAATAGGAATGCCGCAACGTAGAGCCGCAACCAGAGATTCCTTCACGCGTCACAAGTAAGAATAGCGTAACAAATTTTTGGGATGGATTGAGGGTAGAAAGGCTCAAGAAAAGGGGAGCAAACGTGCTGATAACGTGTTAAAAGGCAATAGAACTCAAGAGAGAGAGACAAGCTTTCTTAGGAAAAGAGTGAGTAACCATGGCAATAGGCCATGGTTCTCTATATATTAAACTAGAGAAGGGAGATGAAGGGCCTCAAGGAGACCAAGGGTCCCCATTACCCATAGTAATGGGGACCAATGAGTGGGTAATGAAGGAGGGGAGGCCAAAGGCCTCCCTCATTCATAACAATACGCAAATGGTTTTCGAGTTGCTATTTTCTCCAACGTTAAAAAAAATTCTCCCTTAAACACCCATTGATTCTCCATTGAAAAGATGTGCGCTTCTCTCCTAAAAATCTCAAGAAGATGATGAAGAATGGTGACCTTGGTTGTGAGAAGAGTTTGGTATCCTTTCGTGATTTCGAGCCCGACTCTTGAACACCGTAATTCCTCCTCTCAAGAACTTAATATATTCAGGTGTGTAATTTGACGATGGTATGTGTTCCTAACGTCAATCTATATTTTATCCGACAATAGTATCAGGGTAGATTTGGTGGTGTTAACAACTGGGTACCGGTCAACAGTAATAGGGGCTGACGTGGACTCCTTTGATGAGGTGGAGCCTCGTCAGCAGTTGATGTGGGACCCTTGATTGGTTGAACCAGGGTCGAGGAAGGCTAAGCTTCGAGCTTCGGGCTGGAGCTCGATCAATCTCACGGTCGAATATGACGACCATTCGACCTTTCTGCTGGGTCGTGCCTCGAACGACCTGTACCACAGACAATCGTTAGGGGGGTTAGATCTGGGTTCTGACCCAAATCTCCTCCAATGCTTAAGTTAGTTATCTCTTAAGAAAGGCTTCGGGCTGTTAAGATCGACCCAAGGAGGATCATCTCGATTCAGTCACCTCGAGCTTATAGAGGAAGAAATATAAGAGTGGAAGGAATGAGTTTGTCGGAGTACCTAATATTCTATACCTCCGGAGTATGCCCTTCTTCTGTTTATCTTTCTTTTATTTATAGGTAGAAACATCTCCTCAGTGACATTGGCGAATAATGGTCCCCAATTATGGTGGCACGATCATTCCTCATAAGCAGCATAACCGATGTCCACTCCTCCTGCTACTTATGAACCGATAATCAACCGCCTCCTCAAGCTACGGATGCTCAACGGGAAAATGACGTGCCGATTTTGATCAGGCTAACGGTAAGCCTTGCTTGTGGGCTTCATTGGCCTAGTGGGCCTAGAAGTCATTTCTGTAGGCTTCATTCTTCTTAGTGACAATATTTTTCCTTCCTCGAGAGCTGCCCAAGGATTCAACAATGGTTCCCATCACTCGAACACAAACAATTCGTCTGTTGAGGCCAAGTGGTTTGATACCTTATTTATGGGGAGCGGTAGTCGAGGCGGGAGTATTTGATTTTAAGCACCAAAACCTCCTATTCTTTTGATTTGGGTGCTGCGTCTGTTCAGAATTCAAGATATGGACGCGTTTGGATCATCGATACATGTCCCTCAATGATGAGATTAGCCTAGATCATTGTTAGATGTTCCTTTACTTTGATAAGGAAATTGGGAGAGGAAAGCTTCATCGTCTCAAGATTTCGGAATCAAGCTTCATCCTTTGACCTTTTAGCAATGGCTTCTTCTTCTTCCACTCGTACCTCTGCTGGAACCTCGACCCTTGCCCCTCAGAAAAATAAAGGGAATGTCATTTTCCATGATATAGTCTCCGGCCAAGCTTCTTGCGTGGCAGCTGATCAGATTCCTGGTTTTCAAAGGAAATATGTAAGGCATGATTACCAGATTTGGCTGCCACGTGCAAAGGAGAGGGTCTACTCCCCTGGTGATTGTGAAGTAGGCGTTTATGTGAAACTTTTTCATCTTGGGCTTCGATTTCCCATGCACCCCTTTATGCTATGTGTGATGAGCACATTGGGCCTTCCCTTTTGTTAATTGATGCCAAATGATGTGTGCATCTGGGTCACCTTCATCGCGATGTGCATGTCAAATGGTGTTGAACCATCTATGGGATTGTTCAATTATTATTTTTAGAGTAGTGATCACTCCGGGACGTAACCCTAAAGAACGGTTGTAGTTTTACCGCAAGTGCACGGTGTAGCAGCGAGCGGGATATCGAACACAGGGAGGACGAATGACCGTGCTTGTTCCAATCACCCTGGCTATTCAAGAAGAAAGATTTGCCTTTGGCGATCCTGTCACAATCGTCAGACAAAGTGCGGAAATATCGAATCAAATAAAGAACGTCTAGGGAATGGAGAATCCCCGCTACTCACCGTATCTCATAAATGTGGTTCGTCGGTTTCAAAATTGCTAGATTGAGATTTTGGATGGACTAGTTGCAACTGAATGTAGAACCAAGCTCACGCTCTCGCGCTGTTGCCGGTCTATAGCTATCCTAGGTTTGGGTCCAATCTCTTGCAAACCCTAGCCTAGGAAAGCTAGCATTAGGGTCAACATCATCGTCCAATCGCGCACTGAGCCCAATCTCTTGCAAACTCGGCTCGCGATCTAGATTGGGATAGTTCCTACCCGTCCAATCTCTTGCAAACGGGTATTGGCACGGAATTGCAACCGGAAACCCTAGTATCGGTCCAATCTCTTGCAAACCGATACTACGGAAATTCGATTCTAACCCAATTCGGATTTCTAGGGTTTCCTATCGAATCGGGATCCAATCTCTTGCAAATCCCGATCGGTATGAACTCCTAGCTAACCGTAGTAAATTGATCCCAATCTAATCCCTAGATATCGATTCTAGCAAAATTTCTACTAATTCATCACAAATATGAAGTTGGGCTTGTAGGGTTCATCCCCACGCCCCAAGACGTGGAGACTACTCACAATTCATAGCAAGATCACAAAAATAATCAATGAAATAAGCAATAGAATTCATCACAATACTGAGATATGCAATAAAAATAGAATTTTTGGGGGAAGAGAAAGACAAACCAATGGAGTTCTTCAATTAATCCAACAAAAATCAAACTTTTTCTCCTCTCCAATCTCAAGAATAAAACTAAAAAGCTAATCTAAAAAGCTGCAAAAAATCTAAGGAGAAGCTCCCTAAAACTAAGGTAAAAACAGGGGTTAAATAGCCCCCAAAATCGTCCAAAAACTGTGACCAAAATACCCCTGCGTAGCCTGTTTTCCGCAATTTTCGCTACAGGCAGCGCGTCGCACTCGGCCGAGTGACAAAAGTCGCTCGGCCGAGTGAGAAACCCTGTAATTTTCCAGTAAGTCAGGGCCTTCAGGGGTCTCTACTTCGGGGGCGGCTCGGCCGAGTGAGTTGTCGTCACTCGGCCGATGGCTTCATTGTACTCGGGCGGACGGGATTCTCCACTCGGCCGAGTGGGTCTTCTGAAGCTCAGGCAGCCAAAAAACAGAAACTTGGAGATTTTTGAAGGGCTTCGTCTGGGCGCCACTCGGGCGGACGTGGTCTCTTCACTCGGCCGATGTGGTCTCCGTCGCTCGGCCGAGTGCACATAGGAATCGTGTCTGATCTGGTCGGCCGAGCGGTGTCTCGCTGGTCGGCCGAGTGGGTCCTCCACTCGGCCGAGTGGGACACTAAACATGCCCAATCTGCCTATTTTGGCCTCCTCGTCGCTCCTGCGACGTCCGTTCTTCTTCCGCTCCTCTCCAACAGCAAAATACCCCTCGGGGAGGTCGTCGGTGACCCTCTGGAGTAAGCGCATCTCGAGATCACTCCAAATCGCGCCAAATCACCTGAAATGCGACAAAAACAACAAATCGTGAAAAGCATCGCAATATCGTCGATATATCGTGAAAAACATGATTTGGGCGATCTAAATGGCATGCAAAAATGCGGAAAAAAGGTGTAAAATAAGGAGTGATCAAAATCCCCCAAGCTTGCCTCTTACTCGTCCTCGAGGAAGATAAGTAAATGGCGAACCCGGTGGAATTGGAAAACGAAAATGGCGAAAAATGAAAAAATGAAAAAAAACGGAGAAGAATGGAAAACGAAATGAAAATAAAGAAGAGAGAAAGAAGCGAAGAGGTAAGCTACTAGATCATTTTCTCAGGACGGGGGTTTCACTTACTCATATAGCATGCACCGAATGAAAAACTCATGTCAAAAGATTTTATTTTGATATCATAGTATAATAGTGCAAATAGAAATGGAAAACCCACGAACAACGATACAATCATGAAAAACGGAATAATTCTAAAATTAACATCGTCTGAATCATTTAAAGCGGTATACAAATCACAGATCACACACTTTTCAATTGAATGCTTTCTATCAGGAGTATAGGAGTATCACACAATAGAATAGAGAGAATAGAAAAGTATGGATTTCATGAAATGAACGCTAGGCTTAGATTTCTGGATTTCGTAAAGCTAGAAATAATCTCATCGAGTATAGAATATTACTTAGCCTAGGTTGTCGTGCAACGTCAAGTAGTCACTCTCTCACACATCAATGGATCCCCTCCCCCAAGCTTATCTATAAGCGTGGTGGCATAAAAAATATTCACATCCCCATTTTTATATAGCTCCAAAGGTAATAAGAAGAAAGAAGAAAGGAAGAAAGTGAGATGGGATCTTTTATTGAGGATTTTTCCTCTTTTCTCTTTTTTTTTGTTTTTTTTAATATAGCATATATACACAACGATCCCAACTCGAAGAGAGATAATGATGTACAAGAATGTTTTTCTCTCTTTTATTTTTTTTAGAGAATAAGAGATTTGGAGCTAGGAATTAGTAGCGGGGGAAATGCCATAAAATAGAATCGCTAAGGGGAGATTCACCAATGATTTTAAAAGTAGAGAAATGATGTTCAAGATTTGTGGAGAAAGAAATAGATATAACTCTCGGTTCACTCTATAAGACATGCACGACAACTTCAGCAGGGTAATCTAATCTACTCAGTTTCGATCACAAAAAAGCTAACTAATCCAGATTTATCATAGCTAACATCATTCAATCATCCTGAAGTGAAGTGTACAATTCATGCATATAGAAGTGATATAGGAAAAAGAAATCAGTACTCCAGATATAAGCATTCAATGCGTGAATCTTGGTGTGTTTTCTGTGATAGCATACATATGAATATTCAGACTCAGCTAATAATAGAATTTCATCCAATTTCATGTGGCAAAAGTGTGGGTTACTATCTCTAGATGCAAGGCAAGTCATAGCATATGATATCAGAAATAAAGTCTAAGACATGACAAATATAGCATGCATATAGAGTAAGCTAAATCCAACGTCATCATCATCACAGAAAAGTCATCTCTAGCATGAGATGAAAAAGAAAGGAATAAAGATAAAGGGAAAATAAAACTATTTACAGTGCGGCACACAGAAAAAATAAGAAAAACGTGATGCATGGCAAAATAAAAGAAAAATGATGAAAAATAAGTGCAAAAGCGGAGAGTGGCGTGAAAAACTAAAAATAAAGGTGGCAAATCAAAAAAGAACGTGAGAATTCACTCCACCAAGCTAAATGGCACAGTGTCCTCAATGTGCAAAGTGTGGCACACCGAGAGACAATAAATGTGAGGGGAAGGTGAGGATGCATGCATGATGAAAAGAAAAATAAAAAGAAAGATAAAGACATGAAAATATGATGCGGACATGATGCATGCACAGATAGGAGTGATATAGATATATAAGAGTGTCACCAAAAACGCTCCCTCTCTCCCAGAAAAGATATATAAATATATGGTCGACATGAGAATCCCAAAATAAGTGAGGGGAGGGGGGTGGTCAAAAGTGCAACAGGACCCAGCAGAAACGGGCAGCACAACGGCAGGAATAATCGATGGCATCAAGGGTGCCTAAGAAGGTGGTGCTGCACCGTCTCCGTCCTGAGGCGGAAGTGGTGGTGGTGGCTGGACAGGCCGCTGAGCGGGTGTGGGTGTGGAAGTGATAACAGGTCGAGTGTGTGTGGAAGTGTGGGCGGGAACCTGCTGGGTGGGTGGGGGTACGCGCGGGAGGCGCTCCAGGACCTGAGTAAGACAGTAGTGAATCTGGGGGAGCAGGTCAAAGCGCCCAGCCATCGCAGAGACGGTGGAGGACAGGGTCCTAAGGTCGCCTTTGAGGCCACTCACCGCCCCCTCTAGAGCACGAATGCTCTGAAGTACAGTGTCGGGGGGAGGTGGTGCAGAGGGACGCACCGGTCGGGGCTGTGCAGGGCGTGGCTGGCGTACTCGAGTCGCGTATGTGACGGGCTCAGCGGGGAAGGGTACAAAAGGTGCTGCGCTCGCAAATGTGGGCCTGGCATCAGTGCGAGGCCGGGGCACAGACTGGTGAGAAGTGGAGGCAGCAGCAGCGAAAGAAGAGTGCAAAAGTGGCAGCGAGGCGGCCAGAGAGGTCAGTGGCACAGAAGTGTGGACAGACGCCACGACACTCTCGGAAAATACAGCAGGGGTGGAGACAGAGGTGACTACCGCTGGGGTGGAAGTGTGTGGACCAAAAGGCGCAATCCCAGCGGAAATCATGCTAGCCATGGTCTCCACGACCGCGGCAAACGAGGGCTCTCCACTCTCAACAAAGGTCGGTGGCCGCTCGGGGAGTGCGGAGCAAAGAGGCTCGACGGACAGAGGGCCAGTGGTGGTGGTGGGAGTGGTGGTGACAGCCTCGGAAGTGGTGGAGGTGGTGGAAGTGGGCCCAGCTGAGGTACTCCCGACACCGACAGAGGTGTCAGGAGCGTCGGAAACATCAGGTATGGGCTGAGGGGCCACAGGGTCAACGGGCTCGGCGGCAGGCTCGGCAGGGGCAACAGGGTCTACAGGGGCAGCGTGGGCCTGCTCGGCCTCCTCAGCCTCGAGCACGTAAGCAGCAGGGATGAGAACATCCATCGCAGGGAGCCAGTCAACGTGGGCTGGTGCAATCTGAGTCCGAGCAGGTCTCGGGAGAATCATGTAATCGGCACCGTAAGGGCCGTGCAACCAGACCCAGTGACGCTCACCGTGCGGACGAAGCATCTTCATCCGGGCCATAACATCTATCGACAGAGAAGTGGGGCCCGGGACTCGTCGCATGTCGTCGGGGAAATCCTCGCCGGTCATAAGAGCAAGCAAGGTGATCAGGCCGCCGCAGCATATCGGTGAGCGAGCGCCCACCGATACGATGATGCGGTCCAAAAACCAAGCCGCGACATCAATCACGACGGCGGGGACCAGCTCATCGCCATCCCTAGATAGAGCTCTGGGACGTGTCATCGCGTAGAGCATATAGAGCTCTGGCGTAGACATCGTGCCCGGCTCATATCTGGCCAAAAAGGTCGTCGCCATAAGGCGCTGAGCAATGCGGAGGTAGGGATGGACAATGGCTGAGGCCTTGGCCCTACTAGGGTCAAAGGCAGCGTGAAGACCCGTAATCCGGGCCCAGAAGGCACCGGCGTCGAAGGAGGGTGGGGGGATATGGGTGGGGCCGTAACCGCGATCGGCTCCGGGGACAGCGGGCCACGAGAAAAACGCTCTCATCATATCGAGAGTGACCTGGCACTCTCGATCCATGAACCGAAACGAGCATCCCTCGTCGGTCCGGGCGATCGAACTCAGAACCTCAAGTGTCGGGCGGGTGAACGTGTCCGCCGACACCTGGAAGAAATCTCGCCAGCCCACGTTGTCGTACAACGTGAGCATCCCCTCTAGTACCCCCAGGCGTCCTAGGTCATCGAGGTGTGCAAACCTGGAGGGTACGATCGAGCGCTGGGAGATACGGTCGAAGACGGCGTGGTGTGAATCGTCTCGGAACGTAATCCCGAGCGGCCCGACCTGTGGAGCCGGAGGTGGTGGCTGTGGAGCGGCAGGGAGAGGCTGTGCGGGCTGTGGGTGCACTGCAGGCTGTGCGGGGTGTGCGGGGCCTGCGGGCTGTGCTGGGTGGATGGGGTGTGTGGGAGACGGTGGAGGAGAGTCCTCCAACTCGTGGGAGGGGCCGGCATCATCCGACCGCTTCCGCTTGACGGAAGCTCTCTTCGACCGCGGCCGTGTCCGGGGCGGCATATCGGCCCCGAGCGCGCTCCGAAAAGTGTAAAAAGTGCGGTGTGTGCAAAATAATGGAAAGAGTGTACCCCGACACGCCGCGAGTGCTAAGCAATGGAAGCGTGCGAAGTCAGCACCTCCACGAAGCTCAAATCAGTCCCGAGAAGCTCCCCTGGGCTCCCCTAAGCTGCCAAAAACAACCTGCGCATGAAATGGCGATATCAGCGGGTAATATTCAAAACGTATGGAGCATTAGGGGTATCATAGATAGATATAGGAATTGATTTGGGTTAGGGGGTCGTTTAACACATGGATCCTCGAAGAATACACAAAAAGAGGCGAAAAGGGGCGAAATAAGCAATACCGGAGGTGGCCGGAGACACAGCCGCCGCCGGCGACTCGGGCGAGGCGCGGTGAGTGGTCGGCCGGCGGTGGCTGGCCGAGCGGCGGCGTGGCAACGGCGGTCGGGCGAGTAGGGGGGTGCGAGCAGGCGAGGGAAGCTGAAAGGCCGGGGTTGCGAGCGGGCGATCGGATTTTAGCGTTTCGAAAAACGTGCCCCCCCTCGACCTCTTATATAGAAAAAGTTACGACTCGGCCGAGTGACTTGGCCACTCGGCCGAGTACGGTCAATAGAAAATTCCTCCCCGCTTACGCATCGGCCGAGTAGCCTTGCCAGCCTCGGCCGAGTGGCATAAGTCCATTCGGCCGAGTGGCTTAAGCTACTCGGCAAAACTCGCCCTAGGAGGGTATCCGTTTTACTCGGCCGAGTGGGAATATATACTCGGCCGAGTAGCAGTTATATTGAAATCAGGAAAATAAACAGAGAGTTGGGTACAGCAGACTTCCCTCGTTCGTGAGCGGCTCGGCCGGACGAACTTCTGTACTCGGCCGAGTGACTAGTATGCTCGGCCGAGTGAGCCTTGTGTTCTGCTGTTTGGCTTCGTTTGGGCTCTAAACTCCGTATTTCTTCCTCCAGTCGATTCCATCTTCCTCCTAAGCGTCGAGCGCCTTCTTGGGGCGCTCCTCGTCGTCGCGTTCATCCTCCTCATGATGGATATACCTATCTCCTCTCCTGTCAAGAAAAATAGGACCCGTTATCACTAAATTTTTGGGCGAACGACTCAAAACACTAAAAATTTCTAAAACGAAAATAAAGAAAAAGTAAAAATAAAGCAAAAACCGTCGGGTTGCCTCCCGACAAGCGCTCGTTTAAGGTCGTGAGCTCGACCCCCTATAATTTTCAATCAATGTGGGATGTTTGGTGCATATGAGATGCACCCATCAAACTTTCCGGGGAGCGCGCTTGGATTTGGACGTGTCGGCGTGTTCTCCCGCGGTGGTCTCTGGTCTCGAATAGTGTTGGGGGGAGGCTCCCCCAAGCTAGCATTTGCTCCGATCAATGGCTTCACTGGTGACGCCGATTTCCGTACCGGCGGAGCTTTCTTTGGAGACTTTAATTTCGAGAGCTTACAAAGCTCTCGAATCCTTGCGACATCAGCGTCGCCTTCATCATCTTCAGCGGAGAGGTCGAGGGAATCATCTTTCTTCTCATTTTGGCCTAAATCCGGGCCTTCCTCGAAATCTTCATCGAATAGAGCGCCAATAGAGTGGGGGATCGCCTCCTCAATTACCTCATCAAGGAGGTCCATGTAATCAAGCTCCTCGTGGTAAGGCATGTGCTTCATAGCCTTAGGAATGTGAAGCTCCACCTCGATGTTGCCGACGTTTAAAGTTAGTGTACCTTCGCGCACGTCGACGATGACTCCGGCGGTGGCGAGGAATGGGCGTCCAAGTATCAACGAAGTATCTCCCTCCTCCTTAACGTCCATGATCACGAAGTCACATGGCAAGCATAGTCCCCCTGGGACTTGTAGCGGGATGTCTTCGGCGATCCCCACCGGCCTTGTTATCCGTCCATCGGCTAATTGAATGCGCATGTCGGTGGGTTTCAACTTTGTCCCGGTGTTTAGCCTTGAGAACATGGAGAGAGGCATGAGGCTCACACTAGCCCCTAGATCAACCAACGCCTTTTGAAGAGGAACGCCGCCCAAGGTGCAAGGAATCCGAAAACTCCCCGGATCTTTAAATTTTGCCGGCTCCTTCTCTCTCTTGGTGAACCAAGAGCCCTCCTCGGCTAGCATGATCTTCTCCTTCCTCTTTCTCCCCGAAATCAAGTCCTTTAAGAATTTAGCATATGTGGGGATCTCCAAGATGGCGTCGAGGAAGGGAATGTTGAGGCTAATTCCTCTAAGATACTCGAGAAACTTCGCTAGCCTTTTCTCCATTTTCGCTCTAGCGAGCCTTTGGGGAAATGGGACCGGTGGCATGAAGCGCCTTTCCTCAATCAATTGTTCCGCTCTAGATTTCTCCTTTTCTTTTGGCTCTTTCTCCTTATCATCTTCAACTACCGGCTCAATTGGATCCAAGCTTTCCTCCACGGGCTCCTCGGTAGGAATCATAGCGGGGGAGGTATCCTTCCCGCCTCTAATAGTAACGGCAACTACGGCATTGATGTGGCCGGTGTTGCTCCGTGGGTTTTGCTCGGGTTGCGCCGGCAATCGTTGAGTGTTCCGATTGAGCAACGCCAATTGCTCCGATATTTGAGCCACAACGGTATTAAGAGAGTCTTGCCCCGCCTTCAAGGTAGCATTGACCTTATTTTGCTCGACCATAAACGCCTCCACTCTAGCTTCGAAGTCGGATCGTTGTTGAGCTTGCGGAGGGTTTTGATTTTGATTTTGATTCCTCCACCCTTGGTTGTATCCGGGCGGCCTATATGGTGGAACTTGTTGCTTCGGTTGAAAATTTTGTTGAGTAGGCCCCCTCGGTGGATAGTGTTGTTGTTGGGGTGGTGGTGGTCGGGCTTGTTGAGGTGGTGCTTGGGACGGGTTCAAAGCTCCTTCATTGTTGGCGTAGGAGAATCCGGGATGATTTCTTGCGGCCGGATTGGCCCAATATCCTTGGTTCCCCGCAACATATTGTACTTGCTCCAAGGATCCTTCTCCTTGCTCTCCTCCCGAGTACATGGCTTGAGATTGGTCTTGCCAATCACACATTTGGTTGGTTGGAGCGGAGGTGGAAGGGCTTCCTTGGGGCTCCGTGATAAACTTCTCCAATCTCTCCACTACCTTGTGGAGAGAATCAAACTTGCTCGTAAGCTCCGCTACGGCCTTCGCCTCGTAGATGCTAGTTGGCTTTAAGGAGGACGTAGAGTGTCCTCGCTCATCGCCCCATTGTTGATTGTTTGAGGCCATCTCCTCAATTAGGGCCGTAGCTTCCTCGGGAGTCTTTGACAAGATAGCACCATTCGCCGCGGCATCAATAATTTGCTTGGTCCCCGGTTGGAGACCGTTGTAGAAGCTATGAACTAGCTCCCAATATTCTATGCTGTGGTGCGGGCATTGATGCTGCAAATCCTTAAAACGCTCCCAAGCCTCATAGAGCGTCTCATGTGGTCCTTGCTTGAAGGACATGAGAGCGCTCCGGATCTTCACCGTCTTGGATGGCGGATAGAACTTGTCAATAAATGCACTCGCCAACTCGTCCCAAGTGGTGAAGACACCCTCAGCTTGCATCCTCAACCAGTATAGTGCCTTGTCCTTTAGCGTGAAAGGGAAGAGACGCAGTCTGATGGCATCGATGGAGACCCCCGGCATCTGGAATGTGGCGCACTTCGACAAGAACAATTGGATGTGGTAGTGGGGATTTTCATGGGCATTCCCATGAAATGGATCATGCTGCATCAGAACCACTAGTCCAGTCTTTAGCTCGAAGTTCTTGTCAGCCGCCAACTCCGGCATGGCAATGGATGAGGTAGTAGAAGAGGTCTTAGGCCGAAGCCTATCTCGAATAGAAATTATCCTCGCCATCCTTGCCGCCAATTGTTCAGGAGTTTCCGGGTTGGTCATAAACCGCCCTTCCGGATTTTGTCTCCTTTCCGCTCTAAGTCTCCGCGCGGTACGTTCGATCTCCGGATTAAACAATATAGCTTCAGGGTCCGCCGTAGATCTCGTGTACATGCACAGAGAAAACAGAGTTTCAAAGAGATGATTAGTACCGTGGAAGGGTTAGGTAAAAATAAAAAAACAAAAAATGTAAATAATAATGATAATAAAAAAATAAATAAGGAAGTAGCTAGGGGTGGTAAGATCAAACGCAATCGCCTCCCCGGCAACGGCGCCAAAAACTTGATCGCTCCGGGACGTAACCCTAAAGAACGGTTGTAGTTTTACCGCAAGTGCACGGTGTAGCAGCGAGCGGGATATCGAACACAGGGAGGACGAATGACCGTGCTTGTTCCAATCACCATGGCTATTCAAGAAGAAAGATTTGCCTTTGGCGATCCTGTCACAATCGTCAGACAAAGTGCGGAAATATCGAATCAAATAAAGAACGTCTAGGGAATGGGGAATCCCCGCTACTCACCGTATCTCATAAATGTGGTTCGTCGGTTTCAAAATTGCTAGATTGAGATTTTGGATGGACTAGTTGCAACTGAATGTAGAACCAAGCTCACGCTCTCGCGCTGTTGCCGGTCTATAGCTATCCTAGGTTTGGGTCCAATCTCTTGCAAACCCTAGCCTAGGAAAGCTAGCATTAGGGTCAACATCATCGTCCAATCGCGCACCGAGCCCAATCTCTTGCAAACTCGGCTCGCGATCTAGATTGGGATAGTTCCTACCCGTCCAATCTCTTGCAAACGGGTATTGGCATGGAATTGCAACCGGAAACCCTAGTATCGGTCCAATCTCTTGCAAACCGATACTACGGAAATTCGATTCTAACCCAATTCGGATTTCTAGGGTTTCCTATCGAATCGGGATCCAATCTCTTGCAAATCCCGATCGGTATGAACTCCTAGCTAACCGTAGTAAATTGATCCCAATCTAATCCCTAGATATCGATTCTAGCTAAATTTCTACTAATTCATCACAAATATGAAGTTGGGCTTGTAGGGTTCATCCCCACGCCCCAAGACGTGGTGACTACTCACAATTCATAGCAAGATCACAAAAATAATCAATGAAATAAGCAATAGAATTCATCACAATACTGAGATATGCAATAAAAATAGAATTTTTGGGGGAAGAGAAAGACAAACCAATGGAGTTCTTCAATTAATCCAACAAAAATCAAAATTTTTCTCCTCTCCAATCTCAAGAATAAAACTAAAAAGCTAATCTAAAAAGCTGCAAAAAATCTAAGGAGAAGCTCCCTAAAACTAGGGTAAAAACAGGGGTTAAATAGCCCCCAAAATCGTCCAAAAACTGTGACCAAAATACCCCTGCGCAGCCTGTTTTCCGCAATTTTCGCTACAGGCAGCGCGTCGCACTCGGCCGAGTGACAAAAGTCGCTCGGCCGAGTGAGAAACACTGTAATTTTCCAGTAAGTCGGGGCCTTTAGGGGTCTCTACTTCGGGGGCGGCTCGGCCGAGTGAGTTGTCGTCACTCGGCCGATGGCTACATTGTACTCGGGCGGACGGGATTCTCCACTCGGCCGAGTGGGTCTTCTGAAGCTCAGGCAGCTGAAAAACAGAAACTTGGAGATTTTTGAAGGGCTTCGTCTGGGCGCCACTCGGGCGGACGTGGTCTCTTCACTCGGCCGATGTGGTCTCCGTCGCTCGGCCGAGTGCACATAGGAATCGTGTCTGATCTGGTCGGCCGAGCGGTGTCTCGCTGGTCGGCCGAGTGGGTCCTCCACTCGGCCGAGTGGGACACTAAACATGCCCAATCTGCCTATTTTGGCCTCCTCGTCGCTCCTGCGACGTCCGTTCTTCTTCCGCTCCTCTCTAACAGCAAAATACCCCTCGGGGAGGTCGTCGGTGACCCTCTGGAGTAAGCGCATCTCGAGATCACTCCAAATCGCGCCAAATCACCTGAAATGCGACAAAAACAACAAATCGTGAAAAGCATCGCAATATCGTCGATATATCGTGAAAAACATGATTTGGGCGATCTAAATGGCATGCAAAAATGCGGAAAAAAGGTGTAAAATAAGGAGTGATCAAGTAGCCCCTCTAATGTCCCCGGGTTGGTACATGATCACAGCTCGTCGAGACAGGAAATTGTTTACGGATCTTTCTAGCGCAAATCCAAAATGGAAAGATCCGTTCGTGTTCGTGATATTCCCTGGCGAGGCAAGTTTCATCACTCAATGGGGGAATCCCGAACTTGCAATAACTGAAGATAAAGCCCTTTCTGAATATGAAGAGAAGGCTGCTGCTCCTCTGTTGTGGTTGCCTGTGGGGAGTAGATCAATGAAAAGGCTTTTGTCTGATGAGATGTTATTCAAGAACGTGTGGGCGAAAGGTCGAATCCTTTGTCTGCCTTGATTTTGTTTTTCTTCTTCTTGAAATTTCTCCCTTCTTTGTCGGTATGATCGGACAAGAGTATCAGGCTGACCCTGGTATGCAGGAGGTGCTCGAGTCTTCCATTCAAGAAGCAGAAAAGAATTTGCCTCTCCACCAAACGAGTCTTTTGAAGGGTGAATCAATCGAAGCAACCGATGGCCTATCCTCGGTGGTTCAAGAAGTCCCTTGGTCGACCCAACCACTAAAGAGGAAAAAGAAGCAACTATCGGTTGTGGTTAAGAAGATTGAGACCAAGAAAAAGAAACCAAGGAAAAATCTTATTGTTGCGGACTCAGACTTGTCTGAGTTAAACATCGACATTATTCCAACTGTGGCTCCTGAATAAAGTCAGTCTCCCCCAAGGGAAAACTTCAAGGGAATCGTCCTCATCTCAAGGATTGCTTCTTTATGAGGATTCCTTGCCCATGGGAAGTTTGTTTTCCTAAGAGTCACTGGTTGAGGACATCCCTTTAGAGTTTAGGTTGATCCTTTTAGAGGATAGATCGCCTCAAGCTCCGATTGAATGCTCCGAGGAGGAGCTTTTTCCACCTATATACCTAGTGGAAAAGGACGAATCGGCTCTTTTGAGTTGTGGGACCGCTTCTTGACTCGTCGAGAATTCAACCCTTCCTCGAGACAGGGCCGTCCTGAAGAGGGTCGACCACGAGAGGTTAACCACATTTGCAATCCAAAGAAGTCTCCAGGTAAAAATTATCCATATCCACTTTTTGTTTGTGACCAAGTGATCGCTCCAAAATGTAACCCAAGAGCACAACCCAGTATGGCGCAAATGCACGGAGATAAATCCCCGGCAACGGTGCCAAAAACTTGATCGGCCCCGGATATACACCCGAAGAACGATTGTAGTTTTACCGCAAGCGCACGGTCAAGTGGCGAGCGGGTATCGAACACGAGGAGGTGGTGTTTGCTCCAATCTATCCTAGGTTGGTTTGACTACGAATGTTTTATTGGTGGAGATGGTTATGGAATGATATAATGGAAATGGTGGTGGATGTCGGTGTCGGTGATAAAGAAGTCGGATAAAGTATCGATTCAAATTTAATACAATAAAAGAGTCTAGAGCTAGGGAATCCCCACTACGGATCGGCATACATCATTGTAAATAGTGAATCTCAATATTACTAGGCTTGCGTTGGGGTGAACTAGTCGTAACTGAATAGAGAACCAAGCTCATGCTCTCGCGCTATTACCGGTCTATAGCAACCTAGGATAGGGCCCAATCTCTTGCAAACCCTAGCCTAAGCCATTAGCATTAGGATCGACATCATCGTTCAATCGCCCCTCGAGCCCACTCTCGTGCAAACTCGAGTTACGATCTAGGTTGTGAGAGTTCGTATTCGTCCAATCTCTTGCAAACGAATATGGGTATAGATTTATAATAAAAATCCTAGCTTTGGTCCAATCTCTTGCAAACCAAGTCTAGAGAATCTCGATTATAAACCTAAATCGAATACCTAGGCCTTCCCATCGATTAGAATCCAATCTCTTGCAAACCCCAATCGATGGAAATCCCTAGCTATCCGTAATAAATCGATCACAACCTAACCTCTTAGCAATTCTAGCAATTTAGAAATTCATTCATCACAAATCTGAAATTAGATCCATAGGGTTCATCCCCATGCCCTAGAACAACAAATCTACTCAAGCATAGCAATAACGATATGAGAATCAATAAAAATCATTGCTTGCATACAAAAAGATAGAAAAACAAAGATTCAAATAACAAGAACAAAATAATTAGCTTTGATGAAGATCTTCAATCCAAATACAAGCTTTTAGATCCAAGAGGGGGCCTAGGGCATGGCCTAACCTCTAAAATAATCACTAAGAAAACATCATGGGAACCTCCTCTAATGACGGCTACAACCCTCTTAAATAGCCCCCAAAAACCCTAACAAAACTGCCCAAAACCCCCTTGAAACCCGCGCCCAAAACTGAATCTGCGGGCAACTTAAATTCTGCGCCAGTCGCGACTCGGCCAAGTAGAAAGCTCACTCGGCCGAGTGGGAATTCCTGCAGAATTTCCAGAAAACAGCACTCTGTCAAAAAACTGGCAAAAACTGGTCACTCGGCCGAGTGGGAATCTCACTCGGCCGAGTGGAAATTTCACTCGGCCGAGTGACACTGACATGCGAATTCCAGCACTGCAGCATCGACTTGCAGAAATTCCCCAGATTTCATCCGACCTCTGATTGACGCGTTCTTAGCGGCATTGGAACCGAAATAAAGTCTATTATCCATAAAAAATATGAGAAAAATACTTTGACCTATAGAATGTTAGCAGAGTTCAAAAGAGTAGAAGAATGTCTAAAAATCTGGGCGCTCGTGTCATCGGCTTCACTCGGCCGAGTGGGATTCTTCACTCAGGCGAGTGGGCTTCTCTACTCGGCCAAGTGGGTCTTCAAAGGATCTCTAAAAATTCCAGTAACTTCGGCCTTTTCTCTGGACGAATTCCCTGTACCACTCGGGCGAGTGAAGTTTCTCACTCGGCCGAGTAGGCTTTCTTTGTTCGGTCGAGTATACGCTGAAGACTTCGTGTGCGTATCCGTTCTGTTCGGCCGAGTGGGGCTTCTTGCTCGGCCGAGTGAGAGGTCTACTCGGCCGAGTGATGCGCTGCTGTGCTTGTTTCTTCTTCTTTTTGACTCCTCGTCGATTCTACCAAATTCTTTCCTTCTCCACTCATCCTCTAACGCTGATATCTCCTCAATAAGGCCATGAGCGGTGCTTCATTATGCGCGCAAGTCCTTTAAGCTCAGTTTTGCTTCCAATTGCTCCATATTTTCTGATATCCGACAAAAACAAGAAATGGTGAAAAATAACGTAATATCATCGAATAATCGTGAAAATCGCAATATGAGCAATCGAAATGGCGTACAAATATACGGAAAAAAGGTGTAAAATATGGAGTGATCAAAATCCCCCAAGCTTGCCTCTTACTCGTCCTCGAGGAAGATAAGTAAAGAGACGAACTCGGGAGATGAAAACAAAGAAAATGAAATGAAAAAGAAAGAAAACGAGGTGGAAGGGGTCGCTAGATTATTCTCTCAGATCTCAAGCCATAAGCTACACATCACGATAACTCAAAAAATACGAATCTCATGCTATAAAGATTTCACATCTTATTTAAACATGGTACTTGCAAGCTTTTAAGAACAAAGGAAGGGCCTCCCTAAATTCATGCAATCAACTCATATTCACATCATGAATTTCATAGAATATAATATACAATTCATTGGCGATGCACTTTTCAATCAAAAGTTATAAATGAAGCATATAAGATACATACCAAGCATGCAATAGAGAATAGAATAAGAGTCATGGCATTCACATATTTATTTCAAATCATGAAAAATCTCCATATCTAATATATTTTGCAAAGTCTAAGCATTATCGAATATTCTCATTCATGCACGTCTCCACTCTAAGGTCATACTCACTCATTTGGTCAAATGAATTCACCCCCCCCCCAAGCTTAGCTTGAGGCATCGCATCTAAAGGAATATGATAGTGAAAAATGGGAATTTTGCCTTGGGTTTCCCAAGTATTTTGTGGCTCCAATAATGAGATAGAGAAATATCTTTCTTTTTCTTTTTGACCTTTTTGTTTCTCATTTTTCTTTTTGGACTTTTGTAGGAGCAATTTGATTTGTATTTTTGGTTTTTGGCTCCTTTTTGGCTTTTTTGGACTTTTGGAGCTAACTTTTCCTTTTGTAAGGATTTTTGGGAAATAGATGCGATATAAGTAGCTTTAGGAGGTGAACTCAAGTGACATGTAGAGAATAAAAAGATATAAGTGGAGGAAGAAATAATGTAACACTCGGTTCACTCTAAGATGTGCACGAACGGTTCAATAAAATAATACTTCAACTAAAACTCATATGTAAGCATGGATATTCTCAATCATTTCAATAAATAGTGAAGTCAAGCAGTAAAGTTTACAACCATATCAGGCATGCAACAGAAGGTGAACAATAAAACTGATGCTTCAGATATACTAGTGATGCGTGAATCTTGGTGCATTTCCAACAAAAGCATACTAAACACTAATCAATACATTCAGCTTCAATTAATATCATGCATTCATATAGAGGAATCATCAAAAGAATATATAAGCAAGCATATGGATAGCAAGACTATGGAATACTCAAAGTAGCATGGTAAGGAATAATAAGCATCGTGATGGTTGGTAAAGCAATAAGAGATATCATCATACAAAACTCATCTAGCGGAAAAGAGAAAGGAAAATAAAGAAATAAAAAAATAAAAGAGAGGAAAGAAAAGAAAAACAAGCACATAACATGATGCATGAACACACATAAAAGGAAAATAAGATGGAAAATTCAAAAAGATGATGCAAAATTTTGAAAAATTCTAAAAACCCCTAAAAATAAAGTAAAAGTGCAACTAGATGGCATGGAAATGCACTCCCCCAAGCTTAAACTTCACATTGTCCTCAATGTGATCATAAAAGGAAAAATATGAGGAACAACGATAAATATGAGGGAGGTGAATGAAAAATGATGAAATGAATGACATGAAATCCTAATGCAACTACATGCACATGCGATGATGCATGCGAGCGCTTTCCCCCCAAGCTTATGCCAAACAATCCTATTCAAATGACTCGATCAAAAATGTCATGGCTTTGCAAAGCGTGATCAAGTCAAATGAATAAGAAAGTAAGGTTTCACTTGAAAGAAATGCTCAATGGTGGTGAGCAAAAGGATGTGGCATATCAAAATATGAAGAGGGCAATTAATATATATATATATATATATATATATATATATATATATATATATATATATATATATATATAATGGGTTTGGGGTGTAAAAGATTTTTGTTGCCGTCACATGAGGTGATATTTATTTAAGCAAATATATACGGTCCTCTCGCTGTCGAGAGGATTCGTGTTTATTTAAAGCATAAAAATTTTTACACTACTGGATTGATATCAGCTATAGCAAAAGGCAGATCCAGTATCTTTATCGGTACATGCAACTGCTCCAACTGCTCCTTCCGTGGCTCCGCCAGGCACATGTGTCCATGAACACCAACGAACTCCAGCAATGCATCCTCCAGCATTCCCACAAGGACTCCACCTGTACCCTGCAGAGAATAGGATGCATCAGTTCGCTGCAAAAATTTCACACTCATAATAAAAGTATTCCGAAGAGGATCGTCTATAGAAATATATGAAATAAATTGTGGTGGACGATACTTCCCTGGAAATAATTCAATATCCTCTTACGCTGTGATAGCTATCTCCGTGGTATCCTCTCTCAGTTGCTCAGGTAACTCTGCTCCCAAATCAATTGAACTACCGCTCTCCTCTTGTTCGCACCTGCCATCAAAGGATAAGTCAGTGTATAAACTGGTGTCACAAAAGGATTCATCAAATATACTTCCCTGAACGTGGGTATCCCAAGGTAGCTCTTCTCGAGCATTGATCTTTTCGGTGCATGTTTCGATGACTTCATTCATTGGCGGCTGAGGGACTCCGTCAACTTCCAAATACAGCTTATCATTTCTAATATCGACCCTAATGCTGCCTTTGATTGTTCCTTCTGGGGAGAGTTGATCAATGATGTAGGTGGAAAATAGTTGTTCAATGTGGTCCTCTATATTGATTGCAATAGGTCCCGTGGTCTGAACTTCATCCTCGAGTTCCTCTAGTAGGGATGCAAAAGTTTCATCGTGTTGCAGGTCAGAGTCTGTACTCATCATTGCACTTTCTGGATAACCTGATCAACAAAGACAAATACCTGAAGAAAAATATCAGTGGCACAAGTGGCACAAGAGAATATAGAAATGATAATAATGGTGGCGAGGGTGAAAATTTCTTTTTGTTAATTTTTTTCTTTGTAGTCTAATCAACCTAATTGTGACAAATTGGCACCCAACGGAAAACACCTCCCCGGCAACGGCGCCAAAAACTTGATCGCCCCAAAATGTAACCCAAGAGCACAACCCAGTATGGCGCAAATGCACGGAGATAAATCCCCGGCAACGGCGCCAAAAACTTGATCGGCCCAGGATATACACCCAAAGAACGATTGTAGTTTTACCGTAAGCGCACGGTCAAGTGGCGAGCGGGTATCGAACACGAGGAAATGGTGTTTGCTCCAATCTATCCTAGGTTGGTTTGACTACGAATGTTTTATTGGTGGAGATGGTTATGGAATGATATAATGGAAATGGTGGTGGATGTCGGTGTCGGTGATAAAGAAGTCGGATAAAATATCGATTCAAATTTAATACAATAAAAGAGTCTAGAGCTAGGGAATCCCCACTACGGATCGGCATACATCATTGTAAATAGTGAATCTCAATATTACTAGGCTTGTGTTGGGGTGAACTAGTCGTAAGTGAATAGAGAACCAAGCTCACGCTCTCGCGCTATTGCCGGTCTATAGCAACCTAGGATAGGGCCCAATCTCTTGCAAACCCTAGCCTAAGCCACTAGCATTAGAATCGACATCATCGTTCAATCGCCCCTCGAGCCCACTCTCGTGCAAACTCGAGTTACGATCTAGGTTGTGAGAGTTCGTATTCGTCCAATCTCTTGCAAACGAATATGGGTATAGATTTATAATAAAAATCCTAGCTTTGGTCCAATCTCTTGCAAACCAAGTCTAGAGAATCTCGATTATAAACCTAAATCGAATATCTAGGCCTTCCCATCGATTAGAATCCAATCTCTTGCAAACCCCAATTGATGGAAATCCCTAGCTATCTGTGATAAATCGATCACAACCTAACCTCCTAGCAATTCTAGCAATTTAGAAATTCATTCATCACAAATCTGAAATTAGATCCATAGGGTTCATCCCCATGCCCTAGAACAACAAATCTACTCAAGCATGGTAATAACGATATGAGAATCAATAAAAATCATTGCTTGCATACAAAAATATAGAAAAACAAAGATTCAAATAACAAGAACAAAATACTTAGCTTTGATGAAGATCTTCAATCCAAATACAAGCTTTTAGATCCAAGAGGGGGCCTAGGGCATGGCCTAACCTCTAAAATAATCACTAAGAAAACATCATGGGAACCTCCTTTAATGACGGCTACAACCCTCTTAAATAGCCCCCAAAAAACCCTAACAAAACTGCCCAAAAACCCCTTGAAACCCGCGCCCAAAACTGAATCTGCGTGCAACTTAAATTCTGCGCCAGTCGCGACTCGGCCGAGTGGAAAGCTCACTCGGCCGAGTGGGAATTCCTGCAGAATTTCCAGAAAACAGCACTCTGTCAAAAAACTGGCAAAAACTGGTCACTCGGCCGAGTGGGAATCTCACTCGGCCGAGTGGAAATTTCACTCGGCCGAGTGACACTGACATGCGAATTCCAGCACTGCAGCATCGACTTGCAGAAATTCCCCATATTTCATCCGACCTCTGATTAACGTGTTCTTGGCAGCGTTGGAACCGTCATGAAGTCTATTATCCATAAAAAATATGAGAAAAATACTTTGACCTCTAGAATATTAGCAGATTTCAAAAGAGTAAAAGAATGTCTGAAAATCTGGGCGCTCGTGTCATCGGCTTCACTCGGCCGAGTGGGATTCTTCACTCGGGCGAGTGGGCTTCTCTACTCGGCCAAGTGGGTCTTCAAAGGATCTCTGAAAATTCCAGTAACTTCGGCCTTTTCTCTGGACGAATTCCCTGTACCACTCGGGCGAGTGAAGTTTCTCACTCGGCCGAGTAGGCTTTCTTTGTTCGGCCGAGTATACGCTGAAGACTTCGTGTGTGTATCCATTCTGTTTGGCCGAGTGGGGCTTCTTGATCGGCCGAGTGAGAGGTCTACTCAGCCGAGTGATGCGCTGCTGTGCTTGTTTCTTCTTCTTTTTGACTCCTCGTCGATTCTACCAAATTCTTTCCTTCTCCACTCATCCTCTAACGCTGATATCTCCTCAATAAGGCCATGAGCGGTGCTTCATTATGCGCGCAAGTCCTTTAAGCTCAGTTTTGCTCCCAATTGCTCCATATTTTCTGAAATCCGACAAAAACAAGAAATGGTGAAAAATAACGTAATATCATCGAATAATCGTGAAAATCACAATATGAGCAATCGAAATGGCGTACAAACATGCGGAAAAAAGGTGTAAAATATGGAGTGATCACCAAGCATCGGAGTTAGCGCTCTTGCCTGTCTACATGTCCTTTTGGCTACTACAGAGTTACATTGTCGCTCATTGGTGGTGGCCAATTATGAAGCCACCTTGGCCAATAAAGTGAAGTGGGCGGAATCTGCCAAGAGAGCCATTGAACAGGTGAAGGCAAAGCTGCAATGATGGAAGTTTCGCAAGGACATGCTCAAGTCTCGGGTGAGACAGCTTGAGCATAAGTTGGACGAATCACGTACAAGGGAGGCTACCCTTAAAATGGAAGCTGATGTTCTACTGCAAGAAGAGATTGCCCTGAGGGAGCAAGCAGAGAAATAGTTGCTCGAGGAGCAGAAAAACCGAGATGCCAGAGAGAAGGAGCATTAACCTCGATTGGCCGTCAGCTCTTAAGAACTTAATGTGAAGGAGATCGCAGAGAAAGCCATCCAAGAATATAACGACAGTTTGTGCAATCTGGATGAGCTATACATGATAGGCTTTGAGCGGTTCCGTCATAAGGTGAAAAAGTTATTTTCTGCTCTAGCAACTGAGCTCGACTAACTACACGTGCCTCTAGACGATGATGAACCCGATAGTCCGTTGGACGAAGTCGGTCAGGTTACGTTTAAGAAGGCTGACATCCCGATTAATGAGGCCGTCATTACAATGGATAAAGTCGCTGATGCAGCTTCTTCAGTGGATCAGGGACACATTGTTCTGACCAAGGGATCAAGGGAGCTGGTTGGCCCTGCTCCTCAGGGTACCAGGGAAGTACAAATATGTCCCGGCTATTCTCAGAGAGGTAGGTGTGGAAAGAAGGAAAAGAGCTCAGAGCAGGTCCACTATGCACTGATGGGGTAGTCCCTGTAATGTTTCACATACACAAACATAAACAACACAGAGAACAACAGAACTAGCTAAAAGAAAACACTGAAACTCAGAAACATTTATCTCTATATGATCCAACATCCCACTATACAGCTAATCCTTTATACAACAACAGCTCACACTTACCCTAAACCAACCCCAAATGTACAAGCCGCTCGCATCGCCCCTCACCACCCCATCCTACAACTCCACAAGCCCAGTTCTTCACCAACTCCAATACCTGAATATCTGAAAAGTCAACGGTGGGACACGTCAATGCGTGGCCCAGTAGGAAAATCCAACTCCACTTCAGATGTCATTCACTACTATGCAACTACGTGCAAGATATGCAGCGAACATGTCATGGCAAGATAACAATAACATGAGTACATAGAACCGTAAATGGGTACGGGGAAAGGGTTACAATAATAACACAAAAATAAGAGTATACATAATAATGCAATGGGGTGCGAAGAAGGGGTAACAACAAGTAGCAATAAGTGCAAAGAAGGTAAATGACCACATGTGCAAGCTAAAGAAAGGAACAACAAGCAAACATCAATGAATCTACAAGAGCCATACAAATAGAAAAGAGCACATCAACAACTTTAAGTGCAAGGAAAAGATTTAACTTTATTAGTCTTTTGTTCTTGGAACCCGTGTATCGAGTAGAACATAGGAAACTGGACCTCACCCAGTAAGGTGGGTGGAAGCTATGACTCTCCGAGATACACTAATACAAAAGGAGCCATGATCCCCCAGATAAACTGCTATAAAAGGGACCCAAAACTCTGCACATTCCTCGCCGTGCTAGCTCGTCAGGAGTGCGAGTGAAACCACATAGTCAGTCCAACCCATATGCCTTCCCACTAGTTAGGTTTCCCCCAACCCCATATTTTTTAGTTCACCTTCCTTTAAGAGGACTGAGTCATTTATTTACTTATAAAACATACATGCATCAACATGAAAGTTATAAATATGAAGAAAATCATCATGTCGGCTTGGCCATATCACTTTCTTTCTAATCTCTTCTTTGTCACATTTCACAACATACTTGAGACATGCATCTCCTTGTGCATTTTCTTTTCCATTTCCATGTATCACAACAAAAAAGGCCATGACTTCCATGAATACACAACCAAACCAACCTCACAACATCATATAAATACCATATCATCATGAAACATAAGCCAAGACATGTATTGAACATCATGTAACTTACCAATGGCATTATGAACCAAAAGGTATAGCACATGGTAAGATTGTGGAAATTATAACCGTTCATCAAACAGTGCCGTTTCCAGGGAATTCTAGTCATCGTATGAGAAAAGTCCCAACTACAAAGTTGTGGATATGCAAATTTTACATTCACCCACCAATTTTCAAAAAATAATCATGAGTATGTGATTTATGGTTGCCAAACTAGTAACAGATGGAAATTCTGCTGAAAACAGAAAACTGCAGCAACTCAATCAGTAAATTACTCTTAGTTGCAGTCAGATCTGGTTGAAGTGTAAAACATGAAAATTGTGTATCTTGAAGATTAGGTATCCAAAATGTTCTAAAACACCTAATTCTGATAAGTGTATTGGTAGTTATAGTTGATTCAATGTAGGGTGTCCAAACTGGCAGAAATATGCTATGTTACAGAGCAAGCCGAATTAACCTTAGATGTTGGCCATAAACACACTTGACATCCTATATGATTTGGCTAGAATTTCATGATCTACTCAAATATAATTTCTTCAGAATTTATTTCTGTCAACACTGAGCAGTATACACGGATGAACATAGATCAATTCTATAGGAAAATCTGAAAACATAACATCAGCAACTTTTTGCAAAGAAATGGGCAAATGCAAGTGATATAAGATAAGAGATGGATTCCTATCTCTAGTAGCTTTCATTTTCCATTCAAAAATCTAAGCTTAATCATCATGCTAGCATACTCCCACTTCCAACTCCGAAAAGCTCCCAACGTTCCTTAGAAACTCCTCTTGAAAGGCTTCCAAAAGACCCACTTGATATAAGCTTGCACAAGGGACTAAAAGGGAGGGAAAGATAGGATTTTTCCTTGAAAATTGAAGAGAAAGTCAAAGAGGGAGAGGGAAAAACGAAATTGGAAAAGAAAGGGGAGAAAAATGAGAAAAAGAAAGGTTTAAGGCTCTTAAATGCAAGAGTGTCTTCTACTCTCTTCTCCCTCCTTCCACACACTTCCTTAAGATAACCATGAAACATATGAAAAGACTAAAATACCATCATCACTTACCCCCTCCAACTTCTAGGATATTACCAAATAACCATTACTATGCGCACCCACCTCTTTACTATACACACACACCTTACCTAATTACAACAATGCCACTGCCCCATCCCTTTTCATACATAACCACTACACCCACACACGCACCACTACACTCACACATGCATACATGCACATCCATGCATCACACCTCCATCTATCACCGCGCCATCCATACATGTACACTACACCCGTTCAATATTAGTACACACTACAATCACACATATCACTACATCTAATACATTCAATACACATATTGCTACATACATTACTACTAGTATACACATTATGCTAGAAAGGATAACACCCATAGATACACGCATGTATACAAGTATATACACACATCCTAGTATATTCCACTTAGGGGCATTACAGTATATCTTTGTGATTGCTTGTATAAGCTGAATGTACAAACAACTCATAATGAAGGTTTATATTCTTCCAATATTGTATTAAATGTATATGATTCATCCTTATATTATGCAAAATTAGGACATGTATATTTAGATAGAATTAGAGCATGATACATCTTAGATAGATTCCAAAATCTAACTTGGATTTAAAATCCATGTGTACAACTTGTGTAGAATCAAAGCAAAACAGAAATCATGTTAAAGATGAGATTTCATTTTTCTAGAGTTGATTCACATTAATGTGCGTGATTCTTGTAGAATTCTAACTAGAGGTGGCAATATGTACTTCAAGAATTTCCATGGATGAATTCTGTACATTCTATTATTATTTTCTACTGAAATTCAAGGATGCAATCTTTGATAAATTCAAAACTTTTAAAGCTGTGTAGAGAATTAGCTAGATAAAAAGATCAAAACCCTTAGTCTAATCGAGGTGGTAAATATACATCTTCATCCAAGACTTTATTCTGCCAGAAACATGGTCAGTCAAATGAGGTAGCAGAGCAAAAAATAGGACTCTTATGGACATGGTAAATTCTATGTTAACTCGTCTGGTCTACCTACTGACCTTTGGGTTGAAACTTTACGGATTATTTACTTAATCTTGAATAGATTTTCTTTTAAAGATAGTGAAAAGACTCCTAATGAACTTTCAAAGTGTAAAGCCCACTAGTTATATTTTCTTAAAATATGGGGGTATCATACCAAAGTTAGTATTCCTAAATCCAAGTGTAAGAAGCATGGTCCAAAGACAATAAATGATGTCTTTATAGGATATACTGAAGATAGCTATGTTAATAGGTTTCTAGTGATCAAGTCTAAAGTTAGTGACATCTCTAACAACACCATTATCAAAGCTAGAGATGCCACTTACTTTAAGAATATATTTCCTAACAGAAATCCACTTCCTAGTTAACTCAATTATAACACGCCCTCCTTTTTCCATTCCATCTGTTTCAGATACATAACCAAAATGGAAAAGGAGTAAAAGAGTAGGATTTGAAAAGGATTTTGGATATGAATTTCACGTTTATACTATTGAAGGTGAGCCTTCAAGTTATGCGAAAGCCATGTCTTCAACTGATGCTCCCTTTTGGAAGGAAGCTGGTAATTGTGAAATTGAGTCAATTTTGAAAAATAATACTTACATTTTAATTGAGTTGCATCCTAGTTTGAAAGCTCTTGGTTTCAAATGGATTTTCAAATTAAAGCTTAAACATGGTTCTTTGGATATGTATAACGCTAGATTAGTAGCAAAGGGGTTTTTACAAAATAAAGGTTTAGATCATTTTTGATTCTTATGTACATGTTAGTAGTTTTATTACTTTATGAATTTCAATCGCTTTGGCTTCTATTCATAAACTTTTTATTCATCAAATTTTAAAACTACTTTTTTGAATGGTGATTTAGAGGAAGAGTTTTAATATTAAACAATATGAAGGTTTTCAAGTTAAAGGTCAAATAAATAATGTTTGTGAATTGATAAAATCTTTATATGATTTGGAACAAGCTCCAAAACAGTGTCACCTAAAATTTAATAAACTGATTCGATCATATGGTTTTGAAAACAATGATTTTTGACAAATGCTTGTATTTTAAGTTGTTGAAAACGGATTGCCCTTTTTTATATCTTTATATTGATGATATTTTAAATTTTGGATCTTCTACGGATCTGATCGAAGATGTGAAATTGTATTTATATAGTGACTTCGTACGAAGGATTTTGGTCAAGCAGATGTTATCCTAGGTATGAGGCTCTTTGGGTATGGTGCTTCTTTTGCCTTGAGCCTATCACATTTTTATTCAGAAGATTCTAGACAAATTTAATTACTCTGATTTGAAACATTTAGCTACTCCATTTGATTCTTCTTCTAAAGTAGTTAATAACCTAGGAAATCATGCATGCCAATATGAATTTGCATACCAAATAGGATCCTTAAGATATGTGGCAGTTAAAGCTCAACTTGAAATTTCCTATGCATTAGGCAAATTGAGTAGGTACACTAGTAATCCTAGTAAATAGTATTATAATACCTTGGCTAGGATATTTTGATATCTTAAGAGTACTATTGATTTATCGCCAGTATACTTAGAATATCCATATGTCCGAAACTTCCCATGCAGTAGGCAGATTGAGTAGGTATACTAGTAATCCTAGTAAATAGTATTAGAATATACATTGGTTGGGATCTTTTGATGTCTTAAGAGTACCTTTGATTTATGACTAGTATACTCAGAATATCCAGATGTCTTAGAAGGGTATATTACTGCAAATTGGGTTAGTAGATGTAAAGTCCACCTAAGGATATGGTTTCTTATTTGTCGGTGCTACCATTTCTTAGGGTTTGCACAAAGAAACTATGATAAGCTTATAGCACCATGGAATCAGAGTTGATTGCCTTAGATACGGCATGCAAGGGAGCTAGATGGCTTAAAGATCTTTTATCTGATTTACCATTTGTCCAGAAACACTTGCATGTCATTTCATTGCATTGTAATTCACATGATGTGATTGAACATGTGCATCAGTTACTTCAAATAGGAAAATGAATAGGCATATGCTCATGAGATATATGTATGCAAAAAAGATTGTTAGCAAATATTATTTCCTTAAACATTGTAAGATCGAATAGAAATTTAGCCAATCAAATGACTAAAGGTCTTTCTAGGACCTTAAAATCAGAACTGTCAAGGGAACTGGATTGAAATCCCACCATATAGTCACCAACAGTGCATCCCTACTAGGTTCAAAGGCTAGCAGTGTGTGTGTGTGTGTGTGTGTGTGTGTGTGTGTGAACGGAATTATTACTCTAACCACATCCATATAGTGATATGCTTTATGTGATGGTTATGTTAAGTATTAATCTTAATGAGTCTGTTGCAATATTTTCTTAAAAGGTGTGATCTGTGATAGATACCTTTGGAGGACTCACCCAAGTGAGAGTAGTCCTGAGGCCATGACTATAAGATTTGGATGAATCTTTAATAACTCTTATGAGAATCAATGTATGCACATAGCTATAATAGCACGACCTTGCATATTGGTCCAATGTACTCCCCATATTGTATGTATGGTTGTAAAAGATTGATAAAAGACACTGGTTCAAGGCCTGATTCACCATTAATATTCTGTTTGACACAATCATTACAAGGTAGGTTCAAACACAAAAGGTACCTTATATGATGTACAATAAACGATTGGTCTATTATTTTCTATTTATTTTTTTCTACCATTAGCCCTTTGTTAGGATTATTACGTGTGTGGCCTTTGAAAAAGGATTGAAAAGATCACATATTTTACATGTGTGCCCTTTGTTAGGATTATCTAACTTTATATTGTAGTAAAAATATAATAAAATATGAATTCACTTTATATTGCTGTAACCATATAATAAAATATGAATTTGATTAAATGATAAACAATTTTATATATTGGCATAATATACAATTTGTTGCTAATTCATAATTAGTGGAATTTTAACTTATCAATTTAATTTATTCTTCACTTAGTAAATATAAAGAATTATGTAAAGTGTTAAAATTTATTTACTTGTTATTTAAAAATGCAAGTCCAAATGAGGACCAAGTTTAATCCATCCATTTTAAAAAACGGACTCAAGCATAGAAATTAAGTTCAATAAACAAATTTGTTTTGTTTGGGCTTATGTTGTGAAATGTTGTGCAGGGTCTAAAAGTTTATGCTTTTCAAAAATAAATGTTTGAAGCACAACATCAAGCAAGGCTGGAAATTTATTACACAGGCTCAAGGGTTCGCAGTGGAAGAAATGTCGAACTATTAAAAAGGCCCAACACAATTTATCCATCAAGCAATTAGTCAGAGCCTACTTGGCAAGCGAATTGGCATTCTCCAGACAATTTCAATGGTACTTTTATACGAATACGAGATCTAGAATGTTCTTGCACATTCTTGTAAACCATTTAATAAGAGATCATTATGGGTTTTTATGAAGAATGTTCTAGAGGCTTATCTTAGACTATTGGCTCATGTAAGTCTCTAAAAGTCAAATCTCTACCAGTCATTGTAGGAGAGCCTCGCCTATAAAAGGGATGAGAGAACATTTGTTTCCAACAAGGAACCATCAAGCAATAGCCAAGTAAAGTCAATATAGTTCTCCACTTCTAAGTTCTTCTCTTTTGTTCCTGAATGTCTTGTGAGTGAGAAAATATGAGGGAATGTTGATTTAAACATTCTAATAGAGTGTGTGTGCGCACTCTAAGTGCTGCACGGAATTGGAAAAATTAAGTAGCTAAACAATCTATATCTTACACTCGCTGGAGCTGAAAATTTTCTCAACACCAATGAAGACGTGGTTCTCACAACCTAAAGGAGTTGCAAATTCATTAATGGAACATGGTGAGTCATTTGTTTATTGGTATTAATACAAGCCTAGATTTTTATGCTACAAAGAGCTCTTAGTACATCAAAAGCCAACAAAGAGGTAGATGTTATGAATTAACTACTAGGGGAGGAGCCTCCCTCAGCCCTTTATTTATAGGCAATATGGAGAGTACAAAGATAAGATACATGAGTATGGGCCTATCTCTAAGATATCCCACAATCCAAACCAACTCGGGTTCATATCCGTTCACAACACTCCCCCTTATCCAGCCATAGGTTTGGACTCTGCTCATGAATACTTCAGGATTCTGAGTATGGTAAGAGTCTCACATGGAGTGGATACTTCAGGATCCTGAGTTGGTGTGGTTTGCCTCGTTAAAACCTTTAGCTATGGAAAACCCTGTAGGAAAAATCATAGTTACGAAAAAAAGTGCAGACACTCCCAACTCCCCCTGATTTGTACGGGCACTCAGGCTTTCAGATCACTTAGGCGCCTCATCCCAATTTTCTGTACAAACTTCCTAAATGTAGCAGTAGGAAGAGCTTTAGTGAACAAGTCTGCCAGGTTGTCACATGATTGTACTTGTCTAACATCGATCACTTCGTCTCTCTGTAGCTCATGCGTCTAGAAGAATTTAGGGGGAATATGCTTCGTTCTGTCGCCTTTGATGTAGCCACCTCGTAGCTGAGCTATGCAAGCAGTGTTGTCCTCGAACATTTATGTTCAAGATCTCTAGGCTTCAATCCGGTCGTCACCACGACGTGATTTACAACTAACCGTAGCCAGACACATTCTCGGCTTGCTTCATGGATGGCGATGATCTCTGAGTGATTGGATGAGGTAGCCGTCATGGTTTGCTTAACGGATCTCCAGGAAATGGTTGTCCCACCATGGGTAAACACGTACCCAGTCTGTGACTTTGCATTGTGGGGATCAGACCTGTAACATGTATCAGCATAACCAACAAGTGCAGAGGATAATCCATTTTTGTTAAAGAGTCCCAAGTCTGTAGACCCTTGGAGGTAGCGCAGAAGGTGCTTTACCCCGGTCCAGTGGTGCTGCGTAGGCGTTGCACTGTATCTGGCTAGTAAATTTACTGTGAACGCTATATTGGGACGCGTGCAATTGGCCAGATATAGGAGTGCTCCGATAACACTCAGATAAGGGACTTCTGGACCAAGTATATCCTCCCCCTCTTCCAGCGGCCGGAATGGGTCTTTATGTTCATCCAGAGAGCATACCACCATAGGTGTACTAAGTGGATGATATTGGTCCATATAAAATCTTTGTAACATTTTCTTCGTATATGTGGTTTGGTGTAATAGGATTCCTTCTTTCAGATGTTCAATCTGTAACCCAAGGCAGAATTTCGGTTTGCCTAGGTCTTTCATTTCGAATTCTTTTGTCAGGCTTATAGATATCTCGGTGATCTCTTCAGGAGATCCAATGAGATTCAGATCATCTACGTAGACTCCTATAATGACGAATCCTTCCCCTTTGCTCTTATGAAGATGCAAGGGCAGACTTCATTATTGTTGAATCCTTGTTAAACAAGGAATTCACTTAGTCTGTTATACCACATCCGTCCTGATTGTTTAAGACCATATAATGATCTTTGGAGCTTAACAGATTAGACGTCCCGAGGTATATCTTTTAATTCAGCAGGCATTGAAAAGCCAATAGGAAGTTTCATGTATATCTCTTATTGAGATTACCGTATAGATATGCAGTCACAACATCCATTAGCTGCATATCTAAACCTTCCTTTGCTGTTAAGCTTATCAGGAATCGGAAAGTGATCGCATCGATGACCGGGGAGTATGTTTCCTCATAGTCAATACCCGGTCTTTGGAAATATCCTTGCGCTACAAGCCGTGCTTTGTAGCGTGCGATATCATTATTTTCATTTCTTTTTCTCACGAATACCCATTTGTATCCCACAGGTTTGACACCAATAGGTGTTTGGACTATTTGCCCAAAGACTTTGTGTTTCTGAGGCGAGTCCAGCTCGGCTTCTATTGCCTGATTCCACTTTGGCCAATCATTTCTACGTTTGCATTCAGCAACGGAATGTGGATCATGATCATCGTCGCTTCCGGTAACGTGAATAGCAATGTGAAATGTGAAGTCATCGTCGATGATTGTACTCTTTCTGTCCAACACCTATCATGTACGGAAATAATTTAATGATATTTCAGTTTCTCCCAGCAGTTCCTCTACAGTGGATTTCGGGAGGAGTAAGGGTATGGATATGAGCTCATTTCTCTGTGGGGGTATCGACCCAAGGTCTCCGGATATTTTTCTTTTTCTTGGATTTTTATCCTTGAAGCCTGGTGGTCTGCCTCTTTTCTGTTGAGGTGCAACCACTTCTGCTGCTGGTGGATTGCATCCATTCTCGGGGATGTCAATCCTAGCTAAAGTATTTGCAGCAAGGATGTGTGATTTGATAATCTTCTGGTTGTCAGTAAATGAGTCCGTTTATCGGTGGACAGTGTCCTGAATGTGAAGGATCTTCAGGATCTCATCTTCATATTGTTTCGTTATCAGATCATAGTGGGTCAAACTTTTTGTATCCCATGTTATGATGTGCTTCGCACCAGATTTCTCAGTTTCTGGGCCTATTTTGGGGAAAAGTGTCTCATCGAATTTACAGTCTTCAAGACGTGCCTTAAAAGCGTCTCCGTTAGTGGTTCTAGGTATCTCATAATTGAAGGTGAGTCAAACCCTACATAGATACCTAGGCGACATTGAGGACCTATTTTTGTCATCTGTGGTGGTGCAATGGGGATGTAGACTGCGCAACTGAAGATTCTCAGATGAGAAATGTTCGGTGGCCTTCCATATTCAGTTGCATTGGAGAGAGACTCTGACCTCCAGAGGGTCTAATTTTTATTAACGATGCAGCATGCAGGATTGCATGTCCCCATGCATCCATCGACAACTGGAATTTCATTCGCAATGGACGTGCAATCCATTGGAGTCTTTTTACACCAGATTTCTCAGTTTCTGGGCCTATTTTGGGGGAAAGTGTCTCATCGAATTTACAGTCTTCAAGACGTGCCTTAAAAGCGTCTCCGTTAGGGGTTCTAGGTATCTCATAATTGAAGGTGAGTCAAACCCTACATAGATACCTAGGCGACGTTGAGGACCTATTTTTGTCATCTGTGGACGTGCAATGGGGATGTAGACTTCGCACCAGATTTCTCAGTTTCTGGGCCTATTTTGGGGAAAAGTGTCTCATCGAATTTACAGTCTTCAAGACGTGCCTTAAAAGCGTCTCCGTTAGGGGTTCTAGGTATCTCATAATTGAAGGTGAGTCAAACCCTACATAGATACCTAGGCGACGTTGAGGGCCTATTTTTGTCATCTGTGGTGGTGCAATGGGGATGTAGACTGCGCAACTGAAGATTCTCAGATGAGAAATGTTCGGTGGCCTTCCATATGCAGTTGCATTGGAGAGAGACTCTGACCTCCAGAGGGTCTAATTTTTATTAACGATGCAGCATGCAGGATTGCATGTCCCCATGCATCCATCGACAACTGGGATTTCATTCGCAATGGACGTGCAATCCATTGGAGTCTTTTTATCAGTGACTCTGCCAATCGGTTCTGGGTGTGAACATGCGGCAGTGGATGTTCAATTTATATCCACGTTGCCTGACAATACTTTTGAAATGACCGGGATGTAAATTCCCCAGCATTAACCAGACGTATTTTCTTTATATGGTTGTCTGAAAAATGCGTCCGCAACTTTATAATTTGTGCCAGTAGCTTTTGAAAAGCTAAGTTGCAGGTTGATAGTAGACACACATGCGAATATTTTGAAGATGCATCAATCAGTACCATAAAGTATCGAAAGGGCCCACTAGGGGGTGGATAGGTCTACATATGTCTTCGTATATTCTTTCGAGGAAGCTTGGAGACTCGATATCCAATTTTAGTGGTGATGGCATTGTTATTAATTTCCCCTTGAAGCCAGGAATGCAAGTGAAGTCTCTCTTCTGAAGAATCTTCTGGTTCTCCAGGTTGTGCCTATGGGATTGTGTTAGGATGCGGTGCATCATCACAGATCCAGGGTGGCCAAGTCTGTCATGCCAAAGTAAAAACTTGGCTGATGTCGGACACTTCAGGTGCTCTGTAAAGTTAGCTTCCTCTCTCCGAATGTTTGTATGGTAGAGTCCTGATGAAAGTCTCTCAAAACATTCAAGCATGGATTTTACTCCATTTTCTTGAGATGTTTCATACAATAATTCTTTTTTATTTACATTTGATGTTTCCAGATGGAATTCGTTTAAGCGGATATTGATCGGTTCCGAGTGTACACCCGTAAAATGACGTGTAGTTTTACCGCAAGCGCACGGTGTAGCGGCGAGCGGGTATCGAACTCAGGGAGGAACAATGACAGTGTCTCCTTCCGATCACCTAGCTATCAAGAGGGTCGAGAATCGTTTGGGGTAAACAGTCACAATCGTGAAAATATCAAGAGAAAATATGGAATTAATAAAACGTCTAGGGATAGGGAATCCCCGCTACGGACCGTCTCTCATCATTGTGATTCATAGGTTTCATCATTGCTAAACTTAAATGTGGGTGAACTAGTCGCAACTAAATGTAGAACCAAGCTCACGCTCTCGCGCTATTGCCGGTCTATAGCAAACCTAGGATAGGGTCCAATCTCTTGCAAACCCTAGCCTAAGCCGCTAGCGTGAAGAACAACATCATCGTTCAATCATATCTCGAGCCCACTCTCGTGCAAACTCGAGCTACGACCTAGGTTGAGATAGTTCCTATCCGTCCAATCTCTTGCAAACGGATATGGGTATAGAATCACAATTGAAAATCCTAGCTTTGGCCCAATCTCTTGTAAACCAAGTCTAAAGAGATCCAATTGTCAATCTAAATCGGATATCTAGGTCTTCCTATCAATTGGGATCCAATCTCTTGCAAATCCCAATCGGTATGAATCCCTAGCTATCCGTAATTAATCAAACCCAACCTAACCCTAATCGATTCTAGCAACAATTCCACAAATTCATCACAATTTAGAAATATGGTTCGTAGGGTTCATCCCTACGCCCTAAGACGATGCACTACTCACTATTCATCATGAAATTCTCAGAAAAATCAACAATATTATCAAGAGAATTCATTGCAATAGAGAAATAACAAATAAAAATTGAGTTTTTGATAGAAAATAGACAAACCAATGAAGATCCAATGATATCCAATGAGAATCCAAATAGAGTAGCCTTTTAATCTCCAAAAAGAAAGCCTAAATCTAATTAATCTAAAAAGTTCTGAAAAGTTCTGAAAAAGGCTGAAAAAGCTCTCCTAACTAGGGCAAAAACTGGGTTTAAATACCCCCCAAAATCACCCAAAAAATCGTGACCAAACTGCCCCTGCGAAGCCCAAAAATCGCAACTTACGCAGCAGGCGGAGCGGCTCACTCGGCCGAGTGACTTTGTCACTCGGTCGAGGGACAGACCCTGTAAGAAAACAGTAAGTCAGGGGGGGTCTCAGGGTCTGCCTTTGGAGGTGACTCGGCCGAGTATACTTATCCGTTCGGCCGAGTGGCTTTATCGTTCGGCCGAGTGACTTTCGACAAGATCTTCGAAAAATACAGTAACTTCGGCCTCTTTCTGGGCAATTTCTCTGTGCCACTCGGGCGAGTGAGATTTCTCATTCGGCCGAGTGGGATTTCTTCGTTCGGTCGAGTATACACTGGATTTGACTCTGAGTGCGTATCCGTTCCGATCGGCCGAATGGGGCTTCTGGTTCGGCCGAGTGAGTGCTCCACTCGGCCGAGTGGCATGCTGTAAATGCCCAATCTTCTCTGTTTCTCCTCCTCGTCGCTCCTACAAAGTTCCTTCCTCTTCCACTCATCTTCCATCGCTGAATAGCCCTCAAATGAGCCGCGGGTGACACTCCTTAGCGCTTGCGAACCAATTGATCTCAAAATCGCTCCGAATCGCTCCATATTTCCTTAAAGATGACAAAAACAAGAAATAGTGAAAAGCATCGCAATATTGTCAAATAATTGTGAAAAATGCGATATGAGCGATCAAAACGGCATGCAAACATGCATAAAAAAGGTGTAAAATATGGAGTGATCAAATATCCTTGAAACTTAGTAAGTTTCGTTTGGAGTTCGGAGAGAATAGTGCATCTTTTATTTTGATTTCCATTCCATTAGGGAGCAACAAGGTTGCATTCCCAGAACCTTCAATAATATTCGATGGCCCTAAAATAGTATTTACAGGGCTTTTGTATGGTATAATACTATGAAATAGCACTTATACTGAAGGATCGTATGTGTCGAAGCACTGTCTACCAAGCAGTCATGAGAGCGATCCATCTAAAAAGAGATGAATAAGACATTTGCATTTCAGGAACATAAACTTTATTTATTCTAATTCAAATTACATAATATGAAATCTCTCATAACATGAAATGTTCTAAACAATATGCTAAGATAAAAGTAGAAAGCTAATCTAGCAAGTCATCAGTTTCGAAGTCGTCAGCTGAAAACTTGGCTGAAGCATCAGATGTTACCAGGTTTGTTTCAGATTTCTTTTTCTTGTTTTCTTTATACAATTCCTGGAGATGCTGCGGTGTTCGGCACATTCTGGACCAGTGGCCTTTCATGCCACAGTTATGGCACTGGTCTTCCCAATCCCTTTTGGGTGGGGGTGCATCATTCTTCTTCTTGTCATTTCTGCACCAGGTGAACTTGCGTTTTCCTTCATTTTTTCGTTGCTGGACTTGGCCCCTATCCCTCTTGTTTTGTCCCCCTTTCTGTGGTATTTCTTTTCTTTTGTTGTCTCTCTTCTTTCGAGAAGAAGAGGCATTATGAGCTTCTGGGAGCGGGGACAGTACCGGGGGTGCATATTGTGAGTGGCGAGGAGAAGCTCTCTATTTTGTTCAGCCGTGAGTAAACATGACAGCAGCTCAGAATACTTGGTGAACTTTTGTTCATGGTATTGCTGCATAAGTATCACATCTTTCTTATGGAAAGACGTGTACGTCTTTTCCAGCATGCGATCTTCTGAGACTTTTTCACCATACAACTTCAGGCGTGAGGTGATGCTAAGAAGAGCTGAGTTGTACTCAGATATGGACTTAAAGTCCTGCAGTCTCAGGTTCTCCCACTCATATCGTGCCCTTAGTAGTATACCATCTTTTTGATGTTTATACCTGCATTCAAGGGAAGTCCACAGCTCAAGTGGATGTTCGACCGTAAGGTATTCAGCCTTTTAGGGACTTGTCCACATGCAGCGAATATAGATAATGGCTTGCGCCTTTTCTATATCGCTTACTTTTTCATTCTTGGTCACAGCAGAAAGAAGAGACTTAGCCCACAGATGGAACTTCACATCGAGCTGCCAGCTTAGATAGTTTCTCACTGATGCATCCAGCACTTCGAAATCGACACTTGCAATTTTAGCCATTTTATCTAGCAGAGCACAAATTTGCATGAATTAATAATTTAAACAATAAACATTTGCATACGGAGGCAATTTTCATGTGAAGAGCTAATTGCGTGGAACGGCCAGTCCCACATAAATAAAGAGTCCAAAGTCCCATTAACACAAATGAAAGCTTTAAAAAAAAGAAAGTGCAACTTTGGAAACCCCATGGGTCCCATATAAGATCTTCAGCTTCAATTGTGGGCTCCCTCTCCATGGAAAGTGGTCTTAGGTCTTGGACATTTACATAAATTCTTCACTACAATTTCTCTCAAAAGTAAAATAAAAGTGCATGAAAAAAATGTGGGACTTAAACAGCCGATCCAAAATCGCAATTAGCCATCCATGCAAAACTTTGTGCTCATCAAACATTTTCAGCAGAAATTTTCATCACAGGCATCACATGCATTTATATTTACAGAGAGGGATAAACAATTTAATTACTTAATAATTATTGGACCATTAGGCAACGTCATACACCGTTAGGTTAGCTGACTAATGACAAAGCGGTCGCAGGATCTTCCTAATTATTAAGTTTTAAAAATATGCACAACCATACATAGTTTATCCACAGAATAAGCCAAAATGATGCAAAATATTAATGATTCTACAGAGAAAATCATTTAATGCAGAGATTGTGCTGATTGGGTTTAATCAAAAAGATTGAAAAAGAGCCCAATATTTGACATGTTCTTCGTAAAAGGAAGAAGTTTTCCGTTTTAATTTATCCCCAAATGTCCCCAAAAGTCCACTTATAGCCCCATAATTTATCATTATTTATCATTATAGCCCAAAAACCCCTTCTAAGGCTTATATCTTAGCCCCCCTAGGTTTTTTTAGAAATAGAAATGGCATGCGGGCCTGAAGCCCGCAGTCCTTATTATTTTTAACAATAATTTTTTTGAGTATCATGCCTGTGGGCCTGAGGCCCGCAGTTTGCCTGTGGGCTTCAGGCCCGCAAGGCTGTATTTCTTGTTTTTTTTGAATGAATGGGCATCAGGCCCATTTAGCAAAAATTAGGGTTGAGGGGCGGCAACTTGGTTTAGCCACCGCCGCCCCTCAGTGGGTTGCCGCCGATCGGCGGAAAGGGGGCGGGCGCCCCCATCACCGGAGCGGGGGGTTGCCGATAGCAACGGGGCGCTGCACCCCCTTCGGGGGGTTGCCTTGATCGCGGAGCGCCGCCCCTTCCAGGGGGCTTTGATCGTAGGAACACCTCCCCCTTCAGGGGGCTTTGGTCCTGCGAAGGAGCGCCGCCCCCCTTCAGGGGGGCTTCGATTTTGGGCGGTGGCCGCCCCCTCTCGCTTCAGGCTGGGGGGATTCGGTGGGGACGAGGTGGTGGAGCAGCCGGCAGCAATGTCGTTGGCGGGGCTTGTATAGGGGATAAACCCCCTATTTTACAATTGTTTTAAGATTAAAAACATGTTAAAACATGGTTTTTGGATGATTAGCCCTAATTCCACTTCGATCTGGTGAGATTTTTGGAGAATACCATCATATGTATGTTAAAACGACATTTTTAGCGGGTTTTACCTCTATATCAGTCCTCCGGATATAGCGACGGTTGAACGAAGCCTACGCAGATGACGACACTCATTTGATGAAGCTCGATGCCGCGCACATGGATCTCTAGCATTTCCTCGCTTTCGCAACGAATGATTTTTGTGGAATATTTAGAGGTTCGTGCTGATAATGTGTTATGAATCAACTACTGGGAGGAGAGCCCACAGCCCTTTATTTATAGGCAATATGGAGAGTACAAAGATAAGATACATGGGTATGGGCCTATCTCTAAGATAACCCACAATCCAAACCAACTCGAGTTCATATCCGTTCACAACCGAAGATGCTTTGATGGTGGGTGAAAATTCCAATCAACCCAAAAATTATGAGGTCCCCAGCAATTTGAAATTGGAGGAGTCCTGATTCGGGAGGATTTTGTTAAGAGGCACAAATTCCTAGGTTGGGAGCTACATAACTCAATGAGGGGGAAGAGGGGGTTTGCTATACACACATGCCTAATTGCTTTAAACACAGATCATTTATTTACAGATGTGCCATTCAAATTTATAAGTTGCCATCAAAAAAATTCATTTTTACCCTCCACCCACCCCTACCTCATCCTCTTCTTCGCCGATCTCATCGTCATCTTAACATATGCATACACCTTCTTCCTCATGTCGCCTCCTCCACCTCTCACTCTGCACAGTGAGATTCCATGTTTGTTAAAGAAGAAGTTGAAGAAGACATGAAGATGAAGACGATGAGCCAGATATGATTATAGATTGGATGGAATCTCTCGAGGCTTTAAGGTTTTGGGTGTAAGATTGGATGTTGTTTTTTATGAGCCAAAAGATGATTTAAGATTGACTTTTTCGTGTTTTTAGGTTTTTAGATTAGCTCTTCCTCTTCCAATCTAAAATCAAAAACACCATCGAACTGAAAAACCCTAGAGATTTCTCCCCTTCTTTGTGGTTCCTAGAGGCGGTAGCGATTGTGGCTTGTGGCGGAGGCAGTGGAGGGAGGAGAAGATGAGAGGGGAGGTAGAGGAGAGTGGTAATTTTGGGATGTGTGTGTAAAGTAAAAACCCAAATTTTAAATATTATCTGATGTGCGTATGTAAAACAGTCTGTGTGTAAAGCAATTAGGTCTATGTGTAGAATTTACCATGAGAGCAAGCAAGAATTAGAGACCTCTCCACCAAACTGAAAAATAATGTGGGCCAAATTCCACTTTAAATTACTGGAGAAAAACTAAAAGAGATGGAATTGTTTGGAAAAAAAATCAAGAAGAGTAGATCACGCACATCAAGGTAGACACAACAACATCAGAGCAGTATGCATCTTTCAAATCAAATGTACATGTTCAAGAACAGATTCACATACAACGATAAGTATATCAAATCAACATAGTACTGCTTCTATTAAGGATACATCAATCTAGTAGACATAAGGTTAAATTATAGATCAAATCTTGCATGTCAACGTTAGGATTATGGATCTAGATCTTATAAAATCAGTTGTCAATCAAGCAGATATAAGTGTTGGGTATTGGATTCTCTCTGTAGGGTTTTCTGGGTCCTTATGGCCATAAATACTACGTCCGGCCTAAGTCGGTCGGACGAAGTTATCAAATAAGCAGCAGAAAAATTAACTTAAAACAATTTCAAGTTAAGCCCTAAATGGAACAAACCCTATCCAAGAACTCTACTATCCCGGGGATGGGTCCAACTGACCCCTAAGGATAGATCTAACATATGCAATTTATAAACGCATGCATAATTTAAACTACATTCTTTTCACTTCGTTTCTGCAGAATACGAAGCGTTGTTTTCAGCAACACATCTTTGGTCCCGTGCCGCATCTCCCATGCTGAACCGCGCACCGAGCCGAACCGCTTCTCGAACCGCACCGCATCTTAAGGTGAGCAACACCCTTGTCGATGAGCCAACCACGCACCGAATAAGATTTCACCTTGAGTGGATCCTCCCTCAAGACTTCGGATCCGATCTGAGCTCCTTCGTAGCTTTGCTAAAGCCCAAATAGGAGCAATGAAGAAATTTAGGGAGAAAGAGAATAATTAATTTAAGCTAAAATCCGGTCTTGCTCACGTTTTTTGGAGCTATCCAGATCTCAAGCTTGGGACGAGTTTCGAGGAGGGGTAGGCCCCTATTTATATATGCAGCTAACCCCTCCCCTTTACTGCATATCAGATGTGGGACAAAAAAATTTGAGAGAGAAATTAATTAAAGTTAGCCTTTCACGAAGGCCAAACTTTGGTGAATTTTTCCTCCCTCATCGTTGGGCTTCTCAAGTGATACAACCTATCAAATCGAAGAGGGTTGAACGGTGAACGCATAGGTTCTAACGGCACTCATCAAACGGTGTCTCAAAGATGCCCAAAACTCAATTTTCGCAAAAACCTGAGCAGTCACAAAACAGCCAAGCCCAAGGTTCACAACCCTAGGCGTGGGTCCCACCACGTGGGCTCCACACATCATCACGCGCCAGCAACAGCTGCACATGCACACAGCACGTGGGTGTGCACCCGCATGCAGCGGGCAGGTCCCGCCTGCTTTAAGCGGGCACGAGCGCACACCTGCCTTAGCGGGCATAAGCCCCACCTACTTCGAGCGGGCGGGCCCCGCCTGCTACAGGCGGCACGGGCATGTGCCCGCCTTAGCAGGTGCGCGCCAGCTTGCATGCGGGCGGGGTCCCGCCCTCTTCAAACGGACAGGCTCCGCCTGCTACAGGCGGGCGCAGGCATGTGCCTGCCTTAGTTGGCATGCGCCCACACGTCTCACGGGCACGGGGTCGCGGGTCGGGTGCCCGCTGAAGCGGGCCCGACCCGCAATGCGCTATATGGGCCTTCTCACGCTATTTTGGCTCTATTTTGCATGTTTGGAGTCCGTTTTTGAGTAGTTTGAACCTACGTTTAGACCGAAAAGATTCCTTCATCCAGGTAACCATTTCAACGAGTTTAAATATGTACGTAAACATTTTTACGACACATTTAATTTTCCCTTTTGCATCATATGTAAAAATTTCCACATCTTTAAAGTTCTAAACTTATATCACAAACTCTTTGCGACTTATAAAATCCATTTGCATCCAATACAAATGAACTAATGGCATATATCCCCCAACATCTACCACTTGCACTCAGGATCATTTATCCCAAATGCAGGAGATAACTGCAAACTCTTTGCAGTTTTCTATCCCTTGCATCAAATGCATATTCTCCCCAATTTCTACATATTACTTGACGAAGGTCTCACTCTGTGTGAGACCCTACAGCCTGACCCTACTACAGGTGGGGTTCAAAACCCCGTGACGGCAGAGACCACGAGCAGCAAGTGTCGTCCCTGTTTCGGTGTCATACTTATGTGGTTAACTCATTGACATGAGTATTGTTGGGACCACCCTAACTGTATCTGTGATGAATTTCGCAATTATAGTCTTTTTACAAAACTATACCACTTAGTAAAGCTTAGGGTATGGTCGACTATCGACCATACCAACTTGAACTTGGTTAGTCTCCATAGATCTTTTAGTCAAATAATGTTGGCCTTCTTCCAACATACTCTGGCCAGAATTTTCATTAAAGATTGAACTAACACTACGACACTAACTTCCATTGATCAGGAGAGATGAATCATATCTTGGTCATTACTCTCCTCGCACGCTTCAAATGTCACCCAACCAAAGATCTTTCAACGGGGCTTTCCCGAGGCTAGATCAGTGATCTAAGTGACACTGTTCACGCACAGGTTGTACAATGACCTCAAGTCAAAAGACCAACTAACATATCATCATTGAGATTGGTCAATCATAACCATATGATAACTCTTCTTGGGTCGTTCAGTGAACTCATTCTCCAATGAGCACATGTGTCTCGTCTTCGACTTTGCCAAGTCTAACGACCATGAGATCATCGTCACCATTACATGGTGATGACTAAGACACAATGGTCTATCCGATGTTTCGATATCCTTTTCTCGAAACATCTACGACCACGAACATTTCAGACTTATGCTATTAACGGTCAAACAATTCTCTATGATCGAGATCCTCATTTCGATACTTGTTTAACCTCGCATTAAGTCTTAGGATTTTACCTAAGTTCTAATGTCGACTATATTATTATTAAACTTAGGTAAAATCTTACCAAACAGCTTACTGAACAAGATGTTTGCTCACTTACACATAGATAAAATGCCGCGGGTTTGAGGGCATACTTTTCTCCCAACATCTCTCACTTGCACGTAGGCCCATTTATCCCGGTATCTCATACTGCATTTACAAATAATTCTCTATAAACTTTATGTGGTAGAGCCTTCATGAGTGGAGCTGCTACATCGTCTACTTTATAGACTAAAGGGGTTTATATGTTCATTTAGACCACACATTTGAATCTTATCCAAATAATTTCTTTGGTCTCTTGGAATCCATAATTAATGTCTTGATTGTATCTCATCCATCTCATCGTACCTTACGAGAATAATTCATAATAAGTTTTACTGGTCATTTAGACGGTTCATAATCATTTCTGATAAAGTGTCAAACTCTTTGATCACTTTGTCAAAACATATGTTCCGGATCCTTGATGCCTCGCATGTTTAATATTCGCTCCCACTGACCTTGAAAACTCTCTGGCCGATTCATATAAGTTCATTCTTCTAAATCATATTTAGAAAATAGACTATAGATGAATCCTCCAGTTTTTGTTATCATCATGAGCGTTTACATCGAGCTCAGTCCGAGTAGATCCGTACACATCTGTTGGCGAGACAGTTTCATTATAATCTATTTATAGGAGTTAGGATGATAACCGTTCAGCCAACATAAGTCGTACTTCACTATTTTCTTTCTGCACTAATCTTCTGTCTTGAAGATTTACTTGCAGCCAATAAGAAACACTTTCTTTATGCACGTAAATTAAAATCTATACTTTATTTACGTGCACGGACCCTTTTCGGATTGCATCAAGTTATTGATCAGAGTCCCTACTCCGATTGGCATTCTGGAAGTTGACTAAGTCATCATCAACTATGATGTTTTACTCGACTTATCGTCTTATGAGACTCGAGTAACCTTGTGACTTCCTAATGATTAATTTGAGGAATATTATATTCATAAGGTTCTAACGTAACCTTATCAAATACCAAGGAATTATTATCTGGGTTTTGACCTAGAACGAGGATTGTAACTCAGAGTTACTAGCCATGTATCGCACTATGTCTAACAGAGTGCGATTCATGCTCTTTAACACACCGATGTGTTAAAAGACTTGACCTGGGAGAAAATCTCATTTTCTTTTAGTTACGCAAGAACTACATACCTAAGTATTTGACTCTTCGATCCGATCGAATCAGTTCAAATACTTCTATCATTGTGTTCTCTATTTTATCAGACTTGTTTCATCAAGAACACGTGCCATAATAAAATAAGAATCCTTATCTCGGCTTATTTAGACTTAGGTCCGAGTACATCTGTATGTACGAGACTACGATTTCACCAACTCATTCTTCCACTGTCTTACAGATGGAATTTCGGCCATCATACCTTTGAGACAAAATTCTTAAGTGTTTTTCGAATCATAATACGAGAGGTCAGATCCCTCTTTATGTGACTTGTGAAGCTTAGTCTCTTCGTTACAGCCTAGTCTAATTTTGCCGTATAAGATTTGCTACTAACTTGCGTATTCATGTATTAACTCTTAATACAACATTGTTATACATTATAATCACATCAAAACATTTCTTCTAAAGTAATGTGACGACATTCACCAATTGTGAAATAAGTTCCATATGACCTAAAGACAACTTTCGTTCATTAGCCAATATGTGAGACTATCTTTGTATAACAATTATTCTAAAATATTAGACATCAACCATATCGTATTTCAAGTTCATCCTACTATGCTTTTTCTTAACCAAATATTCTTTCTCAATGAATTTTCCTTTGTGCCTTCTCCTTTCTAACTCATATTTAGACATTTCATATCTTAACATAAATATTAGTTGTGCAAGCATCACATGCACCCAAACACTTGAGCTTTGCAACCTTGAGGAGACTTAACAAGTTGCTCGTCTCAAGATCTAATTTGGATACATTTTCTTGTACCGCTCTTACACTCATCTTCAAGTCAAACAGTTTGATCGAAGTTTCAAGCCTTGCGGATTGAAACTGTTTTTTCCTACAACCTTGAGGAAACTCAACAAGTCATATGGAGAAACCGCTTTGAGCATCAGTATGTTTAAGCTGCCCATGTCCATATGGGCGAGTGTTAAGTAGCGTGCTTTTATTTTTGTTATATTTTAAAGCTTAAGGGAATCTTTCTCCTTAACTCAGTACTAGAAGGGACATTTTAATATTAATGAGAACATAGTTTGGTTTATCAAAAATTGCTTAACTAATCATTTTGTCCAGTTGACTTATTTCTTTCAAGGATATTATAATTTTGGATTCCACCCGGTAAAACATAAAATATCCATAGTTAAGCATTTGTTCATGATTTTTAAATATAGTTAAAATGGTTTTTATTCAACTATAACCTCGTACTATTTCTGTGATCACCTTTTAGCCATACAGATGAACGAATTTTGTTATTTAATGGGATATGGACCCAACCACCCTGAGCTTCACAACCTTGAGGAGACTCAACAAGTTGATCGACTCTGTAGTTGGTAGATAATCTCGTTATCAATCACATCATATGTGACTCCTTATTGGTTTTTACCCCTAGTCACTTATGATCTTGAGGAGACTCAACAAACCATAATGACTAATCTAGTCGAACCCCTGTTTTCATGTTTAATATTAACTTACACCGATACTCGAGGAGACCCGACACAGTGGTTTGGGTTAATACCAGACTACATCTCATGTATGATGGAGTCGGTTTCTAAAAGAGACCATGTCACAGCTTGAGGAGACTCAACAACTATGACAGGCGTCTTTTAGTCTCCTAATCCAAAAACAAGGAGGGCCACGACTAACTTTGAAGATGATTTTAAATGAAGATTTTTAATGTAATTGACTAGATATAATCGACGATGTCACATAATCATAATTCGCATCCTTGCGGTCCAGCGGAACACGACCAGGGATTTGACTAGGCCAGGATCACTATCCCAAGTCAAGCTAGTGTGATCTTTAATACTAGTCAAAACACACTAGACCGGATCATGATCCATTGAAGGAAACTTATTATTCATATGTGTGTCGTACGAGCTTGAGGAGACTCAACAACTATGACATGCGTCTTTTAGTCTCCTAATCCAAAAACAAGGAGGGCCACGACTAACTTTGAAGAGGATTTTAAATGAAGATTTTTAATGTAATTGACTAGATATAATCGACGATGTCACATAATCATAATTCGCATCCTTGCGGTCCAGCGGAACACGACCAGGGATTTGACTAGGCCAGGATCACTATCCCAAGTCAAGCTAGTGTGATCTTTAATACTAGTCAAAACACACTAGACCGGATCATGATCCATTGAAGGAAACTTATTATTCATATATGTGTCGTACGATTAGAAATGGCTTCATTAAATAGTTAATCCTATCAACTAGTTGAATCCAAAAATTCGAAATTATTAGGATTGGTTAATAACTTGTATTAATATCCTTATCAATTATAAGGATTTTTAAGGTGCTATCATAATCATGTATTAGGCATTTTAAAATTCAAGTTGCAACAATTTTAAATCATAGCCTTTTGTTCGAAATTATTATTAGAACAATTAAAATAATAATTAGGAGATGGATACTATAAGCATGAATTTAATTTGTTGCAACAATTTTTAAATCATAGTATGTCCAAAAATTATCTCATAATTTTTCTGGTAGTTTTTAATTGCTATCCTAATAGTCTTTCTTGCATTATCACATAATCAAAATTAACTAATATAACCATTAATACATTAACTAAGAAATTTAACATGGCATGCAACTTAAAATTATCACATAAATCTAAGTTACATCAATAATTATCAAATAATTATAAAGATCTAATTTTTAAAATTATCACATGATTTTAAAATTAAATCTAATTTTCAAAAAAAATTGAAAATAAAAAACATTTCTTTAAAACGACATTTTAAAGTTTAAATAAAACCGTCATCTGATGGAAAAGCATGATGTATCATATACAATTTATAAATTGCAAAACTATATATCAATATAGACAAGGCTCCGATACCACTGTAGGGTTTTCTGGGTCCTTAGGGCCATAAATACGACGTCCGGCCTAAGTCGGACGGACGAAGTTATCAAATAAGCAGCGGAAAAATTAACTTAAAACAATTTCAATTTAAGTCCTAAATGGAACAAACCCTAGCCAAGATCTCTACTATCCCGAGGTTGGGTCCGACCAATCCTTAAGGATAGATCTAACATATGAAATTTATAAATGCATGCTTAATTTAAACTACATACCTTTCACTTTGTTTCCGCAGAATTTGAAGCGTCGTTTTCAGCAACACTTCTTTGGCCTCGCGCCGCATCTCCCAGGCTGAACCGCGCCCCGAGCCAAACCGCTTCCCAAACCGTGCAGCGTCCCAAGGCGGGCAAACCCTTGTCGCTGAGCCAACCACGTGCCGAAGAAGATTTCACCTTGAGTGGATCCTCCGTCAAGACTTTGGAACCAATCCGAGCTCCTTCGTAGCTTCGCTAAAGAGAATAATTAATTTAAGCTCAGATCCGGGCTTGCTCACGTTTTTTGGAGCTACCCAGTTCTGGAGCTTGGGAAGAGTTTTGAGGGGGTAGGCCCCCATTTATATATGCGGCTAACCCCTCCCCTTTACTCCATATCCGATGTGGGACTAAAAAATTTAGGAGAAAAATTAATTAAAGTTTGCCTTCCACAAAGGCCAAACTTTGGTAAATTTTTCCTCCCTCACCGTTGGGCTTCGCAAGTGATACAACCTATCAAATCAAAGAGGGTTGAACGTTGAACGCATAGGTTTGAACGACACTCAATTCCGACTTCGTTTGACCCCTCAAACGTTGTCTCAAAGATGCCCAAAACTCAATTTTTCGCAAAAAACTGAGCAGTCACAAAACAGCCAAGCCCAGGGTTCGCAACCCTAGGCGTGGGCCCACCACGTGGGCCCTACACGTCAGCGCATGCTAGCAACAACTGGCGTGTGCACACACGACCGTGCGCCCGTGTGCAGCAGGCGAGCCCCGCCTGCTTTAGGCGGGCATGGGCGCACACCCGACTTAGCGGGCGCGCGCCCACTTGCATGCGGGGCGGGGCCCCGCCCGCTTCAAGCAGGCGGGCCCCGCCTGCTATAGGCAGGTGTAGGGACGTGCCTGCCTGTCTCACGGGCACGGGGCCACAGGTCAGGCACCCACTAAACCGGGCGCGACCCGCAATGCCATATATGGGCCTTCTCACGTTGTTTTGGCTCTATTTTGCACGTTTGGAGTCCGTTTTTGACGCAGTTTGAACCTGCGTTTAGAACGAGACAATCCTGTCATCCAGGTAACCATTTCAACGCATTTAAATATGTATGTAAATATTTTACGGCACATTTAATTTTCCCTTTTGCATCATATGCAAAAATTTCCACATCTTTAAAGTTCTAAACTTATATCGCAAACTCTTTGCGACTTATAAAATCCATTTGCATCCAATACAAATGAACTGAGGGCATACATCCTCCACCACTCTCAATACATGTCTTGATGATGAGCAAACATTATGTTTCAACTAATTTATTTGTACAAGTTGTTAGTATATTGTTTTAGGATAAAAAAGACCAAGCATTAATAGCTCAAGCGTGAATGATAAATGAAGATTATAAATTAAGCTTGAAAAAGTTTATGTGATGAAGTGACAAACCAAGGCAACAACATAACTTGAAAACACCAATGACAAGAAGATAGATTCATGGATACATCAATCAAAAGTTTGAAGACATTTCGTATATCTGATGTTATATTTATTCATGTCACAGTAGAATATTGTTAAAGCCTTGAAGATGTCACACATACACGTATGAAACCCTAAGAAATAACTTAGGATTAATATGAAATTAATTCACAAGAAAACCCCTAGTTTTCATAGCCAATCTGTGTATTTATATCAGTATTAATTGAACAATATGATCATCTAGTCGACTAATAGAAGTCTGGAAACAAACTAGGTTTGGCTTGTCATATTAGTCGATGGCATTGAACTAGTCAACTAATCATGCATTATTTCGATTAACAATTGAACTCTAGTCGACTAATATAATGGTTGGAACCCGGCTGCCTCTGATGTTAGAATTATTCGACTAATGTTATTCTATTAGTCAACTAATGACAAAGCTAGTTGACTAGTAGTTGAACACTAATCGACTAATATGAAACAAAGAGCTTTGCATAATCCCAGACTTGACTAGCTAATCAACTAGAGTTATCTAACTAGTCAAATAACGGCCATTAGTCAATTAATGGATGAACTCTTTCCGACTAATGAACAAGATGTTGCACAAAAGATGATTCAAGCATATAGCCGTTTTCTAGCCGTTGTAAAGGGCATTTTGGTACAGAAAATTCATCAGTGCCCTCTTAAACTCTAGCTTTCATTTCATACTCCCTTAAGCCAAAGTTTTTATTCTCCTTTGCCAAATCATATAGAATGGAAAACAAATTCCATTAGCCATACATACACTTGTGATTCATTTCCAAGGCTTTGGTATTATTGTATTCATTACTCTACAAGGTTCACCTCAGATGTGAGGAGTAGACTTTAGGTCTGTTGTGGTGGTGTTACTCTCAAGTTCAAGATGGTTGATGATCTCAGGTTTATTGAGGTCGGGTCCGCAATTGGTAATGCTTGTTTGACAAGTTGTAAGGTGTACTATTCTTTCGATTTAGAAGTAAATAGCAAATAGCTCAAGCAATATTTGCTTGGGACTAAAAGTAGGTCATGGGTTGATTGAACCAGTATAAAATTGACTTGTGTTTGTGTTAATTCTCATTATTATTCAGGTACATATTTTACTTGAGCTAGAAGAGGAGAGAAGCAAAAGGAAGAGAATAGAAAGAGGAAAGAAAGAAGGAGGAGGAGGAGAAGTAGCAAAACCAGCTCAATCGGCCGAGTGGATCAGACCACTCGACCGAGTGAGACTAATATCGGCCAATCCCAAGTCTCCATGCACGTCAAAGACACTCGACTGAGTGAAACTTTCACTCGACCGAGTGAGACGACCACTCAACCGAGTGGAGAATGGAAGCAAAACGTTGATTTTGAATATTCCTGCAGTAGCTCCCACTCGACCGAGTGAGACGACCACTCGACCGAGTGAGACGACCACTCGACCGAGTGGCCAGAAGATACAGAGCACCGACTTTTGGAGATTTTCTGCAGAGAGTTTCACTCGACCGAGTGAAACTTTTACTCGACCGAGTGAACCGCCGGCCCAGAATCCGAAAGCTAGGGTTTGTCTAGGGTAAATGGTATTTTGGTCAACTTTTTCCTAGGATTTTGAGTTAGTATAAATAGAGATTTTTAAGAGCCATCAAAAAAGAGAGACAATACGGCTAGAGAAAAGAGAAAAGACTCAATTTTTATTTGCTATTGCTTTTGATTGGAGTTCTAGTTCTTAATTATCTTGTTGAATTGAAATTTTGGGATTCATTGGTTTGTCTAAACTCTTGTTCTATTAAGTTTTTATGATTATTTCTTGTTTAATTCACCTTTCTAAGAAGATTTCTATTGTCTCCATGAATTCTATTGCTTTGATCATGAATATTTTGTAAGGTCCCTGGCTATGAGGAAAACACTAGAAGGGGAGTTGAATAGTGTTTATACAATTTAAAATAATAATTACAACAAATTAAATTCCTAACCAATAATTAATGTGGAATGAAAATAAACCCTAAAATTAAACAATGCAAACACAATGATGTTTCAAGGGTTTGGATTTCCCAAGTCAACTCCCGACTTGGTCCCGGTAATCCTACGTCCCTTCCAAATGGATACCACCGGATACTCAAGTTAGAACCCTAACTTGATGTTTCCTTTAAACCCACTTGTAGCAACCATCCAAGTGAAATCGAAGTACACTTGATGTCCTTGACTCCCACAACTTGGGAGCAAGCTAAAACACTCTCACAACCCGAGAGTTAATCAAATAACGAAAGTTATGAAATAATGAAATGTAGCTTACAATCACCTATGCCTTGAAGTAGAACTTGAAGGAGCAAGTGTGTTGTTGTGTTGATTGTCTCTCTTGGAAGAGAGGAAAGCCATTTCTCTTGACAGCACCAATTGCCTAGAAGATTTCTCTTTGGTTCTATGTTGGAGAGCAAGAGATTGAAAGATAGGAATTTTAGGGCTTTAGGATTTGAAAGCTTTGATCAAGAAGATTGAAAGCATAAATGGTTGAGCAAGTGAGTTGGTAACCTCTCAATGGAACAGTAGATGCTGCCTTTATATGTTTCTCAAATCCCTAAAACAGAATCCCCAAAAACCCCTTTGAAAACCGTGGAGAAAAAAACCAACGGATAGAATTTACACACGCGACAGTTGACTGTTGAACAAAACACAGTCGACTGTTGCACTGTGTCAGAGGGTAGGAGAGAATTCAAACGGTAACTTACCACGTGGACAGTCGACTGATGAAGAGAAGACCGTCGACTATAAATCCAACAAACGACTGTAAATCCTTCTACAGGCGACTGGCCGCAATATTGGTAAGCTGAGAAAGTCTCAGGAAATACTGGGAAAACAGGACAGGCGACGGATGTGGAACACACAGGCACTTGTGCCATGGGCAGGTGTCTGTGAAACCTACATCAGTTGACTGTCACAAACCCTAACAATTTCCAGAGAACTGAGTCTACAGAGAGCTCAAAGACAGACGACTGTTGAAGCATTGACGGTCGACTGTGTTATTGGACAGTCGACTGTGTCATTGGACAATGGACTGTAAATTCAACATCAGTCGACTAGCACTAAAATGTAAAAATTGCAGAGAGCAGATTCTGCAGAGGAATCATGGACAGGCAATTGTTGAAGCATTTACAGTCGACTGTGCCTTGGACAGGTGACTGTAAATACAACAGCAGTCGACTGGTCAGATGAATATGAAAATGATCTTTGGGCTGAAGATAGACATGAGACTGATTAACAAATCAATGTCGACTATCTCTTGGACAGGCACCTATAAAATGTACAGCAGTCGCCTGAAAGAGTTAAAGCTTAGAAAGCCCAAAAATCACTTGATTGAGTATGTGCATAACAGGCGACTTTTTTAAGACAGGGGACTGTAAAATGTTCAGCAGTCGACTGTTGAAATCATAATTTGCACATGCTTGGGAAAATTGAATTGGAGTCTAAGGAAAAGAGATCTAATGATTTTCTATGACTGAAATGAAGATGTGTGTGTGCTCCAACATAGTTCTACTTCTAAGCTACATACTAGAAGAGAAAAAGAAGATTACATTATGTAGAACTCTCTCTTCTATCCAAAGTATGAGCTTGAAGTCTTCTAGGAGCTTCAATCACCATCTTCGATCATCCAATCCACTTTTCTTGCTTTCATTGATCTTTGAGTGACATCCATTACTAATTGATCTTCAAGATATGCTTAGGCAATGGATTAACTGCAAATAGGGGATTAGTCACAAGTATTTATGTTTGTTCATCATTAACACCAAGTAGAAAGAAGTCCAATACTCAACATTCTCCCCTTTTTTGAAGATGACAAACAAACATAAACAAAAAATAAATAATTGTTCTTAAAGAAACTTACTCCCCCTACATAGATGCCAATCAGGTTAGTCAATAATATAAGGGCATCTATAGATCAAATGAAGCAAATATGTAAGATATGTATGAATGAAATCATTTTCTTGAAATCTTGAAATCTAGGATTTTATAAACCAACTTCATTATATCTTACTCCCCCTGAATCTAAAGCAACTTCAATCTTATATTCAAGTTTAGAATCAGAATTTACTTAGCACATAATTATGATATGTTTATATCTCTTCTCCTATGGCATTATCCAAAAGGTGGGAGTAGAATAACAACAATAGTGCTAAATAAGTACTAAAACAATCATAAAACACAAGAAATCTTAGTTGACTAAAGGAATAAGAGTCCAATATCAACATTACAAGTCAAACGAGAAAACGTCTGAAATCACATCATGTACATGATATAGCATAAAAGAGACAATTTCACAATTTTCACACAATTAACATAAACAATGAGGCAATGTGTGAAACAGAATATGAAGTAAATGCATTTTCATATAAATATAAACCAAATATACATGAGTACAAAAATAAAGCTATAACTTCATGTATATCCAAAAGTGTGATCAACATACGGACATACATCTCCATACATCTGAATACAAAAAAATCAAAATACATACAAACACTCAAAAACTCTCAACCCTAACAAAAAAATCTAGGTCTAAGGGTGAGTGTATCCAGGACAGCATCAGCAGCATCAATCAGTGTGGATGACGGATGGGTCTGAAGGGCGACCAGATTGACGAAAAATCGGTCTGGTGGAGCGACGGGTTGGGTACGCATGAGCCTTTCGCTTAGACGACGACACACCTGCAGCAGGAGACTCCACATGAACGGTCACTGGGGTCAGAACCTCATAAGGCACAGGCTCAAAGCCTTGAGGAGGAGGGACAGCAGTTGACTTGGAAGTATCCTCCGAAGGAGGAAACATGGCTTGGAGGGCAGCCGGAATGGGAAAGCCGTGAAATAGGAATGACTTATACTGAAGCTCAAGGAGAAGCGAGAGCTTATGATCCAAGTCATAAACTTGTATTTCGATCGAAGAAATTCGGTCACACAGCTTAGCAAGGAGGAAATCTTCGAGCGGAATAGACGGTGGAGAAGAGGGTGGCTGGTCAGCTGGTAGAGGAGTGGGTTCAGCGATGGTGGCTGAGGGAATAGATTCAACAACGAAGATACCCAAATACTCCCCGGAAGATGGTGGACTAGCCGGATCCATGCCAATCAATTGATAGAATTAAAGGCACAAGGAAATGAGAAGCGACGAGGAAACTTAATCCAAGAAGATCGACGGAGAAGGAGTCACTCGAACAAGCAATCGAAAGATCAGAAGGAGTGATCAGAGAGTGGAGTTTCGAATAGGAGAGAAATCGACAGCAACAATAGATTTTCGAAGGAGGAAGACGAGGGAAGATCATCGGATGAGAGAGAAAATCTGAACTGAATCGACGGCTCTCGAAGATATAAGAAGGGGTCCAAAAGAATCTGGGCCGTTGGATCGAAAAATCAATGGCTTATATCAAGTTAACGAATCGACACAGCAGTTGACAGTCGACTGATGAATAGTTGTTAGTCGACTAGTCGATAAGATAGAAATAAGCTTGAGTTGACAGACAGTCGACTGGTGAGTAATTCACAGTCGCCTGTGGGAAAGACAATCGACTGTTACTTACACATCAGTCATCTGACAGAGAATCAATAATATGATGATAAAAACAGAGACCTCTGTAGATTTGGACAAGTGCCTGATGACCAAATTACAGTCGCCTGTTGCAAAGACAGTCGACTGTAAAATATTCATCAATCGCATGTACGAAAAATGCAGTCTGCTGTGTGAGAAAATAGAGTCAGACAGTCGACTGTCGAAGGAATGACAGGCGTATGTCCTGGTCCAGAAATGCACAGTGAGGTAAAAATCCAGAGGATAGAGACATCTCACCCTAGGACATATACTCTAACACAAATCTAATTAAGAAATCATCATCAAGATATTATATATTAACATACAAAACTTGTAAACTAATCCAAACGATCAAAATCATCAAAATCTCAAATACATCTCTTAAAACAAATATATGTGAAACATATAATTTATCAAACGAAGAGAAGTAAAAATGATGATATAAGTTCAAGCATGATATAACATGAGTGTATGAACTCCTACAATTCATATTCACTCATAATCCATAATTCTCCACGCAACCTCACAAATGAATCTTCTTTAAGAGGTTCAGTGAAGATGTCGACGATTTATTTTTGGGTTTCAATGTACTCTAAGATAATGTCAATCTTAGCTACATGATCATTTATAAAATGATGTCTCACATCTATGTGTTTGGTACAGGAGTGATGTACCGGATTCTTGGAGAGATAAATTGTACTTTGGTTATCAACCATGATAGGGCAAGTATCACAATTGACACCTAGTCATTAAGTGTGTGTCTCATCCAAAGAACTTTTGCACATGCAAAACCCACGGTAATATATTCTGCTTCAGTCGTGGACAGTGACACCAAGTTTTGTTTCTTGAAAAACCAAGAGACTAGGATTTTCCTAGAAAATGGCAAGTGCCACTAGTATTCTTCCTATCGGATTTGCATCTGACAAAGTCGGCATCACTATATGAGATTAACTTATATGTGCTAGACTTAGGGTAAAGTAACCCATAATCTAGTGAATGATTGAGGTAACGAAAAATTCGTTTAACCGCAATCAAGTGTGACTCTTTAGGTCTAGCTTGATATCTAGCACAAAGACATACGGAAAACATGATACCGGGCCTACTAACGGTTAAGTGAAGTAAGCTACCGATCATACTTCGATATAGACGAACGTCTACATCTTTCCCGTTCTCATCCTTGTATAGATGGGTTGTCATACTCATGGGAGTCCTTTTGCTTGAAGAAGATTCCATCCCAAATCGCTTGATAAGCTTTCATGTGTACTTTGTTTGTTGTATGAAAGTCACATCCTTCATTTGCCGAATTTGAAGTCCAAGGAAGTAGTTGAGCTCACCCATATGGCTCATTTCGAATTCATCCTTCATAGACTTAGAAAATTCTTGGCAAATATTAAAGTTAGTAGAACCAAATATAATATCGTCTACATAAACTTGAATTAAAAGGATTTCATTTTCATAATCTTTAATAAAAAGAGTTGAATCAACCTCACCTATTTTAAAACCTAAATCCAAAAGAAAGGTTTTGAGTCGATCATACCAAGCTCTAGCAGCTTGTCTCAACCCATATAATGCTTTCTTAAGTTTGAAAACATGGTTTGGAAATTTTTCATGTATGAAACCGGGTGGTTGAGAAACATAAACTTCTTCATTAACAATTCCATTTAAAAATGCACTTTTAACATCCATTTGAAATGACTTAAAATTTTTATGGGATGCAAAAGATAAAAGCAATCTAATAGCTTTTAATCTAGTTACGGGAGTAAAAGATTCTTCGAAATCGATACCTTCTTCTTGTCGATAGCCTTGAGCTACTAACCTTGCATTGTTTCTCTTGATGACCTCGTTCTCATCGGTCTTGTTCTTGAAGATCCACTTGGTCCCAATCACTTCGTGACCATTTGAAAGAGGAACGAGCTTCCAAACTTCATTTCGCTCAAATTGCATGAGTTCTTCTTCCATTGCAACTATCTAAGAGCTATCTTCACACGCTTCTTAGATGTTCTTTGGCTCAATGGTAGAGACAAATGCACAGTGATAGAATTCAAATCTTGACCTCGTTCGAACACCCGCACCAATATCTCCAATAATTTGGTCATGGGGTGATTACGAACGGTTGGGTAAGCTTTGGGAATCCCTGCATCACTTGGAACATCTTCAACAATTTCATTAGTATGGTTAGTCTCAATAATAGAATCATTGATTTTAATATTACTAAAGAAATCACATAAAACATCTACACTATCATCAACCACATGAGGAAAATCAAAATCTTCATAAAATGATACGTGTAATGATTCCTCGATCGTTGAAGAGATTTTGTTGTATATCCGATAGGCTTTGCTACGTGTGGAATATCCAACAAAAAATCCTTCATCAGATCTTGGCTCAAATTTATCTAAATTACCAAAAGTGTTCTTTATAAAATATTTTGAACCAAAAACACGAAAATATTTTACTTGTGGCCTTTTGTCAAAAAATAACTCAAAACAAGTTTTGTTCGTTCGGGTTCTGACTAGGATCCCATTGAGCACATAACATGCCGTGTGCACTGCCTCCGCCCAAAATTGTAGTCCAAGATGACTATCATGGAGCATGGTACGGGCACACTCAATTAGGGTCCTATTCTTTCTCTCTACAACACCATTTTGTGGTGGTGCGCGATGAAAAGAAAAATTGTGAGTAATCCCGTTGTCATCACAAAACTTTGTGAAAGACTCGTTCTCAAATTATTCTCCATGATCACTACAAATAGTGATAATAGTGGATCCTAAGAAATTTTGAATCTTCTTAGCAAATATGGTAAACTCTTCAAAGGCTTCATTCGTATTGGTTAAGAATGAAACCAAAGTAAATCTAGAGAAGTCGTCAACGACAACTAATCCATAGTGAGCATTACCTAAAGAGGCAGTTCTAGTTGGCCCAAATAAATCTAGATGAAGTAATTCTAGGGGCCTCTTAGAAGTTATGCCATCTTTAAGTTTAAAAGAAGATTTACTAAGTTTACCTCTTTGACATGAATCACAAAAGTTTTTCTTACTAAAAGCAATTTTCGGAAAACCTTTTACTACCATGCTTAGCTAACTTATATAAGTGCTTAAAATGAACATGACCAAAATGGAGATGCCATAATAGTTGTTCATTTGTATTAGTAACTAAGCAATGTTCTACGGTTTTAGGCAAGCTCAAATAATAAATATTTTTACGCCTAAAACCGGCAAATAAAACATTTGAATCAAAATCTACAATTTTACACATGCCCTCTCCAAAGTTAACCTTGTAACCCTTGTCACAAAGTTGACTAATGGATATAAGGTTATGACATAAACCACTAACTAAATAAACATTTGTAATAAGTGGTTTGGAAAGATTACCGACTTTATCTACTCCAATGATGGTCCCTTTTGATTACCTCCAAAAGTGACCGTTGCACCATCCTTGATGCTAATCACTTTGGAGAGCAATAAGGGATCTCCCATCATGTGTTTGGAGTAACCACTGTTGAGTATCCATCCTTTCCTTTTATTGCTCTCTTTCCTTTTCTTGGGTACCTACATAGTATACCATAAGCTCATGGTACCCAATTTTTGTTGGGTCCAAGGGGATTAGCCCTTTGGAAGCCAAGTCCAAGTGGACTTCCGCTTCTCAACATAATTACCACTATTTATTACATCATGAAAATAGGAATCAACATAAGCATTCCTATCATTTAAGCTAGTGTTCTTAGGACCCCAAATTGTGTGTGTTTTGGGAGTCCTTTTCCTAGTAGCATGCACAATTGATTGATCTCTATGTGGTGCATGCTTCCTAGGAACATGCGTTCTAGCATGAGAAGATGGAGGTGGACAAGCATTGCACATATAAGGGTTGTATGCAAACTTAGGTATATGCATGTTATATGAAGCATATGGTGGATGTGCATACATGGAAGAATGATGCATATGAGCATATGAGCGTGTAGGGGCATGTGCATGAGTATTCTCATGTGTGGGCTTGCACGTGTCCGTGGGTGTGGAGAATAAAAAGTGTCATGAGTGTCTACTTGTGAAGTAGGAGATTTCCTACTTTGATGAAGGTTGGTGAACATATAAGCATGACCTCTCTTTTGGTTTCCACTCTTAGTGGGTTTCTTGCCAAAAGGAAGAGATTGTGAAGTGGTGGCTTTCTTGGTAGGTTTGCTACCAATAGTGTTTTTGACACCACTTGTGGATGCACCGGAGGACGGCCTCACAAAATCTATAGTAACACTACTATAGGAGGTGCGAGCATTGGATGCATTCGCTTCCACAAAACCAAGTCCAACACAATGTGTGGTCGGAAATTGGTTTGCTAGCAAATTATCCAATTGTCCTTTTCCTTTGTTAAATCTCATAACTCGGGAGGACATGAGCTCATATTTCTCATTGAGAGAAGAAATATTGGTATCCAAGGTGGACACCCGTGCTTTGAGCGCGTGCACTTGGGTTTTAAGAGAATCATTCTCTAAACCCAATTGTGTGTTTTGTGAATCTTGATCACTATTATCCTTAGGATACGTTTGATCTAGTTGAGATTTGAGAGAATTCATCTCATTTCTCAATATGTTATTTTTGAGAAACCAGAGATGTTTTCTCAAGAGTTAGTGTATCAACAATGGTGTCATTGTTGATAATGCATGGTATGGATGGTTTGCTAACATTCAATTTCTTTAAACTAGTATATCTAAGTATTAGAGATTGATGCTTAGAAAATAGTTCTTCATTAGCAATATGTAATTCATCCATTGTTACCTCAGGTTCATCGATGTCGGTATCACTCTCATCGAAGAGTGGATCTTCCCGGGCCATGAAGCACATGTGGGCACTTTCACCTTTCTCATCCTCGGATTCGCTTGAGGAATCTCCACTTGAATCATCAAACGTACCGACAAGTCTTTTCTTTTTATCCTTCTTGTACTTGTCGGACTTGTGGTACTTTGGGGCCTTCCACTTCTCTTTGTTTCGGAGCATTGGGCAATCCTTCTCGATGTGCACTGGCTTGTTACACTTAAAACAAAGAGATGAAGTGTTGTTAGTAGAATCAAATTTATTCTTGGAGGGAAATTTACCTTTGCGAAAGAAGCATTGGAACTTCTTCGCCATTTGCGCCATTTGCTCCAAGTCCATCTCGTTTTCTGATTCTTCACTATCGGAGGATGATGAATTAGCTTTGAATGCTAACGCTATCTTCTTCGCCTCCGTTAGGTTCATCATCACTCGAATCTTCAATCGGTTCTCCCTTTTTACTTCGTAAGACATGAGAGTACCGATGAGATTTACGACTGTGTAATTCTTCATGTCGTTGACCTCCTCAATGGCGATAGCTCTTCGTTCCCATTTGGAGGTCATTCCCATTATAATCTTTCTCACTTTCTCTTGTTGGGTGTAGACTTGCCTAAGAGCTTCGAGTTCATTGGTGATGTCGGTAAAACGTTCGTACATCGTTGATATGCTCTCATTATCCTGCTTGTGAAACATATCGAAATTTTGCACAACAACATATAGTTTAGATAATTTTACCTTATTCGTTTTCTTGTGGGTAACGACTAGATGGTTCCAAATTTGATATGCACTCTTACATGTGCATATCTTGTTGAACTCATCTGGATCCAACGCACATTGAAGAGCTTTCATTGCCTTGGCATTGTTGACTTCGGCGGACTTCTCAGAGGGCGTCCATTTGTCAAAATCCTCTTCGGAGGGTTCGACGTATTCATTGTAGAGGGTTCTCCAAAGAGAAACACTCCTCAAAAAATTCTTTATCCGGTATTTCCAATTACCAAAATTCGTGCCATTGAAATGCGGATGACGAATCGTTGATTTTCCTTCGAAGACGGTGGACGCTCCATAACGGTTGTGATTGTTGTACGAAGTCGGTGGAGGAACGTTGTTGTTGTTGGATGCCATAGAAATAAACCAGCGCTCTGATACCAATTGTAAGGTCTCTGGCTATGAGGAAAACACTAGAAGGGGGTTGAATAGGGTTTATACAATTTAAAATGATAATTACACCAAATTAAATTCCTAACCAACTTTTAATGCAGAATGAAAATAAACCCGAAAATGAAATAATGCAAACACAATGATGTTTTCAAAGGTTCGGATTACCCCAAGTCAACTCCCGACTTGTTCCCGGTAATCCTACGTCTCTTCCACCCGGATACCACCGGATACTCAAGTTAGAACCCAAACTTGAGGTTTCCTTTAAACCCACTTGTAGCAACCCTACAAGTGAAATCGAAGTACACTCGATGTCCTTGACTCTCACAACTTGGGAGCAAGCCAAAACACTCTCACAACCCGAGAGTTAATCAAATAATGAAAGTCATGAAATAATGAAATGCAACACTTACAATCACCTATGCCTTGAAGTAGAACTTGAAGGAGCAAGTGTGTTGTTGTGTTGACTGTCTCTCTTGGAAGAGAGGAAAGTTCTTTCTTTTGACAGCACCAATTGCCTAGCAGATTTCTCTTTGGTTCTAGGTTGGAGAGCAAGAGATTGAAAGATAGAAATTCTAGTGCTTTAGGATTTGAAAGCTTTGATCAAGAAGATTGAAAGCTTGAACGGTTGAGAAAGTAAGTTGGTAACCTCTCAATGGAAAAGTAGAGGCTGCCTTTATAGGTTTCTCAAATCACTAAAACAGAATCCCCAAAAACCCCTTTGAAACCCGTGGAGAAAAAAACCAACTGATAGAATTTACACACGCGACAGTCGACTGTTGAACAAAACACAGTCGACTGCTGCACTGTGTCAGAGGGTAGGTGAGAATTCAAACGGTAACTTACCACGTGGATAATCGACTGATGAAGAGAAGACAGTCGAATGTAAATCCAACAGGCGACTGTAAATCCTTCTACAGGCGACTGGCCGCAATATGGGTAAGCTGAGAAAATCTCAGGAAATACTGGGAAGACAGGATAGGCGACTGATGTGGAACACACAGGTGCCTGTGCCATGAGCAGGCGCCTGTGAAACCTACATCAGTCGACTGTCACAAACCCTGACAATTTCCAGAGAGCTGAGTCTGCAGAGAGCTCAAAGACAGATGACTGTTGAAGCATTGACAGTCGACTATGCCATTGGATAGTCGATTGTAAATACAACATCAGTCGACTGGCACTAAAATGTAAAACATTCCAGAGAGCAGATTCTGCAGAGGAATCATGGACAGGCGACTATTGAAGCATTTACAGTCGACTGTGCCTTGGAAGGCGACTGTAAATACAACAGCAGTCGACTGGCCAGATGAATATGAAAATGATCTTTGGGCTGAAGATAGACATGTGACTGATTAACAAATCATAGCCGACTGTCTCTTGGACAGGCGCCTGTAAAACGTACAGCAGTCGCCTGAAAGAGTTAAAGCTTAGAAAGCCCAAAAATCACTTGATTAAGTATGTGCATAACATGCGACTGTAGAACAAATCACAACCGACTGTTTTGAGACAGGCGACTGTAAAATGTTCAGCAGTCGACTGTTGAAATCATAATTTGCACATGCTTGGGAAAATTGAATTGGAGTCTAAGGAAAAGAGATCTAATGATTTCCTATGACTGAAATGAAGATGTGTGTGTACTTCATCATAGTTCTACTTCTATGCTACTTACTAGAAGAGAAAAAGAAGATTACATTATGTAGAACTCTCTCTTCTATCCAAAGTATGAGCTTAAAGTCTTCTAGGAGCTTCAATCACCATCTTCGATCATCCAATCCACTTTTCTTGCTTTCATTGATCTTTGAGTGGCATCCATTACTAATTGATCTTCAAGATATGCTTAGGCAATGGATTAACTGCAAATAGGGGATTAGTCGCAAGTATTTATGTTTGTTCATCATTAAAACCAAGTAGTGAGAAGTCCAATACTCAACATATTTGTGAGTAGTCTACTTGCTCTAAGGTAAAGGGATGAACCATTTGGATTTAAAGCTTGATATGTGGAATCTATTAAAAACACATGTTGCTAAACTTATTTTAGAGTAAGATTATGGTAGATATACTACAAATAGCTAGGGATTTCTACTTTGATCTTGAGAGCTCGAGAAAAGATCTTGATCTATAGGAAGCCCTAGATATTTTATTTATGTCTATAATTCAGATATCCTAGATTTGGTGCGTGAGAGCGACCGAAGCTGGCATTTTTATTATATTTCTATAATTATATTCGTCTATACGACGGTAAGATGAATACAAAGCATCATAATCTACATTCGAGCTCAGGTTGCACGACGGTGAACTTGAGCGAGAATTGAATTATATTGTTGACCCTAATGCTAATAATTCAAACTAGGCTTGCGCGAGAGCGAGGTTCTAGCTTGAGTTATTATAGACTTTTGTAGTGCAAGAGCGTGCACTGGTTCACAATATAATTGCGACAATTTCATCCTAAACTAAGAGTTAGTAATTTGAAGTTCGTATTCACATTGATACTCGAAAATCTATAGTAGGCATTCTTATTAATTGAATTTACTACCGATATGCTACACGTTCGTGACATTTATTCCATCTGTGCCACATAACCAAGATAATTCCAATAGACCTCCCCATTATTCGATACCCGCTCATCACTTAACCGCGCACTTGGGGTAAAACTACATTGATTTCTAAGTACATCCAGAATACGACCAAATTTTAGGCGCCATTGCCGGGGAAGCAACAATATTTTATCTTGGTTACCTTTTCTTTTCCTCTATTGTGCTAACACTTTCTGTAAATTCTCTTTCTCTGTGCATGAACACACGCTCAAGGGCCATTGACAGATTGACATACTTTAATCCCGAAATTGAGCGAACTGCAAGCGAACTTAGAGTAGAGAAGAGGCATTTTCTAGAGGATAGCAAGATGGTAGCTGAGAATAATACTACAAGAAATGTCAGAGTTATTTCTATTCACGATCTGCTTACTCCAAACAACCTGCTACATCATCCATTCTTATGCCAGAGGTACCACCTGACAAGAACTTTGTGTTGAAAACAGGACTCGTCATCCTGATGTAACAAGATACATTCTACGGGCACGCACATGAGAATCCACATTATCATATCCAGATGTTCTTGACGAAGTGTGCCACTTTTCAGGTTACCAACATATCAAATGATGCCATCTGCCTGCGGATTTTTCCCTTCACACTCAAGGATAAAGCTTTGTATTGATTATGGTCACAGGCGAACGGTACCTTCACTACATGGGATGATCTTGCGGGTGACTTCATTAATAAATTCTGTCCACCATCAAAGACCGTCAGATTGAGGAATTCTTTGATGTCATTTAAGCAAGGACCCTAGGAATCTTTATATGAAGCGTGGGAGCGATTCAAAGATCTTCAACACCAATGCCCCCACCACAGTATCGATGACTGGGAGTTGATCCATAGCTTCTAAAATGGATTAAAACAAGAGACGATGATGATTATAGATGCCACAGCTAATAGGGCGATCTTATCAAAAACTCCTAAAGAGGCCACGACACTACTTGAGGAGATGGCTTCTAATAATCAACAATGGACCGATGAAAGAGGCCAGTCATCATCATCTCAAAGCCGGCTAGCATTTATGAGGCCAAAGCAGTGGCAAAATTGACTGGGAAGTTTGATGCTCTATCTAGAGTGGTAGAGAGAATAGAGAAGAAGCTGAGTGAGTCGTCTAGTGCTTAAGATACATCATCCGGTGGGAGTACGAGAGATTGGAAATGTCAAGGCCAAGTCATGTATGTTGGAGCTGAAGAAAATGAAGAACCAGTGGAGTAGTTTCAATATATTTCAGATTATAAGCCTGGGAGTGGAATCAATGCATCTTGGGTAAATCCAGCTTGGTAAACTCATCCCAGATTTTCTTATGCAAACAATTGTGGAGCTTTGAACCCTCCTTAACAACAACCACCCTAGCAACAACAAGCTTGCCCACCACCTCAGTAGCCATAATATCAGCAGAGGCCACCACAGCAGCAATAATTTCAGCAGAGGCAGCTTTATAGACCCCCGGTTATAACTAGAGTTGGTGGCCGCAAAACCCACAACATGCACCATAAAAGTCTGTGCATGAGTGACGCCCACTGGGTTTGCGCGTCAAAATGTGTGCAATAAGTAATTGGGGGCGTGAGATTTAAATATTTGTAACCGCAAGCGCACGGTGTTGTAGTGTGGCTTGGGGGTCGAACTCAGGGAGGCGTGGCTGTGCTTGTGTCAAGAAGGATCAAATTCACCCCATGGGCGAGCTAGCCCGAATCGAATGATGGGTTGTCACGAAAATGGAATGCGAGGGATAAACAATATAAAGGGAAAACCCGGGACTTTGGTTTCCACCCAATCGTGCGATTCTCGCCGATACGGCCTATGGGTAGGATAGCGATCGGAATTAGGGTCTAATGGTGAGACGTTGCTTCTAAAAGTGGTACCAGCGTCCCATGGGCCCGATATTCCGGTCGGTGCCCAGGATGATACGCCGGACTTCCCGGGTTCGGTCAGTGGGCACTCCCGTGTCCATTAACACTGACCGACTCCGGGAGCACTAAGCTCGCAAAGATAACTCCCAACGCCTCATCCTGTCACTCCCACGCGCTAGGATTCGACGCCTATGCTAAGGGCGTGAGCTATGGCTAGGGAGTCAACCGCCAAGTTTATTCCCCCTTGGCCCAACGGTCAAAGGCGGTCTTTTTCCCACCGATGACAATAAAACACCCCGCGTAACCGGTAGATTCCTAATCCTTATCGATTTCCTAGTCCTATGGACGCATCGGGGAGAGCCCACGAAGGGGTTTCCACCAAAATCCCAGATTTGGGAACTACTCACACATATTTAGTAAAAAGCAATCGAAATCGAAATCGACCGTTAGAAACATGATCGGGCGATTGAAAAGCAGTAAGAGCAATGCTTTTGAAAAATTACAGCCGTCAAGAGAGAGAAAAACAGCAAAAAATAACAACTCCCCGTTTTTGGAAAACCTAGGGGTCCTACGATATCACCCGATCAGTTGAAAATTCTACCGATCGGGTGACCTGCTTCGTTTCTTCGACAGCTCAGAATAGGACTTCACCCGGTCCCACGGCACGGTCGGTTGAGGGTTGAAGCTGATCGGTTGGATCTTCGTGCCGTCGGGTGAACCGGTCGGTTGATCTCTCCGCGTCTTGGCTTCGGAGAATCGGCTACAGGTGAACCGATTGGGAGAAGGTCACCCGATCGGTTGGCATTCATCATCAAAATCCAGAGAGTTGGGGCATTTGAACCGGTCTCTAAACCGACCGGATGACTTCTTGGCCGCTCCAACTTGTGTCCGGGTGGTGCACGCGTGCATCACCCGATCTGTTGGAAGTGACCAACCGGTCGGGTGAGGGGCTGAAAGATGCGATCTTCGTCGTTTGACCCCCTGGATCACGTGTGACTCCTCCCGTTGCTCCGGGGACTCATGATATCGTCGTTTTATGTCCCCTACACCGGTAAACTCCTGTAAATATACAAAAACACGAAAAAGTGAAAGAAAATAAGAAAACACGAGAAAACGAATACAAGACGGCGGTAAATAGCGGAAAAACACGGAAGAAAACGTGCATGAATATATGAAATATAAACGCACATCAAAATCCCCCAAGCTGAACTCTTCCTCGTCCTCGAGGAAGACAAGTGAGAGTAGGAGCTCGGATGGAGAAAATAGAGAGAAAGAGAGAAAAAAAGAGAACTCTATATCCTAGATCGCCCGTCAGGGCCAACAAAACCAAAAATGACACATCAAGCAAGCAAACGCCAAATCACATCACTAAACCAAGGAATACGAGTCCAGACAAGTACCGTGGGCCCACGCAGTGAAGCACGAGTGAGTGTGGTCGTGTGCTAGCAGTCGGTGTCACTATCTACGATGTGCAATAAAGCTCGATATACACAAATCCAAGAAATGACCCAAATATCGATTCGATTCGAATAAAGCGGTGAATATATAGCTCAAGCATGCATGAGAATAGAGCAACAATCGAAATATATCATACGTCAGGGACTCCACAACTAGGGTCAAGGAAATCACCACACTATAGCCTAGATAATAGCTAAAAAGTTCCTAAGCCAAGTGTTTTCGAAAACGATGGGGTTTGAGATGATGTGGAGTAGAACACTCAGTGCAAATTCTCGCCTTCCCTTTATTCTCGGTAAGTAGGAAAATATTCACACTCATATATTTTTTTGGGTTTTGGGTATTTGTATTTTTTTTGCTTTTTGGCTATACAATTTTTTTCTCTTCTTTTCTTTTTGGGTGTTTCTTTTCTTTTCTCCCTTTTTTTGGATCTTTGGGTTTTTCGGCTATACACATGTGTACTCTCCCAAGTGGGAGAACGGTACATGACGATGGGATTTGCACCAAGTAAAACAAAAAAAGAAATCGGAATCTAAACACTTGGGCAAAGGAAACTATTCTCGCTAATTAGAGCATGGGCTACATGGGTTATCCTAGGCCTTAATTGTGGAATCCCAACACATGTGAAATGAAGCATACGATATATATATAGCATGCAGAAGCAGACAGGAGAAACAAATACCGCATATTCAAATCGAAGCATGATAATCTAGGGGTCATTCCTGGACAGGTATATAAAGTAAAATCACAAAGTAGAAGCACACCAAACAGCTAGGCACGACGCACGACTCACAAAAAGCTAAGTGGGCCCACGATGCATGGAATGCAAGAGGACTCGATATCCTAGGGTTAGTGAATGTGATTGTCGATGCCATGCTAGGTGTGTGTGATTTTGTGGCAATTCATCATAGGGTTCATCTCTAGGAGAAAGAGGTAAAAAGAAGAAAAGAAAGAAAGAGAAAAAGAAAAACACGGAGAAAAACGACTCAAATAACGAAGAAAAAGAGACAAATGACGCACGAAGTGCGACTCCCCCCAGCTGAAACTTGCATTGCCCTCAATGCAATAGAATTAAATACGGGATGGCAATGAATAAGGGGGGAATACGCACAGACACAAAAAGATACGAAAGACAAGAAAATCACACAAACGAAACTGAAAATAAGAATAAAAATAAAAATCACACCGCACGACATATAAACAAAAAATAAAATAAAAATAAAAAAGGAAAATCACACGACACGACAAATAAACAAACACACAAAGAAAAACAAAACACGACAGCACACCCAAAAAATTTGACTTCCCCCAAGCTAGACGAGACAGTGCTAGCAAGATGAGATGTGATCATGAATGTGCAGAGATATGCAAGGGGGAGGTCAATAAAAGAAAAGAATGGAAATAAAAATAAAAAATAAAAAAAAGGAAGGGACCTGAGGCGTGAATGGGTCCTCCCCCTAGCTGTGGTAAAGCAGGGCCCCGTAAAGACAGATGGGCACAAAAAATAGGGGGAGGCAAAAGCTGGATGGGAAAATATCAAGCAGAGGCACCACCCTCTGGGGGTGGTGATGGGGGCCTGTACTGAGGACCAGGAGTGGTGGGGGGTGTGATGTAAAGCTCGGAGACATCGGGTGGGTTAGTGCGAATGTGACGAATGAGGCTTTGAAGGGCGGGCAGGTCACGCTCGACTGACTGCTGAGTTGCCTGACCACCAGCTCCTGCTAGGAGGAGCATGGACATGAACCGGTCGGCTTGGTCGTCGTCATGGAATGACACCTCGTATTCGACATCGCCAATGTAAACGGGGTCAGAGGGGCGTGGGGTGGTGGATGAATTGGTGGTGGTGGTGGGTTGGGTGGTGGGTTGTGTGCGACGAGCGTGCCGGGTGGGTCTAGGGTTGGAGGTGCTGGCGTCGGTGGGTTTAGCACGGTGAGGAGGCACTGTGCAGGAGTCGTGTGTGTGTGAGTGTATGTAAAATACGATGAATACACACTAACACGGCAAACGAGCAAAATGAAATTCTTGGGCAAAATAAAAATTGAGCTAAGGAGCGAGGTTACCCAATTGAGATGAAGATCGTTGCTCGTAGACGCCCCAACGCAACGCAACAGGAACACGTGTGAAGCCGCGGCGAACCCTTTCAGCAAATTTCGAAAATGGGGGGAAATGGGCGAAAATTAGGGCTTTATGTGCGGGCGAAATCGAAGAGGAAGGGAGAGAAATCGATGGAGAGATGGAAAAGGAGAGTGGAGAGATCGATTAGGGTCGGCTGAGAGGAAGAACTAGGTCGTGCGAAGGTGGAGGAGTCGAAACGGCGATCGGAAATTCGAAATCGGTCGAGGGCAGAACGAACGGGTGGATGGCGCTTATATATAGGATTTTAAGTCAAATCGATTGGGTGAAATGTCACCCGATCTGTTGACTTTTAGGTCGAAATTATTGCTGGAAATTGTCTACAGGCGACCCGATCGGTTGAAAACTCAACCGATCGGTTCGTCGCTTCACAGTTTTTCCCGAAAGTTTAGTGTAGCTCACCCGGTCTTCCACCCGGTCACGCTTAGCTTCACCCGATCGGTTGATCAGCTCCCCAAAATTCCCGAGACTTCTGCACAGATCACACGGTCTGTCACCCGGTCTCGGCCTTGCTTCACCCGACCGGTTGTTTGAGCGACTGATACGGCCAGCAGCTGATACATCCCAACCGATCGGGTGAGTTATCAACCGATCGGTGGGGGCCTTGTTTTCTGCAAAAGTCCACAAATGGCCTAAGTCCCTCAACGGAAGTTCTTGCGGCTGGATTTATTTATTAAAATAGACGAAATAAAGTTAAAAATAGTCCTAAAATTGGAAACAAAGGTTTAGAGCATGGGTTGCCTCCCATGAAGCACTTTTGTTTAACGTCGTTAGCTCGATGCCCGTTGATGATGTTCAAGGTGGGTGATACGGATGATGCCCAAAGTCTGGCATCGCTTCAGCTTCTCCCTTTGTTGTAGTCGGTGGCGACAAGAAAACTTGCTCGACCACCCTCCCTTTGTTGACGGGGTCCAAGGGCTTCTCCTTCATATTGGCGTCCACAGCCACTCGTTTAAGGACCCGGATCTCATCCCTGGTGAGCCCCATGGGCTCTTTGCCTTTTCTTCTCATATGAGGAGCTTTTGGGAATCCGGGAGGGATCACATGTCGGGCGACCGCCTCATCAGCAACATCATTCTTCTTCGGGCCGACTGGTTCTTCTGAGTCCCACAAGCTATCGGGGGGATTTCTCGAGAGAATTTCCCAGGAGCTTGCCTCTACAGCTCTCTCTTCTTCCAACTCCAGCACGTTGCATCTTGGATCATCCGGAGGATCGGGGTGCTTCATTGACAACCCCAAGTCAAATTCGACTTTCTCCTTGCCGACGTTAAGGGAAAGCTTCCCATTCTTCACGTCAATCAAAACGCCGGCAGTTGCCATAAAGTGCCGTCCCAAGGATAATAGGGGTGTGCTTATCTTCCGGCATGTCCATCACCACAAAATCCACCGGCACTTGCACTCCACTCACATCAACGGGGAGGTCGTCTATTACTCCCACTGGGTATTTGACCGAACGGTCAGCAAGCTGTAATGTCATGTCGGTGGGCTCTAAGTCTCCCATCCCTATTCTCTTGTATAGAGATAGGGGCATTAGACTGACGCTCGCTCCTAGATCGACGAGCGCCCTCTAGATTCGCACTTCCCCAATCGAACAAGGGATGGAGAAACTTCTAGGGTCTTTAAGATTGGGCGGATTCGCGTGCTGAATGAGGGCGCTGCACTCCGCCGTTAATACGACCTTCTCCTTTGTGGATCCTCTTATCACCAAGTCCTTTAGAAATTTGGCGTAGGAGGGAATCGTCTCGATAGCTTCGAGGAAGGGGATTTGTAAGCTCAGATCTTTGACCATGGCAAAGAATTTGCCATACTTCTCGTCTATTTTGGCTTAGGCAAGCCGTTGTGGAAAAGGCACAACGGGCTTGAACACTTTAAGGCTCCCTTCCTCGGTTTTCTTTTTCTCCCCTTCTTCATGGACTCCCTCCGGAGTAGTTGGCTTTGGCGACGAAGCACCGTCGTCATTTAATTTTTCAATTGGTCGTTCCAGGACCAACGGTGCTTCCGGTTCCTTGGGGGGCACTCTTGTGGGGATTTGCGTTTCGCTCCTCAAGACGATAGTGGACACGTTCTCATGCTCATGCGTGAGCGCCAAGGTCTGATTCACCCCCCTCGGGTTCACCTCCAGCTGTGGCGGTAATAGATTATGCGACCTCTGAAGGTTCGCCACTTGTAACCCCAGCTGGGTTACCTGATCAGTGAGAACTCTATGTCCCATCTCCAGCTTCAGATTTATCTTCTCCTGGTTGGCGATGTATTGAGTCAAGATGGACTCAACCGGAGAGATGGCCCTCTGCTGGCCATATTGCTGCTGGATGGGCTGCTGATTCCTTGGGGCATATTGCTGATATTGTTGTGGAGGCTGCTGCTGCTGAAAATGCTGCTGTTGAAACTGCTGCTGCTGAGGCCTAGCCTGCTGATATATTTGTTGTTGTTGCTAAGGAGTCGGCTGTTGATACGGCGCCCGGTAGCTAAGGTTGGGATGATTCCGGTTGTTAGGAGAGTAGGCCAGGTTGGAGCTAGTCCGTGGTGGATACAGCGCATTTCTCGTAGGATTGTAGAACAGTGCGCTCGCTTGGTCCAACGGTGGTGAGATGTCACCACCGTCGAATTCCCCCATGACTTCTGTTCCCACCGCGACAACATGTTGCGTACCGGCACCACCGGCTCCTACCATCAATGCGGAGATCTGGGTCGATAGCAAGTCAAACTTGCTGGATAATTTGTCGACGTCCTCGACCCTGTGGATGCCCCCAGATCTAGGCGTGGCTCTCTCTTCACACCACCGCTCATTGTTGGATGCCATATTTTCAAGAATGTTCCCGGCATCTTCCTCACTTCTGGACATGAAAGACCCTCCAGCCACGGCGTCCATGGAAGATTTCAAATCGTCCCTCAACCCATTATAGAACAGATTTAGGATCTTCCACTTGGGGAGCTCATGGTGGGGACATCTTCGCTGCATCTCTTTAAATCTTATACAGGCTTCATGCAGAGACTCGTGGCTGGCCTGGTAGAAGGAGGAGATCTCACTCCTCAGCTTCATGGTCTTCTCCGGAGGAAAGAACTTTGTCAGGAAAGCATTTGAAAGCTTCTCCCAGGTGTTGAACGTATTCGGGTCCTTCCCCCTAAGCCACAGCTTGGCCTTATCTCGCAGAGAGAAGGGGAATAGCTTCAGACGGATCGCCTCAGTTGTGACACTGTTTATCCGGAAGGTGTCATATTTCTCCAAGAAGGAGTCCAAATGTTCAATGGGGCTCTCCATGGGTGTACCCGAAAATTGATCCTGCTAGATCCACGTCACCAAAGACGGCTTAAGCTCGAAGCTTTGCGCCGTAATAGCAGGAGGATGGATGGCGGAGGTGGACTCGATGGATGGCATCGAGTACTCCAGCAGGGATTTGTGAGGTGGGGTGTTCTCCCCCATGGTTTCAGGATCCTCTCTTCTTCGCTTCTCGGCGGCTAAACGCCTTAGGGTGGCGTTTATCTCCGGATCAACGGGAATCAAGTCGTCGAGACTTCTTGAACTCCTGCGCATGAAAAACAACAAACACCCGTGAAGCGAAAAGTGGGAAAGAAACAGATAAAATAAAAAAATAAAAAAAGAAAAGAAAAAGAAAAAAGAAGAATGCGAAAATTATCGCGAGATAGGGACGAGAGCTAGACTCAATGGTTTATGAAATCCTAAAATAACAAGCACGTTGCCTCCCCGGCAACGGCGCCATAAAGCTTGACGCCCCCCCGGGTTTGCGCGTCAAAATGTGTGCAATAAGTAATTGGGGGTGTGAGATTTAAATATTTGTAACCGCAAGCGCACGGTGTTGTAGTGTGGCTTGGGGGTCGAACTCAGGGAGGCGTGGTTGTGCTTGTGTCAAGAAGGATCAAATTCACCCCATGGGCGAGCTAGCCCGAATCGAATGATGGGTTGTCACGAAAATGGAATGTGAGGGATAAACAATATAAAGGGAAAATCCGGGACTTTGGTTTCCACCCAATCGTGCGATTCTCATCGATACGGCCTACGGGTAGGATAGCGATCGAAATTAGGGTCTAATGGTGAGACGTTGCCTCTAAAAGTGGTACCAGCGTCCCATGGGCCCGATATTCCGGTCGGTGCCCAGGATGATACGCCGGACATCCCGGGTTCGGTCAGTGGGCACTCCCGTGTCCATTAACACTGACCGACTTCGGGAGCACTAAGCTCGCAACGATAACTCCCAACGCCTCATCCTGTCGCTCCCGCGCACTAGGATTCGACGCGTACGCTAAGGGCATGAGCTATGGCTAGGGAGTCAACCGCTAAGTTTATTCCCCCTTGGCCCGACGGTCAAAGGCGGTCTTTTTCCCGCCGATGACAATAAAACACCCCGCGTAACCGGTAGATTCCTAATCCCTATCGATTTCCTAGTCCTATGGACGCATCGGGGAGAGCCCATGAAGGGGTTTCCACCAAAATCCCAGATTTGGGAACTACACACACATATTTAGTAAAAAGCAATCTAAATCGAAATCGACCATTAGAAACATGATTGGGCGATTGAAAAGCAGTAAAAGCAATGATAATAACACTATATTAAAGTTTAACAAAGATAGGAAAACTTACAAACATCTGAAAAATTACAGCTGTCAAGAGAGAGAAAAAACAACAAAAATAACAACTCCCCGTTTCTGGAAAACCTAGGGGTCCTATATATAGAATACGATATCACCCGATCGGTTGAAAAGTCAACCGATCGGGTGACCTGCTTCGTTTCTTCGGCAGCTCAGAATAGGACTTCACCCGGTCCCACGGCACGGTCGGTTGAGGGTTGAAGCTGATCGGTTGGATCTTCGTGCCGTCGGGTGAACCGGTCGGTTGATCTCTCCGTGTCTTGGCTTCGGAGAATCGGCTACAGGTGAACCGATCGGGTGAAGATCACCCGATCGGTTGGCATTCAGCATCAGAATCCAGAGAGTTGGGGCGTTTGAACCGGTCTCTGAACCGATCGGGTGACTTCTTGGCCGCTCTAACTTGTGTCCAGGTGGTGCACGCGTGCATCACCCGATCGGTTGGAAGTGACCAACCGGTCGGGTGAGGGGCTGAAAGATGCGATCTTCGTCGTTTGACCCCCTGAATCACGCGTGACTCCTCCCGTTGCTTCGGGGACTCACGATATCGTTGTTTTATGTCCCCTACGCCGGTAAACTCCTGCAAATATACAAAAACACTGAAAAGTGAAAGAAAACAAGAAAACACGAGAAAACGAATACAAGACGGCGGTAAATAGCGGAAAACCACGGAAGAAAACGTGCGTGAATATATAAAATATAAACGCACGTCAATGAGACAACGGTTGAGGAGTTTATGGCTATACAAGAGAAGATCAATGCCTAGTTGTTAGCGGGCCAAAAAAATCTCAACACCATTGTTGCACAGTTGGCGGAACAAATGACTATATTAGCTAGATCCCAAAACCAATTACTGACACAACCGAAAGTAAATCCAAGGAGCAACACTAGCCATATTAATGCAGCAGTGGTGGTGACTACTAGAGGCGGGAAGGATACGACGCCCATCATGATCCAAGCTCCATCTTCCAAACAGGCCATTCCGGTTGAGATTGACGGAGATAAAGAAGCTGAGGGACCCATAGTGGTCATTGATGGAGATGATAAATCTGAAAATGTTGACGCCTAGAAAGAGAGAGTGTATGTGCCACATGTTACATTTCCTCAAAGGTTGGCAAAAGCTAAGTTGGAGAAAAAGTTCGCTCGCTTACTGGAGTACTTGAGAGGAATCAACATAAATATCATGTTCCTAGACACTATTATTGAGATCCCGATGTATGCAAAGTCTGAAAGACTTGATTACGGGACGGAAAAGGACGGAGAAGATCAAGCTAGTCGCACAAGGAACATGGTTTGTCAACAAGGACAAGGGGCTGAAGAAGCTCAAGAACCGCGGTAGCTTCAGAATTCCGTGCACACTAGGCAGAGTCCCCCTTCAGAAAGCTCTAGTTGATTTGGGGGCAAGCGTCAATCTCATTCCCCTCACCATATTCAAGAATCTGATTACAGAGACCGATCTGAAGCCGACCGACATGAAGATACAACTTGCTGATGTGCGCATCACTAGACTGTTTGGGATAGCTGAAAATGTGACATTACAAATACCAGGCAGACTCTGTGTGCCATGTGACTTCGTCATTATGGACGTAAAGGAAGTTGGAGATACATCGCTTATTCTTGGGCGCCCTTTCTTGTCCACAGCTGAAGCCATTGTAGATGTGCAGGAAGGAATGTTGTCACTCAACGTTGGAAATATTGAGGTTGAATTTCATCCCCAGTGAGCTATGATGAACCGATCGAAAATTGAACAGAATGACTACGTGGACCTACTTGAAGAGGTCATCGAAAAAGCCACACCTTACACGGTCAAGACTTTGCTTATGAAGGATCCTGATGGGGAGCCAATTTCTGAAAAGAGTTCCTAAATTGAAGACACCTGGGACCCTCTCACCGATGAAGGGAAGAATGATGCTGATGTTGTGAGGATAAGAGAGCTCTGTAAACGCTCTTCTGGGAAGCATCCAAAGCACACGCCACCGGTGAAGACTCCAACCTCACCAAAGAAAAACATGGAGCCTTTGAAGGCTAGAAGCAAAGCTTGTAGGGAGTCATCTTCCACCATTATGAAAAAGGAGACATTACATAAGGAGACCAAGCAAGAAAACATTGAGCATTCAAAGACCATCGGTCTCCTAGCCAAATTTGACACGCACATCTCCTATGCACAGAATATCACGTGCTGAACGTAAATCATGAGGGTTCGAGCTCAATACCATACACGAACACTTATCAGGAGGCAACCCAACATTTCTATCTTAGTTTTAGTTCATTCTTAGTTTTTAATTTGTTTAAATTTACAAAAAAATCGATAGATCAAAAGCTAGGAAAAATCCTGATATTGGGCGATGTTTTATCAGCAGGAAGAAGACCATGAGGATGCCAATCTAATTGAGAGTACATATGATGAAGGAGATCCATGACATGGAGGAGTCTGAACGAGAAAAGAAGGAGGAATTTAAAGAAAGAAAAAATGAGAAAGAAGATGAAGAGCAACAGAAACTAGAAGCTTGAAAAATTAGCCATACTCGACCGAGTGAAACCTCACTCAATCGAGTGAGAACACTGATTAGGAAAGTATAAAAACTCAACTCTGTAAATTTTTACCACTCGACCGAGTGACTATGTCACTCAACCGAGTGGATCCCTGTAGCAGAACTTGAGAAATCAAAGCTCCGTGAAGCCTCATCCTCACTCGACTGAGTGATTAGTTCACTCGACCGCGTGACTAGCCCACTCGACCGAGTGGGAGACTGTAGCAGAAATCCTAAAAATTGATGTTATGTCTCATCTTCTGACTCGACCGAGTGACTCATCTTACTCGGTCGAGTCATTCGACTGAGCTGCGCCCTAGAAAATCACATACTCTGTCGTTCTGGGTCACTCGACTGAATGACCAAAGTCACTCGACGGAGTGACCAACGTCACTTGACCGAGTGAGTTTAGTCGGCAGCTCGATATAGAATGGGAAATTGAGCTCGACCGAGCTCTCTCTCTCAAATCGATAGCATCCAAACCCCCTTCCCTCTTCAATTCCTTAGCGACTCGACCAAACCATAACCCGACTCGACCGTGCTGTCCACCTCCGGCCACCTCTCTAGCCACCTCCGACAACTCCACCCCTGACATCCTTTGCGCAGGCCCGACCTCGTCTTCGCCCACCGTTTCGGACGTTCCTGCCTCGGACGTCCCTCCATCCATCATGGATCCGAAGCCTACAGAGCCTTGCACAAGAAGATGAGTCTTCCATTAATTAAAAAGGGGAGTATTGAGAAGAAGAGTAAGGCAGGGGATACAACTTTCCTCGACCTAACTTCAGCGAAAAGTGGTGCACCCTTGGCTCTAGCTCTTCAGACTCAGGCGATAACTCATGGGACCTCTCAGATGGGAACTACGTCACCTCCGAGCCACTCTAAGGACATATGGCCGTAGGGCAGCATGGACCCACTGACTCCATTGGTGGGTCCAATATCTTCGGAGTACGAGGGAATTTTATTGATGAATCGGCATTCCTACGCTCCTCAAGTAATCATTCGAGGGGAGCGCCAACAGCCTCCTTATATTATGTGGAAAGAGGAGTCGGCTTTCTTGGATTATGGGACAACCGCTCGACGTGTGGAAAACTCCCTCCTTCCTCGTGACCGTGAAGTCCTTCGAGGGTTGGATTAGAGAGTCTTGCCAACTTCGTGGTGGATTGCAGCTATCAGGTTGGTCATCTGTTCCTTCATCTCTACTTTATATCATTTATACTTCTAACCTGAGTTTCACACAGATGTCTGTGTTTGGCACGAAGATTTGCCGTCGGTTCATGGAGACGACAGGTGTTGAGGCCCAACTCATTTTTGAACTTCTAAAAGCAAATGCCTCCGAAAAGGGAGCATGTGAGCTGAAAGCTAAAATAAAAGAGCTAGAAGAGGACATGGGTAGAGAGATGAGGGCCAAGACGAGAGTCGTTCGATAGCAGGGGATAGCCCCTCAACTTACGTCCGATGAGAGTTGTTCGATAGAGAGGAGGTGCCCTCTCAACTTACGTCCAACAAGATTAAAGAGTTTGTTCCTGACCATATATGGATCGGTCAACTCATGAAGGGTTGGCCATTCGATCGTATTGCCGAGCGACCATGGAAATACGATGTTCAAGACAGATTAAACTAACACTAGTGTTTTAGATACTGAGCTAAGCAAGACACAGCTGACCACACACTTGTGATGCCTTTATTAGCTCGATAACATACAAATAACAGAAAGCAATAACTGATATGACTCACTCTATTCACCTGCATGCTTATTGGTAATATTTTCGCAAATGCTCTGCATTCCAAGGGTGAGTGAGTTCCTTATCCTCCATGTTAGAGAGCTGGTAGGTGGCCGAGCTGAGGACATCGGTCACCTTGTAGTAGCCCTCCCATTTTGGGACGAGCTTTCCAAGTCGATCGATTTCTGGAGAAAAAGTAGCCTTTCGTAAACCTCGCCTCCGAACTTTGGAGTTGTAGTAACAAGCCAAACGAACCTTCTGTTTGATGAGAGTAGTAAGGGCTCGATCTCTAACTGTGTCAATCAATTGCGAGTTGATCTCGAGTCCTTCTGAATTTTTTCCTCATCGAAGTGCCTGAGGCAGAGAGGTTCTTCTCCTACTTCAATAGGTACGACTGCCTTACATCCGTAGGCAAGCATGAAAGGAGTCTCTCCTGTAGAGTCATTGTGGTTCGTCCTGTATAACCAAAGTATGCTTGGGTGTTCCGTTGGCCACAAGACTCTAGTTTCTCCAACCTTCTTATGCAACGGCTCCAGAATACACTTGTTAGCTGCCTCTACCAGCCCATTAGACTGAGGGTGAGCCGTAGAAGCGAAGTGTAGCTTGATCTTCCATTCGGAGCAAAATCCTTTGAAGCTAGCACAATCGAACTGTATTTCGTTGTCTATGATGATGAATCGAGAGACATCGAATTGATAGATAATTGATTTCCACACACAACTTTTGACATTTTTCCAAGTTATGCGAGCCAAATGTTCTGCCTCGATCCACTTGGTAAAGCAGTCTATGGCCACGATCAAGAATTTTGGTTGTCTGCTCGTTGGGATGAAAGGACCAAGGATGTCCAATCCCCATTTAGCAAATGGAACAGTGCTAATAATGGGAATCAGGCCCGTTGGAGGGGCCAAGTCATGCTTTGCAAACTTTTGGCACATTGGACATTTTTTCATGTACTTAGTCGCCTTCTCGAATATAGTTAGCCAGTAATAACCATGTTTCAAGGATTTTAGGGCTAGTGCCTTCCCTTCACAATAGTTCCCACAAATGCCTTCGTGGATCTCTCGGATCACATAATCAGCTTCATGTGGGTTCAAACATTTGAGGTAGAGGAGCGCGTCATACATGGCCCATCACCTTTTGTACAGCAAGCACCTCATGTAGAACGAACCAGAAGGCTCTCATTTCTAACTTTCATGCCTCAGATGGGTCGGTCGGCTTCTCTTCAGTACTAAGGTACTTGATTATGGGATCCATCCAAGTTGGTTCCTGGTCAATGCACATTAGTTCCTCTTCATGCACGCTCGGGTGTAGAAGCTGTTCCATGTACACATTTTGTCCCAATTCCGCTAGTGATGATGAGGCAAGCTTAGATATGCATCGGGTGGAGATTATTCGATCGTGGAATATGATGGACCTCCACATGTTCAAATTTGGATAACTCGGCTTTTGCGATCCGCAGATAGTTTTGCATCGCCTCCTATCGAGCCTCGTAATCCCCGCTCAACTGGTGGATGACCAAGTTAGAGTCGCTATGTAGATGAACTATTCGTGCCCCCAATGCTCGAGCCAGCCAAAGGCCATTGATGGTAGCCACATATTCCACCACATTGTTTGTGGTTAGGAAGTTGAATCGAAGAGCGCACTTAAGTATGTTGCCCGCTGGGGATTGGACAACTACACCAGCTGCGCTCCCGGCCTTGGTGGCTGAGCCATCTGCTTGCACAATCCATGGTCATTCTTCTCTGGATGTAGCTTTTGTCGAGCCAATGCATGTCAATGAAGTAAAAGGGAGATCGGTTATCAAATTAGCAGTTGATACCTTTGTTGAAGATCCGTCGTCATATGTGTATTCGACGATAAAAACAGCCAAGGCATGTCCTTTGATGGCTGTCATATTCTTATAGTGAATGTCTAATTCACTCAGCTCGACTCCCCACTTAAGCATTCTCTCTTCAAAGTTTGTTCCAAGGGAGTATCTGTGCGGACCAGAACAGTGTGAGCTTGAAAGTAAGCTCAGAGCCTCCTTGTCGACTGGATTAAAGCGAATGTCAACTTCTCGAATCTGCTATAGTTGACCTTGGCCACTTGGAGTATCTTGCTTACATAGTAGATCAGGTGTTGTGCCCCAGATTCTTCCTTGACCAAGGCCAAGCTAACCGCCTCTGGGTTGGCTGCCAAGTCAATGATCAATTGGTCTCCTTCATTGGACTTCATCAAGAGCAGTGGACTACGAAGATACTTCTTTAGTTCGGAGAAAGCTCGCTTATAGTCTGCATCTCACTCAGTGGCCTTCTTGTTGCCTTTAGGGAGAGATATAGCCTTCCTCAAGACCTTGAAGAAAGGAAGTGATACCTCCGTCGATTTTGACAGAAAACGACCGAGGGCTGCAATCATGCCATTTGTGGTCGGCTCCTTCATTCCTACGATTATCATGACCTTATCAGTGTTAGCCTCAATTCCTCGATTCGTTAGCATGAAGCCGAGGAATTTTCCAGATCAGACATCGAACGTACATTTGGCAAGGTTCAGTCGGAGATTATACCGTCGAATCTATACAAAAGTCTCCCTGAGGTCTGTAATATGGTCAGCTGGTCTCTTTGATTTGACCAACATATCATCGACATAGACTTCTATGTTTCTCCCAATTTGAGCTTCGAAGACTTTATTCATCATTCGTTGATAAGTCGCCCCGACATTCTTCAGACTGAATGGCATCTTTCTATAGCAGAAAATCCATCGGTCTGTAATGAAGGAAGTATTTTCTTCATCTGCAGGCACCATTTGGATCTGATTGTAGCCAGAGAAGTGATCGGCCCCGGGCGTACACCCAAAAGAGCGACCGTGTAGTTTTACCATAAGCGCATGGTGTAGCGGCGAGCGGGTTATCGAACACAGGGAGGACTTATGACAGTGCTTGCTCCGAACAACCTGGCTATAGGAACAGAAAAGAGGGAATTTGCCTTTTGGCGATCCTGTCACAATCGTCAGACAAAGTATGGAGATATAAAATCAAATAAAGACGCCTAGGGAATAGGGAATCCCCGCTACTCACCGTATCTCGTCAATGTGATTCATTGGTATCGCAATTGCTAGGGTAGAATTTCGGATGAACTAGTTGCAACTGAATGTAAAACCTAACTCACGCTCCTGCGCTGTTGCCGGTCTATAGCTATCCTAGGTTTGGGTCCAATCTCTTGCAGACCCTAGCCTAGGCAAGCTAGCATTAGGATCAACATCATCGTTCAATCGCGTCCCGAGCCCACTCTCGTGCAAACTCGGGGTGCGACCTAGGTTAGGATAGTTCCTACCCATCCAATCTCTTGCAAACGGGTATTGGTATGGAATTGCAACCGAGAACCCTAGTATCGGTTCAATCTCTTGCAAACCGATACTACGGAAACTCAGTTTCAACCCAATTCGGATTTCTAGGGTTTCCTATCGAATTGGGATCCAATCTCTTGCAAATCCCAATCGATATGAACACCTAGCTATTCGTAGTATATCGATCCCAAACTAACCCTAATAGCAATTCTAGCAATAGTTCTACCAAATCTTCACAAATCGGAAATTGGGCTCGTAGGGTTCATCCCCACGCCCCAAGACGTTAGGACTACTCACAATTCATATCACAATTGCAAAAATAATCAATTGAAATAACAATAGAATTCATCACAATATTCAAATAAGCAATAAAAATGAGATTTTTAATGAAGAGGGAGACAAACCAATAGAGTTCTCCAAGAATCCAACAAAAATAAACTTTTCTCTCCTCTCCAATAGCAAGAATCAAAAGCTAAAAAGTTTAATCTAAAAAGCTGCAAAAGTAAAGGAAAAAGCTCCCTAACCTAGGTTAAAAACTGGGGTTAAATACCCCCCAAAATCGTCCAAAAAACTGTGACCAAAATGCCCCTGCGCAGCCTGAAAATTGCAATTTACGCTACAGGCAGCGCGGCTCACTCGGCCGAGTGCTAAAAGTCGCTCGGCCGAGTGAGAAACCCTGAACTTTTCCAGTAAGTTCGGGTCTTCGGGGGTCTTCACTTCGGGAGTCGCTCGGCCGAGTGAGTTGTCGTCACTCGGTCGATGGCTTCTATTAACTCGGGCGGTTGGCAATTTCCACTCGGCCGAGTGGGTCTTCTGAAGCTCAGGCAGACGAAAAACAGTAAGTTGGCTCTTTTTGATGGGCGTCGTCTGAGTGCCACTCGGGCGGACAGAATAAGTCGCTCGGCTGAGTGGGCTTATGATGCTCGGCCGAGTGCACGCTTGGAGCATGTCCGATCTGGCCGGTCGAGCAGGGTCTCGTCGGTCGGCCGAGTGACTCCTTCACTCGGCCGAGTGGGACACTGAAAATGCCCAAACAGCTTGTTTTTGCCTCCTCGTCGCTCCTACGACGTTCTTTCTTCTTCCGCTCTTTTCCAATAACAAAATACCCCCCGGGGAAGTCGTCGGTGACACTCCAGAGAGGGTGTATCTCGGAATCACTCCAAATCGCTCCAAATCTCCTGAAATACGACAAAAACAACAAATCGTGAAAAGTTTCGCAATATCGTCGATATATCGTGAAAAACATGATTTGAGCGATCTAAATGGCATGCAAACATGCGGGAAAAAAGTGTAAAATACGGAGTGATCAAAATCACCCAAGCTTATCTCTTACTCGTCCTCGAGGAAGATAAGTAAAAGGCGAACCCGGTGGATTCAGAAAACGAAAACGACGAAAAAAAAACGAAAAACGAAAAACGAAGAAGAAAGAAGAAAGCGAAGAGGGAAGTTGCTAGATCATTTTTCTCAGGACGTGGGTTTTGCTTACTCACATAGCAGGTACCGAATGAAAAACACATGTCAGAGATTATTATTTCGATATCATAGTTCAATAATGCAAATAGAGATAGAAAACCCAAAAATATTGATATATCATGAAAAATGGAATAATTCTAAAATTAACATTGTCTGAATCATCTAAAGCGGTATACAATACCGTAGACAACACATTTTTCAATTGGATGCTTTCTATGAGGAGTATAAGAATATCACGCAATAGAATAGAATAGAATAGAATAGAGTGGATTTCATGAAATGAGTGCTAGGCGTAGATTTCTGGATTTTGTAAAGCTAAAACAATCTCACCGAGTATAGAATATTACTTAGCCTAGGTTGTCGTGCACCGTCAAGTAGTCACTCTCTCACACATCATTGGGTTCCCTCCCCCAAGCTTATCTATAAGCGTGGTGGCACAAAAAACAATATTTACATCCCCATTTTTATGAAGCTCCAAAAGTAATAAAAATAAAAAACAAAAAGAGGGAAGAAAGAGAGGAAACATGAGATGGGATCGTTTATTGAGATTCTTTTCTCTTTTCTTTTCTTTTTTCTTTTCTCTTTTTTTTTCCTTTTTTTGTTTTCTTTTTTTTTTCTTTTTATATAGGATTTATACACAATGATCCCAAATCAAAGAGAAATAAGGATATACACGAATTTTTCTTTTTCTTTTTGGTTTTGGGAAGTTTGGAGCTAGGATTTGAATAACGGGGGAAATGCCATATATTAGAATCGCTAAGGGGAGATTCACCAATGATTTTAAAATAGAGAATTGATGTTCAAGATATGTGGAGAAAGAAATAAATATGTCTCTCAATTCACTCTATAGGACGTGCACGACAACTTCAGCAGGGTAATCTAATCTACTCGGTTTTGATCACAAAAAAGCTAAACTAATCCAGATTTATCATAGCTAACATCATTCAATCATCCTGACGTGAAATGTACAAATCACGCAAATAGAAGTGATATAGGAAAATAAAACGGTACTCCAGATATAAGCATCCAATGCGTGAATCTTGGTGTGTTTTCTGCGATAGCATACATATGAATATTCAGACTCAGCTAATAATAAAATTTCATCCATTTTCATGCGGAAAAAGTGTGGGTTACTATCTCTAAATGCAACGCAAATCACAGCATATGATATCAGAAATAAAATCTAAGACATGACAAATATAGCATGCATATAGAGAAAGCAAACTCCACGTCATCATCATCACAGAAAAGTCATCTCTAGCATGAGATGAAAAAGAAATAAAGATAAAGAGGGAAAATAAAACTAAATACAATGCAGCACACAAAGAAAATAAGAAAAACGTGATGCATGGTAAAAAAGAAGAAAAAGTGATGAAAATGAGTGCAAATGCGGAAAATGGCGTGAAAAAACTAAAAATAAAGGTGGTAAATCGAAAAGCGTGAGAACTCACTCCCCCAAGCTAAAGTGCACAGTGTCCTCAATGTGCGAAGTGTGGCACACCGAGAGACGTGTAATGTGAGGGGAAGGTGAGGATGCATGCATGAGGAAAAAGAAAATAAAATAATGAAAGGAAATGTATGATGCGGACATGATGCATGCAGATATAGGAGTGAATCAGATATAAAAGTGTGACACCAAAAACTCTCCCTCTCTCCCAAAAATGATATAGAAATATATGAACAAAATGTGGTCCCAAAAACAGTGAGGGGATGGGGGGTGGGAAAAAATCATCAGGACCCAGCAGAGACGGGCAGCACGACGGCAAAAAGGATCAATGGCATCAAGGGTGCCTAAGAGGGTGGGGCTGCGCCGTCTCCGTCCTGAGGCGGAGGTGGTGGTGGTGGTGGCGGGGGAACAGTCTGCTGAGTGGGTGTGGGTGTGGGTGTGGAAGCAGGCTGGGTGTGTGTAGTAATGGGTACCTGCTGGGTGGGAGTGGGAACGCGAGGCAGCCGCTCGAGAATCTGAGTGAGGCAATAGTGAATACCCGGAAGTAGGTCGAAGCGGCTGGCCATAGCGGTGACGGTGGCAGACATGGTCCTAAGGTCGCCCCTGAGGGCACTCACCACCCCCTCGAGAGCACGAATGCTCTGAAGTACAGTGTCGGGGGGAGGTGGTGCAGACAGACGCACCTGTCTGTGCTGTGCAGGACGGGGCTGGCGGACGCGGGTGGCGTAGGTGATGGGCTCAGCAGGCATGTGGAGGAAAGGTGCTGTGCTCACAAATGTGGGCCTAGCCTCAGTGCGAGGCTGGGGCACAGGCTGGTAAGACGTGGAGGCAGCAGCAACGGAAGTGGAGTATAAAAGTGGCAACGAGGCGGTCAGAGAGGTCGGTGACACAGATGTGTGGACAGACGCCACGACATTCTCAGAAAAAACAGCTGCGGTGGAGACAAAGGTGGAAACCACGGTCTCCACGACGGCAGCAAAAGAGGGCTCTCCGCTCTCAACTATAGTCGGTGGGCGCTTGGGTAGGGCGGAGGAAACGGGCTCAACGGACAAAGGGCCAGCTGTGGTGGGAGTGGTGGTGGGCGTGGAGGTAGTGGAAGTGGGCTCAGCGAGGGTACTCCCGACACCGGCAGAAGTGTGGACAGTGGTGTCGGGAGAAGCAGAAATATCGGGCTGCTGAGGGGCCACGGGGTCGGCAGGAGCAGCGGGGTTAGCGGGTGCAGCGTGTGCAGCGTGGGCCTGCTCAGCCTGCTCAGCCTCCTCGGCCTCAAGCACATAGGCGGCAGGGATCAGGAGATCCATCGTCGGAAGCCAGTCCACCTGTGCTGGTGCTATCTGTGTCCGAGCTGGGCTCGGGAGGATCATGTAATCCGCACCGAATGGACCATGCAACCAAACCCAGTGCCGCTGGCCGTGCGGACGTAGCATCTTCATCCGGGCCATGACGTCTATGGACAGTGAAGTGGGGCCCGGGGCTCGTCGCAGGTCATCTGGAAAGTCCTCGCCTGTCATAAGAGCGAGCAGGGTGATCAGACCGCCGCAACATATCGGTGAGCAAGCGCCCACCGATACGATGATGCGATCCAAAAACCAGCTCGCGATATCAATCACGATGGCGGGGACCAACTCGTCGCCCTCCCTAGATAGAGCTCTGGGGCGTGTCATCGCGTAGAGCATATAAAGCTCCGGCGTGGACATCGTCCCCGGCTCATAGCTCGCCAAAAAGGTAGTCGCCATAAGGCGCTGAGCTATGCGAAGACAAGGGTGGACGATGGCCGAGGCCTTGGCCCTACTAGGGTCGAAGGCGGCAGGTAAACCCGTAATCCGGGCCCAAAAAGCGCCAGAATCGAAGGAAGGTGGGGGAATGTGAATGGGGGCGTAACCACGGTCGGCCCCGGGGACATCGGGCCACGAAAAGAAAGCTCTCATCATACTGAGAGTGACCTGGCACTCTCGGTCCATGAACCTAAACGAGCATCCCTCGTCGGTCCAGGCGATAAAACTAAACACCTCAAGTGTCGGACGGACGAACGTGTCCGCCGACACCTGGAAGAAATCTCGCCAACCCACGTTGTCATACAACGTGAGCATCCCCTCAAGTACCCCCAGGCGTCCTAGGTCTGCAAGGTGTGCGAACCTGGAGGGTACAATCGAGCGCTGGGAAATGCGCTCGAAAACGACGCGGTGTGCGTCGTCCCGGAACGTAATCCCCAGCGGCCCGACAAGTGGGGCCGGTGGCGGTGGTTGTGGATGTGACCTAGGTTGGGATAGTTCCTACCCGTCCAATCTCTTGCAAACAGGTATTGGTATGGAATTGCAACCGAGAACCCTAGTATCAGTCCAATCTCTTGCAAACCGATACTACGGAAACTCAGTTTCAACCCAATTTGGATTTCTAGGGTTTCCTATCGAATTGGGATCCAATCTCTTGCAAATTCCAATCGATATGAACACCTAGCTATCCGTAGTATATCGATCCCAAACTAACCCTAATAGCAATTCTAGCAATAGTTCTACCAAATCTTCACAAATCGGAAATTTGGCTCGTAGGGTTCATCCCCACGCCCCAAGACGTTAGGACTACTCACAATTCATATCACAATTGCAAAAATAATCAATTGAAATAACAATAGAATTCATCACAATATTCAAATAAGCAATAAAAATGAGATTTTTAATGAAGAGGGAGACAAACCAATAGAGTTCTCCAAGAATCCAACAAAAATAAACTTTTCTCTCCTCTCCAATAGCAAGAATCAAAAGCTAAAAAGTTTAATCTAAAAAGCTGCAAAAGTAAAGGAAAAAGCTCCCTAACCTAGGTTAAAAACTGGGGTTAAATACCCCCCAAAATCGTCCAAAAAACTGTGACCAAAATGCCCCTGCGCAGCCTGAAAATCGCAATTTACGCTACAGGCAGCGCGGCTCACTCGGCCGAGTGCTAAAAGTCGCTCGGCCGAGTGAGAAACCCTGAAATTTTCCAGTAAGTTCGGGTCTTCGGGGGTCTTCACTTCGGGAGTCGCTCGGCCGAGTGAGTTGTCGTCACTCGGTCGATGGCTTCTATTAACTCGGGCGGTCGGCAATTTCCACTCGGCCGAGTGGGTCTTCTGAAGCTCAGGCAGACGAAAAACAGTAAGTTGGCTCTTTTTGATGGGCGTCGTCTGAGTGCCACTCAGGCGGACAGAATAAGTCGCTCGGCTGAGTGGGCTTATGATGCTCGGCCGAGTGCACGCTTGGAGCATGTCCGATATGGCCGGTCGAGCAGGGTCTCGTCGGTCGGCCGAGTGACTCCTTCACTCGGCCGAGTGGGACACTGAAAATGCCCAAACAGCTTGTTTTTGCCTCCTCGTCGCTCCTACGACGTTCTTTCTTCTTCCGCTCTTTTCCAATAACAAAATACCCCCCGGGGAAGTCGTCGGTGACACTCCAGAGAGGGTATATCTCGGAATCACTCCAAATCGCTCCAAATCTCCTGAAATACGACAAAAACAACAAATCGTGAAAAGTTTCGCAATATCGTCGATATATCGTGAAAAACATGATTTGAGCGATCTAAATGGCATGCAAACATGCGGGAAAAAAGTGTAAAATACGGAGTGATCAAGAAGGCGTCTATGAAACTCAAGAGTTCATATCAGGAGGCATTATCAACGATATGGTCGATCCAATGTAAGAGATAACTATTCTTCGAACATGCCATTTAAGATTGGTGAATTCGATGCACATCCTCCATTTGCCATTGACTTTCTTCACTATCACTACGTTGGATAACCACTCAGTATAGTGGACCTCCTGGATGAAGCCAGCGTCTAAAATTCAGTCCACGTCTTCAACGGTTGCCTTCATCTTATCACCCCGATGTTCCTTTTCTTCTGATTCACGGGTTTGAAAGTCGGATCGACATTCAACTCGTGAGAGATGACCCGAGGGTCGATGCCGGACATGTCATCAAGAGACCAGGAAAATACGTTGGTGTTCTTCCTCAGGAAAGTAATCAACTATTCCCATAAGTCGGAGGGGAGTCTCGACCCAATAGAATGTTAGGTATTTGTGTTTTAGACCAATATTATTTTGATGATGATCACAATATTATGTTGTTGCTAATGGCTCTTTATGTTTTAGTCTCATGTTTAACTATTGATGATTATCATGTTGGAGATTAATAGCATGGTGCAAGGATGAACATCAAGGGGAGCATAGCCAAAGCTTGGGGCTTGATGAAGGGAAGCTCATCAAGAGGTGCCAAAGCTTGGAAGATGATGGGGAGCATCAAGGAATTAAGAGCTTGAAGCTTAGACTCTAAGGGAAGTAATGTGATCCATGTAATATCTTTTAGTACTTGCTTTTCTCCTTTTGAGAATAGGATTAATGTAATGTCTTGATAGATGGTCTACTTATTCATACATATGCATATAACCATCTTAGTGAGACTTAGAATTATCATAGAATCCAGCCCAATAAGTTCATCATGCCAAATGACTCAATTGGAGTCTCTGGCTCTCCTACAGGTGACTAATGAAGGAAGGACAGACGATTGGATGATTCCAGGCGCCTGGCCGTCCTTCTACAGTCGACTATAGTGCACTGCTCAAGTCAAATTTTATTGACTCATTCTTGAGCTTTTAGGAACAGACGACTGATGTTCATTATTCAGGTGTGTCTTCTTTTAGGCGCCTGGGAATTGTCTTACATTCGTCTGTGTGCCAAAGTATGTAACTTGCATTTTCTGGGCATCAACCCACTTCGACAGATTCAAAGTTTACAGTCGCCTATATATTTTCAGGCGCCTGGACTTTGGTCATCAGTCGTCTGAATGCACAAGTGTGTAAGTTGCATTCTCTTTGTTTCTGTCCATCCCTTGTGACAGTCACCTACTGAAGGATATTCAAGCACATGCGCATTTACAGGTGCATGTGTAGTCTTCTACAGTCACCTGTCCTGGCTCAGATTATAGCCGTTGGAAATTTTATAGCCGTTGACCAGTCGATTGTCAGTCCTTCTTTAGTCGACTGTTTCTGCCTTAAAATGCCAGATTATAACCGTTGCAGATTTTCTCTCTTGGATTTTTCCTTGGGTTTTTGTGGTTTTTGGGGCTTCCTATAAATAGGAGTTGGCTTTGTTCTATTATAACCCTTGGTTAACTTTGAATATTAATCAGTGTTTATTGTATATAGTTTTTTTCCTCTTTTTAGTGCATGTTTTACATCGTTTTCTTCGCCATTCTTGTCACGCCCTGCTTCCTAAGTATGGAAGGCGAGACGCGAGAAGGTCCACTCGGACTTGGAGCTGTGAAGCTACAGTCCGATAAGCGTCTGTGAATGATATAAATAGCAGGTTCTTGCAATGCGACGAAACAACAACAATGATAAAATAGAATGCAGACATAGAAATATCCACCAACAACAACATCCAACAAGTATTCCAACATCACAGAGAAAAGTCACAAGAGTACATAGCATGAACAAAAGGCCTAAGACATGGCCGAAACATAAACAGAGAGAGAAAGGTGCTACGCACCGAAACCTAACAGCAACTACTGAAACAGCTACAACTAAAAGAAGTCTTCAAGTGAGACTAGGACTGGTCACCAGTGTCCTCAAACTCAGCCTCTGCAGGAACCTCGAACTCTACATTCGTGTACTGCTCGTCCCCTGTAACTGACTCTGTCTCTAAACCTGACATGTGACATCCAAAGAGAAGAGGGCACATGTCAGCAAAAGTCTCCCAAAGGAAAGCGGAGGACTTTTGTGCAAGGATACAAATAAAAGTAATGCGACTAGCAGTTCTAATATGATGAAATGGCATGGCATTAAAAGTATGCAACAATTTAAAATGACTTGATGAAAACAAGCATGCACGTCGTAGCAGAAGTTACGAAAAAACACTATTTCACGAATCACGGACACTATCTTTTCACATTGTGCACATGGTTTACTCCTTACAGCTGAAGGTGCGGATCAGGCATACTTCTACGCTGCATGATAGCTTAACCCTACCCCTCCACGTGTATCGATCGTTGGTTTCCCAACTACATTGTGCTGGCTTCTGGATCACGAGCCAGGAAGTGTTTTCGGTTTGGCATATGGTTGGCCCCGTAAAGCAGGTGCCTAGCCTCGATAGTTACAATTATTGTAGTATGTGTTACACAATCACGATGAAACATTTTGATGCATGACATGACATGGCAATGAGCAGTTAAAGTGTGTACCGTTAATTGAAATTAAACGTGACATGGCAGCATGAATGAAAGCATGGTAAAAGTGTCTGATCTAGCTTCGTTGTCAAGCTAGATCTAGTAAGGGCGTCTAGGTGACTAACATTTCATCGCCTAGTCTCTTTTACGCTACTACATAAATTGGCCTAAAACGTGGCCTAAACAATTACTGGCAAGTATCACTTGCCTGTCTCCGGTGATATCGGTTGTCGTGGGTTCTTCTTGACGAGCATCACGCTATGGAACGATTGGTTCTCTGTTTGATTAAACACATGTTTGAATCAGATATGTCCCAAAATAACTAAACAGTAATTCATTCTCTTTATAATGTTCTCTACCCTAGGGGTGTTCAAATCATATTATTAACTAACGTTACTATTTATGCACTAACATTTTAGGGCACTCTACTAACATATGGTAGTGCTCATGCATTATTAGTAACGGTTTACTCACCTAGCACATGGTTTACTAACAAATTATGTTAAGGTAACTTCCATGTTTTATAACCTAAAACTTAATGTGGTACCGTTTATGTATGTTAATTAGACTAGGTTAACATCATTAGACAGTATTATTAATGTCCAATATAAATCAGCATTAAAGCTAACCTTCTAATACATATCTATTAATGTAGCTTCTTAATGTAGCTTCTGTTAATGACTACCCATATTATTTTAATAGGTTACCCTACTGATCCTTAATAATTTAACATACTGCATGCGTTAAAACGACCTACGTGGTAAAGACAGTATATTAACATGTTATATGAATTAAGTAACTTGCAGCTGACCATCACAATAGCTTCACTTAACTTATTGCTATACCTAATAATAATAACAAGTACTATCATACAGACTGCATGAAATCTACAAATTAACTCACTATTAATATTAAGATTTTAATATGTTGTCTATAACCTTCACTCATTTACAAGTTGCCATTCATTATATGTGAACTTAATATGGCAGGAGCTGAAGGGTACCTATTAAACTAATATAATAATAGATATGGGTGTTACACAGATTTATACTATAATATATATATATATATATATATATGAGGGATCAAATTGTTGGACGCAACGATCTAGGATCTCTTTGTTTGATGATGACAAACGTATCGTGATATCTAATGTGTGTGCTAGTGTGTTTCAGGCTTGGCGAAACAATATACTTTCACTATTTGGCGGAATTGCTATTCGTATAGCATATTGGGAGAGAGGGAGTGTATGAGCACAAAGAAGATTTGACTTGGTCAATATGGAGAGAGATGGAATCTATTTGGGATTTGGTCAAATCAATTAGATATCTATTTCCAATTTCATATTCAATTTGAATTGCTATCCAATCCCAATTTGATCATATCAAATCTCCTATTCAAAATAGGATTCCCCGAAACCGCATCACCCTATCATCACCCTATAAAAACCCATCCTCTAGGGTTGAAAAGGATGCGGCAACCAAAAATCTCAAAGAGCCGGCCACCTTCTCTAGTCTTGTGCCTAGGTTTTTTTTAACATTTTTGAAATCAATTTCTCAGGTGGCCGCAGACCCTAATATTTTTGTTTGACATTTTTTTTCTCAAGTGCCGCATCATTCTAAGCAAGTGGCCGGATATTTTTTGAGTTGCTGCCGCATGATTCATGATGAAGGGTTTTTAGTGCTTTTAATTTTTGCATCTTCAAAGATTCTCAAAGCCCATTCATTTGATTAAGATAGGAACTCAAAAACGAGGCATCAAGATTTTTTTTTATGTGCTTCAATTCCCAAGGGGCAAACAAATCGTTTGTAAACAACCAAAGCTTTTTGATAACCCAAGCACCGGCCATTAACGAACTCACCAAGGGGCACACACACAATTCCTTTCAATTCCCAAGCCGGCCAACAAATTTTTTTTTCAATAGCCAATCAAATAGCACTTCATTTTTTTTTCTTGGGAAAATTTCGAAGCACAGGGCGCAATTCTTTTTCTTTTGCAAACTCAAAAAAACAAGCAGCCGCAATGTTTTGTTCATGCCGTTTTATTTGACCTCGTTCAAATTGGTTGACAGGCCGAACATTTTGAAGAGCTCTCAATTCAACTTCATTTATTTTTTACAGAGAGAACTTCATGATACTTGTTTAATATCTGTTGCGTAGTGAAACCATTTGAATTGCAGGCAATCCCGTACACAAGTCTGTGATTATCTCCGTGAATCAACCAAGCCGTTTTTCTTTGGGCTCACGAATCTCCAGGCCGTATCTCTGAGAGCCAAGAGTCTTCAAGTTTTCTGTGTGTGTGCATGATACAAGACCACTACTTGGCATCAAGCTTTAATGAATGACAGCATGGGGGACAACTAGCAAAGGTTAGTAGAGTTTTTGTTAATCAACTAAAGGATTAATCCTCTGCTCTTGTTGTTTGCAGGCAAGTGCTTTTTGATAAAGAAAGACTGGGTGCGTAACTTAATCAAGATAAGAGAAATAATTTAATCAAGGGGAGAGAAAGGGTTCAACAAAAAGTGCGGCATACAAATTGCACCATCATCTTGCGAAGAGTTCAAGTGCCGCAATTTGAGTGGCAGTTGCCGAGGAGACCACTACTACTTGCCAGACGACATCTGGCCCGTGCTTATTGACGAAGACATCGCTGCTACACAATCTGAGCTCCTTAAACTCTATACTTTATTATTTTGTGTAGCAATTGTGATAGATCTTCGTAGTGGAAACTTTACTTATTTTTGTGTGGACTATTTTGGGACTTGTCTAGTTGGGACTAGACAAGTGGGACCCAGCTAGTTTGGGACTAGCTGGTAGAAAGCTTTGCTAGGATTGATAGTGAGAGGAAACACTGTGTGTGGGGTACTGAGAGTCTGGCGAGTGTAGAGGCGTAGAGGGTGCTCTGAGCGTGCTCTAACTTGTGACTTTGTACCTATTGCACTATTCAATCTAGTATTAGCTTTGGGGGCTGGAGTAGGTCGTTGGGACGACCGAACCAGGGTAAATCTGCTGTGTACTCTGTGTCTGCTTTTTATTACTCTGGTTGTGCTTTTAACTGCGTGTGATTTCTCGTGGGTTGCACGAGAATTTTTTATTAGCCTATTCACCCCCCCTCTAGGCTAGGATCCAGATCCAACACAAATGACCCCCAAAAATAACCCCCAAAATGACCCCTATCAAAAATCCTATGCCCCCCATTTTTTCGGAAGATCCGAACCGTTCATCTTGATCTCCACCCTCTAAATACCTGACCCACCAATTTTCAACCCGATCCCATGTGTTTTGCCCGTTCATCAACCATTCGCAAAAGTTCTGTTCATGCGAAACCGTTAAATTTGGGTCGGATGGATGAACGGAAAAAACACATGGGATCGGGTTGAAAATTGGTGGGTCGGGTATTTAGAGGGTGGAGATCAAGATGAACGGTTCGGATCTTTTGAAAAAATGGGGGCATAGGATTTTTGATAGGGGGTTATTTTTGGGGGTCATTTGATCCCTCCTCATATATATATATATATATATATATATATATATATATATATATATATATATATATATATATATATATATATATATATATATATATATAATGAGTTCACCAACCCCACAGTTCACATGCAACAAGTTACTGTTCACGAAAGAGATAACAACTCACGGGTTGTGTTGCTCTCGCTTATCTGTAGGGGAGGTGGCTGTTGGCGTTCTGGTTCGCGCGGCTGTCAGCGAGGCCTGGGGAGTAGCAGCTCGCGGAGGAGGTCGTGCTACATCTGTACACACGTCGGTGTGGAGGAGAGTGGCAGTTCATGGTCCGGGCGAGGCTGCAGGTGGCTAGGGAGTGAAGCGACGTCCTCTCGCATGTGGAGGAGAGCAGCAGCTCGTGGCCTAAGTGAGGGCTGGGCGGCGCTGCGTCACGTGGGAAGAAGATGAGGCCGGGCTGTGAAGGGTTCTGCTCGCGTGTGAAGAAGAGCAGCTGGGTGTTTGGATCTCGGAGAGGAGAGGGGCAGGGGCGAAGGCAAGTTTGGGCTGACCTGGGCTATAGACCGGGTCAGTTTTGGGTAAAACTTTGTATATAGTTGTAAAGTTATCCTGGGCCCAACTAATTAGCCCAAGTTGAGAATGTACAGCCAAGGCCCAGTCAAGACTGAGAGCCTCAGCTCCAATAGGCTGTGATCGGGCTTCACAATTCTGGGAATTGAGAATTCTGTTGCGAATTTATTTTTGTGCTAGGGCTCCAAAAAATTTTAATTCCTCTCTCCGCCGAATCCTCCCCGTTTTCACAAAATTCCTCCAGCAAAAAAGAAGAAGTGCTCTGCGCGGCGTGGCAGCTTCAAAATTCCTCTAGCTTCAAAATAAAAAATTCCTCCAGCTTCAAAATTATCAGTTCTCTACTTCTCTCCGTGCCGCGGCAGCTCAAGATCAGAGATTCCAACTTCCAGGTTCCAGTGTTCGACTGTTCGGTGAGGATCGTCAACAAGATGTAAGCAGTTTTTCCATTTAGGGTTTTCTAAATTTCTAATGGTTTTGGGTTGTTAATTCAAATTGTTTGATGAGCTGGTACGCCCGTCAGTTTGATTAAGGGGTTTGATGCGTTTATGTTCTCTAGTTTCTGAACTGTAAAAAAGACGACATCAGCATTCATTAATCCCTTGAAAATTTACACAAAATGAATAAAAAAATTTTTTAGAAAAGAAGGAATGAATTCACAGAATCACATTCATGATTTATCAAGTTTATTAGATGAAAAACCAACCCATTTTAGTTAAACCAACTAATTCTGGGATAATTTGAGCTATTTCTGGCTTGTAGCTTGTAATTTGGAACCGAATACTTGATTCGCCCAAACAAATACAATGCTAATCCAAGAAGTGCTACCATTTGTTGCTAATCAAATGCTTTACATGCTAATCCAAGAAGTGATACCTGAGTTTTGGTTCCATTTTTCTTTGCTTTACATGCTTGGCTTTATGATTAAAATCATGGATTAATGTTGTAATTACAGCTAGATATTTAGGATAGCACGTTAGCCCAGGGCAGGAAAAAATCATGGCTCCGCCCTTGGAGAGGGGGTCGGGTCGCGTGCGTGAGCGAGGGAGGTGCCGGCGTCGGTTGGGCCGTCGGAGTGGTCTTCGACCGTCGAGAAAGAGAGGGAGGCTCTGGGCATGGTCTGCGGCCTGGAGATGAGGGTAAAGGCTGGCGGTACAGGCGGTTTATGGGCTGGAGCTGTGCACGCATGGAGGTGGTGGCAGCCCGCGGGTTCGGGGAGAATAAAGTAGGCGGCCTGGGTGTGAGGAGCCCAGGGTTGTTTTGTTTGAGAGGAGATGGGAGATGCGTGAAAGCCTAAGAGATATAGGGTAGGTTTCTGTGTTTGGTTGCTTGTTTTTAACCTAGAAGAGGCAGTACGAATGAAAAAGAGGCATGGGTTTGTTTTGTAGGCTACAGTTGAGTTTGTTAGGGGGAGAGAGGTTCACGTGGGGGGAAGAGTGGGTTACGTGGAGAAGTTTCTTAGGGACGTGAGAGAACGTGCGAGCCTTGGGGAAAGCCGTTGGGATCTTAGGATTTTGTATGATTTGATTTTATTTTGTTAAAGGATTTGATTCGGGTTTTTTTTTGACAGCTTCGTTTTGTACCCACAGCATAAGATACTAGAAGTTTAGTTGATTTGATTAGGTCTCATTTGGAAAGTGACAGCAAGGAAGTTATTAGGTTAGGTCCTTTGATAACTAAATGTTTATAATCTTTTAATACGTAACCCATCATTCCATTTGAATTGCAAAAATTTAAAATAATAATAATACTTTATAATCATTAATGAGGTTATAGTAGATTGGCCCCTCGACGCCCAAAAATTACAAGGGAAAAACCGGAGCGCTCGTGCCTTCGAGAGGATCGTGAATACAGGGTTCGGCTATGCGTCTGAGCTACGAAAATACAATAATAAAACCAAATACGAAAATACGCACACGAATCAACATGCCCACACAATACGTACGACCGGAAAGTAGCCGTGACAATTCTTCCCCGTTTTCCCCGTTTTTGTTTTCTCTTTTACTTTTATGGTCCCACCTATGCTTTGCAGAAAATATGTGTTGATTAGGGACCATACGATGTGATTCTAACGCAAATAAGCGAAAGAAGCGAGGCCGGTAGATCAACGAGTGCAAAAGGGGAAGATATATGTAGAACTGAGACCGACGCGGTCACATCAATCTGATACAAACGGCCATGTCAATATGCACTGGAACCCAACTCCATGCGGCCGCATCAAAGACCTACAAACGACCGCGTCGCTGAGGAGAAGAATTGAAGATACGCAACCGACGTGGCCCGTGCGACGATAGACGACATGGCCGTGTAATCCTAAAGAGCTAAAGAGATCTACACGATCGTTTAATTGCTGATGCAGTCATCGAAGCCCTATTCGACCCGGTCGCATCCCTAGCGATGAGACCGGGTCAATGTAGCCTCCACGCCTCCATGTTTCGCAAGGGAACGATGCGACCGTATCGTTTTCGACGCGGTCGCATCGAGTTGATTTCTATAGCTGCATGGGCACCGATCTAGGAGCAATTGGGGGGCTTTTCTGTCTTTTTAGGCGTTGTATATAAACACATCTTATTCCACCAGCGAAGAGATCTCTTGTTTTAGCTATTTTTAGGGTTTTTGGAGGTTTTGTAAGAATTTCAAACTCTTTTATTCTGTTATTTTTAGTTGTTCTAATTAGTTTCTATAGTAATAGATTAGTTTTATTTAATAGAAATCTTCTCTTTTGTTATTGCTATTGTGTTTTTACCATCTATTAATCTTATCCAATCTGAATCTATGGCTTCTAATGCTTACCCAATGCTTGAAATCACTTCTAGCTTAATGGATAGTGAGTAGTTTCCATCTATGGCAATGGTTTGAACCCCATTGGATTATGGCTATGGGTTGGATGAATTAATTAACCTATTTACTGGTCTAATTGATATTAGGAATATATTAGGATGATGATTATCATCATAGATTCGACCCCTTCCTTCGAGGCGATCGAATTGGCCATCGACGAGAGTCGGGACCAATCCGGTGATCCGATCCCTACGATGATCCATTCTATCGGTGCGACTGACGAGAGTCGGGCACCGATTAGAGCCTTCCTAATATAGGTCTAATCCCCAAACGGCCACTGTGATCGGGAGTAAGATTGGGGACGTTCATCAAATGTAATGTGCTTAACGTATACCGATGTATCGACGAGAGTGGGCATCGGTGTAAGTTAGGTAGGCCTATCATTGCATCGCGAGAGCAGGGGATAGGAGATGACGTAAGGGAATACCCCCATCATGCACCACAAGAGTGGAGGATATGAGAATTCCCTTAGGTTAGACGACCTCTGCCGAATCCCAGTGAACCCAATAACCGGTTAATTATTAGTCAAACCCTAACCTTAGTCCAATGGTGGGGATTCCCCATGCCCTAGAGCTTTACCCCCTGATTCTTCCCTTTTCCTATTTCACCCTTCAATCAACAATCCTATTGTGTAGCTTTCAAAAAAAGATCCATAAATCGGTACTCATTGACCATCTCCCTGTGTTCGACCCATAACTACCACAACCCGTGTGCTGCGGTAAATTATTATTAGCGTCCGGACAAGGGAAAGGACTGGCTTAGAAGACATAGGCCTAACACCTTCACTACTTGGGATAGCTTATCTCATGCTCTTCTTACAAAGTATTTTCCTCCAGGAAAAACAGCGAAGATGCGCAATGAAATACCAAACTTCAAGCAGCAGGAGCAGGTGTCCTTGTATAAGGCGTGTGAAAGATTCAAGAACCTACAACGAATCTGCCCGCACCACGACGTACCCAATTGGTTGCTTATCCAGACTTCTTACAATGGATTGACACAACCAATAAGAATGTCTATTGATAAGGTCGCTAATGGCGCCATCACGAGCAAAACCCCGACCGAGGTAAAGAAATTGTTGGAAGATATGGAGGCTAACAACGACTCTTGGAGTAAGAGAGGAGCACCTCCATGAGGGGAGGTAAGTACAATGTTGATAAGGTATCTCTGCTTTCTGCTAACCAAGCAACTTTCTCATATTGGGCTTGGTGCTACCAACCCGCCTACGGCAGCAATTTGTGAGGCTGGTGGTGTACAGGGACACCAAGGGATTGAATGCCATACATTCATGGCAGTGCCCCGGGTATGAGTATCGCAAGCCAATGCTCTATATGGAAATAACCTGAGGCCGCCAAACAACCCGTATTTCGGCACATATAATCAAGGTGGAAGTATTACCCGAATTTTTCCTACCGGACTCCGGGTTTGCAAGCTCCTCCATCATACCCTCAGCAGCCCCAAGAATTTTAGTCACCACCTCCTCAGGGTCAGTTTCAGAATTTCAACCCGAGGCCTCCAATGAACATGCCTTCCACGTCCAAATCTAGCTTGGAGATGCTAATCGAGAGTCACATTCGGACTCAGGGCCAGAGGAATGACTATTTTCAGAACTCGATTCAGCAACTGATGATGACGACGCAGCAACTTGCATCTACCACGCAACAGCTGGCATCGGGGCAAAAGTCCATGGAGACTACCATAGCGCAGATGGCGCATCAGCTTTCCCAATTATCCAAGGCACAAGGAAAGTTGTCGGAGTAAACAGAAGAGAACCCGAGGGCACGTGAACGCAATCACATTGAGGAGCAGGAGACAATTTGAGGGCCCTGTCATGCCTACAATGGAGAAAGAAGCTAAAATTAAAGAAGAAGCTCGTGTTGAGCTTAAGTCTGGAATTGAGAAGGAGACGGAGTATGAGAAAGAACCTCCCCAATCTGAACCATCCAAGGAGAAGCCGACTGAGAAGGAGCAAGGGAAGCCCGCTGATGAGCCTCCCAGAACCTATGTTCCGAGAATCCCCTTCCCATCGAGATTGGCGAAAGCCAGGTTGGATGAGAAGTACGGAAAAAATTTTGAGCTCCTCAAGCAGCTGAACATCTACATCCCTTTCCTCGACGTGATATCTGAGATACCCACCTACGCGAAGTTCTTGAAGGAAATAATCAAAAAGGGCGGAATACGGGAGAAAGTTGTACTCTCTACGGAGTGCATCGCCATCATTCAGCGGAAGGTATTGGAAAAGCTTAAGGATCTTGGAAGCTTCTCTATCCCGTGTTCCATCGGAGATCTAGAGATCAAGAGCGCACTATGCGACTTGGGGGCAAGCGTTAGCTTGATGCCCATTGAAATATGTGAGAAACTGAATCTAGGAGAGCTCCAGCCAACTAATATGTCGCTTTAGTTAGCAGACTGTTCGGTGAAGTGTAGGAGGATATATGCCCATTAGGAGATTTATCCTAAGTATACGTTTTGTTAAGATATAATATGGTATCCATTATCCTAAGTATATGATTCAACGAATAATATATTTAGATAATGTCCATAGACTTATAGTTAGGTCCTTACGTATCCAGATAAGTTCTCGATTATGAGTAGTAAGTGACCAAACATAAACTTAAGTCTTAAACGGTTCGTGGTCATAGATGTGTCGAGAACTGGATATCGACACATCAAACAGACCACTGTGTCTTTGTCTTACCTTAGGGTAATGATGATCTCATAGTCATTCGACTTAGTGAAGTCGAAGACGAGACACGGCTGCTCAATAGAGAATGAGTTCACTGAACAACCAACTTAGAGTTATTAAATTGTTAACTTTAACTAAACGGTCTATAATAACTCTAGGGTGATGATAGGTAAGCTGGTCCTTAAGACCTGAAGTCATTTGTACGAACCTATGAGTGAACAGTGTCGCTTATACCTATGATCTAGCTTCGAGGCTAGGCCTGCTGAAAGATCTTAGGTTGGGTTACAAATGAAGCTCTCGAGGCAAGTAGATGACTAAGATGGGATTCGTCTCTTCCGTTAAAGGGAAGTTAGTGTCACAGGCTCAGTACGGTCTTTGTGTTAATCCTCGGCCGGGGTACGTTGTAAGATGTACAACGTGAATACAACAAAGACCGATGTATACTGACCATTGTTGTCTAATGGGGTTGACAGTAAACCGTACCCTAGGCCAACAGAGACACAGTCTTGACGAAGGGACTATAGCTAACGGTATTCATCACCGACACAGTCAAAGTGAACCCAACGATTCTTTTGTCAATGGGTCGATCACGTTATGATGATTCTGAAACAGGGACGACAACTGCTGCTCGTGGTGACCGTCGTCTAGGGGTTTCAAGCCCCAACCTGTAGTAAGGTCAGGCTATAGGGTCTCACACCGAGTAGCATTCGTGTCGTAGTAATAGGAAGATAGCTAAGAGGAATTCATACAATGAAAAGGAATAGTTAAGTTCACAAGCCAGTTGTGAGACTAAATCGTAGAAGGGATAATGTTGCAAATGATGCAAACAAGATTATACATGTCGTAAATTGTTTACGACAAATTTTAAAGGAACAAAAGCATTGGAAAGGGTTACCTGGTTGACGGAATCATTCCGGTCTAAACAAAGGTTTAAACTGCGTCCAAAACGGAGCTCAAATAAGTCCGGAAAGGCAAAAACAACAGAAAGGGACCAAGCGGGTCAGACCCGCTTGGAATGGGCGCACGCCCGCAACTTAAGTTGTTTTAATTAGGGTTTTTTGAAAACCCTTGAAAGCTATAAAATGTGACTTTTTGCCCATCTTTAGGCAATTGTTTGAGAGGTCAAACGAAGTCAGATTTCGTCGTCGTTCGTTCCTACACGTTCACGATTCCAAGCCCTTCGAAATGATAGCTTGTTTGGTGTCTGAAGTTTAGTGGATGAAGAGATTTAATTCGTTGAAGTTAGGCATTTATGAAAGGCTTACTAACTTCAATTAGCCAAATTAAATCCATCTTCTTTTATGATTGTCCCACATTGCTCGTAACGAAAAGGGATAAGCCGACTCCTTATATAAATAGGGTTTTACCCTCTTCGTTGTAGAGTGCACCAAGTCTTCGATCGAGTAGCTCCGAATTTTGAGCAAACTCGATCTACGACTTAAACTATTCTTCCTCTCTTCTTCCTATTCTCCCGACGAGTCCTAGCAAACCTACAAAGGGGGTTTTGGATTCGGATCCAGATGTCTAAGACATGGGTCTGCTTAAGTGAAACCTTCTATCGCAAGTGAACGGCTCGGAGGCGGGTGTCGGCTCAGGTGGATTAGTTCAAAGGTGCGAGGCAGCTCGGGTGGATCGAGTCAAGGCGGTTTGGCTACGAGGAGTGTAAGAAGCCTGTGCGGTACATCTTGCATGCCCCAGGGTTGAGATTCCGGGTATGTTCTTTAAAGATTTTTAGTGTAATTTAATTTCGTCGCAATAGGATATATCCCTATTGGGGTGGTCAGATCTACCCCAAGTTGGCATAGATCGGACTAGGTTCTGGCTCTCTCAGGGCCTAGCTAAAATGTTTAGCTAGCATGTTTTATTTTTCCGCTGTGCTTTATGCCTCTGTGGTCCGTCTAACTTAGGACGGGCACAGATCTGAGCTTTGAGGGTCCGCCAAAACCCTTCATGAAGTACCCCCTTGGAGTACTCGAGGACGTGCCGGTGAGGATTGGAAATATATTGATTCCATGTGACTTTGTCATTATGTACATACCGGAAGATGCCAGCATTCTGATCATCATTGGCTGACCTTTCCTAGCCACTGTGGGTGTTCTTATAGATGTGAAGGAGGGAAGACTCTCCCTCAATGTTGGATAGGAGAAGGTCGAGTTTGAACTTAATAAGTCAATGAATAATTTTAGGAGAACGACCGAATGGACCAAATAGACCTCGTTGAAGAAGAAATCAAGGAAACCGATTTGGAAGAGCTATTTTTAAACGAAAATATAGAGACACATATAGGGAGGGCGGCCAAGTTGAAGGAAGTGATGACGAAGGAAGAGTCCGAGGGAGCCTCCAAGGGAAAATTCAAGGAGAAGCCACCACGATCACACCTACTAGACCCCAAGGAGATGATGGACCAAGGACAGAACAATCTGGAGCTAAACAAGGAGAACAAGCATGGAGACGAGCACATCCTTGACTTCTCCACCCTAAGGCCACTGTGACGACATCGATTTAGGGAGTCGAGCTTATGACTTAGATCGAGCGCTTCTTGTGAGGCAACCCAAGGGTTTCTAATTTAGTTTTTATAGTTTGATTTTAATCTTAGTTTTAGCTTTGATAAGCTTAGATTTTTATTTTGAATAAGCCTCAAAACACAAGAAAATTGACTAAGTGTTTGAATTCAGTAGAAATAAGGAGGAAATCTGGGAAAAGCATTCTAAATGGCCACGTGGTCCTAACCCATGCCACCGCGTGGAGGACAGAAGAAGAGAAGAAAAATGAAGGCTGAAAAGATAATTGACGTGCACGAACGGTCGCGTCAAGAGGGGATAATCTTTAGTTCTGGTTTTTCAATTCCACACGGACGCGTTGCCAAGTCGACGTGGCTGCATAACTTTCTATCAATTTAAGCCCAAAATTCACCTTCTGCAGGGTTTTCACGGCTGTGTCATTTCAATCGACGCGACTGCATAAATCCTCATTGTTAAGACAATGTACACGGCCGTTTAAACCATTTACAAACAGCATGCATAACTCTTTGTGTTTTCAAGCTCAAATCTTATTGCCCACAGGTTTTTTTGCGGCCGTTTCGTTCCACACAATGGGACCGCGTCGATCTCCATTTCTAAGCCATTCGACGCGGCTATTTTAAATCATATGACGCGACCGCATATATCTCTGCCTCCCAGCCGTGTCATTCCATACGACACAACTGCGGCAATCCTAATTTCTGACGTCAATGACGCGGCCATTTCGTTTCATTTCATGCGGCCGTGTCACTCGCCTATATATACCCCTAACCGACAAACAGTCGACCAGTGCGTTCATTTCCTTCAAAACAGTTCGACTTCTCTCCTTCACTCCAACTCGAGCTCCATCCAAACCACTTCAAATCCTCTCCCAATCATTCATCAAACCCCTCTCCTCCATCAACCCTCTCATCCACCCCCATCTCTGACCGAATCGGCCATTCGAAGGAAACCCTAGCGACCGCTTTTTGGGGATTTGGTGACTCGAACTCCACACGGCAAGTGAAGGGCAGCTGCTACCTGAAAAAGTAACTTGGGGGAACCTTCTCTCTGTATTGGGAAGATCAATTTTAGCAAGGATCTTCGACTTTGGTAACTTCGCTTCACTACTCATAAATTTTCCAAATTTGTCCCTAGAATTGCTCAAAGCTTTGTGTGAGTCTGCATACACTTCACGACACACCTTTGCATCACTCACCATTCACCATGCCAAAGAAGCAAAATCCTACCACTACTGGTCCCTCCCAAGGAAAGGGCAAGCGTCGTAAGACGCAAGCTTTTCAAGCCGAAGTCAACCAAGCCCAAGCTGTTTTTGATAGGGAGGCGCACCTAACACTCTAGGAATCAATTTCATGAGTGATGACAAGTGCACCAGATTCCTATCTCTTATCTCTAGACCTTTAGTGCCCACCAAATTCCCGAGCGTCACCGCTCTCTCTGTACTAAGTCTTCTATACGTCGTCAGCACCCTCCTCCGGAATATCAAGCGTGAGGAATTCCTAGAGTGTGAGGCTAGGACTTATAGAAGGCTCACTTTGGAGTTTCTTTCCACATTCAAATCATGTCCTTCATGATTTTATTTCGTATCTTGAACAAGGAGTACGGTTTGTCCAAGGACTCCTTGAACATACTCTTCAAGTGGACTAGAGCTTTAGAACCTGAGGCACGCCACCATAACTATGGCTACCCCCTGAGTATGATGCAAACGACTTTGGGTTTAGGATCACCAAGCTTAGACCCTTCCCAAAACACGGGCGAAGGCATCCAGAATCAATCACCCTGGCCTCCGTATTGTCCATCGCAATATAGCAAATTCGTTATTTTGCCGATATGAGATGGGTCAGGTCTCTCAGGACGAGCTCTTCTTTCTGTAGTGTGCCACATAGCCTCATGTCCTCCGTGAGGGCAACACTCATGTCCCTCATTGGATCCTCCACACCAGATCATGTCTTCTCTACAGATTCCTCTACACCTTAGCTAGCCCCAGATCGAGTATTATTGTGGGGGTTTCATTACAATCATTGCCCTGCTTCCTCCTGTCTCCTACAAGATCACAGACTCATGACTCCAGTTCCTGGCCCCGCTTCCCTTGACCTCTCGGTACTCACAAACATGCATATAATCAGATCTTTTGTGCACGAAAGATATTTTTGGCTTTATGGCCCCAGTTCCACCCCCTACACTAGGCTCCCCAATCCTTCACTTTTTGGGTCTGGCACCATCATGTGGTGGCCTTCTCACTTGATTCTGACCTAGCCTCAGGAGTTCAGGCACCACTAGCACAGTCTGACCCTCGCCACCCCCAGGCCCAGCCCCAGGATATCCAAGACCCTGTTGATCCTTCTGCTTCCACTTCTATCGGTCCCGTTGTTAGGCCCACCCTTAGCCAGTATAGGAGATCTCGACACCAGGTTGAGGGTACTAGCAGTGATCCTCCTCCATCACTTTCCCATCTCGAGCATGTGGCTTGAGCATTTGGCTCGTTTGGAGGAGGAGGTTAGGACATTTAGATCTTCCATGGTCACCACCCTGACTGATGATAGAGACACCATCTTTGAGTTTAGGAAATCATTAGACCAGCTCACTACTGATGTTGTGACTATGCAGTCACAGTTTGATCAGGTTTATCAGTACCACCACAGTCAAGGCCACTATCCTGCTACTGCACCACACCTCCTACCCATTCGTATTCCACCTCATCCATCTCAGACTTCTCAGAATTCAGTGGGTCTATCCACTTCCACCCCTCGAGTAGATATCACCACCACCTCACTACATATTTCCATCCCACCCCAGCCATCTCATGTGCCCAAGGACACCACCGTCATCATACCTCGTATCATCACTATACCACCATCTTCCCTATTGTCACACCCTGAGACTATGCATAACCTTATCCCTCCACCATCACCACGTCCCGACCCCGTGGTTTCACCTACTTCTCCACCACACACCACTGTGGTCGTTGACAAACCTCCCTCAGGAGCACAATCTTCTTCCACTCCATCTACTCACATTCCATCCCATACATGTACTTCCACTCCCCTAACACATCTACACCACCTGAGGAGACCATAGTCATTATCTCCTCATCCCCAGGGACTCATGGCCATCTCCATCTACACCTCCACCCCCACCACTAAAGTCTGAGTTGATTCATTTCACCCCATCCCCACCCCCACATTGACACCATAGTTGAGCCTTCAGCTGATTGATCACTCCTTATTTTACACTTTTTTCCCACATGTTTGCATGCCATTTAGATCGCCCAAATCATGTTTTTCACGATATATCGACAATATTGCGATGCTTTTCACGATTTGTTGTTTCTGTCGCATTTCAGGTGATTTGGAGCGATTTGGAGTGATCTCGAGATACGCCTACTCCACAGTGTCACCGATGACCTCCCCGAGGGATATTTTTCTATTGGAGAGGAGCGGAAGAAGAAAGAACGTCGCAGGAGCGACGAGGAGACCAAAACAAGCTGTTTGGGCATTTTTGGTGTCCCACTCGGCCGAGTGAAGGAGCCACTCGGCCGACCAGCGAGACACCGCTCGGCCGACCAGATCGGACAAGCTTCATGTGTGCACTCGGCCGAGCGACGGAAGCCACATCGGCCGAGTGACAAGATCCCGTCCGCCCGAGTGGCACTCAGACGAAGCCCATCAAAAATCGCCAACTTACTGTTTTTTGTCTGCCTGAGCTTCAGAAGACCCACTCGGCCAAGTGGCAAATGCCGACCGCCCGAGTACTAAGAAGCCATCGGCCAAGTGACGACAACTCACTCGGCCGAGCGACTCCCGAAGTGAAGACCCCCGAAGACCCAGACTTACTGGAAATTTACAAGGTTTCTCACTCGGCCGAGCGACTTTTGTCACTCGGCCGAGTGCGACGCGCTGCCTGTAGCGAAAATTTCGGATTTCAGGCTGCGCAGGGGCATTTTGGTCACAGTTTTTTGGACGATTTTGGGGGGTATTTAACCCCTGTTTTTACCCTAGGTTAGAGAGCTTTTCTCTTAGATTTTTGCAGCTTTTCAGATTAACTTTTTAGCTTTATTCTTGTGATTGGAGAGGAGACAAAAGTTGATTTTTGTTGGATTATTTGAAGAACTCTATTGGTTTGTGTCTCTCCCCTCTAAAAATACTATTTTTATTGCTTATCTCAATATTGTGATGAATTCTCTTGTTAATTTCATTGATTATTTTTGTGTTTGTGCTATGAATTGTGAGTAGTCTCCACGTCTTGGGGCGTGGGGATGAACCCTACGAGCCCAATTTCAGATTTGTGATGAATTAGTAGAAATTTTGCTAGAATTGCTATTAGGGGTTAGATTGGGATCGATTTACTACGGATGGCTAGGTATTCATATCGATTGGGATTTGCAAGAGATTGGATCCCAATTCGATAGGAAACCCTAGAAATCCGAATTGGGTTGGAATCGAATTTCCGTAGTATCGGTTTGCAAGAGATTGGGCCGATACTAGGGTTTCCGGTTGCAATTCCGTGCCGATACCCGTTTGCAAGAGATTGGACGGGTAGGAACTATCCCAACCTAGGTCGTGGCCTGAGTTTGCACGAGAGTGGGCTCGGGGCGCGATTGAACGATGATGTTGATCCTAATGCTAGCTTGCCTAGGGTAGGGTTTGTAAGAGATTGGACCCGAACCTAGGATAGCTATAGACCGGCAACAGCGCGAGAGCGTGAGCTAGGTATTACATTCAGTTGCAACTAGTTCATCCGAAATTTTATTCTAGCAATTCTGATACCAATGAACCACATTGACGAAATACGGTGAGTAGCGGGGATTCCCCATTCCCTAGACGTTCTTTATTTGATTTGATATTTCTGTACTTTGTCTGACGATTGTGACAGGATCGCCAAAGGCAAATTCTCTCTTTTCTGCTCTTAAATAGCCAGGTTGATTGGAGCAAGCACTTTCATCCGTCCTCCCTGTGTTCGATAACCCGCTCACCGCTACACCGTGCGCTTGCGGTAAAACTACACGGTCGCACTTTTGGGTTACATTCCGGAGCGATCAAGTTTTTGGTGCCGTTGCCGGGGAGGCGATTGCGTTTGATCTTTTCACCCTAGTTATTTCTTTCTTTTTGTTTTTAATTCATTATTTTTTTACCTAACCCTTCCATTGTGCTAATCACTTCTTTGAAACTTTGTTTTCCCGTGTATGAACACGAGATCAACGGCGGACCCTGAAGCTATATTATTTGATCCCGAGATTGAGCGTACTGTGCGGAGAATCAGAGCGGAGAGAAGACAAGATCCGGAAGGGAGGTTTATGACCAACCCGGAAACTGCGGAACAATTAGCGACAAGAATGGCGATGATCATTTCTATTCGAGATAGGCTTCGGCCTAAGACCTCTTCTACGACCTCATCCATTGCCATGCCGGAGTTGGCGGCTGACAAGAACTTTGAGCTGAAGACTGGACTAGTGGTTCTGATGCAGCAGGATCCATTTCATGGGAATGCCCATGAAAATCCCCACTACCACATCCAGCTATTCTTGTCGAAGTGCGCCACATTTCAGATGACGGGGGTCTCCATCGATGCCATCAGACTGCGTCTCTTCTCTTTCACATTGAAGGACAAGGCAGTCTATTGGTTGAGGACGCAAGCTGAGGGAGTCTTTACCACTTGGGATGAGTTGGCGAGTGTATTCATTGACAAGTTCTATCCACCCTCCAAAACGGTAAAGATTCGGAGCGCTCTTATGTCCTTCAAGCAAGGACCCCAAGAGACGCTCTACGAGGCTTGGGAGCGTTTCAAAGATCTGCAGCATCAATGCCCGCACCATAGCATTGAAGATTGGGAGCTAGTTCATAGCTTCTACAATGGTCTCCAACCGGGGACCAAGCAAATTATTGATGCCGCGGCAAATGGTGCTATCTTATCAAAGACTCCCGAAGAAGCTACGGCCCTAATTGAGGAGATGGCCTCAAACAATCAACAATGGGGCGACGAGCGAGGACACTCTACGTCCTCCTTGAAGCCAACTAGCATTTATGAGGCAAAAGGCCGTAGAGGAGCTTACAAGCAAGTTTGATTCTCTCCACAAGGTGGTGGAGAGACTGGAGAAGTTTATCACGGAGCCCCAAGGAACACATTCCACCTCCGCACCGACGAATCAAATGTGTGATTGGCAAGACCAATCTCAAGCCATGTATTTGGGAGGAGAGCAAGGAGAGGGTCCTTGGAGCAAGTCCAATATGTCACGGGGAACCAAGGGTATTGGGCCAATCCGGCCACAAGAAATCATCCCGGTTTCTCTTACGCCAACAATGAAGGAGCTTTGAACCCGCCACAACAACCACCTCAACAAGCTCGGCCACCACCGCCACCCCAACAACAACACTATCCGCCGAGGGGGCCTCCACAACAAAATTTCCAACCGAAGCAACAAGTTCCACCCTATAGGCCGCCCGGATACAATCAAGGGTGGAGAAATCAAAACCCTCCACAAGCTCAACAACGATCCGACTTCGAAGCTAGAGTGGAGGAGTTTATGGTCGAGCAAAAGAAGGTCAATGCTTCCTTGAAGGCGGGCCAAGACTCCCTTACAACCGTTGTGGCACAAATCTCGAAGCAATTGGCGTTGCTCAATCGGAATACTCAACAATTGCCGGCTCAACCCGAGCAAAACCCACGGGGCGCCACCGGCCACATCAATGACGTGGTTGCCGTTACTACTAGAGGCGGGAAGGATACCACCCCCGCCATGATTCCTACCGAGGAGCCCGTGGAGGAAAGTGTAGAGCCAATTGAGCCGGTAGTTGAAGTTGAGAGGGAGAAAGGGCCGTAAGAAAAGGAGAAATCTAGAGCGGAGCAATTGCTTGAAGAGAGGCGCTTCATGCCACCGGTACCATTCCCTCAGAGGCTTGCTAGAGCGAAGATGGAGAAGCGACTAGCGAAGTTTCTCGAATATTTGAGAGGGGTAAGCCTCAATATTCCCTTCCTTGATGCTATTGTTGAGATCCCGACATACGCAAAATTTTTAATGGATTTGATTTCGGGGAGAAAGAGGAAGGAGAAAATTATGCTCGCCGAGGAGGGCTCTTGGTTCACCAAGAGAGAGAAGGAGCCGGCTAAATTCAAAGACCCGGGGAGTTTTCGGATTCCTTGCACCTTGGGCGGCGTCCCTCTTCAAAAGGCATTGGTGGACCTAGGGGCTAGTGTTAGCCTCATGCCTCTTCTATGTTTCAAAGGCTAAACACCGGGACAAAATTGAAGCCTACCGACATGCGGATACAACTAGCCGATGGGTGAATCACAAGGCCGGTAGGGATTGCAGAGGATATCTCGCTACAAGTCCCGGGGGGGCATTTGCTTGCCATGCGACTTCGTGATTATGGATGTTAAGGAGGAGGGAGACACGTCGTTGACACTTGGACGCCCGTTCCTCGCCACCGCCGGTGTCATTGTCGACGTGCGAGAAGGTACCCTAACATTGAATGTCGGCAACATCGAGGTGGAGCTTCATATTCCTAAGGCAATGAAACACATGCCTTACCACGAGGAGCTGGACTATATGGACCTCCTTGATGAGGTAATCGAAGAAGCGATCCCCCACTCAATCGGCGCTCTATTCAAAGAAGATTTCGAAGAAGGCCCGGATTTGGACCACGAAGGAAAGATGAACGAATCCCCCGACTTCTCCGCTGAAATTGATGAAGGCGACGCTGATGTCGTAAGGATTCGAGAGCTCTGCAAGCTCTCGAAAATGAAGTCTCCGAAGAAAGCTCCGCCGGCACGGAGATCGGCGTCACCGGTGAAGCCGAGGACCGGAGCAAACGCTAGCTTGGGGGAGCCTCCCCCCCAACACTATTTGAGGCGGGAGACCACTGAGGGAGAACACGCCGCCGCAACTTCCGAACCCAAGCGTTCTCCCCGGAAAGTTTGACGGGTGCATCCCATATGCACCAAACATCCCGCATTAATTGAAAATCATAGGGGGTCGAGCTCACGACCTTAAACGAGCGCTTGTCGGGAGGAAACCCGACGGTTATTGCTTTATTTTCACTTTTCTTTTATTTTTGTTTTAGAAATTTTTAGTGTTTTGAGTCGTTCGCCCAAAAATCTTGTGATAACGGGTCCTATTTTTCCTGACAGGAGAGGAGAACGAGGTACCCATCATTAGGAGGATGCACAAGGCGACGAGGAGCGCCCCAGGAAGGCGCTCGATGCTTAGGAGGAAGATGAAATCGACTGGAGGAAGAAAAACGGAGTTTAAAGCCCAAACGAAGACAAACAGCAGAAAGCAAGGCTCACTCGGCCGAGCATACTAGTCACTCGGCCGAGCACACAAGTTCGTCCGGCCGAGCCGCTCACGAACGAGGGAAGTCTGCTGTACCCAACTCTCTGTTTCTTTTCCTGATTTCAATATACCTGCTACTCGGCCGAGTATATATATTCACTCGGCCGAGTAAAACTGATACGCTCCTAGGGCGAGTCTTACCGAGTAGCTTGAGCCACTCGGCCGAATGGACTTACTCCACTCGGCCGAGGGTGGCAACGCCACTCGGCCGAAGCGTAGCGGGGAGGAATTTCTCTTAAAAGTTCACTCGGCTGAGCGACCCAGTCACTCGGCCGAGTCGTAACTTTTGCTATAAATAGGGGCGAGGGTCGGGCTCATTTTTCGAAACGAAACAAATCGCAGCCCCCGACCATTCGCATTCCCTCGCCCGCTGCCCTCGCCCACTCGCCCGACCGTCGACCCCGCGCCGCCGCTCGGCCACCCACCGCCGACCGAGCCGCCGCCGCTCCTCGCCCGAGTCGCCGCCGGCGGCCACTGCTCCGGCCGACTCCGGTAACCCCATTTTGAGCCTGTTTTCTTCTTTTTTGTGTATTTTTCAAGGATCCATGTGCTTAACAAACCCCAAACCCGAATTAATTTCAATTTCTATCTATTATACCCCTAATGCCCCATACATATTGAATATTACTCGCTGATATCTCCATTTCATGCGCAGGTTATTTTTGGGAGCTTAGGGGAGCCCAGGGGAGCTTCCAAGGACTGATTTGGGCTACGTGGAGGCGTCGTCTTCGCACGCTTCCATAGATTTGCACTCGCGGCGTGTCGTGGTATATTCTTTCCTTTATTTTACGCACGCCGCACTTTTCACGCTTTTGGGTGAGTGCTCGGGGCCCATCTGCCGCCCCGGACACGGCCGCGGTCGAGGAGAGTTTCCGCCAAGCGGAAGCGGTCGGATGATGCCGGCCCCTCCCACGAGGTGGAGGACTCTCCTCTGCCTTCTCCACCACACCCCATCCACCCAGCACAGCTTGCAGGCCCCGCACACCCCGCACAGCCTGCAGAGCCCGCACAGCCACTCCCTGCCGCCCCACAGCCACCACCTCCGGCTCCACTTATCGGGCCGCTGGGGATCACGTTCCGGAACGACGCACACCGCGTCGCTTTCGAGCGTATCTCCCAGCGCTCGATCGTACCCTCCAGGTTTGCACACCTTGCAGACCTAGGACGCCTGGGGGTACTAGAGGGGATGCTCACGTTGTACGACAACGTGGGCTGGCGAGATTTCTTTCAGGTGTCGGCGGACACGTTTATCCGTCTGACACTTGAGGTTCTTAGTTCGATCGCCCGGACCGACGAGGGATGCTCGTTTCGGTTCATGGACCGAGAATGCCAGGTCACTCTCGGTATGATGAGAGCTTTCTTCTCGTGGCCTGATGTCCCCGGGGCCGACCGAGGTTACGCCCCCACACATATCCCCCCACCTTCCTTCGATGTCGGCGCCTTCTGGGCCCGGATTACGGGTCTCCACGCTGCCTTTGACCCTAGTAGGGCCAAGGCCTCGGCCATTGTCCATCCCTGCCTCCGTATAGCTCAGCGCCTTATGGCGACGACCTTTTTGGCGAGATATGAGCCGGGTACGATGTCCACGCCAGAGCTCTATATGCTCTACGCGATGACACGGCCCAGAGCTCTATCTAGGGAGGGCGATGAGTTGGTCCCCGCCGTCGTGATTGATGTCACGGCTTGGTTTTTGGACCGCATCATCGTATCGGTGGGCGCTCGCTCACCGATATGCTGCGGCGGCCTGATCATCTTGCTTGCCCTTATGACCGGCGAGGACTTCCCTGACGACCTGCGACGAGCACCGGGCCCCACTTCTCTATCGATTGATGTTATGGCCCGGATGAAGATGATGCGCCCGCACGGTGAGCGACACTGGGTCTGGCTGCACGGCCCTTACGGTGCCGATTACATGATTCTTCCGAGCCCAGCTCGGACTCAGATTGCACCGGCCCAGGTGGACTGGCTCCCTGCGATGGATGTTCTGATCCCAGCCGCATACGTGCTCGAGGCCGAGGAGGCCGAGCAGGCTCACGCTGCCCACGCTGCCCCCGCAGACCCTGTTGCACCTGCCGAGCCTGCTGCCCCTGTTGACCCCGTGGCCCCTCAGCCTATCCCTGATATTTTCGCTGCTCCCGACACCTCTGTCCACACTGCTGTCGGTGTCGGGAGTACCTTAGCTGAGCCCACTTCCACTGCTTCCACGCCTGTCACCACCACCACTGGCCCTCTGTCTGCCGAGCCCGTTTCCTCTGCCCCACCCGAGCGCCCGCCGACCATAGTTGAGTGCGGCGAGCCCTCTTTTGCCACTGCTGTAGAGACCGCGGTCTCTGCCTCTGTCTCCACCGCTGCTGTATTTTCCGAGAGTGTCGTGGCGTCTGTCCACACTTCTGTGTCACCGACCTCTCTGGCCGCCTCGTTGCCACTTTTGCACTCCTCTTTCGTTGCTGCTGCCTCCACTTCTCACCGTCCTGCCTGGCCTCGCACTGAGGCCAGGCCCACACTTGCGAGTGCAGCCCCTTTTGTTCCCTTGCCTGCTGAGCCCATCACCTACGCCACCAGAGTACGCCAGCCCCGACCTGCACAGCCCAGACCGGTGCGTCCCTCTTACCACCTCCCCCCGACACTGTACTTCAGAGCATTCGTGCTCTCGAGGGGGCGGTGAGTGGCCTCAGAGGCGACCTTAGGACCCTGTCCTCCACCGTCTCTGCGATGGCTGGTCGCTTCGACCTGCTCCAGCAGATTCACTACTGCCTTACCCAGGTCCTGGAGCGACTCCCCCGCGTTCTCCCACCCACCCAGCAGGTCACCACCCCCACTCCTACCCATACCCATCCTGCTGCCACCCCCACACCCACACCCTCTCAGCAGTCTGTTCCACCACCACCACCACCACCTCCGCCTCAGGACGGAGACGGCGCAGCCCCACCTTCTTAGGCACTCTTGATGCCATCGATTCCTTTTGCCGTTGTGCTGCCCGTCTCTGCTGGGTCCTGTTGATTTTTGCCCACCCCACCCTCTCCTCACTGTTTTTGGATGCACATTTTGATCATATATTTATATATCATTTTTGGGAGAGCGGGAGAGTTTTTGGTGTCACACCTATATATCTGTATCACTCCTATATCTGCATGCATCATGTCCGCATCATATTTTTATTTCTTATTTTTCTTTTGTTATTTTATTTTCTTTTTTCCCATGCATGCATCCTCACTTACCCCTCACATTACTTGTCTCTCAGTGTGCCACACTTTGCACATTGAGGACACTGTGCCATTTAGCTTGGGGGAGTGAGTGCTCACGTTCTTTTTCGATTTACCACCTTTTTTTTAGTTTTTTTCACGCCATTTTCCGCTTTTACACTTATTTTCATCATTTTTCTTTTATTTTACCATGCATCACGTTTTTCTTATTATTTTTTTGAGCCGCATTGTAAATAGCTTTATTTTCCCCTTTATCTTTATTTCTTTTTCATCCCATGCTAGAGATGACTTTTCTGTGATGATGATGACGTGGAGTTAGCTTACTCTATATGCATGCTATATTTGTCATGTCTTAGACTTTATTTCTGATATCATATGCTGTGATTTGCCTTGCATTTAGAGATAGTAACCCACACCTTTTTCCACATGAAAATGGATGAAATTTTATTATTAGCTGAGTCTGAATATTCATATGTATGCTATCGCAGAAAACACACCAAGATTCACGCATTGAATGCTTATATCTAGAGTACCGATTTCTTTTCCTATATCACTTCTATATGCATGATTTGTACATTTCACTTCAGGATGATTGAATGATGTTAGCTATGATAAATCTGGATTAGCTTAGCTTTTTTTGATCAAAACTGAGTAGATTAGATTACCCTGCTGAAGTTGTCGTGTACGTCCTATAGAGTGAACCGAGAGATATATTTATTTCTTTCTCCACAAATCTTGATCATCATTTCTCTATTTTAAAATCATTGGTGAATCTCCCCTTAGCGATTCTATTATATGGCATTTCCCCCGCTATTAATTCCTAGCTCCAAATTTCCCATAACCAAAGAAAGAAAAAGAAAAAATTCTTGTATGCTCTTACTTCTCTTTGAGTTGGGATCATTGTGTATATATGCTATTTGAAAAAAAAAGAGACAAAAAAAAAGAAAAAGAAAAGGAAAAGAAAAGAGGAAAGAACCTCAATGAAAGATCACATCTCATGTTCTCTCTTTCTTCTCTCTTTTTGTATTTATTTTCATTGCTTTTGGAGCTTTATAAAAATGGGGATGTAAATATTTTTTTTATGCCACCACGCTTATAGATAAGCTTGGGGGAGGGAATCCAATGATGTGTGAGAGAGTGACTACTTGACGTTGCATGACAACCTAGGCTAAGTAATATTCTATACTCGGTAAGATTATTTTTAGCTTTACGAAGTCCAGAAATCTATGCCCAGCACTCATTTCATGAAATCCATGCTTATCTATTCTTTCTATTCTATTGCGTGATACTCTTATACTCCTCATAGAAAGCATTCAATTGAAAAGTGTGTGATCTGCGATTTGTATACCGCTTTAAATGATTCAGACGATGTTAATTCCAAAATTATTCCGTTTTTCATGATTATATCGTTGTTCGTGGGTTTTCTATTAATATTTGCACTATTATACTATGATATCGAAATAAAATTCTTTGACATGTGTTCTTCATTCAGTGCATGCTATATGAGTAAGCGAAACCCACGTCCTGAGAAAATGATCTAGCAGCTTCCCTCTTAGCTTCTTTCTTTCTTCTTTGTTTTTATTTCGTTTCTCGTTTTTCTTCGTTTTTCGTTTTTCGTTTTTCGCCGTTTTCGTTTTCCGAATCCACTGGGTTCGCCTCTTACTTATCTTCCTCGAGGACGAGTAAGAGGTAAGCTTGGGGGATTTTGATCACTCCTTATTTTACACTTTTTTCCCGCATGTTTGCATGCCATTTAGATCGCCCAAATCATGTTTTTCACGATATATCGACAATATTGCGATGCTTTTCACGATTTGTTGTTTCTGTCGCATTTCAGGTGATTTGGAGCGATTTGGAGTGATCTCGAGATACGCCTACTCCAGAGTGTCACCGATGACCTCCCCGAGGGATATTTTGCTATTGGAGAGGAGCGGAAGAAGAAAGAACGTCGCAGGAGCGACGAGGAGGCCAAAACAAGCTGTTTGGGCATTTTTGGTGTCCCACTCGGCCGAGTGAAGGAGCCACTCGGCCGACCAGCGAGACACCGCTCGGCCGACCAGATCGGACACGCTTCATGTGTGCACTCGGCCGAGCGACGGAAGCCACATCGGCCGAGTGACGAGATCCTGTCCGCCCGAGTGGCACTCAGACGAAGCCCATCAAAAATCGCCAACTTACTGTTTTTTGTCTGCCTGAGCTTCAGAAGACCCACTCGGCCGAGTGGCAAATGCCGACCGCCCGAGTACTAAGAAGCCATCCGCCGAGTGACGACAACTCACTCGGCCGAGCGACGACAACTCACTCGGCCGAGCGACTCCCGAAGTGAAGACCCCCGAAGACCCAGACTTACTGGAAATTTACAGGGTTTCTCACTCGGCCGAGCGACTTTTGTCACTCGGCCGAGTGCGACGCGCTGCCTGTAGCGAAAATTTCGGATTTCAGGCTGCGCAGGGGCATTTTGGTCACAGTTTTTTGGACGATTTTGGGGGGTATTTAACCCCTGTTTTTACCCTAGGTTAGAGAGCTTTTCTCTTAGATTTTTGCAGCTTTTCAGATTAACTTTTTAGCTTTATTCTTGTGATTGGAGAGGAGACAAAAGTTGATTTTTGTTGGATTATTTGAAGAACTCTATTGGTTTGTGTCTCTCCCCTCTAAAAATACTATTTTTATTGCTTATCTCAATATTGTGATGAATTCTCTTGTTAATTTCATTGATTATTTTTGTGTTTGTGCTATGAATTGTGAGTAGTCTCCACGTCTTGGGGCGTGGGGATGAACCCTACGAGCCCAATTTCAGATTTGTGATGAATTAGTAGAAATTTTGCTAGAATTGCTATTAGGGGTTAGATTGGGATCGATTTACTACGGATGGCTAGGTATTCATATCGATTGGGATTTGCAAGAGATTGGATCCCAATTCGATAGGAAACCCTAGAAATCCGAATTGGGTTGGAATCAAATTTCTGTAGTATCGGTTTGCAAGAGATTGGGCCGATACTAGGGTTTCCGGTTGCAATTCCGTGCCGATACCCGTTTGCAAGAGATTGGACGGGTAGGAACTATCCCAACCTAGGTCGTGGCCCGAGTTTGCACGAGAGTGGGCTCGTGGCGCGATTGAACGATGATGTTGATCCTAATGCTAGCTTGCCTAGGGTAGGGTTTGCAAGAGATTGGACCCGAACCTAGGATAGCTATAGACCGGCAACAGCGCGAGAGCGTGAAATAGGTATTACATTCAGTTGCAACTAGTTCATCCGAAATTTTATTCTAGCAATTTTGATACCAATGAACCACATTGACGAAATACGGTGAGTAGCGGGGATTCCCCATTCCCTAGACGTTCTTTATTTGATTTGATATTTCCGTACTTTGTCTGACGATTGTGACAGGATCGCCAAAGGCAAATTCTCTCTTTTCTGCTCTTAAATAGCCAGGTTGATTGGAGCAAGCACTTTCATTCGTCCTCCCTGTGTTCGATAACCCGCTCGCCGCTACACCGTGCGCTTGCGGTAAAACTACACGGTCGCACTTTTGGGTTACATTCCGGAGCGATCACTGATCCATTTGATCTACCCACTCCACCCACCCAGCCACCACCTGATGGTGGCTCTGCATGATTGGAGCACATCTTTGTGGCGCTCCCTCACCATATAGCCCATCTTCACACACTTTACTTTTGGGCAAGTTTTTATTCAGCTTGGGGAGATGCACCTGGATCTCTTTCCCCCTTCATTTTACTTGTCCTCATGTCCTTTTTCTGTATTTTCTTTGCGTTGAGAACACCGCTTAATTTAGCTTGGGGGGAGGAGCACTTTCGCGCTAATTTCCTATTTTCCTTCTTATTTTCTTGTTTTTATCGTTATTTTCGTTTTCATTTCATTATTTTCTTTCTTATTTTTCCTTTTTCATTCCTTTGCCATTCCATTTCCATTCCTTTTTCATACGCATCATGTTTATATTCCGTATAAGCATTCAAAAAGCCAAAAATGAAAAAAAAAATCAAAAACTTCAAATATATCTGCATTCGCATCATGCATCTCGCATCATCATGCTGTAATTTTAACCTGTATGGATCAATACACTTGAGGGGGGGTGAATAGTGTATATAATAAAAACTGTTGCAAATAAAACGTTACTGATATTTACAAAGATGGCACAGAAATGAGATGACAAGTATTGAAAATTAAACCAATCGCAAACACAAAGATGTATCATGGTTCGAATCCTTGTGATCCTACTCCAGTCCTTTACTCCCAGTAGAGATTTTCAATCCACTATAATTACTTGCCCCGCAAGCACAAACTTACAAAAATGGCGACACTCCCTGTGTCTCAAACTTTGTACAATCTCAATAACTAGAGATTCAAAACTGTTGAAGAAATAATGAAATAGAAAAACACATATAGCCTTGTTATGAATATCAAGAATGAATTCAAATGATTGGTGTTTAAAAAAGAAACTTCAATATTTCAAGATATGTAATGGTGAAACACAATTGAAGTTCTTCCGTTCTTAAACGAAGAGAGAAATCTAATGATTTCTTCTTACAAATAAGAAAAGAACAACTTTCCCAAAAAGTGTTGAAATCAAAGTTCTTCCGTTCTTAAATGAAGAGAGAAATCTAATGATTTCTTCTTACAAATAAGAAAAGAACAACTAATGGCCGAATGCTTAAAAAATCAGAGGCTTGATTTCAACAAAATGAAAGTAAAAAAGAGGAAAGTGTGTGAGAAAAGAGAGGGGGTACCCCTCCTTTTATAGGTTTTAGAAACGGTTCTGAAAGAAACATTGGAGAACGTTCAGAAACTGTCAGAGACGTTAGAGAACGGTCAGAAACTGATCTGGAAAATTTCGGTCAATAAAACGACATAGCGGGCTAGGAAAATTCGTAGCCGGCTAATTTTGAAACGGTCATAAACGGTCACAAAAAATTGATGACGTGGATCAGTCAACGGATAGATTCTTGTCAGAAAGTTTCAGGTCAAAAGTCAAAGAAAATATTTTTAGTAGGCTACGAAAAATCTTAGCCGACTAAATATGAAAAGTGGGAATTTTGACTTAGCATCAAATGGGTTGGAAGATGATGTAATTTGAAGCTTAGGGATATATGATATGTATAGCCAAGGCCCTAAAGCTATCTAAAAAGTAAAAATTATATCATTCCGTAGATACGTTATTCAAACGTGATATGAGTATCAATGCCGTTTTTGCAGAGAATCCTTGTAACCTGATCATATGCAAGATGTGAATGAAATAAGCGTTATGTCTGCACATCTGCATAGATAGAGTTAGTAACATAAAATATATTGATTTGTCACATCAAAACCTTATTGAAGAGAGGATGGAAAATACCAAGTTCCAACACATGCATCTATTTGTATATATTTGCATTCGCCTTGAGAATTTTTCGAAAACGAGTTTTTATATGCGTAGAATCTCGAATTGAATTCGTTTTCCGAACTTTTATACTTGATTTCCGTCATGTCGACTTGGATATGTGAATAGTACATAATCCTAGCTTAAATCCCTTGTAATACCCGAGCTTTGGCTGTCCTCACAGTCTCTAAGATTGGAGACTTGAAACCGACCTAGATTGATACCTAGGAACCCACTCTATGCATGGACCGATAGTTGTGTATAATGGCTTATAATCCCTAGAAACTTGGATAACCACACATCACCTAGTACTGAGTATTTAATTTGCCTAGTATACATATGCTTTTAATTAAAGAAAAGAGAAAAAATATATGCATCGTTCCCCTAGCAAAACTGAGTAACCGGATCCCCACGATAGTAACCGTCGGGCCTCGTGGCAAAAGGCCTAGATTAGGGGATTGCAAGTGAATAAGGACTTTACATGTGTTGAGTTAGTAGGTCTGAGGGGTCCTTCTTAGCCCGGTGTCCTAAGGTCGTCTGATCTGGGAGTCACCGACACAACACTCTTTACATGACCCAAATGTAAATCCCAAAAAAAATTGGATGTATAGAAAAATTTGTATATATACATGTGCGTATATATATATATATACTAGTCATAACCTGTGCCCGCGGGCACGGTTCATTTAAGATTTTCCCCGACGAAATCTTTGTTCTCAAAAATCATTTACACAGTCAAATTTGAGCGGAACAACAAATTCGGCATTATACAATAAATTCAGCAAGTGCGCCCTTGAGTCGGAACAACAAATTAGCGTAAAAAAATTTAGCGGGCGCCTTCGGCGCGGGCGCCTTCGGCGCGGGCGCCTTCGGCGCGGGCGCCTTCGGCGCGGGAAATTATTCTCATCTTGTTGCCCCATGCGTCAAAGAGACGGTGGCCCAGCGTTAAGGGAGTGATCATTCGATCTGCAGCATTAAATGCAAGTTAAAATTTCTTCTCCCGCGAAATATTTGTTAAGCAAAAAATTATTTCCACAGCCAAAATTGTGCGGAACAACAAATTAGCGTAAAAAATTTTAGCGATGATGATAGAGATATCTTGTACCTATTGGATCCAGTCTTGACTCGTTCAATAAGGGGTTCTTGTACCTATTGGGTTCAGGTCATTTCCAGATATGTTGACAAACCTAGCTGAACTTAACTGATGACCCTACTTTTTGTCGTAAGCAATATTTAATGACAATTTAATCTTGATGGTAACCATAATGAGGTGATGTATCTTGTTTTATGTTATTGCTCTTTTATAGCTTTTTCTTTTTATGAGTTTCTTGCAAATGAACTCATTTTTCTCTTGCTCTATTGTCGGACCATGTTATATGAACATTGAGGAAACTATACTAAGCATAGCATAAGCATCAGATGCGCTGAAATGAAAATGTCAATTAGTTGATAGCGACGTTGTTATTTGAGAGAGCGAGTGATCACGTTCTAGATGATATGAGAATTGCATTTAAACCAATGAGTCAAGAATCATACATGGGTAATTTGCTCTTGTTCAGCATTTATAAAGTAATTGATCTGACCTTGTTGCCCATGCATAGCTGTGCCTGAATTTTTGAATTTACTGTTGGGCTTATCAAAATGTGCAGCATTTTGTCACCTGCAGTTTTTTATAGGCTACTATAGGTGCCTGTGTAAACACAATTAAATTCATTTCAAAGTAATGATGTTCAGAAAGGGAACTTGGTAGTTACAGTTGATTAGAGCTAGCTGGTTGATTGTAACTATCACAATTAATTCATCCCGAAATTTTCTAGGCAGTTTGTTACAACAGATTAAACATTCTTGTGTGATTAATTAAATTATAAGGGATGAGAAAAACAGTGAATGAATCTGGTGGAAGCCTAGACCTTTCCCATCTGATATATACAACTGTAGATTGCTTATGCTTCTCAGTTGTGTGCAGTTTGTATGAACTTAAAATAGTATTGCTCAGAAAATTCAAAGAAATTGGTTACAACCAGAACACCATGCAGAATTTCATTCTCTATTGAGGATTCTTAATGTCGACATATCCCATTAAGATCAAACCTTTCTTGCAAATCAAAACCAAAGTTCTAGAGATCTAGATTTGAAATCTACAGGCCTGTTAATAGAAAATCAATGCATAATAGGACGACGTTCTAAAGGTCGAATCAGAATTGGGGAAGCACAATAGGAAAACGTCGCAGCTCGGCACACAGATTTGAGGTCGCAGATAGGAAGACGTCGAAGCGCATGTTTATTGAACCTTCCATGCATGTCCAAGCAACTTGCAACTAAACTCTAAAGAGGTCAGCAAGGAAACATATTTAGTAATTCAGTACATTTTTAAATGTGTTCATAGCAGGCAAAATGTATGATGTGACAAAGTATGATATGCTGATAGCTACAACAATATCATTAGTGTCCAAGGCTTTATGTGGAACAAACACACCCAAAATTCATATAAACATGCATCCGATTCTACATGGCTGTTCTTCATTTATATTCCATGCTCACCTTTCAAATATCATGTAATCAATAGACTGCAATGACATGAGAACAACGTTTCATAAAGAAAACTGGCATATGATAGACGATACTTGACTACACCAGGATTAGTCAGGGACGATATAATGAGACCCTTCTAGTTCACCATCAGCATTTATATTTATGTTTAGATACACTGCTATTTTTTGACTGTTTCAATTCAAGAATCCAATCCTCAAAAGTTGACCGATAATACATGTCCAAAATAAAATTAGGAGCTTTGTCTCAAGCCATGACCATAAAAGGAGGCGTTGGCTTCATGTAATGTTTTCTATATGGTGAAGGATACTCTCTCACAGTGGCAAGAGTCTACATAATGAACATTCTTCCAACTCTAGAGATTATGGTAACACCTGAAGTTAAGAGGTAACTGTCCGATGCAGACATGACATAAGAATCATTCTTTGACAAAGCAATACATGTAGCTGATTCCTCGGGATTGCTATCATTTGTGTCATTGGTCATAAAATACCATTTGCTGGCTGCCACAGCTGAGGTACTACAGAGGCAGTAGACTAAAAAAAGGAAAACATGTCTTAGTTAAGCAAACTGCGCAGAATGAATTGTGTTCTACAGCTGAGACAGATGCTAACCTTGCCATGTGGATTTCTTTCAGTGCGATGCCATTTCCATAGTTTATGGGTTGCATTCGAAGCAAGAGCTAAGACGGCCAATCCAGAATTTGTATACAACAATCGAAGAACAACCTGCAAGTATATATAAAACATTGTGAATAACCATGATATATATAGCAGCGAAGACATGTTACAATAATTAATGGGTGTTAATTACAATCAACTTCTTCATTGCTTGCGATCTTTTCGTATGATTCTAAAAGAAATTTTATAACATGATAGATGATCTCCAAATAGCAGGCCTGTTCCATTTGGGCATGTTCTAACATTCAAAAATTAAAAATTGACTCAATATGACCAAATGTATTGATAGCTTAATCCATATGTTTTATGTTCCATAGATAAGGATACAATCTTCACAAAATACGTAATCAGAATAGGATATTTGTAGCATTATACATAAAAAACAAATCGTTAGCCTCAATCGACCAAAATAATCAAATACAAAGATTGAATGTCGTTTGAATTCATCTAGATTTGAGGTAAGGGACTAAAATCTAATATTCAACTAAAACAAATAAAATGCATTGCAATTTGAAAATGCATAAAAAAAGCAAGATCAAAGCTGAGATTAGATTAAAGATGAGATCGAACTAAAAAATATAATTCGACTAAAACAAATAAAAGAATCAAAACTGACATTGGACGTTAAGATCCTCACTGGTAATCTCTTTTCTTGTTAAAAGTCTCTGTGTAACAACCTTGGGGACAACCTTTAGTCGTATAGATGTAACAACCATGACTTTATGTGTATCAAAACAACCCAGAGTGCAGGATGCCATCATCAATACACATTTGATCAATCCTGCAGGTCATGGATGATAGCCAGAGTGCATCGCTTTTGGCAAAGGCTTGCATCAATGATCTGCATATCCCCAAACCAAAGAAAACATATAATTATTCCATTACCACAAATTTATGCCCATTACAAACTCTTGTACCACAGAGGATCTCCAAAAGCAAACCTCACCCTTGTAGTTTAAACCCTCACTAAATTAACCAAATATTTCATAGCAAAATAACAAAAAGCTAAGTTTTTAAACAAACCACTTTGTGTTTCTCCTCTGGCCAAATTCCAACATCAGATCTGATGCCAAGTTCCAAGCTAAAAGTTCCAATTTTCTATAATTTCACGTCAACCAAACAAAGCCTACAACATAAAAAATCTCTTCAAGAATTAAAACATAATTTAGCTTACTTGAGCATCAGGGTCTTGAGCATAAGTGACTTCAACATGGCCGGAAAGTCTGAAGCCAGTACATACGTTGATAAGCAAGCATCTACTGTGTGCTTTGAAAGCTATGACCTCAACTTGAAAAATCTTCAACCAATCTTCAAGTTATTTTCACACTTGTACTTTTCTTTTCTTTTTCCTTTTATTTTCTTCTGTCTGGGCCTGAGCACCATCAGGTGGCCCCTCAAACATTCAGCTTTAACATCTATGTATAATCAATAGATGTATTCACTTCATAGTGAATGTCAACATTTCATTAAGAATCAAAAGATTAACACAAACTATCGCCTTAATCTGGGTTTGATTCCAGCAAAATTAATAATGTGGCACAACCAAGCATTAACACAAACCAAGAATTGATCTATTGTTGTATGATAATGAACTCAAGAGAGAGAGAGAGAGAATTTCATTGCTAAGAATAAGTCACCATCGCTGAGAGCCATGGTGCTCTATTTATATATCTCATAGTGGGGAGGCCAAAAGCCTCTAGCAGACCAAGGGTCCCCATTACTCTAAGTAATGGGGGCCTAATGAATGGGTAATGAAGGAGGGGAGGCCAAAGGTCTCCCTCATTCATAACACTCCCCCTTACACATTCATCACTTCGGTCTCAGCTACTGAGGCAAGGGGTGGATACTTCTGGATCCAGAGTAAGTGTGTTTGCCTCGTTAAAACCTTAGCTGTGGAAAACCCAGTGGGAAAACCCAACAGCTTAAGGAAAAAGAGTGCAACCCACATGTTACTCCCCCTGATCCGTACAAGCTTCAGGCTTGCAGGTCTTTCAACTGTCGCATACCAATGTACTTTACAAGCTTTACAAAAGTACATTTAGGCAATGCCTTAGTAAAAAGATCAGCTAAGTTGTTGCATGACTGGATCTATCGAACTTCAATCTGCTTGTCGTTCTTCTGCTCGTGCGTCCAGAAAAACTTGGGAGAAATGTGTTTTGTCCTGTCGCCTTTGATGTAGCCCTTCTGAAGCTGAGCAATGCATGCGGCGTTGTCTTCGAATAGGACAGTAGGCTCCAGATCACTGGTCTTCAGGCCAGTGGATTGGAGGATGTGTTGGACGACGGAGCGTAGCCAAAAACATTCTCTGCTCGCCTCATGGATCGCGATGAGCTCTGCATGGTTGGAAGATGTAGCAGTAGTGGTTTGTTTTACCGATCTCCAGGAGATAGCAGTACCTCCGTAGGTAAATACAAAACATGTTTGAGATTTTGCCGTGTGCGGATCAGAGAGATAACCTGCATCAGCATAACCAAACAATTTGGGGGAGGCACCTCTCTGGTAGTAAAGTCCAAGATCAATGGAACCCTGAAGGTATCGCAGAAGATGCTTTACTCCGTTCCAGTGGCGCTTTGTGGGCGCAGCACTGTGTCTGGCTAGTAGATTAACTGTAAACGCTATATCAGGACGCGTACAGTTAGCCAGATATAGAAGTGCTCCAATGGCACTGAGGTAGGGTACTTTAGGACCCAGTATCTCCTCCCCCTCTTCCAGTGGCCGGAAGGGGTCCTTATGTACATCTAGTGATCTTACGACCATAGGAGTACCTAAAGGATGACATTTATCCATATGAAACTTGCGTATAAGTTTCTTTGTATAATTAGATTGGTGTAATAGGATTCCACCTCTTAGGTGTTCTATCTGTAAGCCAAGACAATACTTTGTTTTGCCTAGGTCTTTCATTTCAAAAGTATGTTTAAGGCTTTCAGATATCTCTTTGATCTCTGCAGGAGATCCTATGAGATTTAAGTCATCTACATATACAGCTATGATGACAAATCCTGTTCCCGTTCTTTTGATAAAGATACACGGGCAGACTTCGTTATTCGTGAATCCTTGCTGTGCAAGAAAATCACTTAGTCTGTTATACCACATCTTGCCCGATTGTTTTAGACCATATAATGATCTATGTAGCCTTACAGAGAATACGTCCCGAGGTATCTCTTTCATCTCTGGGGGTAGATTAAACCCATCAGGAAGTCTCATATAGATATTTTTATCTATATCGCCATATAGATATGCAGTCACAACGTCCATGAGCTGCATTTCTAGGCTGTCCAGAGAAGTTAGGCTGATTAAAAATCGGAAGGTGATCGAATCCATGACCGGGGAATACGTATCTTCGTAATCAATCCCCGGTCTTTGGGAAAATCCCTGGGCTACAAGGCGTGCCTTATAGCGAACGATCACATTATTTTCATCTCTTTTTCTTATGAAAACCCACTTATATCCCACAGGTTTTACACCTACTGGTGTTTGGACTACTGGTCCAAAGACTTTGCGTTTCAAGAGTGAGTCCAGCTCTACTCTTATTGCCTCGTCCCACTTTGGCCAATCATCTCTGCGTTTACATTCCGCTAGAGATCGTGGTTCGACGTCATCGTCATATTCAGTGACGTGAACGGCAATATCGAACGCAAAATCGTCGTCGACGACTATGCTATTTCTGTCCAGTACTTCTCCAGTACGTACAAAATTTAATGATGTTTCTCCTATTGTTTCCTCTGCTGGGGAAATCAGGAGGGGAGAAGTAGCTGGTCTGAGCTCAGCATCCTGTGGAGGGATAATCTTAGTATCGCCAGGAGTCTTCCTCTTTCGAGGAACTTTATCTTTTGAACCTGGTGGGCGTCCTCTTTTCATTTGAGGTACAACCAATTCTGCTGCCGGTGGGCTGCATCCATCTATGGGGATGTCAATCCTAGCTGGCGTATTGGCAGCAGGGACGTGTGAACGGACAATCTTCTGGTTGTCCGTGAATTTATCCGGTAAAAGATGTACTGTATTCTGGATGTGAAGGATCTTCAGGATCTCATCTTCACACAGATTAGTACGCGGATCATATAGGGACAAAGACTTCTGGTCCCAACTAATGGTCTCAGAAGCTTCTGGCTTCTTAGACTGTGTGCCCAGTTTTGGAAAAAATTTCTCATTAAATTCACAGTCTGCAAAACGTGCCTTGAATGCGTCACCCGTCAGGGGTTCAAGGTATCTGATAATAGAGGGCGAATCAAACCCAATATATATACCTAGACGACTCTGAGGACCCATTTTGGTCCTCTGCGGTGGTGCTATTGGGACATATACCGCACAACCAAACACTCTCAAATGAGAGATATCCGGAGGTGCGCCGTATGCTAGTTGCATCGGGGATAAAGTGTGACCTCCGGAGGGTCTTATCCTAATAAGTGATGCGGCATGTAAAATAACATGCCCCCAAGAATCCACAGGCAACTGGGATTGCATAAGCAATGGACGTGCAATCCATTGGAGTCTCTTTATAAGGGACTCAGCTAATCCGTTTTGGGTGTGAACATGTGCTACAGGATGTTCAACTTCAATACCCGTTGCCCGGCAATAGTCTTCGAAGACTTGTGAAGTAAATCCTCCCGCATTATCAAGACGTGGTTTCTTGATTTGGTTATCGGGGAAATGAGCACGCAACCTTATTATTTGTGCCAATAGCTTTGGAAAAGCTAGGTTGCGGGTGGACAAGAGGCACACATAAGACCATTTGGTTGATGCATCAATCAGTACCATGAAGTACCGAAATGGGCCACTTGCGGGGTGAATAGGCACGCAAATGTCACCATGAATTCTCTCAAGGAAGCCAGGAGACTCTAATCCCACTTTCAGGAGGGATGGTCTCGTTATTAGTTTTCCCTTAAAACAAGGGAGACATGGAAATTCACCCTTTTGAAGAATCTTCAGGTTCTTCAATTTGTGTCCACGGGATTCAGTGATGATGCGGCGCATCATTGCTGTTCCAGGGTGACCAAGTCTATTGTGCCAGAGTTGGAATTCTGGTAGTGATTGGCACGTCTGGTGTTCAATCATATTGGCTTCTACTGGTTGAATGTATGTTTGGTATAGACCCGACGGAAGTCCCTTGAATCGCTCGCAGATGATCTTCCGGTCATCTTTTTGACGAGTTACAATTAGATATTCAACCTTATTTTTATCACTGGTCTCTAAGTGATATCCGTTTAAACGGAAATCCTTGAAACTTACGAGATTTCTGTTTGATATAGGAGAGAATAATGCATTATTAATTTGAAGTCTTGTGTTATTTGGGAGCAATATAATTGCTTCACCAGTTCCTTCGATTATTTGGGACAGTCCTGAAATTGTGATAACAGGACCGTCATATTTGTTTAAGCTATTAAAATAGCAATGATCGCGAAGGATTGTGTGCGTCGAGGCACTGTCCACTAGGCACTCAGACATCATCTCTAGATTATAAATCTAGGGACGATCGAAAAATGAGAAGATCCGTAGATATAAAATCCCACGCTCCGAGTACGCACAATAGGAACGCCGATACGTAGAGCTGCAACAAGAGATTCCTTCGCGCGTCACAAGTAAGAATAGCGTAACAAATTTTTGGGATGGATTGAGGGTAGAAAGGCTCAAGAAAAGGGGAGCAAACGTGCTGATAACGTGTTAGAGAGTAATAGGACTCAAGAGAGAAAGAGACAAGATTTCTTAGCAAAAGAATAAGTCACCATCGCTGAGAGCCATGGTGCTCTATTTATATATCTCATAGTGGGGAGGCCAAAAGCCTCTAGCAGACCAAGGGTCCCCATTACTCTAAGTAATGGGGGCCTAATGAATGGGTAATGAAGGAGGGGAGGCCAAAGGTCTCCCTCATTCATAACATCTATCGCATTAACACAAACCAAGAATCAACCAAAATTAATAAGGTGGCACAACCAAGCATTAACACAAACCAGGAATCAAACTCATTCCGACAACCAAGCATTAACACAAACTATCGCATTAAGAAATTTTTCATCTGTGGCACAAAACCATCGGGATAACTTCGCCTAAAAAACCTATGAACGCCAGAATTTTTGTTCAACCCCTTCAAAATAAATTAATAAGATGGAAAGCTGACTCTCCCCCAACCATCAAAGACAAAGAAAAGAAAGTTCCTCTAAATAATGTGTTGGTTGCACTTATATCTTGTGACTACTCCCATCTTTACCAATTGATCTTGTGACTACTCCCATCTTGTATCAATTTTAAACTGAAGTGTCTACTTGCATTGGCTTTTCATCTTAAGTTTGTATTATCCGGGGAAAGTGACGCTAAGAAATTTTGAATAAAAAGATTGTGGACATAAAAAGAGAACTTTTTGTCCAAAGTCTTAGAATTAAAGTATCAATAAAGTGGTAGTGCATAATAGTGCATAATTGGATACGTGCAAGAAATTTGTACACTGATCTCCAAAAGTTTTCATGTCTATATATGCATGTCTGTCATCAAAGAAAACATACCTGGAGCTCTGAAGCATAATTGATATAGTCGAAAGGCAGGAACTCATCGTCTGCATGCCTTAATGCAACTAATCCCCAAATGCTTGCCACTATAAGAGGAAGAAGAGAAACATAATCAGACTTCGTACTTGTTTGAGCATAGAAGCCAACATTTGCAATGTTCTATCAATGGGAACTATTATTTTGGGCAAAAAAATACCACAGGTTATGCAACTGTCATTTCAAAAGTATACCATGGGACAATGCAACTCTGTTATTTGTCGAAAGCAAACATGATTGCCATGTGGGTGGGGATGGATGTAGTTTGGCTCGGGAATGTGTGGGTGTGGAAACACGCCATCTTATTATGAAAGCTATGTGTACATATGTTGTCTTTGAACCATATACTAAGAAAAGGATGCAGAGAGCATGCTAACCAACAATAATCTCAACTACTATCTCAACTACTACTCAACTATTATTTGTATATGAAATCCTACAATCTTCCTCTAAACATGTTCGCACCTCGCCACATAGAAGCGACAGGATCAATCGCAGGCAGTACTATCTCAACTACTACTCAGCTAGTCCAGATTCCTCTTACTTGCTTTGTTGATGCCATGTTGGGAAAACATGTATGCCAGATTGTTACAGGAACATCTGGTTGTCTAACTTGATATCAATCTACCCATCACTGGGTGTATAACTTTATTATAACTGAAAATTTACACATACAGACCGTACAATCCCCTCCTTGCAAGTAAACTCAAAACGACAACTGCTTATTAGAGAGAGAGCGAGAGAGTAAATCTCTAGCACGTAACAAACAGAAGATCCATGATACCCACTTGTTCATGAAGAAGCAATAGCTGCAACGTCGATAATTTCCTCTTAAACACAGAAACGATGGGCAAAAAACATGTAAAACAACACAAAAATAGCTTTCTGACATGAATTATTTCTATAGAAAAAATTGGTGACCCAAATCAATTGAAAGAAAATGAAATAGCTTAGACAAAGGAATCCTGATGGAGATCAGGACAAACACTCTTGTACCTATAACCATCAACATCATAGTCAAGCTGAGGGGGGGGGACAAAAGAACCACATGACCATGTGTTATGATTACTACACAATATAAAGTCTAATAACAAATCCCATCTAGACACTGAACAAACTTTAGCAACAAAATGGACCCAAAAGAAATAACACGGATAAAACATTATAACAAAATTCTTACTCATTTCAAGCTGAAATTAATCACATGATACTACTCCCAGATGAATTAAAAGTAACATATTGACCTGATTTTGCAGTGGATGCTACTATGCCGACGGATGGTTTCCAGCTAAATCAGTAATTGCCCATTTACTACTTAAAGCCCAAAATCCTGCTACAGCCCTTCGATGGATGTGAGAGAGGGAGTCTTTGTATGAAAGAGATTTGCTTGATGGGTCTGTTGTGCAGAGAAAAAGGAGAAAGGTTGAAGATCCATGAAACACACATAAAAAATACACTCATTTGTTGTTCCCCAACTTAATATGCAAGCTCAATTTCAATGTCCCTTCAAGCACAATACCCAGAATAAAACAATTTTCTCCGGTACCATCAATTTCATGGCCTACCTCATTCATGCCCTACTAACTGTAGTTAGCTTTGAGGTTTACATGTACAATATGATGAATAAAGTTAGTATGATAAAATTCAGAAAAACAACAAATGATGGCATAAAAGTAAGTGAACTGGTCAGTAGCGATAAACATCAGGAGACACTAAGCAAACAATTCTGACCAAATAGTGGTGGCATAAAAGTACTGATGGGTTGTGATAAACATCAATCAAACAGTTCTAACCAAAGAGACCAAACTTCAAGCGCACTTGAGAGAGAAAGGGTTTGGAGTATTTGGACGCGTGCAACACAGATAGAGGAAAATGTTGGTTAAGAAAAAATGGAAGCAATCTAGTGCAAGGAGCTACTTGGACTAACGTTTGTCTTTAAAAAATTGATTAAGAAGCAAAGGGAGAATATGGTGGTAGATATTCAAATGATACGAATGGTCCTCAATATAGATGAATCACCAAAAATATTATCAAGTCACCAGACTGAAAAAGAAAACGTTCAAGCTACATTGTCTAATAGAATCTCACAAAGCTAGTAATGGGTTCTATTTTGCTGAAAATAAAAGTTAAAAAAGGTGTTCATAATTAGCACACCAAGTCAAACTGATCGTCTGATAGCTATCTATATCACTTTTCAATGTATGCATTAAGTGCTGCTATATTACTAAACATTCTGAGACATCACATTGTAATAAACTATAGTATTGGCACACACAACACAATCGAGTGAAAGTTGAAAAATAAATGATATTAATTAAAGTAAGATAATTGTTGAGTTGGTGCTCACCTCCCTACCAATGATAGCAATGGCAGGTGCTGTCAGAAGCCATCACACTTCTCCCACAACAGAGACATCCAACTGCTTTCTGCACAGTAAAACTAATGCTGCCACAACCATAAGCTGCATTGCATCATCATAAAACAAATCAGTTGAAATTTTCGAAAAAGAAAACTGTTTGAACATAAGAAAAATTAGATACATCATTTAATCCCCCAACAACTTGAAATGAAAGGAGAAAGAAAACATTATCAGCTACGGGATCCAAGAAAGCTCCGAAAACCGTTCCTAGTTGCATCTGACATATGAAAACGATCACACAATGTCATTTTAATCTACATTACACAATTCACATGTGAATACCATATAAAGACTTGAGACACATAGTTCACACACCTTTTTAGCAAGATATCCAGAATGCCATGTGAATGCCATTTGATTAGATGCCACGTGAAAGTAAACCAGAATTCTATGGTATAAACCAGGTAATGTAAGCTGGATGCTTCATATCCAGAACTGAAAATAAAAATGCAGGATGTTTTCCTCAACTTAATCATTTCATCCTGCATACAAATGTCATAGTTCATTCTGTCATCCTGTATTTGTATACAATCTAAAATGGAATCCTGAAATGCATTAAGTAAAATTAAATTTTGACACATTCTTATGACACATCCTCAACTTAATGCATTTGTATACTTAATCATTTTAGGTTGTATACCGGATGCATTTGTATACAGAATGTGTCATGGCAGCAAAATCATAGATATTTTATCAAGTCAAAGAAGTCATTAAATATATGAGCTTCCAAGAAATGGAAGAATTTTAAGAACTAAAATTATTACGGCCAACTAAATTTAGCAACCATCAGGTATACCATATAGCTGTTGCTCAAAAAAAGTAAATGGTTTAACAAAATTGTGTTTTAAAAGAAAAACTTTATGTGAATCAGATTTCAAAACATAGGAGATCAGAGCATTCATCTAACATAGACAATTCCTTACTATAACCAGTTAAAAACAACAGAGGACTTTTTGATATAATAAAGCTCTTAGTCAGATATCTTCATAATCATGAAAACACCAATGATAAATAAATATCTTTAGTCAAAATTCCTTATAGTAAGCTTCTCTATGTGAAACAAAATTAATGCAATTTACAACTTGATCCATATCAAGTCACACCATTCTCTAATTAAGCAAGTGTGTGACAAAAAAATTGTTCAAGCTTGACATTGAACTCTTAATTCATATGAAAAAAACAATTTTTTTGTGCATTTCAAATTTAGTTTTCAGGATTCAGAATTTGAAAAAAACAGTTTCTTTGAAATGCAACCTTATACAACCATTTGAGAATCCTGAAATATAATTTGAGAATAAAAAAAACTGTTTTTTCATATGAATTATACAATTTGAAATGGTTCTCTGTTTTTTTCATATGAATGTCATATGAATTATACAATCAAAACAACCTTATACAACCATTCATTTTGTTTTTTTTTGGTGCATTTCAAAAAAACAATCATTTCAGGATTCTCAAATGAATGGTTGTATAAGGTTGCAATCAAAACAATTTGAAAATCATTTGAGAATTTGAAAATCATTTCAGGATAGTCAATTTAGTTTTGTTTTCCTTATATAAGTAATTATTGTTTTGAAAACTTTCTCTTATCACTGAAAATTTGAAATGCACCAAAAAAATTGTTTTTTTCATATGAATTAAGAGTTCAATGTCAAGCTTGAACAATTTTTTTGAGAATCCTGAAAAAAACTGTTTTTTTCATATGAATTATACAATCTAAAATGAATTATACAATTTCAGAATTTGAAAATGAATGGTTGTATAAGATTGCATTCTCAAATGAAAAATCATTTGAGAATCCTGAAATGATTTACTTATACAATTTGAAAAACAATCAAAACTAAAACAAAAAAATTTTCAGTGATAAACATATGAAAAAATTGGTTGTATAAGGTTGCAATCAAAACAATAATTACAACCCTTAATTCATTTTTGCTAACCCAAAATTCTCTATTTTTGATAAACATAGAGAAGTGATAAACATATGAGTCTAAATTGAATCTAAATTGAAGCCAAAATTCTCTATTTTTTGTTCACATGAATCTAAATTGAATCCAAGTTTTTGTTCACATGAATCCAAGTTTGAACCAATACAGCAAAGTTGGTATATCTTGGTGTGCACATGAACCTAAATTGATTTGAGCATTTGTACAAATAGTTGGTGTGCAGAAATCCTGGAGATAGAATCCAAATTTATTGCTGCAAAAAACATCAAAAACAACAAAGAATCAGTCGAGCTGAGAAACAATAATGGGGGGAGGAATCAAATTTCCTTCTGCAATGGTTGCCGTGTTCATTTGCAGGCATTAATATAGATTAGCAACGATTTGCTGAATTTGCTGAGAAAACATCCGAGTTGCTGAAATTGCCGTGCTCATGAATTTGCTGAAATTGTCGTGCTCATGAAAACATCCGAGTTGCTGAATTTGCTGTGCTCATGAACCATCGTTAATGCCTGCTCATGAACCATCGTTGCTAATCGTTAATGCCTGCAAAATTGCCGTGCTCATGAACCATTGTTGCTAATCTACCATCGTTGCTGTTGTGGTGCTCGACGTGGAGAAGGCACGGGGATGGCGTGCAAGGATCTCGAAGTTGAAGTGACGTGGTTCTTGCCGTGGTTCTTGCCGTGGTCACGTCGGAGGAGGAGAAGTTGAAGTGCCGAAGTTGAAGTTGTCATGGTTCTTGCCGAAGTTGAAGTGCCGTGGTTGCCGTGGTTCTTGCCATGGTTTTTGAAATGAGGCTCTTGCCGAATTTTGCAGTGCCGGAAGTGTTTGTGATTTGAGGCTCGCCGAGAAAATTTTCGTTTCAAGTTGAAGTGCCGAATTTTGCCACAGAGGTGTATGTGATTTGAGGCTCTCCCGGCAAAATTTCAAATTGCAAGGGTGTTTTGCAGCAGTGTCCCCCCAAAATTTTCATTTCAAAATCAAATTTCAAATTTCAAAATTTCCCCCCAACACACAAACCATACCCAATATCTCATATCAATTTCTCATATGCAATTTCTCAAAGACAAAATCTTATCCAATAACTCATGAAACAAAATCTTATACAAACATATCCAAATTCCATTGTCCATTTTCTCTTATCCATTTTCTCATAACCAATTTCTCTTATCCAATAACTCTTATCCAAAAACCCATGATAACATCCTTGTTTTATAATATAGATATAAGAAAGCATGAATAAACTTAGCAAATTCTTGAATCAAGGACGTTTGATGTGTCGTGAGCGTCATTTCTTCGATCAATCTATATCCCATTATCCCATACGTATCCCTTCATCGACCAATGCATAACTTAGATTCCTATTCCTTCAATCTAAGGACGGGTTAGAGGAAATGTCTTAGAATGTGAATGTGGCCATCGTCTAGTGTATTCTTGACGATTTGAATGGAGACGACATCCTAGGATCATATTCTCGTCGATGGAAAGATTTCGAAGCATTTAAGTTTCTTGAATTCGAATTTTCAGTTTGCTCGCTTATATAATCTCGATTTTTGAAAATTCTCGAAGTTCCATTGCATCATTCGCATGTTGATTGCATTCCTCCGATCTACTCTCTCTCTCTCTTGTCTTCCTTAAGGACAAGGAAGAGTTTAGCTTGGGGGATTTTGATGAGTGTTTATTGTATATAGTTTTTCCCTCTTTTTCATGCACGTTTTACATCGTTATCTTCGCCATTCTTCCCCGTTTTCCCATTTTTATTTTCTCCTTTGCTTTATGTTCCCACCTATGCTTTACATGAAATATTTGCTGATTATGAACCATACGACGTGATTCTAGCATGAATGAGCGAAAGAAGCGAGGCCGGGAGATCAAAGAGTGCAAAGGGGGAAGATATATGTAGAACTACGACCGACACGACCACGTTAATCTGATATAAACGGCCACGTCAATATGCATTGGAACCCAATTCCACGCGGCCACGTCAAAGACCTACAAACCACAATGTCGCTGAGGAGAAGAATTGAAGATACGCAACCGACATGGCCCGCGTGACGATAGATGATACAGCTGTGTTATCTTGAAGAGCTGAAGAGATCTACGCATTTGTTTAATCACTGATGCGGTCATCGAAGCCTATTCGATGCGGCCACATCCCTAGCGACGTGACCGCATCACTGTAGCATCTATGCCTCCATGTTACGCAAGTGAACGACACGACCGTGTCGTTTTCGACGTGGTCACGTCGAGTTGGTTTCTATAGCTACCTGGGGGCCGATCTAGGAGCAGTTGGGAGGTTTTTCTATCTTTTTGGGCATTGTGTATAAACCCATCTTCTTCCTCCAACGAAGAGATCTCCTGTTTTAGCTATTTTTAGGGTTTTTGGAGGTTTTGTAAGAATTTTTAACTCTTTTTATTCTGTTATTTTTAGTAGTTCTAATTAGTTTTCATTGTAATAGATTAGTTTTATTTAATATAAATCTTCTCTTTTATTATTGCTATTGTTTTTTTACCATCTATTGCTTATCCAATCTGAATCTATGGCTTCTATTGCTTACTCAATGCTTGAAATCACTTCTAGCTTAATAGATAGTGAGTAGTTTCCATCTAAGGCAATGGGTTGAACTCCATTGGATTAGGGCTATGGGTTGGATGAATTAATTAACATATTTGATGGGCTAATTGAGATTAGGGATATATAAGGATGATGATTATCATCAGAGATTCGACCCCCTCCCTTCGGGGCGATCAGATTGGTCGCCGGCGAGAGTCGTGACCAATCTGGGGATCCGATCCCTACGATGATCCATGCTATCGGTGTGACCGACGAGAGTCAGGCACCAATTAGAGCCCTCCAAATATAGGTCTAATTCCAAAATGCCACTGTAGACGTTCATCAAATGTAATGTGCCTAACGTATGTCGATGTATTGATGAGAGTCGGCTTCGGTGTAGGTTAGGTAGGCCTATCATTGCATCACGAGAGCGGGGGGTAGGAGATGACGTAAGGGAATATCCCATCATGCACCATGAGAGTGGGGGATAGGAGAATTCTCTTATGTTAGACGACCACTCTCAAGTCCCAATGAACCCAATAACCTGTTAATTATTAGTCCCCCCACCCTAGAGCTTTACCTCCTGATTCTCCCATTTTCCTATTTCATCCTTCAATCACCAATCCTATTGTTTAGCTTTCAAACGAAGATCCATAAATCGGTACTCACTGACCGCCTCTCTATATTCGACCCGTAGCTAACACGCCTCGTGCGCTGTGGTAAATTATTATTAGCATCCGTGCAAGCAGACAACAAATATCATAAAGATTCATAAGTCACTCCTAATCTCATCTCATTTCCCTCTCATGAGCATTTCTCTCTTCATGCATTGAAGTCAAGATCAAGGGAAATCATCCAAGTACATTCAAGCAAATCTAATCACTTAGAGATTGATTGACCGCGAGGCATGCACAATCCAAGTAGGATGCACACGCTCGCCTCCCAAGGGTAGGAGTGTCAAATGCAATATAATCCCGTGAGTACGGGGTCGAATCCACAGAGACAATTCGTTTCACATTCACAATCTCAATTGGTTAAGGAATGCTAAAGGTGTTGGTACAACCAATTAGACTAACAAGTGTAGTGTGAGGAAGTGTGGGGTGGTAGCACGGTCGAGCCAATCCCAGGGTAGGTAGGGTGGAGACCAAAGTGTGGAGTTAGTCAAGCAAGGGGAAGAGTGTGGAATGAGATATCATTAGGGTTGTGGGTTGATTAGCAATATGTTCACTCCAAATGAATCAACCCTCGCATCCATTTCAAGGTATGCAGTGTTCTGCACGTAGGTAATGCCCTTAAGGCACACCGCCGTTCTACGGCCCCACCAAGTGTAATGCACGATTCATTCGTGTGTTGATTAGTTGGTTGGAATTCCCTAACTTAAGCCTAGGGTACAACCCATCAATCAACACTATCTAGCACCCATTTCAAGGCATGCTAGGTCTATTAATGCAAGAGATGAATAATTACTAATCAACCACACAACCCTAGTTAATCACAATCCACACACACAAATGGCTCTAGGCCTTCATAATGAAAATAGGGTAATAATCATGCAAGATGAATACGCCCATCTTCATTACAAGAAATAATCAAATAACTATTTAATGATTCTCACATTCATTCAATAATCATTCAAATATTCATACAATTCATTTAGAAACCAAATGTTTACAAGAGAGGAGAGAGATCACCAATAGAAGCCCTAGAAACCCAAGCTTTCCCCTCTATTGCTCCTCCTCCAAGCTCTCCTAGCCTCCAATGGCCTCCAAGCCCTAGCCCTAGCCCTAGCCCTTGGGAAGAAGATGGGGGTCTAAACCCCCAATGGAACAGTAAAAACGAGGCTTAGCCGAATTCTCCTCATTACATCAGAGTTTAGGGGTTTTAAACCCTTAGGGCATTGCATCCTAACCCTCCAAAGAAGCATCCAACGGCCCACATCGACTGGGGAGAAATCGGGTTAAGGAAAACCCGTTTCTCGTAACCCAGATCTGCCAGGAAAAACCCGCGACAGGCGACTGCTGAACAAACATCAGTCCCCTGTCGTTAGTCAGGCAGCGTAGCTTCCAAAGGAGGGGCAGGCGACTGTCTTGAAAATCACAGTCGACTGTGAATGACACAAGCGACTGTCTTTTGTGCTTCAGTCACCCACTGTAGAAGTTTCAAATCGACAGAGAGTTGGATTTCCTTCGCCCTTCGGGAGGAGATGAAATAGTCGACTGCTGAAGAACTAACAGTCGACGACACAGTGGTACAGTCGACTGTCAATCCTTCTGCAGGCGACTGTGTTGCACTTTAGCTTGCTCCAGGCAACTGTCGAGATAACAGGCGACTGTCGTTGTAAGGACAGTCGACTGTCCTGGCCCCATGTTCACTTCTCCAATTACTTGATTTTGTCCCCTTCGGGACTCCTGAAAAATCCAGAAAAATGTGTGAAAATACAATTCATGTTTATAAAGCTTTGGAGAGTGAAATTGTGCTGGAATAAAATCATATGCTCACAAAATGATGAATTGGTGCAAATATAGTTAAGTGAGCATGATTCAATGAGTTATATGAACAAGATGGGTGTAGTTAGGGGGTATAAATATACACTTTTCACTACGAATCACACCCCCCAACTAGCATTTTGCTAGTCCCTAGTAAAACAAGCGATTAATTCGGATGAAATGGAAAACATGCACCAAACTCAAGATATCATCATGGCATAATTCATATGTTATTTCCAATTGATTTCAAAGCCAATATACACAATGTATGAAATTAAACAATAAATGATATTCTCCTCAATTCAGTTCTAAGAAAAGTAAGGAAGTAAGCACTGTATCACATTCTTTGGGAAGATGCGCACATGGGAAAGTTTCTAATTTTCAAGGAAGTGGCCAAAACAAAAGAATTTCCTTCTAAGTAGTGGGAGATGAGATTGCATCACTCATGTTGCTTATTCTTTCATTTATTCATTCATTTTTTCTTTTTTATTTTCTTTTTCTCCTTTTTTGTATTCTTTTCGTTTTAGTATGTTTATGTTTTTCATTCACGCAATCATGCTATGAAATGTAAACACGGCCACCTTTGCATACACGGGATAACGCTATATAGGCAAAGGGATGGAATGATCCACTAAATCTCATCTTTGGCGTACTCTCCAATGTTTCGTGGGGGCACCTGCTACTCAATTTGATTAGAAAAATCATTCACTTATATTAACTCTATTTCTCATTCTAAACATGAATTATCAACTCATCCACCCACTCCTTAAGAGGAAAACAAAGCATACACCATTGGCCATACCCTATCCAATCAAAAACTAAGCCATTCATCCCAATTAATGCAATCACTTGCACCAAACTAGTCCCGAATTTTTCAAAGAGAGTATCACGACATATAAAATATTTTCATACATGGCATATTAACATTTGACTCCAAAATGGAAAAGAAATTAAAACATGTCAATCAAACATTTATGAAGTTGATACCAAGATAATAATCTGAAAAAATTGCATGGCATTAAGCATGTAGGGACTAAGCAAAAGAAATGTGATGGAGGCATTAAAATGATATGCTCAAAATGAATGAATGAATGATGATGAATGAGAAAAAAAAATTTATTAACATCAAAATTTTCAAAACTACCCAAAACTAGCATCCAACTTCATAGTTCACTCCCTCCAACTAGAAATGAGCATTGTCCTCAATGGTTGAAGCGAAACTAGATATTATTCAACGATGCTAGAGGAAAACACGCTTACTACAGCAAATATGCAAAAGTAAACTAAACTAAAAAAATTTATTTACTTTTTATTTACAATAAAGTAAAGGAAGGAATACACCTTAGCAAAAGGCGGATCCCGAATGTGTAGTGATGGAGGCAGCTGCTCTATCATATCCTTTCGTTCCTCAGTCAGCTGCTTTGGAAATGAAGCTCATCCAGCTTCTTTGGATCCTAGCAACACAGCTCCCAGCATCTCCCTAGAATATACTCATGTGTCCTGTGGGAGACAAGCTGTGTTAATCCAAGGAAAATAAGTGAGCCTTCCAATAAAGAAAGTCCAAATAGGGTCGTTATAATAAAAATAAGGATATGAATATGTATGACGACAATCTGAATCTAATATATATGGAAATGAAGATTGAGATTCAGAAATGAGGGGATAAGTATGATGAGAGCTTCCCTGAATGGAGATGCTATCTCCTGGCTGTTGCGAATCCTCAGGAGGAGGCTGAAATGGCTGCAGGGGCAAGTATGGAGGAGAAGGCAGCACAGTCTCAATGTAGATCATCTCGCAGTCAATATCGCTTGCCGCATCCTCGCCATCGAAGGTAATGGCCTCTGCAGTCATCCATGGACTTTGTGGTCCACCCTGAATATCATCGTCCTGGATAATGAACTGATGCATGTTCTGAGGTGTCTGAAGTGATGGCTGCTGAACTAAATCTGTAGGGAGGGAGGGCTCGGGCTCCCATGTAGTCTGTAGGCTGTATCCCGTACACTCATCCTCCTCAATACCTCCATAGTAAACCATCTCAGCAGTCCATCCAAGATGCTCGCACACCTCCAGCTGTGGTAGTGGTTCAGATAGGCAATGTGACTCAGACTCTCCTATGTGATCTATCTCACTCTCGCCTGGATACATCTCCATCTCATCATCACCACCAACCCAACGAAAATGCATCGTGTCTCCAATATGGGTGACACACACTCCATCATCCATCTCTTCCTGGTCCTCTGTATGTAATCTCTCAATTTCCTCTACCTGGATCTCATGCAACCCAACGTCCTGCTCTGCTAGGTATCCCATAGGGCCACAAGAAAAAGAGCCCAAAGATGGCTCCTCAGACTGACACTGAACCTGCCGCTCTGAATCCTGGAGTGGGAGTGGGGACTGGCCATCATTCTCATATCCAAGTGACGGCTCACCAAATAGCGCAGTCCGCTCCCACTCTGCAAGGTCCCTCAGGTACAACCATGCATCATCTGTAGTGTATCCAAAGAAATCTCCACTGTTGCTTATCTGCACAAAGTCCCGTGTCGACGGCTGCAAACCTGTGTAGAAAATCCTAAGTAGATCCTCTACGCTGAAAGCATGGCATGGACACCCAATCACTAAACCATCGAACCTCTCCAAAACCTGATAGTAAGTCTCACCGTCAAACTGGATAAAACTCGCCATTTGTTGCTGAAATGCCTGGCGCATCTGTACTTGATTCATGTAATAAATAGGAAAGAAAGCTCGAAGGAAATCAGTCTGAAAAGAAAGCCATATAGAAAAAGAATCTCGAGGATACGCATCAAACCAAATCTTAGCATCATCTCTCAAAGTATGAGGGAACACTTTAAAATAAATAAAATCTGCACAAGTGTTCTCATCAAACAAATCCCAAAACTCTTTTCTACACCATTTTTCAAACTTTTGCATAAATGAACTAGGCTTTTCCAACCCCATACCGTGAAAGAACGGTGGTAGTTGGGAATCATCCACATCAGCATCGCTAAAGTTTGAAAATGGATCCATAAGAAAATAATTTATACAAAAGATTTTAAAAATAAAAGAAAGAAAGAAAGAAAGAAAAATGACTCAAAAGAGTATAAAATAAACAACCAAAAAGACTCAACATTAAGCTGGAAATACTGCACCTAAAGTGTCCAAAACCAACCAAAAATGTGAATGTGAAAACTGTTGTCCCCGGCAACGGCGCCAAATTGATTGACCGCGAGGCGTGCACAATCCAAGTAGGATGCACACGCTCGCCTCCCAAGGGTAGGAGTGTCAAATGCAATATAATCCTGTGAGTACGGGGTCGAATCCACAGAGACGATTCGTTTCATATTCACAATCTCAATTGGTTAAGGAATGCTAAAGGTGTTGGTACAACCAACTAGACTAACAAGTGTAGTGTGAGAAAGTGCGGGGTGGTAGCACGGTCGAGCCAATCCCAAGGTAGGTAGGGTGGAGACCAAAGTGTGGAGCTAGTCAAGCAAGGGGAAGCGTATGGAATGGGATATCATTAGGGTTGTAGGTTGATTAGCAATATGTTCACTCCAAATGAATCAACCGTCGCATCCATTTCAAGGTATGCGGGGTTGTGCACGTAGGTAATGCCCTTAAGGTACACCGCCGTTCTAGGCCCCACCAAGGGTAATGCACGATTCATTCGTGTGTTGATTAGTGGGTTGGAATTCCCTAACTTAATCTCGTGAGTCAATCCTTGCATCCGTGTCAATAGAATGCAAGGATGGTGCACGTAGGGGTGACCCTTAAGGTACACCACCGTTCTACGGCCCCGCTAAGAGTGGTGCACGACTCAATTAAACCTAGGGTACAACCCATCAATCAACACTATCTAGCACCCATTTCAAGTCATGCTATGTCTATTAAATGCAAGAGATGAATAATTATTAATCAACCACGCAACCCTAGTTAATCCCAATCCACACACAAATGGCTCTAGGCCTTCATAATGGAAATATGGTAATAATCATGCAAGATGAACACACCAATCTTCATTACAAGCAATAATCAAATAACTATTTAATGATTCTCACATTCATTCAATAATCATTCAAATATTCATACAATTCATTTAGAAACCAAATGTTTACAAGAGAGGAGAGAGATCACCAATAGAAGTCCTAGAAACCCAAGCTTTCCCCTCTCTTGCTCCTCCTCCTCCAAGCTCTCCTAGCCTCCAATGACCTCCAAGCCCTAGCCCTAGCCCTTAGGAAGAAGATGTGGGTCTAAATCCCCAATGGAATAGTAAAAACGAGGCTTGGCCAAATTCTCCTCATTACATCAGAGTTTAGGGGTTTTAAACCCCTAGGGCATTGCATCCTAACCCTCCAAAGAAGCATCCAACGGCCCACATCGACTGGGGAGAAATCAGGTTAAGAAAAACTCGCTTCTCGTAACCCAGATCCGCCAGGAAAAACTCGAGACAGGCAACTGCTAAACAAACGTCAGTCGCCTATCGTTGGTCAGGCAACGTAGCTTCCAAAGGAGGGGCAGGCGACTGTCTTGAAAATCACAGTCGACTGTGAATGACACAGGCGACTGTCTTTTGTGCTTCAGTCGCCTGCTGCAGAATTTTTAAATCGACAGAGAGTTGGATTTCCGTCGCCCTTCGGGAGGAGATGAAACAGTCGACTGCTAAAGAACTAACAGTCGACGGCACAGTGGTACAGTCGACTGTCAATCCTTCTGCAGGCGACTGTGTTGCACTTTGGCTTGCTCCAGGCGACTGTCGAGATAACAGGCGACTGTCCTGGCCCCATGTTCACTTCTCCAATTACTTGATTTTGTCCCCTTCGGGACTCCTGAAAAATCCAGAAAAATGTGTGAAAATACAATTCATGTTTATAAATCTTTGGAGAGTGAAATTGTGCTGAAATAAAATCATATGCTCACAAGATGATGAATTGGTGCAAATATAGTTAAGTGAGCATGATTCAATGAGTTATATGCACAAGATGGGTGTAGTTATGGGGTATAAATATACACTTTTTACAACGAATTAGAGATCATCTTCCATGCCTTCTTTTTCATATTGAGTAAGTTCATCTCAAGGCATAGGTAAGAGTATTTATTTCATCTTTGTGTAAGTTGAAACACTAGCTTTCTTTGTGAGATCTAGTTCTGCTCTTTGTGAGAGGTTAACCCTTGTGTGGGGTTAGTTAAGTGCTCTCTTAGTGAGAGTTAAAGTCTCTCTGTGTGAAAGCAAAAGTCTCTCTATGTAAGAGCAAGGATTTCCTTGTGTGAGAATCCAAATCCTCTGTGTGAGGTATCTCTGTGTGAGATTGTATTCATTCTCTTTGTGAGAATTATAGTGAATATTTGGTGTGGCTGGACGTGCCCAAGTTTGGAGAACCATGGTAAAATCTTGTGTTTACGTTTGCTGATGGTGGTGTTTAAATTCCTCTTGTATTTATAATTCCGCATTTGTAAGTTTTATTTTTAAATACGCAATTTGTGCCATTACTCTATTCACACACACCTTCCCCCCTCTCTAGAGTGTTTGTTGTTAGTATTGCAATGTAGACGAACCTTACAGTTGGTATCATGGCGATGTTGAAGCATACAACAACGATGACATTCAACGCTTCATCCATGTCTCATGAAAAAGGTCTATCAACCGTTCGACCCCTGCTCTTCAACGGAACCAACTATCCAAGTTGGAAGATCAAGATGCTGATCTACTTGGAGGGTCAAGAACTATGGGACATCATGGAGTCGCCATTTGAGAAGCCTACTACACTCGTAGCCTCAATGACAAATGCAGAGAACGACTCAATCAAATACAATTGCGAGGGCTATGAATGCATTCCATTGTGCCCTCACTTCAACTAAGTTCAACCACATCTTCATATGCAAAACTACCAACGAAATTTGGCATACATTGGAGATTTCTCATGAATGGACTTCAAAGGTAAAGAAATTTAAACAAACTGTGTTTAGATCTAAATATGAAATGTTTAAGATGCATGAAGGATAAAGCATCTCAGAAATGTTCTCAAGATTCACAGACATCGTGACCTCTTTGGAAGGACTTGGAAAGGTAATTTTCCAAGAGGATCGTGTGCAGAAGATCCTTGACTCTCTTACACCCCAATAGGAGTCAAAAGCTAATGAGATTTTGAAGTCCAACGATATGTCCAAATACACCGCTGAGGAGTGCAATGAGAATCTCATGGCGTATGAAGTCAAGCTTCAACACAAGGAGATTCAACCAACCAAGCCTGAGAAGCCAAAGAAGCAATAGAGGATTGCATTCCATGCCGAGAAGGAGCCAATCGAGTGGAGAAAGAATTCCATTGAGAATCTTCTAGTGATGAAGATGAGGGTAGTGATGCTGATTTCTTGGAGTTTGCCAAGCAATTCAAGGCATTCCTCAAGGGCAGGTAAGGTAAATCTTTGTCAAACTTTGCCTCTAAATCTAACAATTCTATTTGTTTCAATTGTAGAGGAAAAGGTCATCTTTCTACCGAATGTCCTTCCAACCCCTCCAAAGAATCTTACAAGGGAACATGGAAGAAATATTGGAAAGGCAAGTCCAAATTCAAGAACCAAAAGAAGGGATTTGTCTGCACATTTGATGACTCCTATGAGGACACATCAAGTCACGATGAAGAAGATGACAAGGAGCAAGCTCAAATGTGCTTCGTGGCATTCAATGATTCTTCATCAATTTCCTCAAGTTCAAGCGATGAAGAGGTGGAGGCATGGCTCAACCCCCAACGAAGAAATGTGCTTCATGGCAAAAGGAAAAGAGCCTTCGTCAAGCTCTAGCGAGGAGGAATCTGATGAGGAAATTGAGGAGGAGCCAAAGCTATCCTATGAGGAGCTCGAATACCGCTACAATGTGGCCTCCAACGCGGTAAGTAAGTGCATCAACTCATATGCTAAATTGAAAGCTAAAATTAAAAATGATATAAGTATGGTGCATAAATTAGAATATACTAGTGTAAATAATAATGATGATTTGCATGTTTGTGACACTAGTGAGAGAGACACACTTCTCTCTCAAGTTAAGGATTTGAGCATGATTAATGAAAAATTAGTAGCACAAAACCTTAGCTTATAATCTCACATTCAACAACTTACATTGAAATGCGAAGAGGAATTCCAAAAGCTCATAAGCATTGTTCATGCTAAGGAGTCACTCCACGATTTGTTGGAAAAACAACATCCGGCAGATCATATAGGAGGATTGGGCTATATTCAAAATGTGGTGCTCAAACCTACCTCTTATTCTTCTTTTGGTGCAAATACAAGAAATATTGCTAAAGCACCTAAGAAGAATCACCATGCCTTCTTATATAATAATAACACCAACGAGAAGCATGTAAATCACAAGGTGGTGAGGAAAAATGAAAATCCTTCATTTTTTGCTAAGAAGCAAACTCCTCACTTTTTGCATGCAAGAAATTAATTTCTACACATAAGCATGCCAAATCCACCCCTCTTGCAAAGTCAAAACCATTAGCTAGGAAATCATTAAGTCTTTGGATTCCCCCTAAGTGTAGTGTGCAAAAGAGGAATAGTTACATCAACTCATTAGTTAGGGATGTGATCATCTCATGTGATTACATTAAGAAATCAAACTCCTCTTGGGTTTGGTTCCCTAATATTTAGGTCTCACACACATGTGCATATTGCATGGGTATTATGCTTAATGTCTATTCTTAGCATACCCATTGATTGTGTGTGAATTTTCATGTTTTTGAAAATGTTTTCAAAATTATTTTTCATGAAAATGGGGACCTTGAAGACTACATTGGTATATATGCATTTATTGATCCATATATATGTCAATGGGGGAGTTAATATGTTAAGTATGTTTTAAAATTATTTTAAAACATAGTTTAACTCTCTTTTTGGATTTTGATTGAGATCATTATTTACAATTAGTTATTATGGTCTTGATCTTAACCCATTGATGTTGCCAACTCTTTTGATGTTATATTCTCTTTTGGCAATATCATTTGCATCATGATGCATGATTTATCTATATCAATACTTTGATATATTTAGGCCCATGGCTCCAATTATGTTTTACAATTGGTAAAGATTTTTATCTTTTTTTACAATTGGTATTGACTATAGAAGTCAACAATTTGACCTTTTCTATGATCTAGGGGGAGCATGGGATAGTGATTGATACCCACTAAATTTTTACAATTTGGTATCATACATCTCTTAATCTCTTGTTTAATTGTCATTTTTTTATGTTTGGTATCAATGATAAGATATTACTTCTTGTATATTTGATGTCCACCTTTTTGACAATGACAAAGGGGAGAGAGATAGAATTATGTAACTCATATCTTCTACAGGGAGAGAGAAACAGATATGGGGAGAGATATGGGTGATTATGTAAATCATTCATGTGGAGAATGTTATTGAATTTATTTCAATTGGGTTATGTAATCCATGCCTATTATATGTCACCATTGTTCATTATCTCAGTTTACTTTTAATTGGTATAATGAGTATTTACAATTGATTATCTAACATTTTTCAATTGGTGCATATAAGTAGGGGGAGCTCATTAGCATTGTGCTTTATTTCTTTATATGTTTACATAATGTGTGTCATTATCAAAAGGAGGGAGATTGTTAGATATTGGTGTTCTAGACCAATATTATTTTGGTGATGATTACAACATTATGTTGTTGCTAATGACTCTCTATGTTTTAGTCTCTTGTTTAACTATTGAATATTAGCATGTTGGAGACTAATAGCTTGGTGCAAGGATGGACATCAAGGGGAGCATATCCAAAGCTTGGGACTTGATGAAGGGAAGCTCATCAAGAGGTGCCAAAGCTTGGAAGATGATGGGAAGCATCAAGGCATCAAGAGCATAAAGCTTAGACTCTAAAGGAAGCAATGTAATCCATGTAATATCTTTTATTACTTGCTTTTCCTTTTGAGTCTAGGATTATTGTAATTTCTTGATATATGGTCTACTCATTTATGCATATGCATATAACCATTTTAGTGAGCATTAGGATTTCACAGAATCCAACCCAATAGTTTCATCATGCCAAATGACTCAATTGGAGTCTCTGGCTCTCCTACAAGCGACTGATGAAAGAAGGACAGGCGACTGGGTGATTCTAGGCGCCTGGCCAGCTTTCTACAGTCGACTGTAGTTGACGCGTGTTCATATTTCACCTTTTGCACACGCTCTTTATCGTGTTTTCATATGCATTTCATCTCATTCCATATTGTATATATCACTTTTTTGGTTCATATTGACTATTGGGTGTATTGTTTGTATTTCATGCAAATGGCAGCATTTCGGTGTCTTCTGGGATCAACCTTGCATGTCGGGACCAAGGCGTGCTTATATGGCGAAGATCCGATGGCCAAAGACGAGGGTTGGATGATTTGGAGCTTCAACTGATCGGGTGGACAGACCCACCCGATTGGTTCGTGCACACATATCTGATCCGACGAGGAGTAGCAAAGGAGCAGATCCCACCCGATCGGTTCAGTGATCGGGTGGATTTCACAGTGCTCTCTGTCTTTGAGAGAGCCTCCCAACTGATCGGTTCATCCCCTGGGTCATCTTGGGGAAGAACCCACCCGATCGGTTGACACTTCAACCGATCGGGTGGCCCTTTCTTCCCCTTTCGTGTACTGCTGCTCATTCATTGAAGATCTGATATCATTCCAGTGGGAGTTTGGATGATCTCTTATTTTTCTAGCATCTTCTTCGTCGTTAGCTTTCCAACGATAGGTCGCATGCCCAAATCCGATATTTCTACATTTTTCTGGAATTTTCTGAGCGCAGCTGGGTGCTGAAATTGGCAGCTATCTGAAATTTAACTTCAACCGATCGGTTGGGAGTCCAACCGATCGGTTCTGGTCAATTTCAGAAAGTTTGAGTTTCTGTTTGTACCCACCCGATCGGTTGACACTTCAACCAATCGGGTGGCCCTGTTTTAGCAGTTTTAGTGGGTTTTTGGACCCGAACTGTTAAGGGTTTGTGGGGGCTTATAAATATGGGATTGCGCACGACTTGAAGGGGGTTCCTCCCTATTTTTCCAGTGTTTTCAACCTCTTTCATGTGAGCTTTAGGTTAGGTTAGATTAGGTTTCTATTGGAATAAATCTTGTAATGGATTGATGGATTCAAATGCAAGATAAGTATTTCTTTCTCTTATTTCCATTGTTTTGTGTTATTTTCATTTTGCTTGATGATGAATGTTTGTTTGGATTTATTTATTGCTATCATGTTCTTCATCATTGAGTAGTTTTTGATGAACCCTAATATGGGTTAGAGTAGGATTGATGTTTGGAATTTTACATTTGACTTGATTGCATGGTAAGTGTTTGATGAAATATGTCAATGGAGATTTCTAGCAATCTGAGTCCAATTCGTATGGCAACACACTAGATGTGTTGGGGGTTGGGGTCCGGATGCGTGTCCTGTCAAGATCCGCTTTGATGTATTGCTAGAAATCACATTCGACCTATTTGGCCATTAGGGTTACGCGAGGGTGTTTTATTGTCATTGGCGGGAGAAAGACCGCCTCTGATCGTCGGGCCAAGGGAAAATAAAACTAGCGTTTGATTCCCTAGCCACAGCTCACACCCCTAGCGTTGACATTAAGTCCTCGCGCGTGGGAACTGCTTGAACAAAATGCTGGGAGTTATCATTGTGGCCTTAATGCTCTCGGTTGCAGTCGGTGTTAATGGACATGGGAATGCCCACCGTCCGAAACTGGGTAGACCTGGCGTATCATCCTATGCATCGACCGGAATATCGGGCCCATGGGGCACTATGTACCACCTTTTGGGGCAATGTCTCACCTTGGGTCAAGTCGAATGCCAAGTGTCATGAGTGCTCTAGCCCGTGTTAGCGGTGATTCATTTCTTGTCTTTTTCATTTCTTTCTTTTATTTCTACACTTCCACTCATATAATCCGCGTAGCTCTCACACAACCTAGGCGAGGCTAGTAGCCATTCAAGCCATCCACCTCCTTGAGTTCGATATACCCGCACCCTACACTAACAGTGCACTTGTGGTAAAACGACACCGCGCCCAAACCGTAAACGGGACGCCGGTCAAGTTTTTGGCACCGTAGCCGGGGAGGCGTTCGGTTTGATTTTAGCTTAGCTTGGGTTCGTTAGACTACGCAAAAAAATACAATAACCAAGAAATTTTTCCCTCACCTTTATATTATCTTTTTGTTATTATCTTGTACTATTGATGCTCCTCTCTAGTTTTCTTATTTTTGTTGTCCAAGTATCCTTACTATTACCATGTGGAGACCAAATTTCGATGCTCAGATGGGAGGCTATGATCCGTATTCATTTGTGGTTTATGAGATTTGTGGGATGGCAGGGCATGTGCTTAATGATTGCCCATTTACGCCTGATAGCCTCATTCTAAACCAAGGCCAAACATTTTCCCACAACCTTAGCCCAAACACCTCCCATCCATTTCCTCAACCTTATATCCCTCCACCAACACGAGAAAAATCAAGCCTTGAGTCTCTCCTTGAAAGTGACATGTTTAACCAAGGCCAAATATTGCAAAACTTTATGGTACCAATCACCAAGCCTACACCGAGGAGAGAGGATAGAGGAGAGGATATACCCACTTTCATGGTTGAGACCACCATCCCATCGGCCACCATAGACACATCTCATACCGATGTCCTATTTTTCCAACACTACCACTTGGATGACAATGCATTTTTTGATGATGATAGTGAGGATGGGGTGATTTCTCTAGGATCTGTGCAAGAGACTTCTCATCTCGATTTGGATACCCCACATGAGTTCTACGAGAGCACCGAGGAGACTACAGAGCTTATGCATACCGGCGAGAAGGATGTGCATGAGGACGCGGACACCACGACCACATACGAGTGGTCCGCTCCACATCCACCTCCATTGTCATCTCTGTTGATGCTTCTTTCTTGGTCTGTGGTCAACCACGATGATGTCATTCAGGACATCGGGCAGATGGTGGAGCATGAGCATGTCGCCGAGGAGAATGTGCATAAGGGCTTAAGTACGGTGGTCCACTTCATGGAGCCCAAGTCACATCTACCTCTACCGTCACTCTCCACTTCTTCTGTGGCTGAGCATCTACTTGAGCATATTGCCCCTATTCAGGGAGATTTTCATACTCACTCTCACTCCACATTTAAATCTCGCTTTTCACGTCATATTTCTTTAGACTTATATGTTTTTGACACACCATATCTCTCGCAGGACACAGGATCAGCTTCCCCTGAGGTATGCTGCGGTGTGTCACCACCTGGAGAGCCACTTCTCTTGGAGAGCAAGGATTTGGTCGTCATTAATACAGAGGATAGCGACCCATTCTCAGAGAGTATTCGTCACCCCTTTATTATTTTTCCATCTTATGTTGACGATTATCTCTGGGATACATTTATTTTGGAAAATAATTTCTTGCCATGGACTAATGCACCTCGTCCTTTGCAGGTCACAGGTGGACACCTACTAAGGATGATTGGAGGTGCATTGCTTGGGTCCATTGGCACACATGGCACAATACTTCTGGCGGAGCCACAGCAGGAGCAGTTAGAGCAGCTACCAGCCCCACTCCAGATTTTGGATCCGCCAATGCTCAGGTGTATCTTAATCTAGTGTGTAGAAATTTACCGCTTTCTAGTTTAGATTAGGATAATCTCGTCTCATCTCATTAGCGAGGGGAGCGCATCTAGAGTTTGCTTTTGCATCATAATAACCCATCATGTCGTGCCCTTCTATTATTTCACCCCAATCACCCTATCCTTGGTCTTTTGGCATTTTTCTTGGTCCCGTTATCATTTTTTCTCCATAAGACCCCTACCACCTCCAAAGGGTGGTGAGGCATGTTTTGCCTATTGTTCACTCTCCCCTTTATCTTTTGTGCCCCATATTGGTTTTTCATATCTTTTGGGCATAGGCTATATTAGCTTGGGGGAGAGTATCACCCATAGTCATTTTTTGTTATTTTTGATGCATTTTCCCTCCCATTTTATCTTTGCCCACTCATGAGTGATCTTATTGCATTGAGGGCAATGCAAGCTTTAGCTTGGGAGAGTCGCATTTCATGCATGTTTCCTTTATTTTCTTCCATTTTTCACCTTTTTCATGCATCAAAAATTTTTCTTTTCATTTTTATGCATCATTCCCATCATGCATTTTTCTTTCTCTATTTCATTCTCGCCTCTTTCTAAGAGATGAAATCTCAATGATATTTTGCCACTCATGCTGCACTTTTCGCATTTGAGCACCTTTCTCCATCACGCCATTTCTTTGATTATTCAATGCTCATATATGTGTTTTGCCATCTTTTGGGTTTATTTGCTATATTCCGAGATTGTTGGTTGTGATTGTGTTTAAGGCATACTTCTAGCTATATATCGTATTTTAATATGCCCCTCTATTTGAAGTTCCTAGATTTTTCACGCTTCACTTCCAAGAAACGGTTATTTTACCATCCTACCCACGTGCTTCTAACTCTTGCATGAAATACTATATGTGTACTCTTATCGCATGTGTTAGCTACCTTTCTATGGGATTAGGATAACCACACCCTTGTTCCGTGATTTAATTCATGAAGGATTTTCTTGCATGCTTGGATTTCTCAAAATTTCTCTTTTATTTTACTTTGTACATTCCCCCTCGTCGTGCATCGTTCTCCCATTTGGGGGAGTGCACACCTTTGTACATATTTTTGTATAATGGTCCTTCGGGGTTCTTCGTAACTCGACGCCCTAAAGCCATCTGGCTTAGGATGCGTAGGCCGCCCCTGCATTCCATTGCGATCCCGCAAGTTTGCAAGACAAAAATATTAAAATCAAAACAAAAACAACAAAAAAAACAAAAAAAATATAAACCATTGTACATAGGGAAGGCGAGAGTTTATACAAAGTGATCTTTCCACATCTTCTCCATCTTCTTTTGAAAATACGAGCAAGGCAAGAAAGTGTTTCAAAAATCAAAAACGACAAGTGTGTGTGGTGATTCCTTTCATCCTAAAGATTGATAGTTATTCACATGATTCATATCTATTCTTTCTTACTTCTTCATGTATGTATGGGTATCTTGTATTCACCGTTTGGAAGATTTGATACGAATTTTGAGCTTCCTTATATATTGGGCATATTATCTACTATAACATGCTATGATATCTATGCCTTTGCCAATGTCACACTTCTATCTCTTTTGTGCTCTATTGATATGAACCCATGATGATATATTATGAGATTGATTTCTTGATTTAGATTATGATATGCTTTTCCCTTGTGCTTGATTGTGTTAGTGATTACATTTGTGGTTTGGAGAGGGCGATCAAGTATTCTTCGCTTTACCTTCTTGCTCTCGCACCCGAACTTCATTCTAACTCGTCTTCCTCGGGACGAGGAAGAGTTTAGCTTGGGGGCTTGATGCGTGTTCATATTTCACCTTTTACACACGCTCTTTATCGTGTTTTCATATGCATTTCATCTCATTCCATGTTGTATATATCACTTTTTTGGTTCACATTGACTATTGGGTGTATTGTTTGTATTTCAGGCAAATATCAGCATTTCGGTGTCTTCTGGGATCAGCCTTGCATGTCGGGACCAAGGCGCGCTTATACGGCGAAGATCCGATGGCCAAAGACGAGGATTTGATGATTTGGAGCTTCAACCGATCAGGTGGACAAACCCACATGATCAGTTCGTGCACACGTATATGACCCGACGAGGAGCAGCAAACGAGCAGATCCCACCCGATTGGTTCAGTGATCGAGTGGATGCCGTAGTGCTCTCTGTCTTTGAGAGAGCCTCCCAACCGATCGGTTCATCCCCATGTGTCATCTTGGGGAAGAACCCACCCGATCGGTTGACACTTCAACCGATTGGGTGGCCCTTTCTTCCCCTTTCGTGTACTGCTGCTTATTTGTTGAAGATCTGCTATTATTCCAGTGATCTCTTATTTTTCTAGCATCGGCATCGTCGTTATCTTTCCAACGATAGGTCGCATGCCCAAATCCGATTTTTCTACATTTTTCTGGAATTTTCTGAGCATAGCTGGGTGCTGAAATTTGCAGCTGTCTGAAATTTAACTTCAACCGATCGGTTGGGAGTCCAACCGATCGGTTCTGGTCAATTTCAGAAATTTTGAGTTTATGTTTGTACCCACCCGATCGGTTGACACTTCAACCGATCGGGTGGCCCTGTTTTAGCAGTTTTAGTGGGTTTTTGGACCCGAACTGTTAAGGGTTTGTGGGGGCTTATAAATATGGGATTGTGCACGACTTGAAGGGGGTTCCTCCCTATTTTTTCAGTGTTTTCAGCCCCTTTCATGGGAGCTTTAGGTTAGGTTACTTTAGGTTAGGTTAGATTAGGTTTCTATTGGAATAAATCTTGTAATGGATTGATGGATTCAAATACAAGATAAGTATTTCTTTCTCTTATTTCCATTGTTTTGTGTTATTTTCATTTTGCTTGATGATGAATGTTTTCTTTGGATTTATTGATTGCTATCATGTTCTTCATCATTGAGTAGTTCTTGATGAACCCTAATATGGGTTAGAGTAGGATTGATGCTTGGAATTTTACGTTTGACTTGATTGCATGGCAAGTGTTTGATGAAATGTGTCAATGGAGATTTCTAGCAATCTGAGTCCAATTCGTATGGCAACACACTAGATGTGTTGGGGGTTGGGGTCCGGATGCGTGTCCTGTCAAGATCCGCTTTGATGTATTGCTAGAAATCACATTCGACCTATTTGGCCATTAGGGTTACGCGGGGGTGTTTTATTGTCATTGGCGGGAGAAAGACTGCCTCTGACCGTCGGGCCAAGGAAAAATAAAACTGGCGTTTGATTCCCTAGCCACTGCTCACACCCCTAGCATTGACATCGAGTCCTCGCGTGTGGGAACGGCTTGGACGAAATGTTGGGAGTTATCATTGTGGCCTTAATGCTCCCGATTGCGGTCGGTGTTAATGGATATGGGAATGCCCACCGTCTGAAACCGGGTAGACCTAGCGTATCATCCTGGGCATCAACCGGAATATCGGGCCTATGGGGCACTGGGTACCACCTTTTGGGGCAATGTCTCACCTTGGTTCAAGTCGAATGCCAAGTGTCATGAGTGCTCTAGCCCGTGTTAGCGGGGATTCATTTCTTGTCTTTTTCATTTCTTTCTTTTATTTCTACACTTCCACTCATATAATCAGCGTAGCTCTCACACAACCTAGGCGAGGCTAGTAGCCATTCAAGCCATCCACCTCCCTGATTTCGATATGCCCGCACCCTACACTAACCGTGCACTTGCGGTAAAACGACACCGCGCCCAAACCGTAAACGGGGCACCGGTCAGTAGTGCACTGCCTAATTCAACTTTTATTAACTCATTCTTGAGATTTTAGGAACATACGACTGATGTTCATTATTCAGGCGCATGTCTTCTTTCAGGCGCCTGGGAATTGTCTTATAGTCGTATGTGGGCCAAAGTGCGTAACTTGTATTTTCTAGGCATCAACCCACTTTGTGTGATATCCGACTGATTCAGAGTTTACAGTCGCATATATATTTCCAGGCGCCTGGACTTTGGTCATCAGTCGTCTGAATGCACAAGTGCATAAGTTGCATTCTCTCTATTTATGTCCATCCCTTGTGACAGTCGACTGCTAAAGGATATTCCGGCGCATGCTCATTTACAAGCACCTGTGTAGTATTCTACAGTCGCATGTCCTCGCTCAGATTATAGCCGTTGGGAATTTTATAGCCGTTGACCAGTCACCTGTCAGTCCTTCTTCAGTCGACTGTCTCTGCCATAAAATGCCAGATTATAGCCGTTGCGGATTTTCTCTCTTGGCTTTTCCTTGGGTTTTATGGGGGGTTTTGGGGGCTTCCTATAAATAGGAGTTGGCTTTGTTCTATTAGAACCCTTGGTTAACTTTGAATATCATTGAGATTCATAAGCCACTCCTAATCTCATCTCATTTCCCTCTAATGAGCATTTCTCTCTTCATGCATTGAAATCAATCTAAAGAGAAATCATCTAAGTGCATTCAAGCAAATCTCATCACTTGGAGATCCTCTTCTATTCCTTCTTCTTCATATTGAGCAAGTTCATCTCAAGGCATAGGTAAGAGTATTTATTTCATCTTTGTGTAAGTTGAAACCCTAGCTTTCTTTGTGAGAGCTAGTTCCTCTCTTTGTGAGAGGTTAACCCTTGTGTGGGGTTGGTTGAGAACTCTCTTAGTGAGAGTTAAAGTCTCTTTTTGTGAGAGAAAAAGTCTCTCTATGTGAGAGCAAGGATTTCTCTGTGTGAGTGTCCAAATCCTCTGTGTGAGTTATCTCTGTGTGAGATTGTATTCACTCTCTTTGTGAGAATTACAGTGAATATTGTTGGATACAACGTGTAGTTGGATACAACGATCGATGACTTCGAGTTTGATGATAACAAACGTGTGTGAACGATTTAATGTGTGTGCTAGGTGTTTTCAGGAATGGCACTCTTGCAAATACGCAAAAGGAAACTAATTAAAAGTGATGGAGAATGTGCCATGCATTAGCCAAGTGGACTAAGTCAAAAATGGAGATAATGGTTACAAAAATTAAACTAAGTCAAATATGGGAAGATATGGAAGAAATCAATTCAAATCCATATTTGAATTGATTCAAATCAATTGGTGCAACATTCAAATCCTAATGTCATGCAAATTGAAGACTTGGTTAAAGATAGAGAGATATGGAGAATCTTATGCAAATCAAAGGTGATTAAATGAGATCCAATTCAAATCATATAGGTACTCAAATTCAATTCCATAGCCATCCATATTCAAACTCCATATCCATGTAGATTCATTCAAATCCTAATCAAATTAGGATTCCTTCCCATCTCCATCAATTATGGGATTCTAATTGATTCAATCATATCACATCCTATCCTATATAAACCCATACTCAAAGAGAGAGATTTTAAGAGAGTGTGTGTGTGCAACTAAACAAGAAGAAAAATTTCGGCCTACCATGATTTCTCCCTAGGGTGCGCAAGTTGTAAGGGTATGTTCACAGTGTTCTAGCTTCATCTTCCCATCACCAAAGCCAAAGCCAAAAGCCTCTTCTTGGCCGCAACTTCAAACCCCAAGCTCTCCATTGCCGAACCACATCAAGGGAGTACTCATCCTCTACATTGCAAGCCACCAAATCCAAAAGCCTAAGCTCCATATCATCTAACTTGCGCATATGCACATATCAAAGGCCAAAGCTCCAAGATCTCATTGCCAAAGCTACCTGGTGCAACTCCATAACTAAGCCCATCTACATTGCACAACATAGGAGGGAGCAACATAACAAGGCCGCAACATACTTCTCCAAGCCAAGCTTCAAGGCCACAAGTTTCATCAAGGGTCTCACATCTACTTCATTGCACAACTCTTCAGAGGAAAGCCATCCATACTTTTGTAACCATCCAAGAGAGTCTTCAATACATTGCGCAATATAGAAGGAGAGAGACACACCAAGGCCGCAAGTTTTGAAGGGGGAGAGCACCTAGGCCGCAAGGTACAGAGGCGATGACGTGACGTTGGCGACTACATCCTGTCAGATACGATCTGACCTGAGCTGATTGACAGAGACGACTGTCGCTACACAAACTGAGATTCTCTAAACTCTTTATTTTTATATTTGTGTAGTAGTATAGCTCTCTGTATGGGAAAATTTATCATTGTGATGTTTTGGGGTCTTGTATAGTGGGTACTAGACAAGAGGGACTTGGCTAGTTGGGACTAGCTAATAGAAAGCTTATACTAACATTAATTTTGTTGAATATGGTGAGTGGGGTACTGAGATCCTGGAGAGTGTAGATACGTGGGTTCTCTAGCTATTAAGGTTGTACATGTTACTTTATTAATCTAGTATCTGCTTTGGGGGCTGGACGTAGGTCGTGGTGACGACCAAACCAGGGTAAATCTGTTGTGCATCTGTGATTGCTTTTTTATTTACTCTAAATCTGCTATATCTGCATGTGTTTGCTCGTGAGTTGCATGCGAATTTTTATTAGGTACTCCCCCCTCTAAGCTTAGATCCAGATCCAACAAGTGGTATCAGAGCATGTTAGAGGGTCTAGTCTAGAATTATCATGAATACCCCAAACTTTATTTTTGCTCATGGCATGCCTATTGATCGTCCTCCTCTATTTAGTAGCCATGATTATATATACTGGAAGGTTAGGATGAAAACTTATTTACTATCCGTTAATATTTACACTTGGTACATTATTGATAACGGATATTCTATACCTGAAAGTAATTTGAATTTAAATGATAGAAATGCGTGTGCTATAAATGCTAGAGCAATGAATATCTTATTGTGTGGTTTGAATAGAAAAATATTTGATCATATCTCACATTGCTCTTTTGCACAGGATATATGGAGGACTTTGGAAAATACATATGGAAGCAAGCAATCCCTCAGCAGCAATGAAAAGAAGCAAAAGGGAAGAAAAGCTCCTTTAAATAAAAATGATGCTTCTGTGCCTAAAATATTAGTAAGAAAACTACTGAGAGTATGCTTTGTTTTTATTGCAGGAAGAGGGGGAACATTATAAAGGACTGCCCACAAGAAAAGAATGACGTCGCTGAAAAGAAAGGTAAATCGTTAACTATAATGTGGGATATGGATAGCAAAAATGAGGAGAAAACTGCGTGCACCTCTCTCTGCGTAATGGCAAAACACAATGAGGTAAAATCTTGCACTAAAATTGAACTCGTGAATATTTGTATGGGAATGCAAAATGAAATTGACAACCTAGAATCTAATATAAAGAAAAATGAATCCATATTTGAAGAGTGTAGAAATTCCAACGATGAAATGCAACAAGACACTTACAACATGTCATTAGAAATTAAGAAACAAAAAGTAAAAATTGTTGCATGTGACTCGACCATTGCGTTGTTGGAAAAAGAGAATTCTAGGTTGCATGAAAAATCTGAATGCCTTTCTTGTCCTACTTTGTTGAATAATATTAACATGTATAAGCAAAATGTGAGTAAGCTAGAAGCTAAAATTGAATTGCTTAATGAAAAGATTTGCATGCTAAATAATGAACTTAAAAGAAAAATAATTTCTGAAGAGGACAATACGAGTGCCTTTATTAGTAAATGCACTTTGATTGTGAATAAGAATGCTTTATTGAAATCCAAAATCACTAGTCTAGAATTGTCATTAAAGAAATTTTCTTTGGGAAAACAATCTTTGGAAGCTATTCTAGAAAATCAACTTTGTGGCAATAATAGAGGTGGTCTTGGTTATGATATGAAACATGTTAAAAGCCAATTTATAAGAAAATTCACAATGAGCTATTGAAAGTCTCAAATATGTATGTAAAGTGCTTTACTTGTTCTAGTGTTGGTCATACCTCTTATTATTGTAAGTTTAGGAACACGAATATGAAATTCAAGCAAATATGGGTTCCTAGATCTTTGATGACTAACATGAGTGGACCTTGTTGGATTCCAAGGTCATACATAACATCTACCGTGTATGTGAGATGGAGATTTGGCAAGGAGCTATGGATTGAACGTTTCATTATTTAGTTCATTAGCCAAACGACGACGCGAATGTATATTTTTCTACTTTGCACTTAATGCATACCTTCATAGCATTTTTTTGTTTTGTGTGCTTGATTTGATTTTTATTTTGTGTGCTAGTTTGTTTGCTTTCTAGCTTGTTTAGTTCTTTAGAAAGAAAAATAAAAAAATAGGAAAAAGTCAAAAAGCAAAAAAATTGAGCTTAATGTATATCTTTTCTTTTGAATCATTCAAGTGATATTAATGAATGATAATCATATCCATGTAGAAATTGATGTATTATAGTTATGGCTACATGTGCATGTTTGATGTTCTAAATAGCCATGACATGTTCAATGATTAGAATAATTTGCTTTCTACACCTACACTTTCACTTCTACGAATATTAAATATTGTTGTACATTTGGAGACATCTTTTATGAAATATTGGAAAGTGAATGTAGGATGAAAATAACTGAAAATATAAGGGATATGATATGTCTTGCCATGGATAAAAATTGAGCACAAAAGAATTGAATATGAAAAAGACTGAAAATAGCTCCGTATGAAAAATGGATACAAGCCTTGGCAAGTACACTACCCACGAGTATCCAACATATGCTTTACGAGTATCTTTAGCGTTGGTGTTATACTCGTCAAGAAATGCCACCCCCACATCTAAGAGTCCTTATAGGCTATGTTTTTGGGGTGTGGTATCTTGAATTCATTCTTAATGAGACGGGAAAAATCAATCCTAGGTGATTTCATGTTTAATGGAAAATGTGGATTGGTTTTGGTTGATTTTCTTAAAAATTCTCCGTATGTGCTTCAATGTTTAATCATCACACTTACACATTGGTGTAGAAGTCGTTCTTCTAATTCTCATTGAATTTGAAGTGCTTATTCTATGAACGTCTACATGCAAGTGCTAGTTGTAATTTATAATACTCTTTAGTTTGCATGTGGTATGAATTTGACTTCATATACACACTTTCGATGATAACAAAAGGGGGAGAAAGAATGGAGATTTGGTGTGTGCATTAATGCTTACATGTTGAATGCATGAATATTGGTTTAAGGGGGAGCATTAATGAATAATGAAAATGTGCTTATTGAATATATGAATATTGGTTCAAGTGGGAGCATGAATAAAGGGGAAGCATGCATACATGTTTGAATGCTTGAACATCATTATTTGCATGCTTGTATGTTTCACATCATTGTTGCACTTGTTGCATATTACATACATCCTCCATCTTTAGACTTCACACACACATGTCACGATGATATTCTATGAATCGTTATTGCTCAAATCTTATATTGGTTTGTCATCATCAAAAGGGGGAGATTGTTAGATACAACGTGTAGTTGGATACAACGATCGATGACTTCGTGTTTGATGATAACAAACGTGTGTGAACGATTTAATGTGTGTGCTAAGTGTTTTCAGGAATGGCACTCTTGCAATTACGCAAAGGGAAACTAATTAAAAGTGATGGAGAATGTACCATGCATTAGCCAAGTGGACTAAGTCAAATATGGAGATAATGGCTACAAAAATTAGACTAAGTCAAAGATGGGAAGATAAGGAAGAAATCAATTCAAATCCATATTTGAATTGACTCAAATCCATTGGTGCAACATTCAAATCCTAATGCCATGCAAATTGAAGACTTTTTCAAAGATGGAGAGATATGGAGAATCTCATGCAAATCAAAGGTGATTAATGAGATCCAATTCAAATCATATAACTACTCAAATTCAATTCCATAGCCATCCATATTCAAACTCCATATCCATATAGATTCATTCAAATCCTAATCAAATTAGGATTCCTTCACATCTCTATCAATTATGGGATTCTAATTGATTCTATCATATCACATCCTCTCCTATATAAACCCATACTCAAAGAGAGAGATTTTGAGAGAGTGTGTGTGCAACCAAACAAGAAGAAAAATTTCGGCCTGCCATGATTTCTCCCTAGGGTGCGCAAGCTGCAAGGGTATGTTCAAAGTGTTCTAGCTTCATCTTTCCATCACCAAAGCCAAAGCCAAAAGCCTCCCTTGGCCGCAACTTCAAACCCCAAGCTCTCCATTGTCGAACCACATCAATGGAGTACTCATCCTCTCCATTGCAAGCCACCAAATCCAAAAGCCTAAGCTCCATATCATCTAACTTGCGCATCTGCCCATATCAAAGGCCAAAGCTCCAAGATCTCATTGCCAAAGCTACCTTGCGCAACTACATAACCAAGCCCATTTACATTGCACAACATAAGAGGGAGCAACATCACAAGGCCGCAACATACTTCTCCAAGCCAAGCTTCAAGGTCGCAAGTTTCATCAAGGGTCTCCCATCTACTTCAATGCATAACTCTTCAGAGAGAAGCCATCCATACTTGCGCAACCATCCAAGAGAGTATTCAATACATTGCACAACATAGAATGAGAGAGACACACCTAGGCTGCAAGTTTTGATGGGGGGATAGCACCTAAGCCGCAAGTTCCAGAGGCGATGACATGACTTTGGCGACTACATCCTGTCAGATATGATCTGACCTGAGCTGATTGACAGATACGACTGCCGCTATACAAACTGAGGTATCTAAACTCTTTATTATTATATTTGTGTAGCAGTATAAATCTCTGTAGGAAAAAATTTACCATTATGATGTTTTGGGGTCTTGTTTAGTGGGTGCTAGACAAGAGGGACTTAGCTAGTTGGGACAAGCCAATAGAAATCTTATACTAGGATTAATTTTGTTGAACACGGTGAGTGGGGTATTGAGAGCCTGGTGAGTGTAGAGACGTGGGTTCTCTAGCTATTAAGGCTATACATGTTACATTATTAATCTAGTATCTGCTTTGGAGGATGGACGTAGGTCGTGGTGACGTTTGAACCAGGGTAAATCTGATGTGCATCTGTGATTTTTTTATTTACTCTGAATCTGCTATATCTGCCTGTGTTTTCTCGTGGGTTGCACGAGAATTTTTATTAGCCTCCAGATCCAACACATATTTGGTGTGGCTAGACGTGCCCAAGTTTGGGGAACCAGGGTAAAATCTTGTGCTTGTGTTTGCTGATTGTGGTGTTTAAATTCCTCTTGTATTTATAATTATATATTTGCAAATTTTATTTTTAAATACGCTATTTTTGACATTACTCTATTCCCCCCATAGAGCGTTTTTTGTTAGTATTGCGAGGTAGACGGTCCTTACATAGAAATAGTTTTCACTTCTTCTGAGACACAAATGGAATATGTCTCCTTGACCGCAGTAGGATGTCGATCTGCTAGTTTGCCCTTGTCACCGTGGAGATCGATCAGGTCTGTATTCTCTTCTCTCCTGACCGAAGTAAATAAGAGGTAACAGGAACTGGCTTGCATCTGATTCCCTTTCACCTTTCTGAATCCTTAGGGAGTCTGAAACTTAATCATCTGGTGAATGTTATAGACTACCGCCTCCACGGAGTTGGGAAGCGGTCTGCCAATGATTTTGTTGTAAGCAGAATTGATCTTTACCATGATGAAGTTAATCAATCGGGTGACTTGACGCGAGAACTACCATAGGGTAACAAGCAACGTGATCAAGCCTGCGACAGGTGCAGAGTGTCCTGTGAAACCGACCAGGGGGCTAGGAAACTCCTTCAACTCAGATGACGACAATCCCATCCTCTCCAATGTAGTGAACAAGAGAACGTCGCATGAATTCCCCATGTCAACGAGTAATCTCCTCACTTCCACCGTGCCAATGGTGCACTGATAACGATGACATCATCATGCGACAGCTCCATACCCTCCAAATCTTCATCTAAAAAAGATAAATGGAGTGTACTTCCCTTGGACGTTTTTGGCCCACAGCAGCGGTCATCACCCTCCCATCATATGAACTCTGGAGACAGGAAAACAACTAACGGTGTGGTAGTCCACCCAATATCTTGTCTAGGACATCGATACCGTGAGGAATCGAGGCAATATCCATGGAAGGGACGAGCCTCTCCGTCCCTCGATTGGTGGGGCAAGTCGACATCGCCCTTTAAATTATGCAAGGCAGGGATGTTGACTTCTGGATTTCCCACAGACGGCGCCAAGTGTTAATGGATGAGTTCTGTCCAACAGTAAGGAGGGCTGACTCGGATTCCTCTGATGAGGTGGACCCTCGTCAGCTGTTAAGAGGGACCCGCGGTGGTTGGAACCCGGGTCAGAGAAAACCAAGCTCGATCTACTGGGCTGGATCTCGACATATCTCTGTTGATTCTGGACAAAGCTCGACCTGACTCTGGGTCAAACTGAACGACTAGACGAGCTACTGACTGGGACGTTCCACGAGCTATATGCATCACAGACAACCATTAGGGTGGTCGGATCTGGGTTCCGACCCAAGTCTCCTCTGATGCTTAAGTCAGTAATGGACTTAAGATGACTCCGGACAACGAGATCGACCTAATGGGAGATCGACTGATTACTGTCGCTTCGAGTTAAAGAGGGAGAAATATTAAAGTGGAAAGTAAAAGATAAGTTTGGCAGAGTACCTAGTATTCAGTATCTTTGGAGTGTGAACCCCTTTCTTGTTGTCGTCTTCTCAATTCAAAGGTGATGATTTCCTTTGCCAGTACGTAACGGCTCCTCATTCATAATGGCGAGATCCCCTCTGTGAATGGAGATAACAGAAGCCCATTTATTCTATCATTATTAACCAATTTCGTGTGGTTAGCAGGATTCAACATGCAAATAAGCTGGCTCCTTGATTGGGTAAGAATTCGCCCTCCTTGGTGGGCCTTGTTGGAACCCATCGCGCGTGGATGTAGGATTGAAAGAGAACTTACGTTAGCGTACGCTGCGCTGTAGTCTCTGAACTTTGCCCTTGGATTCGCCACAACGGTCGGTACTTCGTCACAGAGGATCGAAGTAGAGTTTCCACCATCTAAATCTCTATTTAGAAGAAGAACAAAATGGAAGGGAGAAGAGGAAAAGTTTGCCTTATGCAAAACTTATGGCATGAAGGATTAGCCTTAAAAGCCTTACCCTTGGGTCCTATTTATAGGCTTTAGGGGTAGTTATTGTAGGAAATAACTACATATATGCTTATTGGCTTATATTAGCACCATTTCTTATCCTCTTCTTTATGCACTTATCAAGTGCCTTTATGCACTTATAAAGTGACTTTTTCCACTTATCGAGTGGTCCTTTTCACACATGAAAAGGTTCCCTCCGCACATGCTTTCATGCACGCGACATCTGAGGTCCGTATACCCTTATACATCCCCTCATGGGTGTATACATGTCGTCCATATCCAACATCTCCCACTCACACTTGAGGGGATTGTAAGGAAACATCTTTCCTTTAGTTCTTCTATTTATCATACCGAGAAATAGACCGTGTGACCGTCATGCGCATAGAGTCCGCTGTTGTGCACTTGTTAGAGATACACAACACTCTTTGGTCAGGGTGTTAAAGCGGCCCGGGGCCCGCCAGGCCCGGCGGCCCGGCCCGGGCCCGGGTTCCTAAACCCGGGCCGGGCTGCAGCCCGGGCCCGGCCCCCGGGCCGGGCTGGGCTGGGGTACCCAGCCCATGGGCCGGGCCGGGCCGGCCCGGCCCGGGGTTTTTTTTAATTTGCCTTAATGAGGCTTTAAAAACGGGGTGGGGGAGCCGGGCCACCAGGCCGGGGTGGGGGAGCCGGGCCGGCCCGGCCCGGATTTTTGATGGGCCGGCCGGGCCCGGGCCGGGCCGGGCCCGGGCCGGGCCAATTTGACACCTTGACTCTTTGGGGTGCAAAGTTGAGTAGATCAACGCATGTTTTACCCTAGATTATTTCTTCACATTTCTTATACTTTATATTCAACAATTGAATCCCATCTGGATTACAATTGGCTGGCCAGCTTTGAATCTCCAAAGTCCAAATGTGAATATGAAATTAATCTTCCTCTTCTTGCGATCCTTTCGATCTTGACTTAACTCGCTTTTCTAACATGCCCCGCCAGACCGAATTTACCATAGTCCATAAGCAACATGCTAAGATAGCGATCACCTAGTCAAATCTAAAGGAACTAATTAGAGTCCATAAGGGTAAGAAGTTAAGACTCATGTGGTCTTTGGGTCTCACATAATAGTAAACACAATTACTATTCTAACCCAATGGTCAAATGCATACGTAGTATGAATACGTATTACAACATCACTCCTTTCCCAGGGAGCGTATGTCTTAATGATGTTGTAAGGATAATGATCAGACACCACAATGTCTGACTTTGAGTCCCTTTTACTACTCAGTAATTTCCTCGGACTCACATCCCGCATAAGACAGATAAGATTTACAAATCTTTTTAGATCTTTTGTAAGCATCCATATGATGCTGATCTTTCATACGACCATTTTGTTTAAGTCATGACTCTAAATCATCTGTCTGATGATTTTGACTTTAAACAGGTCTCATCTTTATCTTATCCGTCTGATAGAATAAAGGCGGTTGCTCATGTGAGAGAGCCAACCTCAATCTGTCCGACATACTAGAAAATACAGCTGAGATAATAGAAATGTACACAAACATTTTCAAGAAACTCATATGCAATGTTGAAAAGAACTTATTCTTTTATTAAATTTGATCTTTCATAGACATGGAAATTTACATTAGTACAACTCAGCTCTTATGCAAACCTTGAGATGATAAGTGTTTGTAAAACACATCTCTGGGGATCGCCTTCGTAATCGGATCCGCTATCATCTTATGCGTAGATATGTACCTAATGTCTACCTTCTTGGTCTTATCATAGTCTTTTGCAAATTTATAGCGGATATCAATGTGTTTGGCCTTACAATGAAATTTCGGATCTTTGACATAGGCTATAGATGCTTGACTGTCACTGTGTATTGGTATAGCACCTGAGTCACTTGCATCAATTAGCCTGTCTAAGAACTTCCTAAGCCAAACAGCTTCTTGGACTGCCATGCTAAATGCTACAAACTCGGCTTCCATAGTTGAAAGTGCGATGCAGGATTGTTTCTTGCTACTCCAGGATATTGCACCAGATCCGAGTAGAAAAACATATCCTGAGGTCGATCGTCGCTCATCGAGATCACCCGCCCAATCAGCATCAGTGTAGCCTTCGAGCCTCAAGGCATCTCCTTGATAGCATAAAGCATAGTCTGCAGTTCCTTTAAGATACCGCATTATCCTCTTAACCGCTTTCCAGTGTACTTGCCCTGTATTGGATTGGTAACGACTTACCATTCCAATGGCAAAACAGATGTTCGGTCTTGTACACATCATAGCGTACATAAGACTAACAACTGCACTGGAATATGGAACTTTTTCCATAAATTCCTTTTCCTTATGGTTCTTTGGAAACGATTTCAGACATAAATTATCGCATTTGCTTATAGGAGTATCAATGGACTTGCAGTCCTGCATATTAAAATGTTCTAGAACCTTCTTTATATAAGTCTCTTGTGAAAGAGAGAGAAGTTTCTTCGAACGATTCCTTGAAATCTTAACTCCAAGGATATATGCGGCTTCTCCCATGTCTTTCATCTCAAAAACTGATGAAAGCCAAGCCTTGATATCCATCACAAACCCCTTGTCATTTCCGGCTATTAAATTGTCATCTACATATAGAGACATAATAACATACTTGCTCTTAATCCTCTTGATATATACACAGTTATCTTCATCAAGCATGGAAAAACCATTTGATAAGAGAACTTCTTGAAATCGTATATACCATTGCCTCGAGGATTGTTTAAGACCATATATGGACTTACGAAGTTTACAAACCTTATGTTCGTTTCCTTCTTTTACAAACCATATTGGTTGTTCCATATAGATCTCCTCGTCCAATTCTCCATTGAGAAAGGCAGTCTTTACATCCATTTGATGTAATTCGAGGTCTAAGCAAGCTACCATAGCCAGAATCAAGTGAATCGAGGTAAAACGTACAACAGGTGAGAAGGTCTCTTCGTAGTCTATCCCTTCATGTTGCGTAAAACCTTTCGCGACAAGGCGAGCTTTATATCTGTCAATAGAGCCATCAGCTTTATGCTTGATCTTGAGAACCCATTTGTTCCCAATATCTCTACGTCCTCTGGGTAAGTCAACCAAGTCCCAGACTTGGTTCACTTTCATGGATTCTAATTCCTCCTTCATCGCTTCTATCCATTTTTCTTTTGCAGGGCATGATACGGCATGTTTGAAAGTAGCAGGCTCGTTATCTTCTTGTAGTAAAGTCATAAAGGTTTGTGGGAATTCATCCTCAAATCTTAGAGGAGCTAACCTTGTACGACTACTACGTCGTATTTGAGATTCTTCAAGTCCTTATTGACTCGAATTTAGATCAATTCTAATATCACTCCCACTTGGAATGTTGTTAGAAATGCTCCCACTTGGATCATTATTCCCGTATGGAATAGGATTCGCATCATTCGTATCATCCATTGGTGAAGGTTGAAACGTATTTTTATCTTCACCAAGAATTCTCCCACTCGAATGAGGTAATCCTTCTTGATCATAAATCTCAAATAGAGATAAGTCCTGACTTATCTCGCCCTGTCTTGGAAACTCGTTTTCCAAGAAAGTGACATCCCTCGACTCAAATTCAATTAGTCCTCCATTGTCTTCCTGACCAATGAAAACATAACCTTTGGAGTTTTCTGCTTATCGTATGAAGATACATTTCCTCCCCCTTGGCCCAAGTTTGCCATACTTATGGGAGGAAATATGTGCATAGGATGCACATCCCCAAGGTTTTAAAATGCTTAAGTTAGGAGACCATTGGTTCCACAACGCATAAGGAGTGGAGCTAACTGATTTCGAGGGTACGCGGTTTAAAATGAAAGCGGCCGTCAATAATGCATCACCCCAAAAGGTGATTGGCAAGTTGGCTTGCGCCATCATTGAACGGACCATTTCTATTAAAGTCCTATTCCTCCTTTCTGCAACACCATTTTGTTGCGGAGTATAAGGCATAGTTACCTGATGAACTATGCCTTTTTCATCACAAAGTTCCTTAAAACTTGTTGATTGGTATTTACCGCCTCTATCGGTTCGCAAGACCTAAATCTTGCGATCTAATTGATTTTCCACCAAACTCATATAGTTTTTAAAGCAGGTTAATGCTTCACTTTTGTGAGATATCAAATAGATATGACTGATCACTCCTTATTTTACACCTTTTTCCGCATGTTTGCATGCCATTTAGATCGCCCAAATCATGTTTTTCACGATATATCGACGATATTGCGATGCTTTTCACGCTTTGTTGTTTTTGTCGCATTTCAGGCGATTTGGCGCGATTTGGAGTGATCATGAGATGCGCTCACGATAGACGGCCACCGACGACCTCCCCGAGGGGTATTTTGCTATTGTAGAGGAGCAGAAGAAGAATGGACGTCGCCGGAGCGACGAGGAGGCCAAAACGACCAGTTTGGGCATTTTTTGTGTCCCACTCAGCCGAGTGGAGGAGCCACTCGGCCGACCAGCGAGACACTGCTCGGCCGACCCGTTCAGACACGATTTCCATGTGTACTCGGCCGAGCGACGGAGACCACATCGGCCGAGTGACGATACCACGTCCGCCCGAGTGGCGCCCAGACGAAGGCCCTCAAAAAGATCGAAGTTACTGTTTTTCGGCCATCTGAGCTTCAGAAGACCCACTCGGCCGAGTGGCAAATCCCGTCCGCCCGAGTGAAGTGAAGCCATCGGCCGAGTGACGACAAATCACTCGGCCGAGCCGCCCCCGAACTGAAGACCCCTGAAGCCCCCGACTTACTGGAAAATTGACAGGGATTTCACTCGGCCGAGCGACTTTTGTCACTCGGCCGAGTGCGATGCGCAGCCTGTAGCGAAATTTGCGGAAAACAGGCTGTGCAGGGGCATTTTGGTCAGGATTTTTAGACGATTTTTGGGGCTATTTAAGCTCTGTTTTTACCCTAGTTTGAGGAGCCACCTCTCAGATTTTTGCAGCTTTTTGAGTCTACTTTTTAGTTTTATTAATTGTGATTGGAGAAGAGAAAAACTTGGATTTTTGTTGGGTTGATTGAAGATCTACATTGGTTTGCACTTTTCTTCCCCAAAAACTCTATTTTTATTGTTTATATCATTGTTGAGATGAATTCCATTGTCTATTTCATTGCTAATTATTGTGCTATTGCTATGATTAGTGAGTAGTCTCCACGTCTTGGGGCGTGGGGATGAACCCTACAAGCCCAATTTCGTATTTGTGTTGAATTGGTAGAAATTGAGCTAGGACTGTTATTAGGGATTAGATTGGGATCGAATTACTACGGATAGCTAGGTATTCACATCAATTGGGATTTGCAAGAGATTGGATCCCAATTCGATAGGAAGCCCTAGAAATCCGAATTGGGTTGGGGTCGGATTTTCGAAGTATCGGTTTGCAAGAGATTGGACCGATGCTAGGATCTCCGGTTGCAATTCCGTGCCGATACCCGTTTGCAAGAGATTGGACGGGTAGGAACTATCCTAATCTAGATTGTGGACCGAGTTTGCAAGAGATTGGGCTCGGTGCGCAATTGGACGATGATGTTGACCCTAATGCTAGCTTCCCTAGGCTAGGGTTTGCAAGAGATTGGACCCAAACCTAGGATAGCTATAGACCGGCAACAGCGCGAGAGCGTGAGCTTGGTTCCACATTTAGTTGCAACTAGTTCATCCAAATTCTCATCCTAGCGATTTCGATACCGGCGAACCACAATTGTGAAATATGGTGAGTAGTGGGGATTCCCCATTCCCTAGGCGTTCTCTATTTTGATTTGATATTTCGCACTTTTGTCTGACGATTGTGACAGGATCGATCAAGGCAATTATCCCTCTAAATAGCCAAGTTGATTAGGAGCAAGCACGGTCATTCGTCCTCCCTGTGTTCGATACCCGCTCGCCGCTACACCGTGCGCTTGCGGTAAAACTACAACCGTCGCCTCGGGACGTGTACGCCGGGGCGCGATCAAGTTTTTGGCGCCGTTGCCGGGGAGGCGATTGCGTTTGATTCTTTTTCACCTTAGCTATTTCTTTCTTTTATTTTCTTTTTATTTTATTTCTTTTACCATTATTATTTCCTTTGCTATTCTTACCTAACCCTTCCACGGTGCTAATCATCTCTTTGAAACTCTGTTTTCCCTGTGCATGTACACGAGATCTACGGCGGACCCCGAAGCCTTATTATTCGATCCCGAGATCGAACGTACCGCGCGGAGACTCAGAGCGGAAAGGAGACAATATCCGGAAGGGCGGTTTATGACCAACCGGGAAACTCCCGAAGAATTGGCGGCGAGAATGGCGAGAATAATTTCTATTCGCGATAGGCTTCGGCCTAAAACCTCTTCTACTACGTCATCCATCGCCGTGCCGGAGTTGGCGGCCGACAAGAACTTCGAGCTAAAGACGGGATTGGTGGTTTTGATGCAACAAGACCCATTTCATGGGAACGCTCACGAGAACCCCCACTACCACATCCAATCATTCTTGTCGAAGTGCGCCACTTTCCAAATGCCGGGGGTCCCGATCGATGCCATCAGACTGCGCCTCTTCCCCTTCACGCTAAAGGACAAAGCACTCTATTGGCTGAGGACGCAAGCTGACGGAGTTTTCACCTCTTGGGACGGGTTGGCGGATGCATTCATTGATAAATTCTATCCACCATCCAAGACGGTGAAGATCCGGAGCGCTCTCATGTCCTTCAAGCAAGGACCACATGAGACGCTCTATGAAGCTTGGGAGCGATTTAAGGATTTGCAGCACCAGTGCCCGCACCACAGTATAGAAGATTGGGAGTTAGTGCATATCTTCTACAACGGTCTCCAACCGGGGACCAAACAAATTATTGATGCCGCGGCGAATGGTGCAATCTTGTCAAAGACTCCCGAGGAAGCTACGGCCCTAATTGAGGAGATGGCCTCTAATAACCAACAATGGGGCGATGAGCGAGGACACTCTACGTCCTCCTTAAAGCCGACTAGCATCTACGAGGCAAAGGCCGTAGCGGAGCTTACGAGCAAATTTGATTCTCTCCACAAGGTGGTGGAGAGATTGGAGAAATTCATCACGGACCCCCAAGGAAGCCCTTCCACCTCCGCGCCGGCAAGCCAAATGAGTGATTGGCAAGACCAATCTCAAGCCATGTATTCGGGAGGAGAGCAAGGAGAAGGATCCTTGGAGCAAGTGCAATATGTTGCGGGGAACCAAGGTTATTGGTCCAATCCGGCCGCAAGAAATCACCCGGGATTCTCCTACGCCAACAATGAAGGAGCTTTGAACCCGCCACAACAACCGCCTAATCAAGCTCGACCACCACCACCCCAACAACAATACTATCCGCCGAGGGGACCTACACAACAAAACTTCCAACCAAAGCAACAAGTCCCACCTTATAGGCCTCCCGGATACAATCAAGGGTGGAGGAATCAAAACCAAAACCCTCCGCAAGCTCCACAACGATCCGATTTCGAAACTAGAGTGGAGGCGTTCATGGTCGAGCAAAATAAGGTGAATGCTACTTTGAAGGCGGGGCAAGAATCTCTCAATACCGTAGTGGCTCAAATATCGGAGCAATTGGCATTGCTCAACCGGAACACTCAAAGATTGACGGCGCAACCGGAGCAAAACCCACGGGGCAACACGGGCCACATCAACGCCGTAGTTGTCGTCACTACTAGAGGCGGGAAGGACACCACCCCCGCCATGATTCCTATTGAGGAGGCCGTGGAGGAAAGCTTGGAGCCGGTTGAGCTGATAGTCGAGATTGAAAAGGAGAAGGAGCCACAAGACAAGGAGAAATCTAGGGCGGAGCTATTAATTGAGGAGAGGCGCTTCATGCCACTGGTCCCATTCCCCCAAAGACTAGCGAAAGCGAAAATGGAGAAAAGGCTAGCGAAATTCCTCGAGTATCTAAGAGGAGTTATCCTAAATATTCCCTTCCTTGACGCCATCATCGAGATCCCCACATATGCCAAATTCTTGAAGGACTTGATTTCAGGGAGAAAGAGGAAGGAGAAGATCATGCTAGCCGAGGAGGGCTCTTGGTTCACCAAGAGAGAAAAGGAGCCGGCAAAATTTAAAGATCCGGGGAGTTTTCGGATTCCTTGCACTTTGGGCGGCGTGCCTCTTCAAAAGGCGTTGGTCGATCTTGGGGCTAGTGTGAGTCTCATGCCCCTCTCCATGTTCTTAAAGCTTAACACCGGGACAAAGTTGAAACCCACCGACATGCGCATTCAATTAGCCGATGGACGGATAACAAGGCCGGTGGGGATTGCCGAAGACATCCCACTTCAAGTCCCGGGTGGAATATGCTTGCCATGTGACTTCGTCATCATGGACATTAAGGAGGAGGGAGACACCTCATTGATACTTGTGCGCCCATTCCTCGCCACCGCCAGAGTCATTGTCGACGTGCGCGAAGGTACCTTAACCTTGAACGTCGGAAACATTGAGGTGGAGCTCCACATTCCTAAGGCTATGAAGCATATGCCTTATCACGAGGAACTCGATTACATGGACCTCCTTGATGAGGTGATAGAGGAGGCGATTCCTCACTCAATTGGTGCCCTTTTTGATGAAGAATTTGATGAAGGCCCGGATTTAGGCCGAGATGAAAAGATTGAAGACGATTCCCCCGACTTCTCCACTAATGAAGATGAAGGCGACATTGATGTCGCAAGGATTCGAGAGCTCTGCAAGCTCTCGAAATCAAAATCTCCAAAGAAAGCTCCGCCGGTACGGAAATCGGCACCGCCGGTTAAGCCGTTGACCGGGGCAAATGCTAGCTTGGGGGAGCCTCCCCCCAACACCATTCGGGACAAGAGACCTCCGAGGGAGACCGCTACGCCGCCACGTTCGAATCCAAGCGCGCTCCCCGGAAAGTTTGACGGGTGCATCTCATACGCACCAAACATCCCGCATTGATTGAAAACTATAGGGGGTCGAGCTCACGACCTAAAACGAGCGCTTGTCGGGAGGCAACCCGAGGGTTTTTGACTTATTTTTACTTTTTCTTTATTTTTGTTTTAGAAATTTTTAGTGTTTTGAGTCACCCGACCAAAATTTTGTGATAACGGGTCCTATTTTTCTTGACAGGAGAGAAGATAGGTAGATCATCATGAGGAGGATGAACGAGACGATGAGGAGCGCCCCAAGAAGGCGTTCGACGCTTAGGAGGAGCATGAAATCGACTGGAGAAGGAAAGACGGAGTTTAGAGCCCAAACGAAGACAAACAGCAGAATACAAGGCTCACTCGGCCGAGTATACTAGTCACTCGGCCGAGTACAGAAGTTCGTCCGGCCGAGCCGCTCACGAACGAGGGAAGTCTGCTGTACCCAACTCTCTGTCTATTCTTCTCATTTCATTATAACTGCTACTCGGCCGAGTATATATATTCACTCGGCCGAGTGAAACGGATACCCTCCTAGGGCGAGTTATGCCGAGTAGCTTGAGTCACTCGGCCGAATGGACTTACTCCACTCGGCCGAGCATGGCAAAGCCACTCGGCCGAAGCGATATCGGGGAGAAATTTTTATTTGCCTCGCTCGGCCGAGTGAGTAAAGTCACTCGGCCGAGTCGTAACTTTTTAATATAAAGCCAAGTGGGGGCGCAGTTTTCGAAAACAAAAAAAACCCCTTCGCCCGCGCCCCCTCAGCTTCCCCTCGCCCGATCTCACCTCGCCCAACGGCCACTCGCCCGCGCGCGCCGCCGCTCGGCCTGCCGTCGCCGGCCGACCATCGCCGGACCCCGCCCGAGTCGCCGCCGGCAGCCCCGCCTCCGATCACCTCCGGTTCGCTTATTTTCACCATTTTCTCCTCTCCTCGTGTATTTTTTTGAGGATCCATGTGCTAAACGTCCCCCTAACCCAAATCAATTCCCATATCTATCTGTTATACCCCTATTGCTCCATACATTTTGATTATTACTCGCTGATATCGCTTTTCCATGCGCAGGTTGCTTTTTGGAGCTTAGGGGAACTCAGGGGAGCTTCTACGGGCTGTTTTGGACTTCGTGGAGGCGCGGACTTCGCACGCTTCCACTGCTTATCACTCGCGGCGTGTTTGGGTAAACTCTTTCCACTCTTTGTGCACACGCCGCACTTTTCACTTTTCGGCGCGCGCTCGGGGCAGATATGCCGCCCCGGACACGGCCGCGGTCGAAGAGAGCTTCCGCCAAGCGGAAGCGGTCGGATGATGCCGGCCCCTCCCACGAGTTGGAGGACTCTCCTCCACCGTCCCCCACACACACCGCACACCCAGCACAGCCTGCAGGCCCCGCACACCCCGCACAGCCTGCAGTGCACCCACAGCCCGCACAGCCTCTCCCTGCCGATCCACAGCCACCACCACCGGCTCCACTGGTCGGGCCGCTCGGGATTACGTTCCGAGACGACGCACACCGCGCCGTCTTCGAGCGTATCTCCCAGCGCTCGATTGTACCCTCCAGGTTTGCACACCTCGCTGACCTTGGACGCCTGGGGGTACTTGAGGGGATACTCACGTTGTACGACAACGTGGGGTGGCGCGACTTCCTTCAAGTGTCGGCGGATACTTTTACCCGCCCGACACTTGAGGTTTTGAGTTCGATCGCCCGGACCGATGAGGGATGCTCATTCCGGTTCATGGATCGAGAGTGCCAGGTCACTCTCGATATGATGAGAGCATTTTTCTCATGGCCCGCCGTCCCCGGAGCCGATCGCGGTTACGGCCCTACCCACATCCCCCCACCTTCTTTCGACGCCGGCGCCTTCTGGGCCCGGATCACAGGCCACCACGCTGCCTTTGACCCTAGTAGGGCCAAGGCCTCGGCCATAGTCCACCCCGCCTACGCATTGCCCAGCGCCTCATGGCGACTACCTTTTTGGCCAGATATGAGCCGGGCACGATGTCTACGCCAGAGCTTTACATGCTCTACGCGATGACACGTCCCAGAGCTCTGTCTAGGGATGGACTCGAGCTTGTCCCCGCCGTCGTGATCGACATTGCGGCTTGGTTTCTAGACCGTATCATTGTGTCGGTGGGCGCTCGCTCACCGATATGCTGCGGCGGTCTGATCACCTTGCTTACTATGATGACCGGCGAGGACCTACCCGACGACCTGCGACGCGTTCCGGGCCCCACTTCCTTGTCGATAGACGTTATGGCCCGGATGAAGATGCTGCGTCCGCATGGTGAGCGTCACTGGGTCTGGTTGCACGGCCCCTATGGGGCCGATTACATGATTCTCCCGAGCCCTGCTCGGACTCTGATTGCACCAGCCCACGTTGACTGGATTCCGGCGATGGATGTCCTCATCCCCGCCGCCTACGTGCTCGAGGCCGAGGAGGCCGAGCAGGCCCACGCTGCCCACGCTGCCCAGGCTGCTCCCGCAGACCCTGTTGTGCGCCCTGCCGAGCCTGCTGCCGACCCTGTCGCCCCTGTGGTCCCTCAGCCCACACCTGACATTTCCACTGCTCTTGACACTTCTGTCCCCACCTCTGCCTGTGTCGAGAGTACTTTTGCTGAGCCCACTTCCACCACTGTCACCACTTCCGAGGCTGTCCCCACCACTCCCGCTGCCACCTCCGGCCCTCTGTCCGTGGAGCCCCTTTGCTCCGCTCTCCCCCAGCGCCCGCTGACCTTTGTTGAGAGTGGAGAGCCCTCGTTCACCACGGTCGTGGAGACCATGGTTAGCATGATCTCCGCTGGGGTTACACCTTTTGGACCGCACACTTCTGCCCCAGCGGGAGATTCCTCTGTCCCCACTGCCGCCGTTTTCTCCGAGAGTGTCGTGGCGTCTGTCCACACTTCTGTGCCACAGACCTCTTTGGCCACCTCGTTGCCTCTTTTGCACGCTTCCTTTGCTGCCGCCGCCTCTACTTCTCGCCAGCCGGTGTCCCGGCCTCACACCGAGGCCAGGCCCACTTTTCCAGGCGCGGCACCTTTTGTCCCATTCCCTGCTGAGCCCGTTACATACTCCACACGCGTACGCCAGCCTCGCCCTGCGCAGCCTAGACCGGTGCGTCCCTCTGCACCACCCCCGCCCGACACTACACTGCAGAGCATACGTGCTCTTGAGTTGGCGGTGAGCGGTCTTAGAGGAGACCTTAGGACCCTGTCCTCCACCGTCTCTGCGATGGCTGGACGCTTCGACCTGATACCCCAGATCCACTACTGCCTTACACAGGTGCTGGAGCGTCTCCCTCGCGTACCCCAGCCCACCCAGCAGGTCCCCACACACACTTCCACACACACTAGACCTGCTTCCGCTTCCACCCCAGCTCAGCAGCCCACACCACCACCACCACCACCTCCGCCTCAGGACGGAGACGGCGCGGCACCGCCTTCTTAGGCACTCTTGATGCCTTTATCCATTCCTGTCGTTGTGCTGCCCGTCTCTGCTGGGTCCTGATGCACTTTTGCCCACCCCCCCCCCCCCTCCCCTCACTTTTTTGTGATTCTCATTTGCCGTCTCTTTATATATCTTTTTTGGGAGAGAGGGAGAGCTTTTGGTGACCCATTTATACTCGTATCACTCATATCTGTGCATGCATCATATCCGCATCATATTTTCATTTCTTTATTTTTCGTTTTATTATCTTTTTTTTCTTTCCATCATGCATGCATCCTCACTTGCCCCTCTCATTACCTGTCTCTCTGTGTGCCACACTTTGCACATTGAGGACACTGTGCACTTTAGCTTGGGGGAGTGAGTTCTCACGTTCTTTTTCGATTTGCCACCTTTATTTTCATTTTTTCCACACCGTTTTTCACTTTTGCACTTATTTTTCATTTATCTTGCCATGCATCACGTTTTTCCTATTTTCCTGTGTGCCGCATTGCATAGTTCTATTTTTCCTTTTATCTTTACTTCGTTTCTTTTTCATCTCATGCTAGAGATGAATTTTCTGTGATGATGTCTACGTGGAGTTATCTTATTCTATATGCATGCTATATTTGTCGTGTCTTAGATCTCATTTCTGATATCATATGCTATGACTTGCTTTGCATTTAGAAATAGTAACCCACACTTTTTCCTCATGAAAATGGATGAAATTTTATTATTAGCTGAGCCTGAATATTCATATGTATGCTATCACAGAAAACACACCAAGATTCACGCATTGAATGCTTATACCTGGAGTACTGACTTCTTTTCCTTTATCACTTCTATATGCATGAATTGTACACTTCACTTCCGGACGATTGAATGATGATTAGCTAAGATATATCTGGATTAGTTAGCTTTTTTGTGATCGAAACTGAGTAGATTAGATTACCCTGCTGAAGTTGTCGTGCATGTCTTATAGAGTGAGCCGAGAGTTATATTTATTTCTTTCTCCACAAATCTTGAACATCACTTCTCTACTTTTAAAATCATTGGTGAATCTCCCCTTAGTGATTCTATTTTATGGCATTTCCCCCGCTATTAATTCCTAGCTCCAAATCTCTCGTTTCAAAAACAAAAAAAAAGAGAGAGAGAGAGAAGAGAAGAATAAAAGAGAGAAAAACATTCTTGTATATCATTACCCCTCTCTGAGTTGGGATCATTGTATATATGTTGCTTATTGCAAAAAAAAAGGAGAAAAGAAAAGAGGAAAAATCCTCAATAAAAGATCCCATCTCGCTTACTTTATTTCTTCTTTCCCTTCTTTACCTTTGGAGCTATATAAAAATGGGGATGTAAATATTTTTGTGCCACCACGCTTATAGATAAGCTTGGGGGAGGAGATCCATTGATGTGTGAGAGAGCGACTATTTGACATTGCACGGCAACCTAGGCTAAGTAATATTCTATACTCGGTGAGATTGTTTCTAGCTTCACGAAACCCAGAAATCTAAGCCTAGCATTCATTTCATGAAATCCATACTTTTCTATTCTCTCTATTCTATGATGTGATACTCTTATACTCCAGATAGAAAGCGTTCAATTGAAAAGTGTGTGATCTGAGATTTGTATACCGCTTTAGATGATCCAGGCGATGTTAATTTTAAAATCATTCCGTTTTTCATGATTATACCGTTGTTCGTGGGTTTTCTATTTTCTACTTGCACTATTCTACTATGATATCAAAATGAGATTCTTTGACATGTATTTCTCACTCGGTGCATGCTATAAGAGTAGGTGAAACCCACGTCCTGAGAAAATGATCTAGCATCCTATCTTTCTTTCTTTCTTTATTTTCGTTTGGTTTTCATTCTTCTTCGTTTTTCATTTTTTTCGTTTTTCGCCGTTTTCGTTTTCCGAATCCACCGGGTTCGCTTTTTACTTATCTTCCTCGAGGACGAGTAAGAGGCAAGCTTGGGGGATTTTGATCACTCCTTATTTTACACCTTTTTCCGCATGTTTGCATGCCATTTAGATCGCCCAAATCATGTTTTTCACGATATATCGACGATATTGCGATGCTTTTCACGCTTTGTTGTTTTTGTCGCATTTCAGGCGATTTGGCGCGATTTGGAGTGATCATGAGATGCGCTCACGATAGACGGCCACCGACGACCTCCCCGAGGGGTATTTTGCTATTGGAGAGGAGCAGAAGAAGAATGGACGTCGCCGGAGCGACGAGGAGGCCAAAACGACCAGTTTGGGCATTTTTTGTGTCCCACTCGGCCGAGTGGAGGAGCCACTCGGCCGACCAGCGAGACACTGCTCGGCCGACCCGTTCAGACACGATTTCCATGTGTACTCGGCCGAGCGACGGAGACCACATCGGCCGAGTGACGATACCACGTCCGCCCGAGTGGCGCCCAGACGAAGGCCCTCAAAAAGATCGAAGTTACTGTTTTTCGGCCATCTGAGCTTCAGAAGACCCACTCGGCCGAGTGGCCAATCCCGTCCGCCCGAGTGAAGTGAAGCCATCGGCCGAGTGACGACAAATCACTCGGCCGAGCCGCCCCCGAACTGAAGACCCCTGAAGCCCCCGACTTACTGGAAAATTGACAGGGTTTTCACTCGGCCGAGCGACTTTTGTCACTCGGCCGAGTGCGATGCGCAGCCTGTAGCGAAATTTGCGGAAAACAGGCTGTGCAGGGGCATTTTGGTCAGGATTTTTAGACAATTTTTGGGGCTATTTAAGCTCTGTTTTTACCCTAGTTTGAGGAGCCACCTCTCAGATTTTTACAGCTTTTTGAGTCTACTTTTTAGTTTTATTAATTGTGATTGGAGAAGAGAAAAACTTGGATTTTTGTTGAGTTGATTGAAGATCTACATTGGTTTGCACTTTTCTTCCCCAAAAACTCTATTTTTATTGTTTATATCATTGTTGAGATGAATTCCATTGTCTATTTCATTGCTAATTATTGTGCTATTGCTATGATTAGTGAGTAGTCTCCACGTCTTGGGGCGTGGGGATGAACCCTACAAGCCCAATTTCGTATTTGTGTTGAATTGGTAGAAATTGAGCTAGGACTGTTATTAGGGATTAGATTGGGATCGAATTACTACGGATAGCTAGGTATTCACATCAATTGGGATTTGCAAGAGATTGGATCCCAATTCGATAGGAAGCCCTAGAAATCCGAATTGGGTTGGGGTCGGATTTTCGAAGTATCGGTTTGCAAGAGATTGGACCGATGCTAGGATCTCCGGTTGCAATTCCGTGCCGATACCCGTTTGCAAGAGATTGGACGGGTATGAACTATCCTAATCTAGATTGTGGACCGAGTTTGCAAGAGATTGGGCTCGGTGCGCAATTGGACGATGATGTTGACCCTAATGCTAGCTTCCCTAGGCTAGGGTTTGCAAGAGATTGGACCCAAACCTAGGATAGCTATAGACCGGCAACAGCGCGAGAGCGTGAGCTTGGTTCCACATTTAGTTGCAACTAGTTCATCCAAATTCTCATCCTAGCGATTTCGATACCGGCGAACCACAATTGTGAAATACGGTGAGTAGTGGGGATTCCCCATTCCCTAGGCGTTCTCTATTTTGATTTGATATTTCGCACTTTTGTCTGACGATTGTGACAGGATCGATCAAGGCAATTATCCCTCTAAATAGCCAAGTTGATTAGGAGCAAGCACGGTCATTCGTCCTCCCTGTGTTCGATACCCGCTCGCCGCTACACCGTGCGCTTGCGGTAAAACTACAACCGTCGCCTCGGGACGTGTACGCCGGGGCGCGATCAATGACCAAATCGGGTGAAGTCATCAATAAAAGTGATGAAAAAGGACTTCCCGTGTCTTGTCTTGACATTCATCGGACCACATATGTCTGAATGGATGAGCTGTAATAGAACCTCGGCCCATGTGCCGGTTCCAAACGGCTTGCGACAAGATTTCCCTACAAGGTAATGTTCGCAAGTCGACATTTCGACCTTTGAAACATTGGATAGAAGGCCACGTTTGGCAAGTCTATCCATTCGTGTTGGTCCAATGTGACCAAGCCTTGCATGCCAACAAATTACATCTGACTCATAATTTGATGAATTTGCAACAAGGAAATTTTCATTATAAAATGAGGTTGTATTTAATACAACAAATCCTTTGAAAACATACCCAGAACCAATTAAAGAATTATTACAAGACAAGTCCACTTTACTACTATGAAAGAACCAACTATAACCAAGACCCATTAAAACGACCACAGATATAATATTCCTTCGAATATCCGGAGCGAAGAGAACATCATGAAGTAGGATAGTGCAGCCGTTGTCCAAGACGAGCTTGCATGTCCCAACGCCTTTCACTTCAACACGTGTGTTGTTTCCTACATAGATCCACTTCGTTCCTTGGGGTATCCGGTGATACTCCACGAAGGACCGTCTGTCCCTTGCTATGTGGTCGGTGGCACCTGAATCAATTATCCAAAAAGGATTAGATTCTACAAGAAATATTGAACTAGAAACACATATGTAACTAGTATTATTACAAGTTACCTCGTCACCTCCACTCGTACATGAACGAGTATAGTGACCTAACTTGTTGCACTTGAAACACTTGATCTTCTTCAAGTCCTTCTTCTTGTGCCATTTCTTGTGCCCACCCTTATGTTTGGGTTTCTTGGTAGACTCTAGTTGCTTATTATGTTCATTAGTAAACTTCGAACGATTTTTCCGTTTCTTTCCCCCGTGTGAGGAACTAGCAACCATGTGCACTTCTACACTTGGCTTGGCGGCCACAAGCCGCTCTTCCTCTAACTCGAGGTGCTTAGAAACATCGTTGAAGTTCTTGATGCTCTCATTATGAGTGAGATGTATCTTCATTTGGTCCCACCCATTTGGTAGGGAACGTATGACTGTTTGGATTTGTTGCTCATCAGTGAGCACATGACCTGCATCCTTTAACTCTGAGATGAGATTCGCCATATGTCGCAGATGCTTCCCCATGGAATGATCTGGACGTTTCTTGTACGAATCGAATCTTATAGTTAAAGAACGAAGTTTGGACACCGAGGTACCACCAAACTTCTCCTCTAGCTTGGACCATATGTACATGGCTAGGTCATGCTCTCGGAAGATGCGCATTATGTCATCGGCCATACTGGACAATAACGTAATGCGAGCGCTCTTGTTCTTCCGAGACCAAGCATCGAAAGCTTCCTTGTCTCTTCTGTGTTGGGCCGTAGTGCCCAACTCTGGTTCAATCATTTTGTTCTTCAGAGTTTCGAGCACATCTTGCTCCTCTAGAACATATTGTATTTTCATGGACCATAGTTTGTAATTATCGCCGTTGAGTTTTTCACCTTTGTTTAACTCAGCGACGATGTTCTTGGAAGCGGAAGACATTTTAGCTTTAAAATGTTGCAAAAGATATAAAAAGAAGGTTCGATCAAAAACATTGCATAAATTTCATATTTACAGTCATCATTTTAGACATTTTCATAATTCAGCAGTCTCGGCCAGCGGACCGACCAGGGGAATGGCTAGTCCATGGTTCACTACCCCGAGACAGAGCCGAGGTGTCCCACAAACTAGTCCAAAAGACCACTGGCCGAATCATGATCCATTGAGACGCTGAATCAATCGAATGTGGAAATTTCAGACTAGTTTAATATCACTCCCACTTGGAAAAATCCCACTTGGAATGATATTATTATATTTGATAAGTTACTTTCGAAAAATATTGAAGATGTTGTTCTAGAATCGGAAAAGTCATTACGATCCCAATCACCATCTAGAACAACTTTCAATATTTCCCCATCACTTTATCAAATAACAGTACTCTTATAGTACTTTGCAGCGGAAAAGCGTTTTTGAAAAACGTATTTTGAAAATGTATTTTTCAAACGTATTTTGCAAACGTATTTTGCAGAGGGAGGTGTTGGCCTGCACCGGCCATTGCCGGGGTCGAGCTGTGGCCGTGCCAAGGCCGAATTCCCCCTTTCGTGGGTTTTTGCCGTATGCAACTGCCGTCGATCCCGTATGGGCCGGCCATTCAGGTGGCCGGGGCCGAAACCGACGGCACCGTAGGGCTCCTCGGCTTGGCCATGTCCCCTCGGCCAGGGCCTCTGCCCTTACCGAGGCCGGCCAGGGGTTCCTGGCTGGTCGGCCAGGGCCTCTGCCCTGGCTGGCCAGGGGCCCTGGCCCCCCTGGCCATGGCCTCTGCCCTGGCCGAGGCCGGCCAGGGCCTAGCCCTGGCCTCGGCCAGGGCCGGCCCCGACCCTGGCAGGGGCCAGGGCGCCAGGCCCTGGCCTCTGCCAGGGCCGGCCAGGCCCTGGCCTGAGGCCAGGGCGCCGGCCCTGGCCCCTGCCAGGGCCGGCCAGGCCCTGGCCGAGGCCAGGGCGCCGTTCTTGGCATGAGGCCAGAGCCGGCCCTGGCCCTGGCCGAGGCCAGGCCGGCCTTTGTGCATGCCGGCCATGGCCCCTTGGCCATGGCCGGCCTCCCCTTCCTTGGGGTCCGGTTTGCACACCCCCCCTCCCGGAGGGGGGGTCTTGGTTGTCATTGGCCGTAGCCAACCCCCTCCGCATGGGGAGGGGGGTACATAGCCTCCATGGCCCATATGGCCATGGCGATCATGCACCAAAGAGGTCATCTTCTCCGTTGAGAATAACTACTATCTTCTCCTATGAGACACCCGTTCATCGAGAAAGTAGTTATGTTTTGATGGCCGTGTGCCAAAAAAATAACATACCTTCACGACCGCAAACTTCACGCTCCACATGAAGAGAGTTCACATTCTCTATTGAATGGAGACTCAACATCCATGAAGAGTGCGAGTTTGGCGAGATAAACGGTCAGTTCTTCCCGTCACGGAGAGTTCCTGCCATATCCGTAATGACAGAAGACCCTAACGTGAAAAGAACAACTGCTGTGATTCTCTCCGTCACGATGCGCTCCTACCATATCCATAATTGTAGGAAACTCATTCGTGAAAAAGACAACGCCTCATTCATCGGTGAGACCGGAGCGAACCCGTATGGCTCCGATACCATTGTTGGAACCCATCGCGCGTGGATGTAGGATCGAAAGAGAACTTAAGTTAGCATACGCTGCGCTGTAGTCTCTGAACTTTGCCCTTGGATTCGCCACAATGGTCAGTACTTCGTCACAGAGGATCGAAGCAGAGTTTCCATCGTCTAAATCTCTATTTAGAAGAAGAACAAAATGGAAGGGAGAAGAGGAAAAGTTTGCCTTATGCAAAACTTATGGCATGAAGGATTAGCCTTAAAAGCCTTACCCTTGGGTCCTATTTATAGGCTTTAGGGGTAGTTATTGTAGGAAATAACTACATATATGCTTATTGGCTTATATTAGCACCATTTCTTATCCTCTTCTTTATGCACTTATCAAGTGCCTTTATGCACTTATAAAGTGACTTTTTCCACTTATCGAGTGGTCCTTTTCACACATGAAAAGGTTCCCTTCGCACATGCTTTCATGCACGCGACATCTGAGGTCCGTATACCCTCATACATCCCCTCATGGGTGTATACATGTCGTCCATATCCAACAGGCCTCTGGGCTATTGGTTGAGGCTTAGCATTTCAAGTGGGCCTCCCTTTCTAATTAGAATATATATCTCTGCTTCGTGGACCGAACCCATGTATCAACAGATATCAAAACAATTTGATACTTCTGATTTTAGCCAAGATGCCAGCTGGAAGTGTAAAACAAAAGAAATTGTTTATTTATCGGAATCCAGCCCTAATTGTTTCTCTCTGTCAGTAAGTTCCAAGCATCTCGTGAAACAATCATGGACGGTTTGCGCTGGTTATTGAGACTGCACCCGTTTAACTTGGAGAAACGTTTTTACAATGAAAAATCTATAATATGAGACAAAAATTAAAAATAATATTATATACCGACCTAATTTAAATTTAATAATAATAACAGATAAATTTCTTGTCACGTCGGATTTTTCTCGCAAATTATCGTTGAAACATGATCGGGGATTAGCAACCCCGATCAATTTAAACGTGTTGGTAGCAACGATCTGTGAACTTCGTGTTTGATGATAACAAACGTATGTGAATGTTTTAACGTGTGTGTTAAGTGTTTCAGGAAAGGCGAAACGATACGTATTTCAATACTTGGAGTAATTGCTAATCATATAGCAAATTGGGAGAAAAATGAAGCGGTGTGCACAAAGCTATTTTGGACTTGGTCAATATTGGAAAGAGATCTATTTGGGATTTGAACAAATCAATCTACAAGATATTCTTCTATCCAAATAGTCTTCTATCCAACGACCAATCAAATCCCAATTCATATATTCATCTCCTTGATTCTAGGGATTTCATTTGATCTCATCCTACCACATTGCTCAAAAACCTCTAACCGACTTCCTCTCAAAACCCTAGCAAGGATGATTATATAAGTCTCTCGAGAAGCTCAAGAAAAAAAGAGGAGCGCAAAAAAAATCTCAACCTAGGGCAGCCGTAACTTTTGACTATCCAAATTTGCTCCCTCTCAATTTTGTGTCGCACGTCATGAGGAAGTATTAGAACCCTTCATTGAAAATTCCAAGCTCAGCCTCATTTTTTTTTGACTAATACCAAAGCCAGCTGCAACAAAAAAAAGAGCCTCTTTCTCAAAGCCACCCTAGGCGCATCCCTCTAAAATAAATCCCCAGGCATCCGAAATGAGGTTAAAATCAAAAAAAAATATTATCTCCTCTCAGAGCCGCATCTTTTGTTTTGACCTAGGGGAAAAATAAAGTAGTGGCCGGCCTCTAAACGTGCAAATCTCCAAGAGCCCAATCCTCAGGCAGCCCGCACCATCTACGTCGTTGACCACCCCTTTGCTTCGCACCAAGTGCTGTCGACCACTGCTGCTCCTAGTGCCAACATCTGCCGCTAGCACATCCTTGGAGTTCTGCCGACCGAAGGCCTCCATATGCCATCACGCTCGACGACGGTAGTACCCAATCCGTTGGCGACCGACTCCTCCATCAAGCCAAGCGCGCTGCCGACTCACAGAAGAGCTGAACCAAGTGCCGCATCCGTGTGCCGCCCTTAGCAACGACTGCTGAGACACAGCTTATTTCAAGGACTAAAGGCCTAAAGGTAAGTTCTATTAATTCTTATTAAAAACTCTCTTTTGTGGTTGCAGGTACCCCACGAAAAAGGAGTCACAGGGGATGGACAAAAGCCTGCAAAGGAATTAATGACATAAGGACATTCCAAAGAAACAATCAGAAAACAACAAAAGTGTCAGGACCTTTTGTGTGCAGATTTGTTTTGTGCACAAGAAATATTTTTGTGTGAGCAAGCCATTGCGTGCCAAAGTTCTGGTGCAAGGATTTTTCTTCTATCCAAGATTTTTGTTGCAGAACCTTGTGTGCAATTTGTTCAGGTACCATCATCTAGGGAAGCGTGTTACCGCAAGTTGCAAATCAAAGAACATCTGACTGCCGAACATTGAGAGAGAGCCACTTGCTGCATCATCAATTGGGAGATCAAGGAGAAGGCCGCAAGATTACAAACGGTACCAAAGGCCACAAGTTGTAAGGAGATCCACAACTTGAGTTGCATGACTTACGGAGACGACTACATCACGTCAGATACAGATCTGATCTGCGCCTATTGACAGAGACGACTACGATACACAAACTGAACATTTCTGAACTCTAGTATTATTTTATTTGTGTAGTAGTAGCGATCTCTGTAGGGGAAAATTTTACCGTTTGTGTTACTTTTGGGGACCTGACGACTTGGGAGTCGTCACGGAGGGAGAGCATCTGACTAGATTGATAGTGTAGAGCACGTGGTGTGCGTACGAGCTAGGTGAGAGTAGATTTGGGGTCTTGACTCATTGTAGCTGTACAGGTTTACATATCTATCTAGTAGTTGCTTTCGGGGGCTGGAGTAGGTCGTGGGGACGACCGAACCAGGGTATATCTGTGCGTATTCTGTGATTGCTATTTTATTGCCCTGTCTGTGCCTATAACTGCGTGGGATTGTTCGTGGGTTGCACGAATATTTTTATTAGCCTATTCACCCCCCCTCTAGGCTACGATCCAGATCCAACAAGTGGTATCAGAGCCAGTTTAGAGGATCTAGTCTAGATTTTTTAGATGACCATGAATATATCTGATTGTGCTTTTGCTGAAGGTTAGTCTATAGCCCGTCCCCCTAAATTTAACGGTGTAGACTTTGCATATTGGAAGGCTAGGATGAAGATATACTTAGTGTCTGTTGATTATGATGTGTGGGATATTGTTGAAAATGGTTATAGTCTACCCACTATTAAAATTGAAGACAATGTTATGAATAAGCCTAAAGAAAAGTGGGATTTAGCTGATAAGAAACTTTATACTCTTAATGGTAAAGCTATGAATGCGCTTATATGCTCTCTTGATAAATCCGAGTTTAATCGTATCTCACATTGTCTAACTGCGCAGGAAATCTGGCATACTCTGGAGGTGACACACGAGGGGACATCGCAAGTAAAGGAATCCAGACTTGCGTTGCTGAGCACAGAATACGAGAGCTTCCGCATGCTACCAACAGAATATGTGAAAGAGATGTTTGCGAGGTTCACGGACATCGTCTACAAATCCAGTTCCCTCGGTAAGCCATACTCTAGCCATGAACAGGTACGAAAGATCTTAAGGGCGCTACCAAGCTCATTCAGGCCTAAAGTCACCGCTATTCAAGAAGCTAAGGACTTATCAATAATGAAAGTGGAGGACTTGATAGGCAACCTGATGTCACACGAGCTTGAGTTGCAGAGTATAGAAGCCAGAGAGAAACCTGAAGAGAAGACCAAAGCTTCCACACCATTAGCTCTTCAAGCTAACGACGACGATCTTGATGAGGAGCAAGCTTTAATGGTCAGAAATTTCAGGAGATATATTCAGACTGATCAAGGAAGATCTGAGATGGGAAAAAGGTTTATTCGTTCTAATAACTCTAATTTTGGTAGAAATTTCTCTGATCAGAAAGCTATTAATAGAAGTGAATGTTTTAAATGCAGAAAGAAAGGGCACCACATAAAAGATTGCCCACAACAACACACAGCTCAAGTTGCAAAAGGAAAAACGAGAGTGTTGACGTGGGACATGGATAGCGAAGCTGAGGAGGAGGATGAGGAACATGAAGCCCACTCCTGCATGGCATTGATGGCCAAACACAATGAGGTACAATCTCCCACTAAAGCTGAATTGTTAGAAATCTTAAAAGGAATGCAAAATACTATTAATGAGCTAGAAGCTGAAGTGGATAGTTATAGGAATGATAACTTTGATATGCAACAATCTGAGTATGACATGTCTAAGGAAATTGAAAAACTGAAAACTGAAATTGTTGCATGTAACGCTACAATTGACATGTTAAATAAGGAGAAAGCTAGCTTGCCTGAAAAAATTGATTGTCTTTCATGTCCCTCGTTATTAAAGGATATTAGCATGTATAAGCTAGATAAGACACAGCTTGAGGTTGAGAATGAACTGCTCTCTGAAAAGATTAACATGCTAAATCTTGAACTTAAAGAAAAAGTGAGGGATTTTGAAAAGAAAGAAGAGGAAAACAAGCAAGCTTTCATTAGTAAATGCACTTTGCTTGTGAATGAAAATGATATCTTGAAATCCAAAGTCACCACCCTAGAATTGTCATTAAAGAGATTTTCCATTGGAAAACAAAATTTGGACATTATTCTTGGAAATCAAATTTATGGCAATAATAGGCGAGGACTAGGATATGTTCTTAAAAATGTTGAAAAATCAAAATATAGAAAAGTTCACATTGAATCAACAAAGGTTGGAAATTTTCATGCTAAGTGCTTTACATGTGGATGCATTGGTCATACTTCATATCATTGCAAATATAGGAACAAAAATATTAAGTTCAAACAAATATGGGTTCCTAAATCTTTGATGACTAACGTGAGTGGACCTTGTTGGATTCCAAGGTCACACACGACACCTCTTTTGTAGGTGGATGGAAATTTGATGAGGAGCAATAAATTGAATGTCTCATTACTTTTTAGCTCCTTAGTCAAACGGCGACGCGAAGGTATATCTCATTCTTTGATCTTAATGAATATCTTCATAGTTTTTTTTTGAGTGTGCATGACTTCTCTTTGTTTGTGTGCTAGTAGTTGCATTGCTATGTGTGCATGATTCTTTTTGTTTGTGTGATTGCATCTCATGTTTGCTTTAGTACTTCATGCATTTTATATTTTTTTATAAAAAAAAACTGAAAAACTGAAAATAAAAAAAAAATGGTGCTTAAATGTGTATCTTTTCTCTTTGATTCATTATTGAAGTATGCACGGATGACTTTCATATCTATGTAGAAATTGGTGTATTATTACTTTTGCTACATGCGTATGTTTATCTTTCTAAATATTCATGGCATGTCCAATGACTGAGAATAGCTTGATTTCTACACCACCTACTTCACTTCCACATGAATTACTATTGTTGCACATTTGGAGATATTGTTTATGAAGTATGGAATGTGAATGTAGGAGGAAAAGTTAACTGAAAATCTAAGGGATATGATATACCTTGCCATGGATAAAAATTGACCAAAAGAAATTATTGGTATAAGTATTTTAAATAAAATATGAAAACAAAAGATAATTGCTCCGTATGGAAAATGGATACAATCCTTGGCAACGGTATTACCCACGAGTATCCAACATAAGCTTTATGGGTAAACTTTATCGTTGGTGTATTTACTCGTCAAGCAATGCCACCCCCACATCTAAGAGTCCTTATAGGCTATGTTTTGGGGTGTGTTACCTTGAACTCATTTTTAATGAGGTGGGAAAAATCAATTCTAGGTGAGAGAATGTTATTTGGAAAATGTGGATTGGTTCTGGTTGACTTTCTTAATGATTCTCCCTATGTGCTTCAATTTTAATCATCACACTATACACGTTGGTGTTGAAGTCGTAGTTGTTTGATTTCATTGGATTTTGACTTGATTATTCCATGATTGTATTCATGCAATTGTTGGTATTGGTAAATAATACTCTCTTTTTGCATGGTATATTTTTTTTGACTTCGTGTTTCGACTTTTGATGATAACAAAGGGGGAGAAAAATGGGAAGATTTGGTATTTGATTGTTTGATTAAGGGGGAGCATGAATATAGGGGAAGCACAAAAATAGGGGGAGCATGCATAGTGCTAACTTTGCACATTGCTAACTTTGCACATCGGTGTTTGCATGCCATTACTTATCTTATTGCATGTCACCCACTACCGTCACACTTTCACACACACTATTTGGCACCCTAATTCTCAAATCTTATACTTGGTTTGTCATCATCAAAAGGGGGAGCATGCATATTGCTAACTTTGCACATTGCTAACTTTGCACATCGGTGTTTGCATGTCATTATTTATCTTATTGCATGTCACCCACTATCGTCACACTTTCACACACACTATTTGGCACCCTAATTCTCAAATCTTATACTTGGTTTGTCATCATCAAAAGGGGGAGATTGTTGGTAGCAATGATCTGTGAACTTCGTGTTTGATGATAACAAACGTATGTGAACGTTTTAACGTGTGTGTTAAGTGTTTCAGGAAAGGCGAAACGATACGTATTTCAATACTTGGAGTAATTGCTAATCATATAGCAAATTGGGAGAAAAATGAAGCGGTGTGCACAAAGCTATTTTGGACTTGGTCAATATTGGAAAGAGATCTATTTGGGATTTGAACAAATCAATCTACAAGATATTCTTCTATCCAAATAGTCTTCTATCCAACGACCAATCAAATCCCAATTCATATATTCATCTCCTTGATTCTAGGGATTTCATTTGATCTCATCCTACCACATTGCTCAAAAACCTCTAACCGACTTCCTCTCAAAACCCTAGCAAGGATGATTATATAAGTCTCTCGAGAAGCTCAAGAAAAAAAGAGGAGCGCAAAAAAAATCTCAACCTAGGGCAGCCGTAACTTTTGACTATCCAAATTTGCTCCCTCTCAATTTTGTGTCGCACGTCATGAGGAAGTATTAGAACCCTTCATTGAAAATTCCAAGCTCAGCCTCATTTTTTTTTGACTAATACCAAAGCCAGCTGCAACAAAAAAAAGAGCCTCTTTCTCAAAGCCACCCTAGGCGCATCCCTCTAAAATAAATCCCCAGGCATCCGAAATGAGGTTAAAATCAAAAAAATTATTATCTCCTCTCAGAGCCGCATCTTTTGTTTTGACCTAGGGGAAAAATAAAGTAGCGGCCGGCCTCTAAACGTGCAAATCTCCAAGAGCCCAATCCTCAGGCAGCCCGCACCATCTACGTCGCTGACCACCCCTTTGCTTCGCACCAAGTGCTGTCGACCACTGCTGCTCCTAGTGCCAACATCTGCCGCTAGCACATCCTTGGAGTTCTGCCGACCGAAGGCCTCCATATGCCATCACGCTCGACGACGGCAGTACCCAATCCGTTGGCGACCGACTCCTCCATCAAGCCAAGCGCGCTGCCGACTCACAGAAGAGCTGAACCAAGTGCCGCATCCGTGTGCCGCCCTTAGCAACGACTGCTGAGACACAGCTTATTTCAAGGACTAAAGGCCTAAAGGTAAGTTCTATTAATTCTTATTAAAAACTCTCTTTTGTGGTTGCAGGTACCCCACGAAAAAGGAGTCACAGGGGATGGACAAAAGCCTGCAAAGGAATTAATGACATAAGGACATTCCAAAGAAACAATCAAAAACAACAAAAGTGTCAGGACCTTTTGTGTGCAGATTTGTTTTGTGCACAAGAAATATTTTTGTGTGAGCAAGCCATTGCGTGCCAAAGTTCTGGTGCAAGGATTTTTCTTCTATCCAAGATTTTTGTTGCAGAACCTTGTGTGCAATTTGTTCAGGTACCATCATCTAGGGAAGCGTGTTACCGCAAGTTGCAAATCAAAGAACATCTGACTGCCGAACATTGAGAGAGAGCCACTTGCTGCATCATCAATTGGGAGATCAAGGAGAAGGCCGCAAGATTACAAACGGTACCAAAGGCCGCAAGTTGTAAGGAGATCCACAACTTGAGTTGCATGACTTACGGAGACGACTACATCACGTCAGATACAGATCTGATCTGCGCCTATTGACAGAGACGACTACGATACACAAACTGAGCATTTCTGAACTCTAGTATTATTTTATTTGTGTAGTAGTAGCGATCTCTGTAGGGGAAACTTTTACCGTTTGTATTACTTTTGGGGACCTGACGACTTGGGAGTCGTCACGGAGGGAGAGCATCTGACTAGATTGATAGTGTAGAGCACGTGGTGTGCGTACGAGCTAGGTGAGAGTAGATTTGGGGTCTTGACTCATTGTAGCTGTACAGGTTTACATATCTATCTAGTAGTTGCTTTCGGGGGCTGGAGTAGGTCGTGGGGACGACCGAACCAGGGTATATCTGTGCGTATTCTGTGATTGCTATTTTATTGCCATGTCTGTGCCTATAACTGCGTGGGATTGTTCGTGGGTTGCACGAATATTTTTATTAGCCTATTCACCCCCCCTCTAGGCTACGATCCAGATCCAACAAAACGCACAGATGTTGGCCACCCCGATCAATTTATCAACCTTCAAAATGGATATGGTTGCTAGGACATTATTGTCAACCCTAGCCATTTCGTTGTAGTAGCTAGTGAGAATTCCCCAAAACGATCGGAATTTTCAACCCAGCTGTTCTGAAATCTCACACTTCACCGACGTGATGAGAAGTTGGTCGGTTTTTGCAATTAAATTCAAATTTGGTCGATTTTTCAAATTATTTTTAATTTTGAGCTTATTTTGAAAACTTGTCATTTTTACAATGTTAAGAGCTAGCGGTAACTGTTATAAATAAAAACTCGAAAGTCCAAACTTTCTCTATAGTAACATATATAGCAAAACTTGAAATAAAGTAAATTGAAAGATAAAAATTTATAAGACAAAGTATCTTAAAAGAGGGAACGAAATCATCAGCCTAAGGCTGTATTTGATTCTAAATGGGCCATCGATCTTAAAGTGAAACTTACAAGCTATTCATATATATTTTTTGGTTCACACGTATCTAAACCAATAAAATAATAAAAGGAAGGCATTTGATATTTCGGATTTGAGACGGCTTATAGGACAAGGCAAGTGGTAATGATGTGAAGCACTAGAGGAAGGCACATTGATTTGTTTCATTTAGTTATCCTTTAATTATTTTCTATTTTGCTTGCTATCGAATTATTTATTCGTTCATTTATAGTTTGTGCAAGTGGGAGGGGGGACCGCTATTGGGGGCCCAATTAAGGCCCAATGGGTCGCTTTCGTGGGAAACCATAGTGAGATCACATGATGTCATGATCCCTCATGACGGAAGAGGTGCTCTTTGAACTGTCGGCCGAGCTGGTTGTCTTTTCATTTTGGGTAAATTTCATTTTTGTTGTGAATGGAAATAACCAGAGTCGGTTAGGATTGCGGGTATCTTAGAAATACACTCATATCTATGTATTCGATGTATCTACTCCCCTACCATGCCTATAAATAAAGGGCTGGGGGTTCCTCCCCCAGTAGTTGATTCATAACACGTTATCAGCACGAGCCTCTAAATTTTTCTTTTTCCACAAAATTTTTTCCGTTCGTTGCGAAGGCGAAGGCGGGAGATCCACGAGCGCGGTGCAAGGCTTCCTCAAACGAGCGTCGTCATCCGCGTAGGGCTTCGAGCAAACGTCGCTATATCCGGAGGACGGATATAGAGGTAAAAACTCTAAAAACAATGTTTTTAATCATACGTATGATTGACCCTCCCCAAGATCTCGCAAGATCGACAAGGGGACTATTTGTCGCCTTGAAAACGACGGACCATTCATCCCAAAAACACAATTTTTAGGGTTATACCCTAGTATTGATCCACCGGCGGCTTGCCCCCCCTCCCCCCCGCCTGCAGCGAGAGGGCTGCCTCCTGCGCCGACCTAAAGGGGCCGTTTTCCCCCCGCCTGCAGCGGGTGGGGCACCTGAATATGATCCGCCCGGAGAGGGCGGTTCCGGCCGCCCCCTGCCCCCCCCCCCCCCCCCCCCCCCCCCCCCCCCCCCCCCGCCGGCAGCGGGGGGGCGCCGCCGATCCGCCCGGAGAGGGCGGATCCTCCCCCCCCCCCCCCCCCCCCCCCCCCCCCCCGCCGGCAGCGGGGGGGGGCGCCGCTGATCCGCCCGGAGAGGGCGGATCCTACCGCCCCATGCCCCCCCCCCCCCCCCCCCCCCCCGCCGGCAGCGGGGGGGCGCCGCTGATCCGCCCGGAGAGGGCGGATCCTACCGCCCCCTGCCCCCCCCCCCCCCCCCCGCCGGCAGCGGGGGGGCGCCGCTGATCCGCCCGAAGAGGGCGGATCCGACCGCCCTCTGTCCCCCCCCGCCGGCAGCGGGGGGGCGCCACTGCTCCGCCCAAGACGGCGGAGCCCTCCACCCTCTGTCCCCCCCGCTGGCAGCGGGGGGGCGCCACTGCTCCGCCCAAGACGGCGGAGCCCTCCACCCTCTGCCCCCCACCGCCATCGGCGACTGATAGGGGCGGCGGCGGCGGCGGCTAAACCCTAGCCGCCGCCCCCCAGCAAATTTTTTTAAAAAAAAACAGATCTGTGGGCCTGAAGCCCACAGCAGATCTGTGGGCTTCAGGCCCACAGATTTCAAAAAAAAGAAAAGAAAAGAAAAGAAAAGAAAAGAAAAGAAAAGCCTATGGGCCTGAAGCCCATAGGTCGACTGCGGGCTTCAGGCCCGCAGGCTGGTTTCTCTGGAAAAAAAAATCGGGGGAGGCAAATGGCTATAAACTCGCCTCAAAAGGCAACTTGTTAGCCTAAAAATTAATTTAAAAGGGGGATTTAAGGGCAAAATATTCGTGAAAAATCACGGTAAATTACGGGGCAAATATCGGGCAGGCGAGGACTTTTTGGGGATTCTTGGGGGGGGGCCTTTGGGATGATGATGGAAACTTTTTCCTCTGACAAAGAAAATGTTTATCTTGGGCTCTTAATCAATTTAATTGATTAAACCCATTCAATTTACAACCTTTGCACTGTAATGATTTTTTTCTGCAAAAATCATATTTACATGCTTTGCATCTCTGGTATATTCTGTTGGATATTATATGCGTGGTTGTGCATTTTTATTTAAAACTTAATAATTAGGAAGATCCTGCGACCGCTCTGCCGTTAGTTACCTAACACTAACGGTGTATGACGTTGCCCAGTGGTCCAATAATTATTAAGTGTTTAAATTATTTATCCATCTCTGCGAATATTAAATGCCTGTGATGCCTGTGATGAAAATGAAAATGTTGATGAGCACAATATTTCTGCATGAATTGCTAAACGTGGTTTTTGGATCGGCCGTTTAGTCCCACAGTTTATTTCCCGCACTTTTCTTTTATTTTTGAGAGAAATTGTAGTGAGAAATTTATGTAAATGTCAAAGAAAGAAGACCAACTTCCATGGAGACGGAGGCCACGCTTGAAGATGGAGATATCATATGGGACCCACGGGGTTTCCAAAGTTGTATTTTCATTTTCTTTTAGCTGCAAATTTGTAAAATTTGGACTGTGGACTTTTTTGGACTCTTTCTTGTGGGACTGGCCGATCCACACATTTAGTTTTTCGTTAAATATTGCCTCCGCATGAAAATGTTTTCTCTGAATTAATTATTAATTCATGCATGTTTGTGCTCTGCTAGATAAATGGCTAATATTGCAAGCATTAATTTCGAAGTACTGGAAGCATCAGGTAGAAACTATCTAAGCTGGCAGCTAGATGTAAAGTTTCACATGCGGGCAAAGTCCCTCATCGCTGCTGTGACTGAAAAGAAAATGTTAGCGATATAGCGAAGGCGCAAGCCATCATCTATATTCGCCGCCATGTGGACAAGACCTTAAAGGCTGAATACCTTACAGTCGAAGATCCACTTGAGCTATGGACTGCCCTTGAGGATAGGTATAAACATCAGAAAGATGTTATACTACCAAGGGCACGATACGAGTGGGAGAACCTGAGACTGCAGGACTTAAAGTCCACTGATGAGTACAACTCAGCACTTTTTAGCATCACCTCACGCCTGAAGTTGTGTGGTAAGAAATTCTCAGAAAATCGCATGCTGGAAAAGACGTATACGTCCTTCTACGAAAAAGATGCGATACTCATGCAGCAATACCGTGAACGCAAGTTCACCAAGTATTCCGAGCTGCTGTCATGTTTACTCATGGCTGAGCAAAACAGAGAGCTTCTTCTCGCCACTCACAATACGCGCCATCCCGGCACTGCCCCCCTACCAGAAGCTCACCATTCCTCTTCCTTCAAAAAGAAGAGAGATAATAAAAGAAAAGAAAGACCAAAGAAGGGGGGTCAACAGAAAAATGCCAAGGGCCATGTACATCAGCAGCGAAATAATGAAAGTAAGCGGAAGTTCACGAGGCACAGAAATAACAAAAATAGAAATGATATACCCCCACCCAAGAGGGAATGGGAAGACCAATGCCAAAATTGTGGCATGAAAGGCCACTGGTCCAGAGTGTGCCGAACTCCGCATCACCTCCAGGATTTGTATCAAAGCCCGATTTTGGGAAACTGCGAAGATCAAATCGGAGGCGGAGGGTTTTGGCGGCATAAATTAAATACGACCGCTTCGACCGTCGTACCCATTTAATGAGGTTTCACATAACTCGGTCACAATCAACATTGTTTCCTGAGCACGAATGATGAGGGCCATTGTTGGGGCATGTGTACGGCCCACGAAGCAGGACCAAACGATGATGCCCAACTGAAGAATTAAATCTCGGCCCTGTTCACGAACACTTAACGAGCTTGTTCATGAACATAAATGAACGAACACAGTTATGTTCAAGCTCTGTTCGTTTACTGAGCTTTAAAAACCTGTTCAAGCTTGTTCATTAAGCTTCCCAAACGAACGTAAACGAACATGTATCGAGCTTGTTCACAAGTAGTTCGTCGAATAATCTGTTCGTCAACAGCCATAGGTTCGGTGCCATTAATTATGACCTAATTAGTAAACTAACTGTTAATAAAGCACCCATCGTTTTTAATTCCACCACCAGCTGGCAAAAGCCGGTATGGGACTTGAACGTCATTTTCGCAGTGTTAAAGAGCAACCAGAGCCCAAAATTTCAAACCGCTCAAAGCCCCATGAGTGTTGCTAGTCACGTTCCACATTTTGTCGAGAGGTGTGCTATACGCAAAGCAAGGGGTACATATAATTTTTTAGGTACACAGGAAGAAGGGAGTATATATAATTTTCGGTACCAAACATTAGCAAAATTAGGGGAGAGAGAGGTGACAAATTAGTTGATATATTTTCCTTTTTTGGAACAGAAAAAATGCATAACACTCATTGATTTGGAGTGTATATAGCATCACTCATTGTTAAACAAAGTACATTTATTTACAAGGTAGCCATTATCTATTGGGAATTGATTTGCGCACCGCCATTTTACTCATGCAAATACCACATATTCATAAATTTGCCATTCAAACTTTCTTAAACATTTCCCACTTTTACCCCGTGTAGATACCCACCACCGTTTTACTCCGCAGTCGCCCCCGCAGCCGATGACGAGGACTCCCGCTTTTCCACGGCCTCCTCCGCCCCCATCAACCCCCCCCCCCTCCGACCGCCGTAGCCCCCCTCCCGCTCTTTGCATGCCCCATCCCCCAGTTCCTCATCCACCGCCCTAGCCCACTCCCCCTCTTCCCTAACCCCATTCGACCCCCTCCCCTCCACTGTGCCCTCCTCTCGACCCCATCCTCATTAGTGTCCCTCTCCCTTGCCTCCTCCAACAACTTAACTCGTTCCATTTGCACTGTGGATCACGATGTTCTGGCGAACCATCGTCACCGTCTTCTCCGATTGCATATTGCGGCAGATGCAGCGGCAGTGAATGGGAGGGGGAGGTCGGCTCATGAGGAGGGGGAGGGGGTGGTGGGGATCCGAGAGAGAGCCAAGAAAACCCTGGCATATCCCTGACGGAGCCCTAGGGACTTTTTCGGAAATTTGACCTTGAGAGTGCGCGATGAGTAATTTCAGTTGCAAACTTATAAATGGCACGTGCACGGTTGTAATGGCAAACTTGTAAATAAGTTTAATATGCGCGTGAGTAAAGCGGTGGGTGCACAAAACAAATGTCTATTAAAACTTTACCAAAAAGAAGGGGCAAACTTGTTAAATATGCCCTTTATCAGCAAAAATGTTTAATGTGACCAGCATCAATCAATCTCAATTCCCATTAGGGCGTGTTCTTTTGGGGTTAAGTTGGCGTGAAAGTGGGGGCTTTACACTATTTCGGCTACTGTAGCCCACTTTATCTCTCTCACTTTCCCTTTTGCGTTCGCCTACCCCCGCTGCTTTCGCAGCTGCTCTCGTCGCCGTGGCCTCCAAATTTTCGCGTTCGAAATCTCCGGATTTTCTGGCGATTGCAGCTGCGATTCTCGTTGTTGTGGGTCCCTCGTGCTTCCGATCACCACTCTCCACAACCCAGCAGCCTCTCCATCTCCCACGACCCCAACGGCTCCTTCAACGGTCGGTTTTTTTTTTGAGATTTGTCAACCCTAGACTGCGGCAAAGATGGGTTTTTGGGGGTTTCTTGCCAGATCTGAAGCTAGGGTTGAGATCTCTTCTTCGTTGCCTCTGTAAATCCGAATCTAGGGTTTTGGTGGTGGGATTTGGACGATTGGCGAGGCTGTGGCTGTGCTGCATCGTGGGATCTTGCTCAATCACCTGGATCTGAGGTATATTTGGGGCTGCGCTTGATATTTGCTCCTCTTTCAGCTCTGATCACTGAGGTATAACAGCTCTCTTTGCATTTCATGCACTATTTGTCAACTTGGGCTTGATTTTAGGGTGAACTTGTGGCTGAGCTGTGCTGAATGAGTATGATTTTCTTCGCTTTATAACTGAAAATGCTTGGGGGAAAGATTATAGACGGATTTGATGAGTTCTTGCAACCTGTGGGTGGTATATAATATTTGCCAGAACCCATACGGGAAGGCAAGATCGATGCCTTAAAGTACACCAAGCAATTTCAATCCCAATGAATCCGTGATTATGTCGGTTATATTTCACTATTTGCCCAATGATGATACACACATAGTGTGGATAAAGTGATGGATTTAAAAATAAACAGAAAATATTTTGCACTTCGGAGGGCTCGGGGGTAATGATTGAATCATTGTTTGTTCATGATGTGAAAGATGTGACGGTATACGATTTTAATGTTTGAAGCTTGAAATGCAATCAATTTATATTTTTGATCAAGTTTCATAGATGAGATGGAATAAATTATGTTGGCTAGACGGTAATCGATGCTGCATTTGGCTACAATACCAGAAATAGTATATGGTGCCAAAGTACTATATGTTGTTAAAGTCGGGAGCTACGGTGGGAAATATTTTGTAAATATATGAACCCTACTTAAACGAGCCCAATGATGAGGCAAGTGCAGTGTATTTTGAGATGTTCGGGAGTTGGTAATTTGGTAGGGTAGGCTTGACGTATGTCAAGAAACCACCAAAGGAAATTAATAGCTTAATCTGAGGGCAATTAATTACGGATTCATTCGGATTGGAAATGATTGGTGGAGGATGAATATGTTGGCGTTAAAATTATAAAGTCGATGGCTTATGTTTACATGTAGCTAGTATACAATTTTTGCTGTCACATGTACAATGGTTTTTCTATCTATGAAGCATGTATATGTAAATTGCACTATTATATTATAACTGTATATGCATTGTACAAAGTGTGATGGAAAATATGTCTGATTGAATTAAGGGGATGATGGAGGAAAGTGGTGAAAGTCCGGTTCTTTCATTGTGTGCATCGGCCGCAGCTACTGTCATGTTTACCATCGTATTCCAGGAGTTATACGATGACGATATGGCTCCCCAGCTACCTAGGGAGCCTTCATCTATGCGTGATATACATAGAAAATCACACATGCGTCGAATTCTATATGGATCTGAAAGTAGTTGTTTACACTACTTAAGAATGAGGAGAGGGGCTTTTCTGAATCTTGCTACTTTAATGCGAGAAGGCGGTAGTCTCAAAGACAGTAAACATGTGTCAATCGAGGAGCAGTTGGCAATGTTTCTGCACATCGTTGGGCACAAGTCAAAAAACAGAGTGATGCAAGTTGATTTTATAAGGGCCGGGGCGACGGTTAGCAATTACTTTAACAAAGTAATGTATGCAGTATGTACCATTCGTGATAGGTTCATGAAGCAAGCAGCTAATGAGACACCGGCAGAGATACTTAATAATCCTAATTGGTTCCCGTATTTCAAGGTCAGTTTTTAATGAATATCTGGCTTTGGCGTTAGATGATGTATGGTTATGGATAAAGTGACCTTTAATGTTTACGGTGTAGGATTGCATTGGTATGATTGATGGAACCCACATCGATGCCATGTTGCCTGCCAAACTCGTACCACGATTTAGAGGACGTAAAGGGGTTACACAAAATGTGCTTGCAGCTGTAACACCTAATAAAAGATTCACCTACGTAATGGCCGGGTGGGAAGGATCTGCGAATGATTTCACGGTCCTTAAAGATGCGTTGTCATTACCCCCACCCCAAGGGCTGCGCGTGTATGAGGGTAATATGCAAAATCTACCTATGATATCTTTTTTACCTAAGTATGAAAACATGTGAAAATAAATAGGGTTTTATTTTTCGCTTGTAGGTAAATATTATTTATGCGATGCTGGATATACAACAATGCCTGGTTTCATATCTCCATACAGAGGCGTTAGATATCATCTGAAGGACCATACTGATAGAGTGCCTAGAAATCGCAAAGAGCTATTCAACCTAAGGCATTCTTCATTAAGAACAAAGATCGAGTCAACCTTTGGCATTCTGAAGAACAAGTTTAAAATTTTGACGGCAAAGCCTCATTATCCATTCAAATCTCAGGTCGAAACCGTCCTTGCTTGCACAGTGTTGCATAATTATATCCAGATTGTAGATCCTCATGACCCACATTTACTTGAGGATGTTGATGAGATTGATGAGGATGGGGATGTGATGGATGAGGCGGATGACTCGATTATGGATCTTTCCCAACAGCTGCCCGTACGTGAACAGACTTCCCAAAGGGATCAGTGGAAAAGTCGAAGGGAACAGATAGCGTGGGACATGTGGGTGGACTACTGTAACCTGCATAACAATGGAAACACTACCGAACGTGGGCTATGATGGAAGTGTGTACTGAATAATTTTAGGGAATTATGTTACTTTGAATGATTTGTATAACAGTAGGATTATGGATGTTTGATATGTTAGTGAATGCATGAGCTGTGGTGACACTATAATGCTTTTATCTGTTTAATTTATTTCTAATGAGGTGGAGTGTGATGATATGGGTGGGTGACAGTAATATGTTAGATGATGTTTTTTTCAATAAATATTTGTGTGTACATGTCAATGTTTCAAATATTCTGTTATTGTGGAAATAATAATTTTGTAGGCATGGATGGGTCATCGCATGAAGGGCAGGGGAGTGATCCTATGCCTCCTACGCATCCATATTACGACCCGGCTTACTATACACAGTGGTCCGAGGAAGCAAGGCGGCATGATCCTTTACTTGGTAGGCCAATGCCGCGTCGGCCAAGTGAGTATCAAATGCCACCGGCTAGCTACCAAGGTGGTGGTTCGCCCCTTCCATTTCAACAGTACCCTGCGTATAGCTTGCCGTTGCCCATGCACATGCCACAACCACCGGGGTACATGCAAATGCTCCAAGGTGGGGGGCCTATACCCCCCTATGGAGGCCAAGCATCAAATACTCCGTTTGCCATGCCTTCACCACCAAGTGGGCATGCCACAACTGGTGGGAGTGACTCTTCGAGAAAGGCTGGAAGGAGGGATGAAGGCATAGATGATTCTGTGTCAAGTCCAAGGAAGAAAGGCAAGCAACCATCAAAGAAGGGGCTGGCAAATAAAGTGTGGATGCTTGAGCATGACATTGAACTAATTCCATTCCTTGCCTCCCAAGCTCGTCAAGGCCTACGAGCAGACAAGACCTTCAAGAATTCGGCCTTCACAGCTGCAGCCATCCATATAAACAAAAAGTTTGGCACTGATTACAGTTGGGTGAATGTAAAAAATCATATGAAAGGGCTTCAAGGGCGTCTGAAGGATGTGAATAAGTGCTTGGAGCTAAGTGGGGCCAGTTGGTCATCGCAGCTTCAGATGATTGTCCTCGACCCAGAGACATATGCCACATGGGCCGCGGTATTAACTTCTCCACTATCCATATATGAAATTAAAGTTGGCTGACGTAATTTTAGTATGATATGCAATGTTTTCTCTTTATTTATGAAGGCAAACCATAGATTGAAGGACTATGTGAACAAACCCATACCGTGGCTGGACGATCTGAAGCTGATTATAGGCGACGATGCGGCGAAGGGTGACCATCGCCAGCTTGTTTACAACGATTTTGGAGTCCCCGATAATGAGAGTCATGGTGAGCATGTTAGTCCCCCAAACTACTCACAAGCATCAACCGACTATGAGGCTTATACGGACATCCCCACTCCGACGTCGACGGGGCCATCGCAGGGAGGGACAAGCCATGCAATCCCCCCCGTCGTTGGACAAAAGAAAATGCGTCGTCGGGCATTGAGGGACGAACCAAACGTCTTGAAGGAAATGGTTGACAATGTCAGACATGTCGCATTAGCCATAGAGCGTGCCTACCCGAACACTCTTGCTCTTCTATCGCAGCAGTTGTATGCAATGACTGAGTATCCACCAGAAATTTTGGATAAGTTGTATATGCAACTCAGCGACAATGAGAAAAACGGTCGTAGATTTGTAAATTGGACCGATGAGGCAAGGAAGCGCTACGTGCAATCTAAGGTTGTAGAGATGCAGCGGGCTAGGGATGCGGCCGGTGATGATGGGGACGAGGACAATGATTGGAATATGTGATTTAATGGGTGGGGTGAAGAAGGGATTCAAAAGGTGTGGGGGGTACCGGAGGTGACTGATGGGAATATGTAATTTTGGATAAGATGTATGTTTGTTGTGAGATCGGTAGGTTATTTGATGGATGTCTGTGATGTATATGTGGATGAAGATAGTGGGAAATTTGATATTAGTAGGGTATTAGTAGGCTATTAGGAGGTAATATCACGTAGTAGTAGGTGGATGAAGTGAGTATCAAACTTGAGCTGCAGAAATTAACACTCATTTTGTTGTTTGAGAGTGTCATTCCTGTATTTAATTTTTGTATCATGCAATCCTTTGGTATGCAATGTTTGAGGGTGACATTGTCCTGTTGTTGGCCTGCTATATGATATATGATCTGAGTGTGTCGTATAAGTTGGAATGATATATGATATGTAGTTCTTCATTTTTCCTGCCATCTCATTACATGTACAAGTTATAAGGTAAATTACACTGTTGTATCCTTTTGCATATCAGAATCATCAAGTACATACATATCCAACTTCAACATGCACGCTATCTGTTGTTGTCGTAGTGATTCTCGTTCTATTCCTGTTGTCATGTAATTTTCATCCCTTGATCAAGCCAAGGTTGGCATAAAATGGGAAGATATGGAATTAGTAAAAAATAAAAGGCGGTATGCTGCTATTGTGTCCATTTCTTTTAACCCAATTAAGCAACATGTCCCCAATTATGCTGATTGTCATTGTTATACATTGTCCACATTTCTGGAATGCTGGGATGTTATGTTGCCTCCCATATCTGGCTTGCTACTGATCTGTCCACATTTCTCCACATTGTTCTACATTGTTGAGGGCTGATATGCATTGTTTATCATTGGCCAAGCTGTGTGTTGAGAGTTATGATTTGTCCACATTGTTATACATTGTTGAGAGTTATGATTTGGTAGATACTGGAGGATTACCTGCTCTTGCTCCAGAAGTGGGATTAATCAAATGTTTTTGGATTTGTTATGCAATGCTGGAATGCTGGCCTGCTTGTGATGTTATGTTGACCATTTTTTGGTGTTTCTATGGGGTTTCTATGGTGAAGTGGATGTGCTGGCCTGCTGCCATTCTCATTTGCCTGAAATAATCTTTGTCTGGCAGCTTGGTCATGGCTCTTGCTGAAATTGGACTTATGTATCTGTAATTGGCCTGATGTTGCATGAAATATGGTGATGGGAATTTTTTTGGACTTTTTTTGGCCCAATGATGATACTGTGTACCCTTGAACTGAACTTCTTCTAGGAGGGCTTGCAAATAGTTTCCTAACTTCCCAATGCTGATAATCCTAACTTCTTCTTGGAGGGCTTTGCCCAATGATGACAATATTTAAGCATCCTCATATCTGAATAATGGCTTTTTTATAAAATGCATCACTCATATCTGTCCTCCTTGCCTGCTCATTTGCCTTCAATTCTCTGTGTGTGTCACATATATTTTCTCATTTGCCTGAAATTGGACTTGAACTTTCCTCCTTACCTGCTCATTTGCCTGCAATTCTCTGTGTGTCCTTGTTGTTTGATATTGCTGAGATTGGATATAATTTTTGTGATGCTGCCCAATGTTGATACTATGGACCCTTGAACTGAACATCTTCTAGGAGGGCTTGCAATGAGACTCCTTACTTCTTTTTGGAGGGCTTTGACCAATGATGACAATTTGGTTTAAGCTTGGTCATATCTGAATTCTTGGTTGGGTTCCATTCTTGCATTGGGAAATAATTGATGGATTTTGCAAGCAACCAGAAGTGGATTTGATTGAATATATTATCTGAGGGCCAAATTTTACGTGCTGGATCTTTGCTATATGCTCTTTGCTCTTTGCTATATGCTATTTGCTGGAAATTGGAGTTTTGCTAGAAATTGGAGTTTCTCTTGCTCTTTCTCCAGAAATGGGTTTTAACAACTGTTTCCTTGCTACTGATCTGTATGAATGAAAGACCTAATGCTGGCAGTCAGCTGTGGGCTCACATGGGTTTGTCATTGTTATACATTGTTATACATTGTTTACTATGTGAAGATCCTACTGTCCACATTGTTTTATTTCGTTTACTATTGTTTACTATGTGAATAACCTGGGGAAGAACTTGGGGGATGATAATCCTAATGAAAATCCTAATTAAAATAGTGTCAAGTCCTAATGAAAATCCTAATGAAAATCCTAATGTCCACATTGTTATACATTGTTTACTATGTTAAGAACCTGGGGATTGATATCCCCAGTCAGCTGTAGGCTCACATGGGTACACAGAATTGCAATTGGTTTGAGTGTGTCATTGTCCTCTTTTGTGCCTTCTATACGCTATATGCTCTGAGTTTGTCCTATATCTGGCATGCATTCAGTTTTTATCTGTCACTGTGTTTGTCATTGTGCTGAAGTATGCAAGCACATGGATCGATATGCTCTTCATTGCTGGAGCTAGATGCTCTTCCCTGCTGTTTCATTTGCTCTTCCCTGCTGTAGCTTTCCTGATGCTTTTATTTGTCATTGTGTTTTTCATTGTGCTGAGGCATACAAGCACATGATATGCCTGATAATGGCTTTTTATAAAATGTATCACTGATATATAAATTTTTTGGCCTTTGTTTGGAGTAGCCCAATGATGATTATGTGTAAAAATGGGTATCCGTAAATATGGATGGCAGGCAATTAGGATCCTTCATTGCTACTGTGGATATGTTGGGGTTTCCTTGCTGTATTGGCTTTGCCCAATGATGATAATGTGGCTCCTTGAACTGAAATTCTTCTTTGAGGGCTAGCAAATAGGATCCTACATATACAAATAAATACTGGGGAGATAGTGTAGGAACCAGTTGCAAGCAACTAGAAGTTGACATGTACAAATAAATTATCTGAGGGCATCATATTGAAATCCAGGTGATGTGGCGAGGTAGCATCAAGCTGCAGTCCATCAGTATTGTGTAAGCAAGCCAATTTATCTTATGAGTTCTGAGTTCTGGGTAGAAAATGAAGGAGCCATTGCCATGCAACCTAATGGGGATATGGATAATTATAATCTGAGGGTACTGATTGGTAAAGTATATGAAAGTCCGCAATAAGCTTCCTGCATGTTTTTAATCCAAGTGTTTGGTTTCGTTGGATTTTTTGGGGGTTGAATTACTTTTACGGTTATCTTTAATATGCATTCTTCCATTGCCAATCCTCTTCTATTATTATATGATCTTTTTTCGGACTGTTCGTTCTGAGCTCTGAACGCTGCCCCCACCCTTCCATGCCAATGCTCAATACAAAATCGTAGGTACGCTTATTCGTCTTTCATTTAAATTTATCACTTTTTATATGTAAAATTTTATATGTTAATGGGGAATTTTTTTGCTTGCCAGGTACATATGAGTCAACAGTCAAGCTCCTCTTGTCGATCTCGACAGAGAGATGCGACCCATGGCGAATTTGATGCCGATTACGAGGACAGCAAGAAATGCTATTGTGGGAATCAGGTCCCGAGGAGGACGTCATGGACACGAGCAAACCCTGGGCGTAGATTTTGGAGTTGTACGTCTCGAGAGAATCGCTGCCCCTTCTTCTTATGGAAGGATCCCCCCCACCCTGAGTTATCTAGACTGGTTATCATGCATTACATGGACGAGCTTGACCGACTGCCCACTACTGCAAGTTCGACGCCCGCTTTTACCGAGCGTAGGCTGTTAGAGATGGAGGGCCGGCTGGATACTGTTGTCGGACTACTTGAGAGGACCATTGGGCAGCTGGAGAGCATCGTATCCGATTATCGTTCCATTAAGGCCGGACTGCTATCTCTCTTAGTTGTACTAGGTTGTTATGTACTTTTGATGTATAACAATGGCCGTTGATGTAAACACTGTTATGGATTATTTGTTGTAACAGCTTGTGGATGATGGGGTTTTTAGGTATGTTTGTTTATCGTTGGGATCTAGTAATTGCTGTTTACCACTGTTTACCACTGTTTGTATAACAGTAGGCGTTGAGGTTAAACACTGATATGGATAATTTGTGGGATCATGATGTTGTTGTGGAGATGTACCTTTGTGTCTTTGATGTCGTGCTCGAGGGTTGTATTCTGAGTTGGTTTGTATTTGGACGACTTTTTGGTTCACTTTACGGTATATATATGTTGCTGATGTTTTTTGGGTTTACGCATCACAATATCATCATTTTATGTGATTTTTTCTTACTTATTTATTGATGGGGACATAGAAATTACGGCAATGTCAAAATAAACCGTGTTTATTATTTGGGATATTTTAATTAGTTTGTCATATTGCAAGGAGGGATATTGTTCTTTTATATTTGTTACAGACGAATATTTGGTTTTTATATCAATTCCATTCACAACTGCTAGGGGGGTCATTGTTCCCCTATTATTACCACATCCCACCCACAAATTTCACCCTCCAACTTTCACAACAACTTTCACAACAACCTTCAACACAAAAAAACACATTAAAGTTATGTGGGGCCCACACACAATTTCAACATCCTCATTCACAACACACTTTCATCCAAAAAAAACACAATACTCTACCTTATCAACACTATTCATCATTTCAACTAACAAAGCATTTCAACCTAAAAGAACAGGCCCTTAGCAGTTGTTTTCTGTACATCCGGTGGGGCTTCAAAGCGAGTGCGACTCCACTCGAAAGCGAGATTCAATTCAAAAACACAATTTGGATGTTTAAAAAATATCTGCCCTTTTCCGGGGTCCCGTCACCGCCCTTGTCGGAAGACAAGGTCTCTGCTGCTGCACTACGGTGAGCGAGAAACAAAGATGCCTCTGGTTCGGTTCGAGGTGAGAAACGAGTACGGTCTCGGCGATCCGGGGCTCTACAGAGCGGAGTCGAACAAGGAGGCTCCGAAGGCGATTCTTGATGGAGTCGCCGTCGCCGGGCTCGTCGGGATCTTGCGGCAGCTGGGTGATCTCGCTGGGTCAGTTTCTTCATGCCCTAACTTTTCGAATTTGAGTCCTTTTTCGCTTTGTTGAGTGCTTTTGTTTGGTTGTGTTGGTGTTGCAATATAGTTTAAATACTGGAACTTAAGTTTAAAAAAATTGGACTTTGCTGAAATTTTAGTTGGCTTTGGCATTAAATAAGTTAAACATTTTAAAGACACTTACTATATCAGAAAGTTCGTTTTGCTTTTGAATTTTGGATGGTATGTAATCGTGACATTTCTGGTGAGATATTGCTCAATTCAGTCTCCTTAGTCTATAGTTTTAGACATGTTATGATGTTGAAGCCTTTTGTTATAATTCACTACTGTACTGGTTTTCTAAGCACGTGCAAATGCATTGTGCAAATTTTTGGCTGTTTACACAAAAATATAGCTATGCATGAATGACTTGTGGGAAAACAGGGTATGATATTTAACATTTGTTGACTTCTTAGTAAAAGTGTGCCATTTAAAATTGTTGGGATTCATTGATCAGGCAAAAAATTTAAGAGGAAAATAAATTCACTCTAATTTCTCATTAGGAAATAAATACACAGAGGTAAACAAACTTTAAAAAAAAACTCTATTTCAGCTCTCTTTGGAGAATCTCATTTTCTATCTTTCGAGCAACTTTCTTTGGAGAAGCTTGTTGGATCATGTGGATGGTTAAGTAGAACACTAAGTGAGGTGAATAGTGTTTTAAAATAAATTCATAAAGATCTCAACAAGCGTAACCGATTTGGATCTTTTTAACAACAAAAAACTCAACTTAAATTGCAGCGAAAATAAAGACAAGAGTAATCGCAATAATATAAAAAATAGAATAAGCAAACCAAAAAATATCCAATAGTAAACACCAAGATATATCCTGGTTCGGTCTGCCTGACCTACTACAGTCACTTAGCTCATTGCTTGAGATTTTTACTATACCTCTTGTAAATTGTAAGAATTTATAACCTTTAACACCAAAATGGTGTCAAGAAATCATACCTCTCTCAAACAACCTTGAGAGATCCTCTTTATAATGAAATCGAAACGAAGACTTTCTATAGCATTTGAACATTGCGTGCTTGTAAGTAGATAAGGCTATGGAAAAGATATATATTATAAGGATTGAGAATTTGAAGAATGGAAAATCATGGCTTTTTTCGTTGGGCTCAAAAAGATCGAAGGTGGTTGAACCAGGGTTTGAGGTATCGGCCGATACCATTAGGTATCGACCGTATCGTATCGGTATCGACAGTTGACGATACCGAAACCAAGGGTTAGTTTCAGTATCGGCCGATACCGGCCGAAACTGACCGATACCGACCGAAACTGACTGATACCATTCAGTACCGGTAGGAAACGGAGGAAGAAGAACGTGTAATTAAATAAAAATTCTCTAAATAAACCCAAAAAATTTCGTGAATCAATAGGTTGCATAGAAAGCTCGGTTAAAAGAGAGGAGAAAACCCTAGGGTATCGGCTTGAAAATGATGAAGAATTAGATGAAGAAGAGGCAGAACCAAGAAAAAATTGCTGAAAAAAAGAAGAAAAAGGATAAAGGAATATGATGAAAAAATTGAACTCACATCATCGCGTCGCTGCCTCGCCGAACCTACGTCGACCATCTAGCGTGATAGTGAGAGAGAGCAAAGAGAGGGAGAGAGAAAGAGACACGAGTCGCCTTTCAGGAGATGATGTGTTCTTTAAAAAGGTAAACTTGTAAATAAGTGGTATGTGCGTAAAGTAAAACAGTCGGTGCACATATCAAGCGGATATTTTGTGGTAACCCTGTAAATACGTGGTATGTGCGCAAAGCAAAATGGTGGGTGCGCAAAGCAATGCCCAGTGATTTTTTGGCAAACTTGTAAATAAGTGGTATGTGCGCAAGGTAAAACGGTGGGTGCGCAAGGCAAGCTCTAGGATCTATTTATTTATCTAATATTTAGTATTTAAGTACCAAACTTTAGGTATTTAGTATTTGATACGATTACGAACTCAAATTTAGTTTATCTATTTAGTATTTAGTATTTGATAGTATATGCTTAATATTTTAGTTTGTTAAGTATTTAATAGTATTTGATATGTTTAGATTTAAGAACCTTCGAAACCATCACTGTGTGTAGAGTATATACATATTTAAAGTATCTCCGAAATCGAAACTGATACCCGAAACGAAACTGCCGAAACTAGCGATACAAACGAAACCGGAACTTGCTTCCGAAACCATCGAAACGGACGATACTGATACCGAAACCTAAATTTTGGAAAGAACGATACCCAGACCGAAACCGAGACCTAAAACCTTGGGTTGAACAGTATTTTTGGCCAAAGAACAAACTTCAAAATGTTTTTAATGAGTACAAAATGGATTCGTAGAAAAAATATATAAATATATCAAGTTTAATCAATGTGTGGAGTTAAGTATAGTTAGGGTGGGCATCGGGTATATCCAATTTTTTTAAAGAACCCGAAACCAATCCGATTTATTTTGGAATGGAAAAACTAGGTTTGCATCCAATTCCGATAAATCGGATCCAAAAATTTAGATTCTGCTTTAGAATCGGATGAAGAAGCATGATCTGAAATCCGATACCGATAAAGGCTCCACAAACGACGCATAATTGATTTTGACTCTGTAGAGAACTGTAACGACCGGAAATTTTCAACACTTCACTTCACGTATTTTTCGTATTTTAAAATTTTTACTTTATTAATGTCAGTCAAGAATTTTCTAACAAAACTAATTTCAAAAATTCTTATAAAAATATTTTTAAGCACTAGACTAATGATAAGATATTTCAGTAATTTTAGATTTCCTCAAATGCCCAAAACATTTCTGTTAAAATTCATTTCCCAAAATTACCGTTTTGATTCGACGAATTTATTTTCTATTCAAACGTCTTCAAAACGTTTTCAAACTTCTACAGTAGCATCCTATGATCATTTAGGGCTTCCCACATTAATTTCAGAATTTTCGGATATCGTTTCAGCCTAGAACCCGCACACCCGCTTTCTAAACGTTTTGGCCTAAAACTAGTGTTTCTATAACTCAAATCCCAAAACGGATCTTGTATTCGCGATCCTCGTGACGATACGATCCCGTGGGTATGTTTTCGTAATTTTTCGAAGTCATTTGTGAAAACGTGTCTGTATTTCACTGCCTTGCTAATTACATTCACTAATGACCTTTTTACAATTACTAACTACTTTTACCTAGTTACTTTTACCCCTAATAACTTTTCTAACTACCCTAGCCCCACACCCTTAATCCCCCACCGATTAGTTCGGTGAGATCCGACATCCAACCCCCAACTTATTTCCCCTATTAATTATTATTATCGCAGACTGTATGATTTTCTAACCTATATAAACTACTCAGCCTCTTTACATTAACCCACGGTCTCTCCCTCTCGTTCGAAAACCCCAAGGCACACACATCATTTCTCCCTCACTCTCTCTTTTCTTTCGAACGAAACCCCCCACTCTCAAATAACCAACAGTTCTCTCTCAATTCTCAATCCAAGCCACAGACGAACTCAACCCAGGCTAAAGCATCAGCCCCTAACTTTCGCAAACAACCCATCTTCACCTTCGAACAATCGCTCCTCATCTCTCGTTCGAACAAACCCAGCTCATCACCCGGGCTTCCCAGCAACGCCCTCTCCGTCGAGCAACTCCGACCAATGCCGATCTCTCCGCCTCGACCACCGCTTCCGCCTTCGCTGTCCACCCCCAAGCAGCAAGCCCCATCACCGGACCTCCTCCGACTCCGCCACAGCGCCCCCTCGACACCGACGAGACCCCCGCTGCAGCACCGAACGACGGCCACCCTAGCCCGCCACCCTCATCCAGTCACCGCCACCACAGCGAGGCTTCACCGCCGCAACGACCGCCCTCCGCCGTTTCCCCGAAGCTGCTGGCCGCCTCTCCGAGCACCCGAAGCCCGCTCCTCCGCCACCGCCTCGTGTCGAAGTCGCCGCCGTCTTCGAGAAGCCGGAACCATCGCCTGCCGCCGCCCCCGATCTTGCCTGCCGCTCTCAGATCTGCCTCGCCGCGCCTCGGATCTCGCCCGTCGCTCCGATCTACGCCTTCCCGAACAGCGACGAGGCTTCTCGCCCAAGCTCAAGACGCCGCTCGCCCAGCCTCCGGCCCCCCGCCTGCGGCCCCCGAAGCCCGCTCCGCCCCGACAGCTCCGCCCGAAGCCCCGACTCCGCCGAACGCCCCCCGCCGTGCAGCCGCCCGACGCTGCTCCGCCCAGTCCGCCGCCGCACAGCAGCAAGCCGCCCCTCCCTCCGCCGACAGGCAAGACCCCCCTCCGGCGATCGATACGAAGAATCGACGGTAAAAACACACGATGGCATTTCCGTAAATACGGATTTAATTTCGTATTTTCTAATTATTAATTAATTAATAATAGGGTTAATTGGTTATAAATCCATAACTAATTATACATGGCCCAGAAAAATGTGCGGATAGCTCTGGAAAATCAGAAACGGTATTTCGGATCCAATGGCGCTAGTCTCACTGCGAGCAGACGCCTACTTTTTCCAGAATAAATTTTTAAACCTAAAAGATAAATACGTATAATTCGTTCTAAAAATTATAACTCGCTGTTTTCACTCACAATAATATGTGATAAAATTATATGTGAAAGTAAACTTCGAGACGGTCATTTTGACTATTCATTCGAGTAATTCCGACTAGGATTGCTCCCGGAACAAATTACGGAAAATACGCGTCACTTAAATAAATCAGGTTTTAAAGCTAGTTTTAAGTTTCTAAAAATTATAAAAATTACTATAGGCTTCAGAAAAATATTCCCTCTTGCAGTAAAACTATTTTTATCATATATAGTCTATATAAAAATTTGGGACCTTTTTCATCACCGTTTTAACTAGTTTTAAAATCAGACACTCAACTTAAATAAATAAGAAAATAGGGTATTCTCTAACTAGTTATCTCTTGTGTTTACAGGTAGCAAATCTCGTGCATCGACACTAGATCCAGTCCCGGATCACTACCACCACCTCGAAGATCGTAAGTCACAGTAAATTCTACCCTTAGAAATTTAGATAGTGTACGTAATGGAAAATAGTGTAATAATTGGAATGCCGCATGCTCGAAGCATGGATCGGTGTCTTAGTTGGTGGACTTCAAATCATTGCTCAAGACTAACATTCTCTCTTGAGGTTTCTGCCTTGACTTTTCAACAAGCGAAGATCTTTGAAGTGTTGTTAATGCATGTGAACAGCTTTACTTTTGGAACAACAGATTGACATATCGTATTGCAACACAGTGACTGAGTGATATACTGCACTGACATCATACTGCTGGAATGTCATATTGAAATTGAATGATTAAAAGTAGTTAGCACTGCACCGGGTTTTGGGGTAACTTATAATTGCGGAAGTGCGGGAGCGACTAGTCCAGACTTTGTTGTCACCGTGCGGGTTCTAGCAACCCATAACAGTGCCGGTGACAACCATCACAGATCACAGTTCACAGTTCACAGATTATTGCATAGTTCTCAGAGATTGGTTCGCCCGGGTAGCACCCGCGGCAAGAGTTGGCCTCTTGGTTGCTCACTGTACTTCCCGTTATAAGTCACAAACTAGAATAGGCACAGTTACTCTCATTATTGCTATTGTCATTGCTCGGTCACCTTTACTTTACTTGTCACCCTTGCATGCTTGACAGATGTACTTTACTTATTGCACTTGCATGCTTGTCTGTCCCTACTTTACTTTCCGCACTTGTTTACTATTTAATGCTCCATATTTGTGCACTCCTCTTTTTCTATCGCTAGAATTGTTGTGACTTACCTTCGGTTCCATTTATGGCACCGGCAGACGAAGACCAGATCGAGGAGATTGCCCCAGAGATCGAGCAGGCTACATTGCCCCAGAAGCGGCAGAGTTTTAGCTACTTTTCTGTTGGTGTGTGTGTTGTACTGTGTATTTCCTTTTCCGCATTTCCTTTCTGTACTTCCTTTATGTATTTGTGAGAGAGAGTGCTGATTGTTGTTGTACTTTAATTTGGACTGTAATAACGCCTGTAAAGCTGGTTTGAGTATTGTGATACATCTCTGAGTTGTGGCTATGCTGATTTCACTGGTAAACTGCGGAACCTGCGAATAAACCAAATAAGTAACGGGCCCCCGAGAGCGGGTCGTTACAGTTTTGGCGGCCCACGCAGGTCCATGCAAAATACCTCGTGAACAGTATAGTGAAACCAGGATGTATCGTATACGATACTCGACTGAGCTGACATTTTTTTCTTTGAATGCAGGTTTGACACTCGAAAGATGGACGGGAACATCTCGGAGAGCCCCAATGGAGCTGACCTGTCTGGCCTTAATAAAAGTCATTAACAAAACCTAAATTTTGATAGGCTTAATTAGTTATTAATAAAATCTTTTGTATCGGTGGCACTCGTATGAATGATAATCTTCCTTCAATGGACCATGATATCGGTCAATGTGCTTGGCTAAAGTCTGTGGATCGACCTGGCTAGACTGGGCATAAGTGATCCTAGCTTAGTCACTTCCCTGACCGTGTCCGCTGGACCGCAAGGACGTGAATCATGATTATGTAACGCCATCGATCTTCATCACTATCACCCTTCTTTTAGCTTGATGACCTTTCGATTGACCTTCTTAGAATCTTTCTATGCTTGAACTCTGGCTACGGAGAGTAGCGTTCGAATTTTCGACCACCAGAAGTTCGAGTTCCACAACGGAAGTGACCACCATCATCTGCTCAGCAACGTCAATTACTCCCTCCTCAACAGCAAGTGTACCAGCAGACTCGACGACAGTCGCCGCCCCAGAGACGCCAAGCTTATACCATGACAGTGGAAGAAGCCGAAGCTACGGGCCAAGTAATCACATGTATGCGATTTTTCACTAAGCTACACACTCTAATATTTAGAAATCGTAAGTTTAGACTTGATTCTCATCACGGTAGGTACCGTCTTAATAGCCGGTAAACCTGCCCTCACACTGTTCGACTCAGGAGCTACACATTGCTTCTTGGTCAGTCGTTTCGTTCAAACACATGCTATCACTGTTGAACCTCTGACTCCCGTTGGAAGGTCGAGACCGCTGGCGGTTCACTACCGGTAGCTAGCGGATGCCTCCAATGAACTGTTGTGATTTGTAGACGAGATCTCTTTGCCGACTTCTTGGGATGGACTAGTTGAGATCATTTCATGCCACCATTGACTGTCGTCAAAGGAGGGTAGAAATCGAAATACCCAACCATCCTAAGTTCGAACTCCTCAGCGGAAGCAGATCGAAGGACGCTCAGAAGCATTCGAGGACGGTGCGATACCAATTAAGACGAACCAAACCGAGACGTACCAACTGAGTCAGCTACTGTTTCTTCATCTTTCTTGAACTCGTCTTCATCTTCTATCCGAGTTTGTTTTGACTTGGGACTAGCTTCGGAAACTACGGTGATGTTAATAGTATATATTCATACATAACATCTCTTGCTTTCTTGATGCTATGATGTCACATTATATTTCATGCTATTGACGACTTATTTTCTTATGGCGTGGCCGTTCGTCAAGCCTTCCGGTCGATCATTTGAATTGCTTAGGCGATTACCGATCTTCTGAATTCCGAGGACGGAATTATTTTAAGGAGGGTAGAATGTAACGACCGGAAATTTTCAACACTTCACTTCACGTATTTTTCGTATTTTAAAATTTTTACTTTATTAATGTCAGTCAAGAATTTTCTAACAAAACTAATTTCAAAAATTCTTATAAAAATATTTTTAAGCACTAGACTAATGATAAGATATTTCAGTAATTTTAGATTTCCTCAAATGCCCAAAACATTTCTGTTAAAATTCATTTCCCAAAATTACCGTTTTGATTCGACGAATTTATTTTCTATTCAAACGTCTTCAAAACGTTTTCAAACTTCTACAGTAGCATCCTATGATCATTTAGGGCTTCCCACATTAATTTCAGAATTTTCGGATATCGTTTCAGCCTAGAACCCGCACACCCGCTTTCTAAACGTTTTGGCCTAAAACTAGTGTTTCTATAACTCAAATCCCAAAACGGATCTTGTATTCGCGATCCTCGTGACGATACGATCCCGTGGGTATGTTTTCGTAATTTTTCGAAGTCATTTGTGAAAACGTGTCTGTATTTCACTGCCTTGCTAATTACATTCACTAATGACCTTTTTACAATTACTAACTACTTTTACCTAGTTACTTTTACCCCTAATAACTTTTCTAACTACCCTAGCCCCACACCCTTAATCCCCCACCGATTAGTTCGGTGAGATCCGACATCCAACCCCCAACTTATTTCCCCTATTAATTATTATTATCGCAGACTGTATGATTTTCTAACCTATATAAACTACTCAGCCTCTTTACATTAACCCACGGTCTCTCCCTCTCGTTCGAAAACCCCAAGGCACACACATCATTTCTCCCTCACTCTCTCTTTTCTTTCGAACGAAACCCCCCACTCTCAAATAACCAACAGTTCTCTCTCAATTCTCAATCCAAGCCACAGACGAACTCAACCCAGGCTAAAGCATCAGCCCCTAACTTTCGCAAACAACCCATCTTCACCTTCGAACAATCGCTCCTCATCTCTCGTTCGAACAAACCCAGCTCATCACCCGGGCTTCCCAGCAACGCCCTCTCCGTCGAGCAACTCCGACCAATGCCGATCTCTCCGCCTCGACCACCGCTTCCGCCTTCGCTGTCCACCCCCAAGCAGCAAGCCCCATCACCGGACCTCCTCCGACTCCGCCACAGCGCCCCCTCGACACCGACGAGACCCCCGCTGCAGCACCGAACGACGGCCACCCTAGCCCGCCACCCTCATCCAGTCACCGCCACCACAGCGAGGCTTCACCGCCGCAACGACCGCCCTCCGCCGTTTCCCCGAAGCTGCTGGCCGCCTCTCCGAGCACCCGAAGCCCGCTCCTCCGCCACCGCCTCGTGTCGAAGTCGCCGCCGTCTTCGAGAAGCCGGAACCATCGCCTGCCGCCGCCCCCGATCTTGCCTGCCGCTCTCAGATCTGCCTCGCCGCGCCTCGGATCTCGCCCGTCGCTCCGATCTACGCCTTCCCGAACAGCGACGAGGCTTCTCGCCCAAGCTCAAGACGCCGCTCGCCCAGCCTCCGGCCCCCCGCCTGCGGCCCCCGAAGCCCGCTCCGCCCCGACAGCTCCGCCCGAAGCCCCGACTCCGCCGAACGCCCCCCGCCGTGCAGCCGCCCGACGCTGCTCCGCCCAGTCCGCCGCCGCACAGCAGCAAGCCGCCCCTCCCTCCGCCGACAGGCAAGACCCCCCTCCGGCGATCGATACGAAGAATCGACGGTAAAAACACACGATGGCATTTCCGTAAATACGGATTTAATTTCGTATTTTCTAATTATTAATTAATTAATAATAGGGTTAATTGGTTATAAATCCATAACTAATTATACATGGCCCAGAAAAATGTGCGGATAGCTCTGGAAAATCAGAAACGGTATTTCGGATCCAATGGCGCTAGTCTCACTGCGAGCAGACGCCTACTTTTTCCAGAATAAATTTTTAAACCTAAAAGATAAATACGTATAATTCGTTCTAAAAATTATAACTCGCTGTTTTCACTCACAATAATATGTGATAAAATTATATGTGAAAGTAAACTTCGAGACGGTCATTTTGACTATTCATTCGAGTAATTCCGACTAGGATTGCTCCCGGAACAAATTACGGAAAATACGCGTCACTTAAATAAATCAGGTTTTAAAGCTAGTTTTAAGTTTCTAAAAATTATAAAAATTACTATAGGCTTCAGAAAAATATTCCCTCTTGCAGTAAAACTATTTTTATCATATATAGTCTATATAAAAATTTGGGACCTTTTTCATCACCGTTTTAACTAGTTTTAAAATCAGACACTCAACTTAAATAAATAAGAAAATAGGGTATTCTCTAACTAGTTATCTCTTGTGTTTACAGGTAGCAAATCTCGTGCATCGACACTAGATCCAGTCCCGGATCACTACCACCACCTCGAAGATCGTAAGTCACAGTAAATTCTACCCTTAGAAATTTAGATAGTGTACGTAATGGAAAATAGTGTAATAATTGGAATGCCGCATGCTCGAAGCATGGATCGGTGTCTTAGTTGGTGGACTTCAAATCATTGCTCAAGACTAACATTCTCTCTTGAGGTTTCTGCCTTGACTTTTCAACAAGCGAAGATCTTTGAAGTGTTGTTAATGCATGTGAACAGCTTTACTTTTGGAACAACAGATTGACATATCGTATTGCAACACAGTGACTGAGTGATATACTGCACTGACATCATACTGCTGGAATGTCATATTGAAATTGAATGATTAAAAGTAGTTAGCACTGCACCGGGTTTTGGGGTAACTTATAATTGCGGAAGTGCGGGAGCGACTAGTCCAGACTTTGTTGTCACCGTGCGGGTTCTAGCAACCCATAACAGTGCCGGTGACAACCATCACAGATCACAGTTCACAGTTCACAGATTATTGCATAGTTCTCAGAGATTGGTTCGCCCGGGTAGCACCCGCGGCAAGAGTTGGCCTCTTGGTTGCTCACTGTACTTCCCGTTATAAGTCACAAACTAGAATAGGCACAGTTACTCTCATTATTGCTATTGTCATTGCTCGGTCACCTTTACTTTACTTGTCACCCTTGCATGCTTGACAGATGTACTTTACTTATTGCACTTGCATGCTTGTCTGTCCCTACTTTACTTTCCGCACTTGTTTACTATTTAATGCTCCATATTTGTGCACTCCTCTTTTTCTATCGCTAGAATTGTTGTGACTTACCTTCGGTTCCATTTATGGCACCGGCAGACGAAGACCAGATCGAGGAGATTGCCCCAGAGATCGAGCAGGCTACATTGCCCCAGAAGCGGCAGAGTTTTAGCTACTTTTCTGTTGGTGTGTGTGTTGTACTGTGTATTTCCTTTTCCGCATTTCCTTTCTGTACTTCCTTTATGTATTTGTGAGAGAGAGTGCTGATTGTTGTTGTACTTTAATTTGGACTGTAATAACGCCTGTAAAGCTGGTTTGAGTATTGTGATACATCTCTGAGTTGTGGCTATGCTGATTTCACTGGTAAACTGCGGAACCTGCGAATAAACCAAATAAGTAACGGGCCCCCGAGAGCGGGTCGTTACAAGAACCTCATTTTCAATCATTCCATCGTGGTCGGCTCAAAACACTAATATAAAGTAGTTTGCATTATGTACTACGACAAATGTGGGATAAATTGAGCGATCTCGGAGCAGCCGGCACATCCATTGAGTTTTGGAATAAATTGAACGGTGTGGGACAAATTGAGCGGTCCATGGCGTGAGCATGCAAAGACAAGCGAGGATCGCCGTCCACTGCATGCAAGCGATGGTTCGGTTGCAGGCGAAGATTCTCGTGCAAGGCAGCTACTCAACAGCTCGGGTGATAATGGCGCTATTTAGACATTGGCCAAAAGATGGCCAAAAGATGGCCAAAAGACTGCAGGGTTCTTTTGTTAAAGAAAATGTATCAGCCTTGCAGAATTGTTACTCACAACATATTCTGCTAGCTCGGTATCAAATGTGCATGAATTCAAGAAGTAACATAGATTTAACAAGAATTACATGATCTGATAAATAGTCGAAGGATGTCAAGACTCTTGCCAGCCTAGATGAGATACATGGCCCCTATAATCTTATTCGACGAAGCTTAACATTCCAACAAAGTTAAGTTTAGACTTCAGACACACACACACAAGAAACACGAACAAGCAATGCGGCACTTAATTAACCATAACGGAAGCGTCATGCAAGAAGTTTAGAACATCGGTGACAGCCCCTTCTGCATCTCCACCACCTTCTTCCACGAACTACTGCTCGATATCTTTTTCCACCACCCCATCACCTTCTTCCTCGTCTCAAACATCGAGGGGCACATGGGGATTTTCACGAGGTTGTGTGTGTTGGAAAGTCAAATAATGATCATTATACATTTTTCTTATATTTGTATTAATGATCATTATTTGTAATATTTGTATTAATGATCATTATTTGTATTAATGATTATTATTTGTAGGTGCTTGATTATAGGATCACAATTGTAGCTACTCAATTATGTAGCATGATGTATATAAACAGCTTCAATATATCATCGTTCCAGAAATAGCTGTCTTTCTTTTCATGGTATCAGAGCAGGACCAGATCCTGACTTCGTTTTTTTGAATCCTTTCATTATCCTTCCATTCTTCCATTTTTTTCCTCTCATCATGGCCGGAGAAGATGTCCTTCCTTCTCTTAAATCATCAAAGGCAGACTCATCTGATCCTTATCACACTCATCATTCAAATCACCCTGGAATGATTCTAGTCTTCAAAACCCTCAATGGTGACAACTATACTGGTTGGAAAAGGGCCATGACATTGGCCTTGCACTCCAAGAACAAGCTAGGGTTCATCAATGGTTCTTGTGAACCACCATCAAAAGAAAATCATCCTAATTATATGGATCCTGGTCCAGATGCAATGACACTGTCCATTCCTGGATTATCAACACTCTTGATCCAGAAATCACCAACAGCATCATCTACTACACTACTGCTCACGAAGTTTGGGAAGATCTACGTGAGCGATTCTCACAAGGTAATGCGCCTGGTGTTTTTGAAATCCAGCAAAACATCGCATATCTCAAACATGGACAACTCTCTGTCTCTGCTTATTATACTAAACTCAAAAGTTTATGGGATGAATTGGCTATCTATTCTGACTCAAACCAAGGAGCACCAGTGAGCAACAGAAACCGATGCAATTTCTAATGGGATTAAATGATTCTTACATTATGATTCGGAGTCAGATCTTGTTGCAGATCACTTTACACACTGTTCGTCAATCCTACGCCTCAGTCACTCAGGAAAAAAAGCAGATCCAAATCAGTTCTGCAGGCAATGAATCAGTAGCAGCTATTGTAGTCAATAGCAACTCCAAACAACAAACTCAACCCTTGTCGCAAGGTGGAAACTCCGGTTATTCGTCCGGCAGCAGCGGACGAAGATTCTCAGGTAACGACTGTCGGTGGTCCTTCGGTGATGGCGGTCGATGGTTATCAGGAGGCGGTCGTTGGAACTCGAGCGACGGTAATGGTGGTCGATGGGGGAGGACGACGCGGTCAGGCCAGAGGAGGAGGTCGTTCTACTGGCGTTGGGAGAGGACGTCCCCAATGTTCACATTGCAATGAATTGGGTCACTGGGTTGATACATGTTGGGAATTACATGGGTTTCACCAACTCATCCAAAAGCAAGATCAGCCCAATCCAAATCTGCTAATAATATCTTTGTGACCCCTCGGTGATGAAGAAGGAACTGTGACTGTGCCTAAATCCCATCTGGAGCAGCTCCTTTCAATGCTCAACAATCAAGAAATCAAACCCGATTCGACCTCTGGTTCAAAGGCTAATACGGTAGCAAAAACAGGTTTGTCCAAAATAAATTCTCAAAATTGGATCATTGACAGCGGAGCAACTGATCATGTTGTTTCATCACAATTATTCCACAAGGGTAAAAATTGCTCACTGTCAACTGGATTGTTGCCAAGTGGAGATAAAGTCGAGATTGCAGCCAAAGGATCATTGTCTCTTAATTCCAAATACATTTTACATGATGTATTATCTGTGCCTACATTTAAAGTGGATTTAATGTCTGTAAGTCGTTTGACAAGATGTTTAAACTGTTGAGTCACATTTTCCTCTTATTGGTGTATTTTACAGGATATGGCTACTAGGAGGACGATTGGTTTGGGTAAACAATAGAGTGGATTATACTATTTGGTGGCGTTAGCGGCGACAAACTGAGCATCAGTCAAACACAACCAAAAATCCTCCATCCTGCAACCGTATCACTTCATCCACCGATCTGTGGCATAATCGTTTGGGTCATGTCTCTCCTTTACGATTGAACTTCCTTGCTAAACATTTTCTGAACATTTCAGTTGAATCAAATAATGTTGGCCATATGTGTCCCTTGGCTAAACAAAGTCGTCTGTCTTTCGGAACAAGTAATATTTCTTCCATTCAACCATTTGATATTATACATTGCGATATATGGGGTCGCTACCGTCATGTTTCACTTTCTGGTGCTCATTATTTTCTCACAATTGTTGATGACTATACACGTTTCATATGGATTTTTTTGATGAAACATAAGGATGAAACTCAATCTATTTTGAAACGTTTTTAGCTATGTTGTTACACAATTTGGAACATGCATTAAAACTTTTCGCAATGATAATGGTGGAGAATTCCTTTCTCTTCGCACTTTTTTCAAGATAATGGTGTCATTTTCAACATTCATGTGTTTACACCCCCAACAAAATGGGGTAGTGGAACAAAAACATCGTCATATTCTTCAGGTTGATCGTGCCTTAAGATTTCAGGCCAATCTCCCTACAAATTTTTGGGGAGAGTGTGCCCTCACATCTATTTATATTATTAATCGATTACCTTCTCCACTTTTTTCTTTCAAAACTCCTTTTGAACTTCTCCATTCAAAACCCGCAATTTTTTCTCACTTTCGTGTGTTTGGTTGTCTTGCTTATGCTACAAATGTTATGATTTCTCATAAATTTGACTCTCGAGCCATCCTCGCTATTTTCATTGGTTATCCTCTTGGTCAAAAAGCATATAAATTATACGATCTTCCTACCAAAAAAATATTCACTAGTCGAGATGTCAAATTTTATGAGAATATCTTTCCTTATTCCTCCTCTCTAAATACTTATACAAGACCCCAAACACAAGCCCATATTACAGGCCCAGTTCCCATCATTCCATCCACTTTTGATGATCCATTTGATATGCCTCAGAAAACCTAAAGCATCGACCAAACCACATATCCCTCCAACACTCCACCTGCGACAGATCCACCATCTGCCACATCTCAGCCCGAACCAGTCGTCACTCCTTCCGCCATCCATCCACCACCCCTCCACCTCCTCCGGCACTCCTTCCATCGCTACATCTCAGCCCGAACCGGCCGTTGTTCGCTGCTCAAGCTGCTCCACAGTTACACCTCAAAAGCTTCGAGATTATGTATGCTCTGTTGTTACATCTAACCAATCTAATCCTCTACTGCCAGGTTCTATAAAAGGGACCCATTATCCTCTTAATCATTACGTTTCTTACCATCGCTACACACCCACTTATAGATCCTTTGTGGCCAATATACAATCTGATACTGAACCAAGTTCCTATTCAGAGGCAGCAACTAATCCCAATTGGCAGAAAGCGATGCAAACTGAGTTACATGCACTTGAGGATAACGGAACCTGGTCCCTCACACCACTTCCTGTTGGTAAAATTCCAATTGGCTGCCGTTGGGTGTACAAGGTAAAACGGAAGTCAGATGGCTCAATTGAACGGTATAAAGCACGGTTGGTTGCTAAGGGTTACACGCAGCTGGAGGGTGTTGATTTTCAAGATACTTTTTCTCCTACAACCAAGATTATTTCAGTTCGGTATTTGATGGCAATTGCTGCTGCTCGTGGCTAGTCCTTGCATCACCTTGATGTAAACAATGCTATTTTGACATGGCAATCTTGATGAGGAAATATATATGTCATTGCCGCCGGGGCCCTGGCGACAGTGGGAGGATCAATTAGTGTGTCGCCTCCACAAGTCTTTATATGGGCTGAAGTAGGCGTCTAGACGATGGTTTGCGAAGTTTTCCGAAGCCATTCGTTTAGCCGGTTTTGTGCAATCCAAGGCAGACTATTCTCTCTTCACAAAAAGGTAAGGCAAGTTCTTTACTGTCCTTTTGATTTATGTGGATGATATTTTGATTACTGTCAATGATTCTAAAAGCATATCTGATGTCAAGAAATTCCAGCATAATAACTTTCGACTTAAAGATTTAGGTGATTTGAAATATTTCTTGGGCATTGAGGTTTCTGCTTCTAGAAAAGGCATTAATATATCTCAGCGAAAATATGCTTTGGAGATTATCAAAGATGTGGGTTTATTAGGTGCTGCTCCTATCGAGACCCCTATGGAGAGTGGTACAAAATTATGTGAGACTAGTGAACCACTCCGTGACCCAGGAAAATACAGGAGACTTATTGGCAGGTTAATCTATCTCACGGTTTCAAGACCAGATATCACCTATGCAGTTCATGTTCTAAGCAGATTTATGCATCAGCCTCGGAAAGAACATTGGGATGCAGCTTTGCGTGTTGAGCGCTACTTAAAAGGGTCCCCTGGTCAAGGTCTGGGTATTCACAAAAAATACCCTAACGTATCGGCTATCTTTCAAGTTAATACCCTGAACTTTTAAGTTGTACATATTTAAACCCTAACGTTATATGTCGGGTTTAAATTGATACCTTTTTTCTATTTTCCGTCCAAAAAGCTGAAATCTGGACGATTTTACCCCTCCCCTCGTTTCTCATTGGGGAAATCACAAAAAATACCCTAACGTTTACATTATATTTCAATTTAATACCCAAAATGGTAGAAAAATTGCATCTTATGACCATCAACATAGCGGTTAATCCTACTCTCCTTTGCTTTATGGAAAAGAATTCTGATGGATCCTGTTGAAAACAAGAGGATTTGTATGCAAATAAAACAAAATTAATACACCGACATCCACATATCCCTCGGAGAAAGGCTACTCAAAATTGATAGCACCCACTAGATGGCACCATGGCATGAACATCTTGTTGGAGGAGGTCCTCGAGCGAAGGCTGTCTAATTCTATCTCCAGGATCGGGTCAAATGACCAATCTTGATCAAAATCAGGCCAATGTTGGACATGATCAGCTTCAGTCATCAAAGGAACCGAAGAAGATGGCCACGCCTCGACATCTTATGGTGGTGGTAGTACTAGTGACATCAAGTTAGGTAAGGCATCAATGCTGGGTAGTAGTTCTTCAAGAGCAAATACATCATCGGGCGACGACGACAATGGATTGCTACTGTCGCAGCTGCCTGACTGATCCGTGGCATTATCAAACACCACACAACCGCTCCAAGTTTCATAATCAGCAGCCACAATCACCATGGAGCCATGTTGCTGCTGCTGCTGTGCTGTGGTTGCTCGACTCGCCTTTTCTTTCTCCTTCCCCAGAGATGATGATGTTCGTGGTGATGGGCTCACCGTTGAGGCTTTGGCCAGGGGTCACGAAATCAATGACAGCCTGGACATGCCCATGAAGACCAATAACGCAGAGCTTCATACGATTGAAGAATATGTCGTTGATGTGGACCCCGGGATGAACGGTGGGGAATGGTCGAGGGCATCGTCTCTCTCAAATGAAGAAGTTCTGCTCCCCCAACAAAGGGGCCAAAAGGGTCCACCCCTCTCCCCACCCCCACCTCCCTCCTTCCATCTCTCGGCCCGCCCGACCGCTCCCATGGCCCTGGCCTCGGCCATCTTCACCGAGAAGCAGGAAGTGCTTGCCTATCTCTTAGGCTGCTGCTGTTCCGGCAAGAAAGACATAGACAAATAGAAGAACAAGAAGAACAAGAACAACCACCCCCTAAATTGGGATGCTCCTGCTTCGACTGCTACAAGAGCTTTTGGACTTGCTGGGATTCTTCCCCTAACTGACATGTCATTCACGCCATCATATATGCGTTTAAGGAGACCTTGACAGCGCCTGCCGAGATGACGAAGACCAAGAACATCAGACTGTTCACATGCAACTGCCACTCTTTTGTAGCAAACAACCTAAATAGAATGTGATATGGTGGGCATGCCCGATGTTAGTGCACGGATACAACCCCAATTCGGGTATCCGCATACCCAGCCCGTTCGGCATCCGCAACCCGTTATCCCCTGCACTTCGAGCGGGCGATGACCGAGTCGGACAAATGGGTTATTCGACCATTGTGCTCAGCTGCGTCAAGATCCCTCTCTTCCTTAAGTTCCCTATTAAGTTAAGCATCAGAGGAGATTTGGGTCGGATATCGAGTTCTTCAACCTCGAACGTCCAACCCGACGGTCGTTCTTATGTCGATCGACGATCGTACCATCATCAACTACCAACTACCGACCCCGGTTCTTCCAACCGAGGGTCCCACTCCAAAGGCTGACTTGGCTCTAGCTCAGTGCTTTGAGTCTCCGTCAGCTTGACAAATGTTCTGGTCATTTTTGGTCTTAACACCCGATGAAATGTGGTGAATTTAGCCGTCTTCATGTTCTTCAAAGGTACTTGGGTGAGCAATACTGCAGCGGAGAGGTCTTTGTTGTCTTTTGGGTCCGCCTGCTCCATAGTGCTTCTTTTTGGCGGTTTAAACTTCTTGATCTTCATGGTTGCCATCGTGTCCATTCTCGTTGGTTAGTTTATCGTCGGTACTCACTGCCTCAAGAATCTCATCCAGTTGTAGTGTTCATGTTTTGACATATATTTTACCTTTGTAATGTAATGCATATATCTGATTCTCAAATTGAAATAGCTTAGTGTTTTTAGATGGTGCAGACTGTGATGCTACTCGGTATCTGATACTAATGAAACATTCATGTAGTTGATATATGCAGTATGTTTTTATTTGTTTTCCCTTTCAATGTTCATTTCTGCTTGCTTTCATTGTCTTGCTGTCTTAATTTTGTGTGTTCCGTTATTATTTATTGTATGCAGCGAAAATGTTTTGCTTGATATCATTCTTCTTTCTTTTTCTGTGTGAGAGCAGAAATGAATAATGAACTAGTTACACAAGCCAAAGCCAACCCTAATGGATCATCATGGTAATCAAACTGTAATGCAGAAGAAGCCCTCTTGATGCACAAATATTCGCTGTAGAACGGAATGGTCGATGGTGGCGGTGTTGGAGGAAGAGGATGAAACGGCAGAAGAGAAGAAGACATGAAATAGTGATCGCTAGGGTCACAAACGAGTTGGTTGTTTGATTGAAATTGAGGGGAAAGAATTGGCCATGAGAGAATTGGTGATACTTGGGATGATCTTCTAGTTCTTGGTGGAAGCCTTGGAACGAGAAGCTGAAGCCAGTAAAAAAGCTTAAGAAGGCAGTAGTGCAGCATCGGTGATGTGAGCAGACGACACGCTGCTTGCCGGCTGAGGTCATAATTTATAGCATCCTCCCTCGGATTTCCTTCAAATCATTGTGCTGTCTCAAGTTCGTGAGCAAGAATTGGAGTCGAGCCATCTCCGACGATCATCTGTTCAAGATGCTGCAACATGGGCTCGCAGCTAAACATGGTCCCGAGTAGGGGTGGCAAACGGGTCGGGTGGCTTCGGGTTCGGGTCGGGTCAGATTTGACCCGACCCGTTTAGGGGTAAACCCTAACCCGACCCGGATTGAATCCGGGTCGGGTTCGGGTGACCCGGAAAATTTCCGGGTCGGGTTCGGGTTAACCCGTCGGGTTAAGATTTGACTTATACACAACTGCTCCTTTTTCGATATCCATCTATTTATTAAGAGCCACCGACAATTTATTAAGTGTTGCATAATTTCCAGTAGCTCGTCGCTTAAACCACACCGATGACATTAATGAAGTATAATTAACGTTACCATTTTATTAACGGAAGTAATACAATTAACTAAAAATTTGTATGTAAAGGGAATTGAATACAAGATATCTTAAAGAAGAGGACAAAAATTCAATCATACAAGCACAACTCCCCATTGGAACTGTGTATTGAAGTTATTATAAATTTTTTATTTAAATAGAGAAAGTAAACCGGGTCGAATTCGGGTCATTCGGGTTGACATGCCAAACCCATACCCGACCCAGATTTTATCCGGGTCGGGTCGGGTCAACCCGTTTCCTACTTGACCCGTATTGGCCTCTACCCATACCCGGTTTAGGATGCCGGGTTTGGGTCGGGTCGGGTCGGGTCGGGCTCATTTTGCCACCCCTAGTCCCGAGCGGGTATTAACTTGAAAGATACCCAAAACATTAGGGTATTAACTTGAAAGATACTCCAAACGTTAGGGTATTTTTTTGTAAGCTTCGATCCGGGGCAAACCGGGTATAATTTAACGACGTTGTAGTCCGTTAGACAAAACACATAAAAAGATATTGTAGTGTACGTTTTAAACGTTGATGGTATTAATTTGAAAGATATCCCAAACGTTAGGGTATTTTTTTGTGAATACCCCTTTCTTTTTTGCAAATAGTGATTTTAAACTAAGGGCCTTTTGTGATTCAGATTGGGCAGGAGGTCCCCTCACTAGAAAATCAACCACAGGTTATTGTGTGTTCTTGGGTCATTCTTTAATATCATGGAGGTCAAAGCGGCAGAAAACAGTTTCTCTATCATCAGCAGAAGCCGAATATCGAGCAATGACGGGAGCTTGTTGTGAATTGACATGTTGTGCTGTCTACTTCAAGATTTGGGAGTTTTTCATCAAGAATCTGCTTTATTATATTGTGACAATAAGGCTGCATTGCATATTTCCGCTAACCCTGTTTTTCATGAACACACCAGACATATTGAAATGGATTGTCATTTCATAAGTGATAAGATTCAAGGAGCCGTTGAAACAAGATTTGTAAAGTCAGAAAATTAGGTTGCAGATGTACTAACCAAAGCTTTGTGAAATGATATGTTCATACCAATGATCCGCAAGTTGGGAGTTCAAGATATCCACTCTCCAACTTGAGGGGGAGTGTTGGAAAGTCAAATAATGATCATTATACATTTTCCTTATATTTGTATTAATGATCATTATTTGTATTAATGATCATTATTTATAATATTTGTATTAATGATCATTATTTGTATTAATGATCATTATTTGTAATATTTGTATTAATGATCATTATTTGTATTAATGATCATTATTTGTAATATTTGTATTAATGATCATTATTTGTATTAATGATTATTATTTGTAGGTGCTTGATTATAGGATCGCAATTGTAGCTACTCAATTATGTAGCATGATGTATATAAACAACTTCAATATACAATGAAAATCATCGTTCCAGAAATATCTGTCTTTCTTTTCAGTGTGCATTGGAGAGGTGAGAGAGGTCTGCGATCGTGAACTTGTCCCCTGCCAGATATAAGCTCTCCTCCAGCATTTGCTCGTAAATATCGAGCACACTCTCCAGCTTCTTTTTGCTCTGCTCTACCACCACCTCGTCCTTCTCTAGCCCAGCCATCGGTGCAAAGGCCAAATGTAACACCAGTGTCGAGCTCGGCGGGTCAAAGCTCTGCGCTTCGGTTAGCAATCACTGCTCAATGGACGCCCTTTCCAATGTCCCAGATCCTATTAAACTCAGTCCCACATCTGTTAGATAATGGAATATTATGTGGTTTAAATAAGGGTTTTTGGACCATCTTAGCACACGTGCTGACGTGCTGGGCACCATTCGACTAATGTTTCGGAATCGGGTCGTATTTGTGTTCTATGACTATGTTCCGAGTTCCGATTCCGAAATAATTCGGTTATAAATTTTTTGCTCGAATCCGAATACGGTTTCGAACTGTCCGAATATTCAGAACCGGATTCGGGTTCGGAACCGGAACCAGGTTTTTTGCCCACCCCTAAGTATGGTATTCGATTGGTTCATGACTTATTGAAGAAATCGGAAAGATTTTCCAACCGGTTGGTGGTGATTTAAGTTTAATGTAACATATTGAGCTAATTATACCATAAACATATTTTTATGTGTGTTTATATAGTTTTTATCTACTTAGATAGATGTATGGCATGCATATAACATCTATTTTTAATGTCCAATATGTTATTCCGATATTTAGTCAATATTCCCAATATTTGCTATCCGATATCTTATTTTCCAAAGCAATACGTGCCTGATACTATATTTAGAACACTAGATAAAGACAATTCGCTCTCATCTGGTGGCAGCAAATGATGGAGAAATTGGTCTTCATCCTGATTCACTATGGGAACAGATAAAAAATTAGGTACATGTGGATATCAGAAGAAAGATGAATTGCTTTCACACCAAGTTTCTGGTTCTAGTTGTTTTGCTAGATGTAGCACTAAAGAGCAATCATATATCGTCCTTGCCATTTGTGCCGCTAAGTTGCCATTTTTGTTATTCAAACGAGAAAAATTACTTGTGTTGGAAAGCCAGTGAAAAGAGTGAAATGATGTGACACCAGTTCTCTCTTTTTCTTAGGTCGCAGTTTAGAGGTTGCTGTTTTCTAGGATAGACACATGTTAAGATATCCTAATTGTACAACCTTCTTAAAAACATGTCTGTCAAATTTAAAATATTTATGCCTTGTGCTTTCTATTTGTTTGATTATATATTTGTTTGAGTAGCTAGTATCACCTTTGTTTGGAACTAAATCATTTCTCTCATATGATCCAGAGTTCTTAATGTTGCACTTCATATGTACTGATCAACACAAACACTTGTTCTTTCTCCTATTTCTTTGCGTATCTGGGGTAGCATGGCATGCATGTGCTAAGTCAACTTTTTAGCAATACCAACAGGTTTGCTGCGGAGATTTTTCGTGATCTACACGATGAAGTGATGGCAACAGCTGCAAGGGGTCGGAAAATGTTGACTCGAGTTCAACGCATAGAATCAGCGCTACCTTTACTTGAGAATGCAGTTCAAGGCCAAAGGAGCTGCCTACATTTTGCCTACATAGCAGGTTTGCCTCAAGTCATTTCCCTGTAAGGTGTTGATTTCTGTCATATAACCACCTTTTGACTTTTACCAAAAAATATCAAAGTATGGGTTGGGGGACTTACACAGTGTAGTACGCCACCTTAACACTCTCCTTCTTATGGACCTTCATCCTACATTGAAAGGTTTCCATGAAAGATAGTTTGGTTGCAAATGGATGTAGATTAATGCATTTTAAAGGTATAGTTATGAGATCTGAAGCGGGACTACCTCCAATGTGATGCTCTGGTGCCATGTCAGATGATGAATTCACCAAACTCTTAAGATTTTGAGCTATGGGTTTAATAATGTATATTAAGCAATCTTAATTGTTTCATCAGTGTAAATCGATGTTGTTAAATATAAAGAAATTCTCCTAAATACTTTTATCAATGTTATGTTATTTTATTAGAAATTTGCATCTCTCTAAGTTATAGCTGTGCTGAAAGTAAAGAAAATTTCTCTCTCATGTGGGACGGATAAGTAATTTGGAGACACAACATGCACACACATTATGTGCCATAGCATGTCAAGTAAACTAGTGACACAGGACATCATCTAAAGAGAAAAATAGATAAAACTAATAGATCAAGGGGTTTAAAGTGGGAAAATAGGGAACGTAAGGGAAGAACAAATTGAGAATTTTAAGGATTCTAAATAAATAACGGGCGTCGAGAGTTTCTCCCATAGGCCTTCCTCCACCCACCCCAACAAATCAGAATGCAGATTTAGAGATCTTGGCCTCTCGCCAAGGTTCTCGTGCGCCCATTCTCTCAGATCTCATAAAAAAGATTTAAAAATGAGACTCTTTTCTCAAAGTACTTTTTCATTCATTCACTAAGTAAAAATTAAATAAGTTTGTGGTTTTTATATATACTTACAATTTGGCTTTTAAAATTCACATCTAATGTAGGATAAAAACTCTGGAAACCTAAAAGGCAAAAATAAATAAAAGATGTAAAATATCCCAAACTCTATCTAAAATAAAATAACCAATAGATTCAAAATAACTAGAATACTGAAAGGACTCAAACTATGTCTTTATCTAAAATCTAAAATAAAATAAAAAGATTTTATCTAAATTTCAAATTGGATCTCTATCATTCTTCTTGACTTGAGAACTTCACCACATGGTGAATGTCGATATGAAAAGTACAGCCAGACAGAAATCAATAGTCCTTTGTAATTGGAGAAGATGCGTCCATAAACTTTGAAGTGTAGTAAGATGAAGATTTACTGAAGATGATTTTTTTCTAAATCATAAAAAACATATCAAACTTGCTTGGTGGTAGGATGTGGAGAATCTGTGATAACAAATTCGATATGTTCAATTAAATTCCATGGTGCCTTTATCTGTAGCTTTGATGCAAGATTAACAAATGGCTCAAGATAAGGCTTTAGCTCAGATTACGATGCTGGATTAGGATCAAGCTGAGACTCTGGCTCTTGCTCCGACTCTAATGTTGGTTCGGGCTCTAATTTGGGCTCAGGCTCAAATTTTGCCCCATTCTCATATTCAAGATCAGGCCCACACTCAATCTCAGGTTCTGGCTTGAGCTTTTATCATGGGCTTTGGCTTATGTTCGATCTCTTGCTTCCTCTTCAATAGTTCAAGCATTTGAAGATTATCGATGCTCTCACGTAACTTTTCTAGTGGATTTTTCTCGGCTTTTGGGTTTGAGAATTGCTGGGATGATTGGTGGATTAATCGATGCTTGGAAAGATAAATCGAAGAGTGATTTTGAATACTGACCAACGTCGAAAAGAAACTTGAAATTGCTTATACCAAGATATTGTTTTCCACTTAATTTGTGATATGCGTATGTATATATTTTTTGCATTTGAAAAATCAAAACATGAGAAGAAATTCTTTGAAATGATACTCCCAATCATTATATCCATACCTTTCATTGATGCCATAAAGAAGTCGGATCCGTCCGAACATCTCATGTTCATGATTTTTCGAAAGAGAATAGCCTATGTAGTAATTATCCTAGTTACATATAAAATTTGCTTCAATTCAGCAAGAAGATTGTTGAGGAAGCTAAAGGAGTAGATGTGTTATGATTTGAGACCGTGATGAGGATGAAGAACTATGATTTGGTTTTTATGAAGAAAGCGGAAATGTTGAAAGAAGGATGAATAAAAAAAGATGCAAAAATTTTAACTTTTAACTTATCTTTTTTTAACTTAAAAGAAGGAATTTTTTGAAAATTTTTTAACTTATCTTTTTTTTGCCTCAATTGATTTTTTTACTCTAACTTGGATTTTTCTATGTTTTTTGATTTTTCTCTAATTTTTTCATCTATTATTATTTTTTTCTATCTTTTAAAAATCCCCCCTCAATTTTCTCTTTTTTCCTTTTGATTTTTTCTGTTCTTGATAAAAAATAACTAATTTTTTGATACGAAAATCTAAAAAGAAAAGGATGAAAAAGATGTTGGATATTGGTTTCCCCAATGTGGTTTTGATGGTAAACAAATATAATCAATTGTGACTAATCCCTATATTTTGTAGTTAAGGAGAGCATACTCAATACAGATAAAGTCATATCAAATGAAGATGATGACTCAGATATTTGATGCAAGGAAATCAATCAATAAAGCATGAAGATCAAGGAGTGAACGCAAGGTAGTCAAAGCGTTGAACTCACCAAAACTCAATGGCCATCAAAGAGTGATCTCAAGGAAGTCAAAGTGTTGGACTTCACAAGCTCAAAGGAAGTCTTCAAGGCATTCAATAGGAAGTGAATGTGATAAATATGTAAACCTTCTATCTTTACTTCTTAGTTGAACTAGCATGTTATACCTTGAATTGACTCATTAGAATATCACTCATGACACTCACAAAACACTTTAGATCATATATCATTTAGTGTCATATGTTTATAACTTGCATAAACTCAAAGAAGAGTTTTTCAGCCCACCCAGACGTCTGGTGCTTTGCCTCCAGACGCCTGGTGCTCATATGCATTTAGTTCTCCAAAACCCTATCATGATCAGACGCCTGAAGTTCTAATTCCAGACGTCTGAACGAATATTTCTAGCCAAATGTCCAGTAACTCGGCCTCTGATGACGGATGGAAATCAAACGTCTGGATGACATATATCCGATATCTGGCAAATTAGTGCAAATATTTTCAGTAGCTCATCTCTACAGTCAGCCTTAATTAGGCGTCTGAAGTTGTAGTACCAGATATCTGAACAATAGACCAGACATCTGGATGATGAACATCAGACGCATGGACAGTCGAACCAACTATTACGTGTTGCTCACTGTCTGTAAGATCAGACGTCTGATGCATGAGTGCCAGACGACTGAGCAGTGGACCAGACGACTGGAATGTCTTCTTTAGCCATCTGGTATATGTCCGTTATGAACAGTCAGAATAGTATAGCAGCCGACTGGTCGCTCTTCTTCAGGCGACTGGTGACTAGGATTTCTGCCCGTTAATAGCTGTTTGAAGCATTAAATGCTTGGGCCCTTTAGCTGATTTTGAGCAGATTTCTATGGCTTATAAATAGGGCTTTAATGTTTTGACTTGCGAGATTAGCTAAGCATATAAGACTTTATTCAATATGCTCTCAAGTGATCCAAAGTCATTAACTTCTCATCTAGAGCAGTCAAGAGCATTCAAAGCAATTCTAAGCTCAAGCTCTAAAGATCCACTTGTCTCCAAAGCTTTCAAGATCAGTTTCTAGCATTCATTGCTACACATCTTGAGATAAGGTAGTAAGTGCTCTCACTCTTATCATTTAGAGCACATCATACACACCTTATTGCCTAAATCTTAAGAGTAATATTCAAGGTATAGGCTGTGAAGTTGTTTCATATTTCGTTCTATCTTTCTCTTGATATTTGAGAAGTTCCTCTGGGTTGTGAGAGAAGTCCATTCCCCGTTTGTGGGAAGTGGAAGAAAGGTTCCTCTCGGTTATAAGAGTAGTCAATTCCCGGTTTGTGGGAAGTGGAAGAAAGTTGTATTGATTTGCACTTGTCAAGTTTTGACAAGTGGGCATTAGTGAAAACACTAATCACTAGTGTGTTGCTAGTGGGTTGCTGGAGTAGGATTCAAAGGAGTCGGGGAGACTCAGTGAATCTGAACCAGGGTAAATCCCTAGTTTGCATTTGATTTTCTATGTTTGTTCTCTCTTTTCATTCAGCACTAAGGTTGCATAAGGGATCATTTAATTAGACGTAATTTTCTTATTATCTTTATAAAGCACTATTCACCCCCTAGTGTTTTCTCCCTATAGTTTCAGATCCTACAGAAGAGGGCGGCTTGGGTTAGGATGGAGTTTTGTAAGCTCTATTCTAAAAGAAAAATGAAGAAGATTAAAAAGAAATAGATTAAGGAGTAGAAAAAAATAGGACTTCGGTTCTGATATCAAATTTGACGTACGGAAGATCTAAGAAGAAAAATAAAAAAATAGATCTCGGGCTTTAAAGTGGGAAATCGGGAAAATTAGGGAAGAACAAATTGAGAAAATTAGAGATTTTAAATGAATAAAAGAGGTTGAGAGTTTCTCACCCAGGCCATCCTCTATCCACTCTAACAAATCAGTATGCCCGAGATTTAGAGATATTGGCCTTTCGTCAGGGCTCTTGTATGTCTACTCTCTCACATCTTTCAAGAAAGAAAAGAGAAACTGTTTTTTTCAAAACAATTCTTTTTTCCTTCATTCATTGGTTAAAAATAAAGAAGTTTGTGGCATTTATATAGGCTTAGAACTTGCCTTTCATAATTCACAACCAATCTGGGATAAAAACTCTAAAAGCTAATGATAAAAAATAAATAAAGATTCAAAAGGACTCAAACTTTATCTTAAATAAAATAACTAAAAGACTCAAAATAATTAGAATACGCAAAGGACTCAAACTCCGTCTTTATCTAAAATTTTAAAATAAAATAAAAAAGACTATTTCAATTTCAAATTGGATCTCTGTCATTTTCATTGACTTGATAACTTCACCATTTGGTGAAATGACGATATGAATAGTACAACCAGGCAAAAATCTATAGTCTCTTGTAATTGGAGAAGACATATCCACGAACTTTGAAGTGTAGTAAGATGTTGATTTGTAGACGAATATCTTCTGAAAATTTTCTTAAATCATAAAAAGAAATGAAAGCATATAGAACCTGATTGTTGGTATGATGTAGAGGATCTGTGATGACAGATTTGATGTGCTCAATTAGATTCAATGGTGCATCTATCTGCAGCTTTGTTGCAAAATTAACAAATGGCTCAAGATAAGACACTTGCTCGAAATGCGATGCTGGATCAGGATCAAGCTGAGACTCTAGTTCTGGCTCCTGCTCTGACTCTAATACTGTCTTGCGCTCTAATTCGAGCTCTTGCTAAAATATTGTCTCATTCTCAAATTCCAGATCAGGCTCACACTCCATCTCAGGCTCACACTTTGTCTCAGGTTTTGTCTTGAGCTGTATCATAGGCTCTGGCTTAGGTTCAATCTCTTGCTTTATTTTCAATTGTACAAACAATTGAAATTTACTGTTACTCTCACATAACTTTTCTAGTGGATCCTTCTCAGCCTTTGGACTTAAGAATTGATGGGATGATTGGTGGATTAATCGATGTTTGGAAAGATATCGACATCGAAGAGTGATTTTGAATACTGACCAACGTTGAAAAAACTTAAAATTGCTTATACCAATATAATGTTTCTCCACCTAATTTGTAATATACGTATGTATATTTCCTTTCGTTTGAAAAATCAAAACATGAGAGGAAATTTTATAAATGCTAATTCAATCATCATATACATACCTATCATTGAAGCCATAAAAGAGTGGGACCTGTCTGAATATCGCATGTTCATAATTTTTCGGAAGAGAATTATCATATGTAGTAGTTATCGTAGTACCCTATAACATTTGCTTCAATCCAGCAAAAAAATGTCGATGAAGCTGAAAGAGTTGATGCATTATGATTTGAGACCGTGATGAGGATGGAGAACTATGATTTGGTTTTTTATGAAGAAAGCAAAAATGTTGAAAGGAGGATGAAGAAAAAGATGCACGATAGTCATGTGATTTTTTTGAAATTTTTTAACTATATTTTTGCATGAGCTGAATTGTTTTACCTCTAACTTGAATTTTTTCTGCTCTTTTTTGAATTTTTCTCTCTTTTTTCAATTTTTCAAATCTTTTTTCAATGTTTCTCTCTTTAAAAAAATCCCTCATTTTTTCTTTTTTTTCTTTTTTGATTTTTCTGTTCTTGATAGAAAAATAACTAATTTTTTGATACAAAAAGTTAAAAAGAAACGGATGAAGAAGATGACAGTTTCGGTTAGGGTGTAATTTTTTTAAAAGTATATACCAAAGAAAAATATGAAGAATAAAAAGAAAAAGATCAAGGATTAGAAAAACAAAAACATCACTTCAGGTCTGATACCAACTTTGACGTAGGTCGGAAATCCAAAGAGAAAAATAAAAAACTAATAGATCTTAAGGTTTTAAAGTAGAAAAATTAGGAAAATTAGGGAAGAATAAATTGAAAAAAATTAGGGATTTTAAATAAATAAGGGATGTCGAGAGTTTCTGATCCAGGCCATCCTCTATCCACTCCAACAAATCATGTCAGAAATTTAGAGATTTTGCCTTCTCGTGAAGGCTCTCGTGCGCCTACTCTCTCGTATCTCACAAGAAAGATTTAAAAGAGAAACCGTTTTCGCAAAACAATTCATTTTTCATTCATTGATTGATTAAAACATAAATAAGTTTGTAGCTTTTATATAGGCTTACAACTTGGCTTTCAAAATTCTCACCCAATGTGGGATACAAACTCCAAAAAAAAACTAAAAGATCAAAAATAAATAAAAGATTCAAAAGAACTCAGAATCCATCTTAAATAAAACAACCAAAAGACTCAAAATAATTAGAATACTCAAAGGACTCAAACATCGTCTTTATCTAGAGTCTAAAATAAGATAAAAAAGGATTATCTTAATTTCAAATTGGATTCCTAAGTGTCCAAGTGTCCAAGTTTTATAGATTTTTTATTCTAGTATCTATTTTGTGGCATACCATGTCATTGCTAGCTAGTGAGCTAAAGAAGCAAGTTATGTTGTACACACTTGGTATAAGAACAGAGTTTAAATAGCCTCTATCTTCTTAAGGAGAGGATGGTTATCTAAGGCTATTGAAATCTCGGTTTCCTTTACGCATGCATGGTTATTGCCTATTGGTGGAAAAATTAAATTCGGAATTCAAGCTTTATAGTTTGATTCATTTACTTGGATTAGGGACCTAAATATGAGCTTGGCAATAAACACAGTGATGGGTGTTGGATATTGGACTCCCCGGATTTGGTTTTGGATGATGAACAAACATAAATATATCGTGAACTAACACTTTGTGAGCGCAGTTATGGAGATCGTCGCCAAACTCATATGAACATCCAAAGCGACGTCTCAAGACTTCTCAAAGCACGTGATCGTATGCCTAAAGCTTCGTTGAAGCTTTTGGACCACTTTAGAAGTCATGAAGATTCGATTGAAGCTTTTGAAGACGGTATCGTCAAGTTTTATTTATAGTCTTTTAAGCTTCTTTCGTAGAATGTTAAGTCTTGAGTAGGTCTTACGTTTTAATCTTCATAACGCTCCTATCTTAGATCTAGGATCTTAGTAGAAGTCCATACGAACTTTCCCGAGCTTCGCGCTTCGATTCGTGACTTCTTGTGCATGTTAGTTGGTTCAAGAAGAAGAACCAACCGACTAGATGGTGATCTAGTCGGTCGGCCAAGCTTCTTGGACCGACTAGTTTGCGTCAGTCAATTCATAGCTCTTTACTGTTTACAGTTAGTCGGTCTACGTTGACTCACCGACCGACTAGTTTGTGAACTAGTCGGTCAGTGATGCTTCTCCGACCGACTAGTTGAGCTTCTACTGTACTTGCCAACTTACTGTTTATCGTTAGTCGGTCTATGTTCATTTGGCGACCGACTAGTTGATGAACTAGTCGGTCAACATTTGTTTTTGGACCGACTAAATCAATTTGTACTCAGACTATTTGTTTTATCTCTTAGTCGGTCTAAGTTCACTCACCGACCGACTAGTTGTGAAACTAGTCGGTTGGCAAGTGTTCTTTGACCGACTAGTTCTGTTAGTCTGAAACTTCATCTATTCCCTGTTCACCACTTAGTCGGTTCATGTTGATTGACCGACCGACTAGTTGATGAACTAGTCGGTCGGTGGTTCTTTGACCGACTAGTTTGGTTCAGAATAGAGCCGTTGGAACATTTAATGACTCGATTTTCTTTCTCTCTTTCCTCTATCTTATAAATACTTGGAGTGCTGCATTCATTGCACTCAAGGCTGATATTAAGAGAAGTTTAGAGATCAAAGAGAAAGCATTCTTTCCTCATTCAAAGCTCTTCCATTCCAATCTTGAATCTCTCCTCACTCTTATTTCAAAAGAGAGATTCATTGATTGTGAGCCTTTCAAGCCAAGTGCTTGATTCTAGGTCACCAACAACCTCATAGCTCTCCATCGCTGATCTACATCTTGGAGCTAGGGTTTGGTGCATCTTCATCTTCCCGAAAATCCGTTTTGCCCTAAATCGTAAGTTTTACTCAAGGCATAAGATTTTGTCGGTAAGAATTTCTATTTCAATTTACTTTCATATTGTAAGTTTCACTCTCGGTTATGAGAGTGTGTTTGTGATCCCGGGTTGTGGGAGTCACAATTTTCATTTGTGTATGATTTGACTTGTGAAGGTTTTTCACAAGTATTTCATAGTGGAAATCTTGAGTTAGGGTTTCTAACTTGAGTATCCGGAGGGGATCCGGGTGTTTGGGACGTAGGATCACCGGGAACAAGTCGGGAAGACTTGGGTGGATCCGAACCCCGTAATATCGTTTGTTTGCGATTGTTTCTTTGTTGTCTAACATTTATATTTCCGCATTGTTTGGTAGAGTTTGCAAGGTAATTAGGAATTAGCCTCTTAATTATTTTAAAGTACTATTCACCCCCCTCTAGTACTTGTGCAGTAGCTTAGCAGGATATTACATTTGGTATCAGAGCCAAGTCTATAGCTATGTCTGCCAACGACAACAAAAGCGTTCGTCCACCTTCAGACTATAGCACCTTCAAGAATCGTGAAGGAGCGTCTTCGGTAATGGAAGGACACTCCTCAACGAGGCCTCCTTTTTTCAACAGTACCAACTACGGGTACTGGAAATGCCGGATGGAAACTTTCCTCCGGAGTGCTTCACTATGGAGGAGCACAATGAAGGAGTACGTCGAGCCCGCCGAAGAAGATTTCGAGAAGTGGACTCCCGTGGAGATCGCCGCGGAGGTAAGCAATGCCAAGGCAATGAACGCCTTGCAATGCGCTTTGGAGCCCAAGGACTTCAACAAGATATGCACATGTAAGAGTGCATATCAAATATGGAACTCCCTCCTCATATTGCATGAAGGGACAAGTAGGGTAAGAGACTCTAAACTCGTTGTAGTTAATAAAGATTACGAGTTATTTCATATGCTACAGGGTGAGAAGATGAAGGAGTATTATGCTCGCTTCATCGACATCACAAACGAGTTGGAGGCTCTCGGTAAAACCTACACCCAAAAGGAGAAAGTCTCGAAGATTATCGATGTACTTCCTTCTTGTTGGAAGAAACGGATCTTCGCCATCGAGGAAGGTAATGATATGAAAACTTATACCGTTCAACTAATGGGCACCTTAATGTCATATGAGGTACGCAAGGATAGCAAGTTGAAGTTGCAGGACAAGATAAAGTCCTACCTAAAGCATGACGAGCCAAAGAAGAAGGCTATTGCTTTCAAGGCCGCTCCATCAACTTCCACATCAACCGATGATGAAAACTCGGAAGACGAGTTGGACTTGGAGTCCATGGCACTCATGGCAAAGAAGTTCAACCGGTTCTTCCGAAAAGGTAACTATAAGAACAAAGCTAAATTTGGTTCTTCTAACGCCTCCTCTCCTTTGTGTTTCAAATGCAACAAGCCAGGACACATGAAAGCGGAGTGTCCTCAAAATAAGCAAAAGGAGAAGTGGAAGGCGCCGAAGTTCGACAAGTCCAAGAAATACAAGAAAGGGTACAAGAAAGGACTCGTCGGGACATTCACCGACTCCGAGGATTCCTCAAGCGGAGAGTCGAACGATGAGCAAGTGGAGCAAGCACACATGTGCTTCATGGCGAGAGAGGAGCATGATCAAGGATCTTCCTCCTCCGATGATAGCGACAACGAAGGCGATGAGGTAACCATGGATGACCTTAGAAATGCTAATGAGCAATTATGGTCTAAATACTCTAAATTAGTAAATAGATATACTAAGGTAAAAGATGATTTAGCTAGCATCCAAATCTCGCCTAAAACTATCATCACCAACAACGACACCGTTGAAGAGTTGAGGAATGAGATTGTAAATCTCAAGTCTCAACTTGAACATGTTAGCATTGAAGATTCGGAGGAACACAAGATAGCGGATTTGACTTCTCAAAACTCGACTTTGAGTATTGAGAACGAGAATCTCAAATCTCGTGTTTATGTGCTCACATCGCAAGTATCCACTTTGGATGCTTCTATGCGTTCTCTCACCGAGAAATATGAGTGCACATTGGGCCGAATCAATGAATTCAATAAGGGTAAGGGCCATTTGGATAATATCCTAAATGACTTACCTCCGGCCAATCACCACATTGGCTTGGGGTATAAGTTGGGAAATTCATCCAAGTCGGCCACTACCTTTGTTAGGCCAACTTCCGATGCTTCGACGAGTGGTAGCAAACACTCTATTGGTAGTTCAACTACCAATGGTGCTTCCTCCTCGTACACACCCTCGTTTGGAAAGAAACCCACTTTGGGTGGACCTCCAAAGAAGGGTCATGCCTATATGTACACCAATACCATGCCACGTAGGGACACACGTCCTACTCCACATGATCACACATATGATGATTTTTATGCACCACATCCACGGGCACGTGCACACCATGTGAGACACACTCACGCACGTGTTCCTCCACATGCATATGGTCACCCACATCATCGTATGAATAATTATCCACATGCACCATTTCATCATGTTCCTTATTCCTATCCACGACATGCATCACGTAGAAATCAACAATGCATGCATGCACCCAATAGGATGAGGGCTCCCAAAATTTTCACTATTTGGAGCCCAAAGGACACAAGCATGAATGAAAAACAAGTTTACATGAATGCTTATTTTTCGAATGTTGAGCATAGTGATAACTATGTGGGGAAGTCAGTCCAATTGGATTTGGCTTCCAAAGGTCTAATCTTTTGGACCCAATGACCTTGGGTACCATGATACGATATTGTCTATCTTTAGGTACTCAAGGAAATGAAAAAGGAACGGAGCAACAACTTTAAATTTAGCTCCAAGAGGAATTGGATACTCGATAGCGGGTGTTCAAAACACATGACGGGTGACGCTCAATTGCTCTCCGGAGTGGTGCCCATCGCAAATGGGAACCGGGTAGTCTTTGGAGGCAACGAGAGCGGAACCATCATAGGTGTTGGCAAAGTGGGTAATCCTTCTAAAACCACTTATATGTGATGTTTACCTTGTTAAAGGATTAAACCACAATCTTATTTCAATAAGCCAACTTTGTGACAAAGGTTACAAAGTTAGCTTTGCGAAAGGAATGTGCCATATTTTAAGAAAAGATAATAATGAATTATTGTTTTCCGGCACACGCCATAAGGATATATATATCCTAGATCTTCCAAGATCATATGAACAATGTCTCATTGCCAACACAAGTGAACAACACTTATGGCATCGACGTTTTGTTCATGTGAGCTTTGGAACACTATTTAAGCTTTTCAAGTTAAATTCTATTATAGGCTTCCCTAAGCTTGTCTTTCAAAAGAAAAGCTTTTGTGACTCGTGTCAACGAGGCAAGCTTCCAAAATCTTCATTTAAACCTAAGAAAAGCATTTCTTCTAAGCGGCCTCTAGAGCTATACATCTAGATTTATTTGGGCCAACTAGAGTTGCTTCATTAGTTAATGCTAGATATGGACTTGTCATCGTTGATGACTTTTCTAGGTTTACTTGGGTATTTTCATTATGTAATAAAAATGAAACTTTTGAAAACTTCACAATTTTTGTTAAGAAAGTACAAAATCTAATTGGAACCACCATTGTCACTATTCGTAGTGATCATGGAGGGGAATTTGAGAATGAGTCTTTTGAGACATTTTGTGATGAAGTTGGTATTACACACACCTTTTCATTCCCTCGCGCACCTCCTCAAAATGGTGTTGTTGAGAGAAAGAATAGGACGCTAGTGGAGTGTGTTCGCACTATGCTTGATGATAGCCAACTTGGCTATCAATTTTGGGCGGAAGCGGTACACACCACTTGCTATGTGTTTAATAGAATACTTTTGAGGCCCGGCACTAAACAAACTTGTTATGAATTGTTGTTTGGTAGATTGCCTCAAGTTAAACATTTTCGTGTTTTTGGTTCAAAATGTTTTATTAAGAACACGTATGGTAGTTTGGACAAATTCGATCCAAGATCCGATGCGGGGATTTTTGTTGGATATTCCTCACGTAGCAAAGCCTACCGGATATACAACAAACGAACCTCAACGATCGAGGAATCGATTCATGTTTCATTTAATGAAGGATTTGTTCCAACTAGAATTACTAATGATGATGACTCTATGAATGTCTTATGTGATTCAATTGGTAATTCTAATTCTAATAATTCTATTGATTCTATTGAGACTAACCCAACTAATGAAGTTGTTGAGAATGTTCCTAGTGATCAGGGAATTCCCAAACGGCTTCATACCGTTCGTGACCATCCTCATGAGCAAGTCATTGGCAATATCCATGATAGTGTCAAGACGAGATCGCAAGTGAACTACTTCGCTCATTGTGCCTTTGCCTCCTCGATTGAGCCAAAGACTGTTAATGAAGCGTGCGAAGATGGTGCTTGGATCTTAGCCATGGAGGAGGAACTCATTCAATTCGAGAGGAATGAGGTTTGGGAGCTTGTTCCATTGCCATTGAAGAACCACACCGTCATAGAGACAAAGTGGATCTTCAAGAACAAGACCGACGAAAACCAAATCGTCGTCCGGAACAAAGCTCGGTTAGTTGCTCAAGGCTACCGTCAAGAGGAAGATATTGATTTCGAAGAATCCTTCGCTCCGGTAGCTAGATTAGAATCTATTAGATTATTATTGTCTTTTGCATGACATAAGGATTTTAAATTATTTCAAATGGATGTTAAAAGTGCGTTTTTAAACGGAGATGTTGAGGAAGTTTATGTTTCTCAACCTCCGGATTTTATAAATGAAAAATTTCCAAAACATGTTTTTAAACTTAAGAAAGCACTTTACGGTTTGAGACAAGCTCCTCGAGCTTGGTATGACCGTTTAAAGAATTTTCTTTTGGATTTGGGTTTTAAAATGGGAGAAGTTGATTCCACATTATTTGTTAAGTATTCGAATAATGATATAATTTTAGTTCAAATATATGTTGATGATATCATTTTTGGTGCTACTAACTTTGCTCTTTGCGAAGAGTTTTCTAATGTGATGAAGGATCAATTTGAGATGAGCCACATGGGTGAGCTCAAATATTTTTAAGTCTCCAAATTCGCCAAATGGACGATGCAATCTTCATCCACCAAACGAAGTACACGGTGGAGTTGCTTAAGCGATTTGGAATGGAGAATGCCTCCGGGAAAAAGACTCCAATGAGCACGACTACGCATCTTGATAAGGATACGAGCGGTAAAGATGTAGACATTCGTCTATATCGAGGTATGATAGGTAGTTTACTATATCTTACCGCAAGTAGGCCCGATATTATGTTTGCCGTATGTGTATGTGCTCATTATCAGTCTCAACCTAAGGAATCTCACTTAGTAGCGGTAAAACGTATTTTCCGTTATTTAAGTTACACACTTGATTTTGGATTACTTTATCCAAAATCTAGCACGTTTGAGTTAATCTCATATAGTGACGCAGATTATGCGGGATGCAAATCCGACAGGAAAAGTACTAGTGGCACTTGCCATTTTATAAGAAATTCTCTTGTCTCTTGGTTTTCCAAGAAGCAGAATTTCGTATCACTTTCAACCACCGAGGCGGAATACATTGCCGCCGGTGCCGCGTGTGCTCAAGTTCTTTGGATGAGACACACACTTAAAGATTTTGGTATAAACTGTGATACTTGCCCTATCATAGTGGACAACCAAAGTGCAATTTGTCTCTCCAAGAACCCGGTACACCATTCCCGTTCTAAACACATAGATGTCTGACACCATTTCTTAGATGATCATGTTGCTAAAAAGGACATCATATTAGTGTACGTTGAAACCCAGAAGCAAATCGCCGATATTTTCACGAAACCCCTAAAGGAAGACTCCTTTGTGCGGTTACGTCGAGAATTTGGGATTATGGGTGAATCCGAGATTTAGGATTCATTTTTATTCAATAATCTTGCATGCTATTCAATTCTTTATATTTGCTCATGCTAGATAAATTGAAATTTTCTGGATTTTTGTTGAATTTTCGGAATTTTCGCTCGATTTGTTCGTAAACGTCAAATTTCAGATTTTCGATGTTTAATGGGGTAGTATAATAATTAATGAGAGTTTTACGATGTTTCGTCGAAGTGCGATTAGGAGAGAAATCAAAATTTCAATTTTCAAATTTTTGGACTCTCTTAGTCGGTCCAAGTTCATTGGCTGGCCGACTAGATTAAGATCTAGTCGGTCAGTGGATGAGCTTAGACCGACTAATTCTTGTCAGTTATTTTGGCTTCTGCTACTGTTTGTAACTAGTCGGTTCAAGCTCATTGACCGACCGACTAGATCGTGATCTAGTCGGTCAGTGCTTGAACTGTGACCGACTAATTGCCTCAGGGACAGTTGCGTCTTTTCGACTCCCGACCGACTTAAACTCATTCTAATCGACTTCTTTCTCTTCTAGTCGATCAAAATTTCCCTCTCTCTGTCTAAACCCCCGAGGCCGTTCGTCTTCTCCGTCGATCCGATCGTTTTCCGACCTATTTCCGGCCGTCTTTCCGTCGATCTCCCCTAGGGTTTGTTCTAACCTCTCCTAACTGTCTAGGGTTAGGTTTTTTTCAGCTGTTTAGGGTTCTAGGGTTAGGGTTTCACTAGGATTTCGGCTAGGGTTTCTATTTTAGGGTTCTAGATCTCGATTTCTCGTACGTGTCGTGTCGCGCTTATGGCACGCACACGTATCCCGATCTGTCCTACGAGCCCTTCGCCTATGACCGTAGAGCCATCCCCTACGGATCCCGATCAACCTACGCGAACCCCTCCTAAACGCCGATCGAAGACCACTCAACCCTCTTCGTCTTCGTCTCCTCTTAAGCGTAAGAGGACGGCGACAGCGAAGCCCCGAGCTCAATCTCAGCCTAAGACCAAGCCTGTGTCTTTTCGTGCTCCCACTCCACCCGGTGCTTCGGATTCCGACACCGAGTACATACCCGAGACTGAGACCCCTAGGGATCCTACACCACCTCCTAGGCAACCTGAGTCTAGCTCTCGACCCCGTACTTCCACACGTAAGCCTAAGGGAAAGGCTCCGATGCCGGTAGGCGGTGTCGATATCTCATTATGTCGCGACGACCCGTTGTGTCTCGCGGCATATAACCGTATCGAACACTGCCCGCTGCTTCTGTAGCATTTCATTCAGTTTTCAGACTTCCCAGACCTCGCCGATCTTCTGTCGTCTTCCGGTCTTATCGATTATCTTCGATATGACCCTAAGGCGAATCCCCACCCATTTCCACGTCTGGTCAAACTTTTCTATGCCAACCGTGTCCGGGGTCAGTACGACGAGACCCACTCGATTGAGACGACTGTCTTGGGGACACCTATTGTCCTCACGGCAGAAATCTTAGGAGAGTTGATCGGTTGCTTGTCGTCTGGCCTCCTCCATTCAGATATTTCCGTCGATGACATATCCTCCCTTGACCAGGTCATTCTTTCTGAGATCTTCCACGAGATTCCTCCCGCCATGATTGGCATCCCCTCTAAGTCTTTCAAGCCTAATGGCTGGGTCCTGAACTTGATCTTGAAGTCGTGCTTACTTCCTAAGTACGGCTCCTCTTCTTTGCCTTCCCAGCCATTCCTGAAGTTGATCTATGCCATCTTTATGGGGAGCGCGATTAACTGGGCTCGGATCATACTCGATAAGATGGATTCTTTCGAGTGTATCCGCAAGTCCACGAAGTCGGCTCATATCCCATTCCCGTGCTTGTTGACTCTCGTATTCCGTCACTTTCGTGTCACCTTGCCTCCTGACGATGAGCGCCCTCTCGGGTCCCCCTCTGAACGCGACGGCCGTCAAGAAGTCTCTTGCGGCACTTCGTCATGTTCAGAGGACGACCCCTTCAGCGTCAGCCTCTGCTTCTGCCTCAGCTGCCCCCTCTTACTCTTGCCGACCTCGCACGTTCGATCAAACGTGTGGAGTCTCGGTATGCTCGTACTGAGGAGATTCTTTCTCGTATCGCTTCTCATTTGGGGATTGAGATCCCTCCGTCAGTTTCTGACGAGGACGAGGAGTTAGATGATGAGGAGATTCTCGAGCTTGCTCGTGCTGCTGCTGCTCGTGCCCCTGAGGGTACTCCTGCTGCTGGTGCTTCTGGTGCAGCTGCCTCTTCTGCTGGTGACCATGAGAGCACACCTGTTGCCACCGTTCCTGCGGTGGATACTACGACTGGTGCTCCCGAGGCCACTACCGTTGCTGCTCCAGAGATCGTCTCTCCTGTCGTGCCTGAGATCACTTCTACCGTCGCTTCCGTGGACACTTCAGCTGATCCGGTGACCACCTCTCCTGCTGCAGAGCCTGCTGCTGCTGGAGATCCTCCCGCTTCCTCCTGAGCTTCTCTGAGGACTCTTCGATGCACTTTAGATGATAGATCTAGTTGTGAGAGAGTTTGGGTAGGATAGAGTGTGGTTATGTATTTTGATGTTTTGATGTATCTTGATGTATCTTCATGTATTTTGATGTACTTTGTATGTATGTCGGTATGTTGTGTGATACTTCCATATATGCTGACTTGTGAGTTATATGATGTTGTATTTTGTGCCCCGATCGTTGGATCGTCTTTATGTATGTTGTCGATGTATCATTTTGATGTACTCATGCTTTATATATATATACATCGATGTTGACATTTCATTCTCTTGTGCACATTATATAATTTTTTTATGTCTCTGATGTATGATTTCGTCGCTCGACGATAATAACTTGGTTTAATAGAAATTTCCTCTATGGAAACATAGAATTGTTTTCCATGCACTAAATTAACCAAGAATGTTGATATTGGAGAGTATATTCCATAACTCAATCCGTAAAATTGATTTGAGTTTTGATGATTTTATTTATCGATTTTCGACTTTGGTCTCATTGACACGTTTTGATTTAATTCGTATTTTTCTTTGGTGTCACTTGGACCGTGGTCGTATTCTACGACTCCCGTGCTTTTATTTGAAGCCATTGTTGTTGTCGTTGATCTCCTCCCACTCTTTTTGCTAATGCCAAAGGGGGAGAGATATAATAATGACGATGGGCTAAATGATAATTTAGAGCATTTTACCAAGAATCTAATTTGATGTGTTAGATTCAGGGGGAGTTAAGATATATAAATGGATTTTCAAATCCGATATTTCAATAATCGATTCTCATTATATACTTTACTCGTCTGCTTGATGCGTATTATTATTATTCATTTTGGAATTAACGTGTCATCAATGCAGGGGGAGTAAGTAAATTACATTTGAATCATTATTTTTGATTATTATTTATGTTGGTTTGTCATCACCAAAAAGGGGGAGAATGTTGGATATTGGACTCCTCGGATTTGGTTTTGGATGATGAACAAACATAAATATATCGTGAACTAACACTTTGTGAGCGCAGTTATGGAGATCGTCGCCAAACTCATATGAACATCCAAAGCGACGTCTCAAGACTTCTCAAAGCACGTGATCGTATGCCTAAAGCTTCATTGAAGCTTTTGGACCACTTTAGAAGTCATGAAGATTCGATTGAAGCTTTTGAAGACGGTATCGTCAAGTTTTATTTATAGTCTTTTAAGCTTTTTTCGTAGAATGTTAAGCCTTGAGTAGGTCTTACGTTTTAATCTTCATAACGCTCCTATCTTAGATCTAGAATCTTGGTAGAAGTCCATACGAACTTTCCCGAGCTTCACGCTTCGATTCGCGACTTCTTGTGCTTGTTAGTTGGTTCAAGAAGAAGAACCAACCGACTAGATGGTGATCTAGTCGGTCGGCCAAGCTTCTTGGACCGACTAGTTTGCGTCAGTCAATTCATAGCTCTTTACTGTTTACAGTTAGTCGGTCTACGTTGACTCACCGACCGACTAGTTTGTGAACTAGTCGGTCAGTGATGCTTCTCCGACCGACTAGTTGAGCTTCTACTGTACTTGCCAACTTACTGTTTATCGTTAGTCGGTCTATGTTCATTTGGCGACCGACTAGTTGATGAACTAGTCGGTCAACATTTGTTTTTGGACCGACTAAATCAATTTGTACTCAGACTATTTGTTTTATCTCTTAGTCGGTCTAAGTTCACTCACCGACTGACTAGTTGTGAAACTAGTCGGTTGGCAAGTGTTCTTTGACCGACTAGTTCTGTTAGTCTGAAACTTCATCTATTCCCTGTTCACCACTTAGTCGGTTTATGTTGATTGACCGACCGACTAGTTGATGAACTAGTCGGTCGGTGGTTGTTCTTTGACCGACTAGTTTGGTTCAGAATAGAGCCGTTGGAACATTTAATGACTCGATTTTCTCTCTTTCCTCGATCCTATAAATACTTGGAGTGCTGCATTCATTGCACTCAAGGCTGATATTAAGAGAAGTTTAGAGATCAAAGAGAAAGCATTCTTTCCTCGTTCAAAGCTCTTCCATTCCAATCTTGAATCTCTCCTCACTCTTATTCCAAAAGAGAGATTCATTGATTGTGAGCCTTCCAAGCCAAGTGCTTGATTCTAGGTCACCAACAACCTCATAGCTCTCCATCGCTGATATACATCTTAGAGCTAGGGTTTGGTGCATCTTCATCTTACCGAAAATCCGTTTTGCCCTAAATCGTAAGTTTTACTCAAGGCATATGATTTTGTCAGTAAGAATTTCTATTTCAATTTACTTTCATATTGTAAGTTTCACTCTAGGTTGTGAGAGTGTGTTTGTGATCCCGGGTTGTGGGAGTCACAATTTTCATTTGTGTATGATTTGACTTGTGAAGGTTTTTCACAAGTATTTCATAGTGGAAATCTTGAGTTAGGGTTTCTAACTTGAGTATCCGGAGGGGATCCGGGTGTTTGGGACGTAGGATCACCGGGAACAAGTCGGGGAGACTTGGGTGGATCCGAACCCAGTAATATCGTTTGTTTGCGATTGTTTTTTTATTGTCTAACATTTATATTTCCGCATTTCCGCATTCTTTGGTGGAGTTTTCAAGGTAATTAGGAATTAGCCTCTTAATTATTTTAAAGTACTATTCACACCACCTCTAGTACTTGTGCAGTAGCTTAGCAGGGTATTACAATGGGGAACAAGGAAGCCTTAAGGTGTTTATGGTGGAAAAATTGGGATTTAAGGGAAAATTTGAGTTAGAAATTAAATGGATTTGGGAAAGAACAAGATGAATTAGGCTTAGATACAAGATAATTAAAAGATTAACTTTCGGACGTCCCATCTAGGTGAATCGATCACCTATCATTAAGTCTCGCATTCAAAGAGATTCAATGCTTGATTCACACAAAGCATTAGAGCTTACAAACTTACATTTTTTGTTCAATCTTTCATTTCTATTTACAGTGAAAGAAATAAAGATATTATGTAGAAAAGCAAAAATTGACCCTTAAAAAAACTAGTCTATTCTAAATAGAATTCTAAAAAAGAAACTTACCATTTATAAATAAGGCTACAAAAGATTTTATAATAAAATAAATAACTTTAAAAGTAAACCTAAAAGAATTAATACTTCTCATTGTATTGTTGAAATTCCTTTGTGTAGAACTTGATTCTTTCTCCGTAATCGGGTTGGACGTCCATGTAGTTTTTTCCTTATCAAATTTTTTTCTGGTCGGAGAAAACTCAACCTCAAGTAAATAGCACAATATAAAGACATTCAGAGAACCATGAGGGGAGTAACGGACCAACATTGACAGATGAATATAGAAATAATACAATACAAAATTTTGATGTTAACCAAGAGAACCGACATGCTTTGCTCTGTCCAGAAACATGAAGAGACAACGATAACATGATACCAATCAAATTAATGGACATAACCAGCCATCATACCTTCAAACAAATCTCCACTCTTTTTGAGCAGCCTCTCAACTATGGTGCGGTCTATAGGGGAGTCATCAACGACCAACACTTTGAGGCCACACCTGGTGATATTATCGCTAGCGTTGTCAACTTCCTTCTCACCCTCTTCTCCTTCCATCCCCTTCAACTCCTCCATCATCAGCATCCTCTTGTTCTTGTCTCCTCAAGATTGCCCTCTAAGAGAGATGATTTTTGAGTTAAGGTTTAAAGACAGAGAGAAAGAGAGAGAAAAGGGAGGAAAGGTGGTGGAGCCCAAGGGAGGAAGATTGCGAAGAACGAAATACTTTTCAGTAGATTTGGTCGTCGGGAGGGAATCGTTCCTACCTTCTTCTTCATGTGTGGGGGTCTGAGTCATTTGACCTCTTCGGTGAGCAGAGCATGTCTGCAATAATAAATTTCTTCACTTATAATCAGATCTCTTACTTCGTCAAATTTCAGCTTCTCCTTCCCTGCTGAAGCACTAACAGCGCAGTAATCGTTCCGCTCCAACTTTCTGGTAGAGAAGACAACAGAATTAGGGCTCTAACCTCATCATCAAAATCAATTTTGACTGAGCTTAATTGGAATGTTATCAGATTGAACTCATTGAGGTGATCGGTAACAACTATATTCTCCGTCATCTTTAGGTTAAAGAGACGCCGCGTCATGTGAACCTTGTTCGCTGCTGAAGGCTTCTCGTACATGTCTGCTAAAACCTTTCGTATGCTTTTGGTGGGTTTCTCCTTCGTGGTATGGAACACAAAAATTCCGCGACAGAGACAGACACACCACACTCATCGCCTTCCTGTCCAACACATTTCAATCTTCGTCTTTCAACTCCGTTGGCTTATCCTTCAGAGGTTGCCACAAATCTTTACCATAAAGATAATCTTTGATCTGCATCCTCCAGACCCATAATCCGATCCGTCGAACTTTTCAATCGGCATTTTTTCTCCACCCATCGTATCCACTCCCACTCAACCCGGTGCTCTGATACCAATTGTTACGCAATAATATGATGATAAAAAACAAACGAATGAAAAACAACAAAAGAAAGACAAAATTGTTTACCCAGTTCGACCGAAGACTACGTCTGGGGGCGCCGCTAAGACATGGTTCTACACTAATTTTTGATGATGCAAATTACAGATTACACAAAGTTTCAGCAATTACTTGTATGTGGGACACAACCCTTAATTGCCCTTTTTAAAGCAAAACTGCCAAAAAATCCCTAAACACATTTTACACCCGATTGTGGAAGATCCCAACCCATTATTGGAAGATCGCAACTCGGTTACTGCTGATTGTGGGAGATCGCAACCAATGTGGAATAGTTGCAGAATTTCAGCATCCACATGGTTTCTTCGCCGCCAATTGCGGAAAGGGAGGGATGAGCGATTCTACATACTAAATTTCAGGCTCCACAACCCAACAGATATCTGCAAGATAATTAAAAGATAACCTTCAGGTGTCTTGCCTAGCTGAAACATTCATCACTTTTTGACCCTGCATGCAAGATATTCAACGCTCGGTTAGGTTCCTCACAAACCATCAGAGTTTACAAGCTCTAAATGCCTTCATATATATATATACCCAAAAATGTACCTGAGGTCGATCTCATGCAGAATTACCTGCGCACACCCCCTCTGTTGGGGGGTTTTAAGTATTTTTTTGAATTTTTTTTGCAGTAGTTAGATATACTTGTTAGGTAGCTTCCCACATATTTTCAGGTCAATCCAACACCGTTTGAGCCTCCGTTCAGCGATTTCAAAAACGTTGCGCAAAACTGTCCAGAATTCTGGACAGTATTGCGCAACGTTTTTGAAATCGCTGAACCTGGACAGTTTTGCGCAACGTTTTTGAAATCGCTGAACGGAGGCTCAAACGGTGTTGGATTGACCTGAAAATTTGTGAGGATCTACCTAACAAGTATATCTAACTACTGCAAAAAAAATTCAAAAAAATTCTTAAAACCCCCCAACAGAGGGGGTGTGCGCAGGTAATTCTGCCTAAGGTCGACCTCAGGCAGATTTCCCTCATATATATATATTGGGGGGGGGGGGGAGATTCCTCGACTAAGGGGAGGATGACGGCCAGCCTGGGGCTCCTTCTATGGTGAATTCGAGCCAAGTTGGAGTGAACTCTACAGTAGGGGAAGGGAAGTCTTCTAGCAATTTCGGTTGTAACTTGAGGAATTGCAATAATGCGATCCCAGTTGATGGTGTTGGGGTTGAGATTTGCTGGGACTTGGCTGTGTCCAACGTGGAATGGGCTCGTGTAATATTGTAAAAGGGGGGGCTGGCTATGTTGAGTGAGATGTATTGTATCTGGAGTCTGTAGGGGTGCTGGGGTCGATGGTTGAACAATGTAAGGGGGTGGTGTTCGGAGATGGAGTGGATGCTGTGGAGCAGCTATGTATACGGGATGGGGTCGTTGGAACTACTGTGATGCCGATGCTATGTAAGGAGGGATCTGTAGTGGTGGGGCCTGAAGTTACGAATGATGTTGGCTTTGGGCCATGTATGGGGGGTGGGCCATGTATTGGGGGTGCTGATGCTACGAATTACTTTGTAGGCCCGAGTTGCAAAGGGCGCAGGCCTTGTAAGGGGAACCATGTCATGGGACTTGGGGGAGAATGCATTGAGGGGGCTAAGGAGTAGGCTTCTGCTGAAGAGGGGAGTTGATCATATCTGGGGCTTGGGGTAATATGTAAGGCATGGCCTAAAGTGTTGGCCTCTGCTGGTAAGGGGAGTGAAGGTTGTAAGAGTTTTGAGGGCAAATGTATGTTGGGGGATGGCGAGCTGTATGCTGCGGGTGAGGGGAGTGTCCAATGTTCGGGGTTGATGGAATTTGTAACGGGGGAATATGCTAGTGATGGTGCCTATGGGGTGGATGGTCCAGATACTATTGTGCATATGGACCCCGCCTCTCCCGTTCCTTCTCCCAAATTAGGTGAGGGAAATGCTCCGCTCGTGGATGGAGTAGGCAATCAGCGTCATGCATCGGTCCTTATGGCCGGTCGATCGAATCATAGCAATCCTCATAATAGACTATCCCCCATGCTCCTCGATGATGATCCCAAATCTGATAATGGCCCCATGACACTCACCGAACTGAATGAAGCTTGGGTCATAGAGCAAGAGCGCCTTAGACTCAAAGCCAAAGGACGTAAATCGAAATCCTCTAATAGCCCCAAAATGAATGATCTGATTGTTGATAAGCGGCGAAGCACTAGGATTGCTAGTGGTAACGATCGGGGTCCCCCCAATAACGCTTGTTGATGTCCTTGCTTTTTTGGAATACGCGAGCGTTAAATAATGTTGATAGGCGATCCGAGTTAAAGGAACGCCTGTGTAAGTTTAAGCCCTCTCTGGTTGGTCTTTTGGAGACTAAGGTGGTTGAGAATGATGATCAGCGTATTCTTCATTGCTTCCCTAGGGGATGGCTCGGTTTGAGCAATCGTTCATTTCATTGCACTGGTCGTATTGTTGAGGTTTATGATCTTACTATCTGGAGTTGTGTGGTGGAGGATGCTTCTGCGCAGCATATCACTCTTATATGTGCCAATGGGGCTGGCTTCATTATGACTCTGACTGTAGTTTACGCATTCAATCTTGCGTGTGACCATCATGCTTTATGGTCTTCTATTATGGCTTGTTATGCTAAGCATGCTCATGGCCCTTGGCTTCTTTGCGGGGATTTTAATTGTGTGCGTTATGCTAAAGAGAAGATTGGTGGTATGGCTTCGGACCAACATGTGGTGGAGTTTAATGATTGCATTAGTTTCAGAGCTATCTTCGAGCTTAAATCTATTGGCAATCCGTTTAGTTGGTCTAATCATAGCATTGGCGACAAACGTATCTCGGCCACTCTTGATAGATCTCTTTGCAACCAATCTTGGATTGATCTGCTCCCTACTTCCTTCTGTGAGTCTGTGGAAGGTGGTACTAGTGATCATGCTATGCTTCGTATTCATTTCCATCATAGGGTTGGATCAGATCCTAAACCCTTCAAATTTTTCAACACTTGGGTCCAGTCTATTGGGTATTTGGATGTCCTGAGGAAGAATTGGAGTATCTATATTGAGGGTTCTCCGATGTTGAAGCTTGTATCTAAGCTTAAGTCCTTTAAATTGGATCTTAAGCAGTGGGGGAATGAATTCAGAACTGTTAATGATGTGATACTGTTAGGAATGAGAATTGTAGCCACAAGGGTGGCAAGTTTGTAGTTCGTGGCCCAAGGGGTAATTTTGTAGTTCGTGGCCCAAGGGGGCAATTTTGTAATTATGAGTGGTTAGGCCCTATAAATAGGAGGGAGGGGGCTCATTTTAGGGAGGAAGAAAATGGAGAAGAAAGTAGAGAATAGAAGTAGGAATTAGGAGTAGTTTTTATTAGAGTAGATATTGGGAGAGTGGCCCCTTTTCGAATAGAGGCCCGTATTTTGTATTTCCCCGTATTCAATTTTACCCGTTTACCTCTCCAAGTTTCTCATCAAGTTGTATCAGAGCTCAGATCCTCTTAATGGGGCAAGAGGGAATGATGCTAGCCCTGTTGGTGGAGATGCAAGCCATGAGGGCTGAAGCCGCGAGAGAATCGGAAACCTTACTGGCGAAGATTTTAGCTGCCTTTCAGAAGAGGAGGGAAACCGAGGAGGAAGAAGGTGCAGATGACCCAGATCTGGAGCATGCGGCCACCATCAGCCAAGATCTGTCATCGACGAGGGATGGCACGCAACCGTTGGAGGCAGCGGCCTCCCCCGTAGCCACCAGAGCCCCGTCGACCCCCCTGGGGGCCTCGTCGGCCTCGACGAACCCCCTGGGGGCCTCGCTGGCTCCGGCGAGGCCTCTGGGGATTTCGACGACTCGTTCCGACCGTCGATCGACCGTGGCGAGGGATTTCGAAGACCGCTGACAGCCCTACCGACGGCGACTTGAGCCACGAACCCCGCCATCAGCCTCGCAGCGGAGAGGCAAGCTCATGGGACTCGTCCTTGCCTCCATCGGAGTCTGACGCCGCCGAAAGAAGCGGAATCGACGACGGCGTGACTTTTCGAGCCCCGTCGGCGCGGCGGTATCTGGGACCGCCGCCCCACCCCTCCGCGTCGCTTGGCCTAGGCGAACACAACGGCTCATTTCTCGTCGGCAACGGCCGTCGAGATCGCCGGAAAAATCATCCGGCGCCAGCGAGCTGATCTCGGCTCGGGGTCGGCTCGATCCAGCCGACCCCAAGCCGAAGCCATCGGCTCGAGCCGGCTCCGCCAGCGGCTCGGCTCGAGCCGATGAACAGTGCCCTTTACAAATTCCTGGGATTTTCTGGCAATTTTCAGCTGATTTTTTTGCGCGGCTTCCGTTTTCCGACGTTTTCGGGTCCGTTTGGAGTCCAATTTCAGAACGGAAAGAGCCACGGTGTAGCAGACTCAGCCACAGACCCTACCCCACTCCTGCATCAATGATTCGGGGGAGATGTAGAACGTGGGTGGCCTTTTGACCCAGGAGGAGGCGAGGAGACACGCTCCCACACTCGCCAAGGACACACTCGTGGACTTCATGCACCACCTTGAGGGCAAGATGGTTTTTTGGGGGCAGAGTAGTGTTAGGAATGAGAATTGTAGCCACTAGGGTGGCAAGTTTGTAGTTTGTGGCCCAAGGGGTAATTTTGTAGTTTGTGGCCCAAGGGGGGCAATTTTGTAATTATGGGAGGTTAGGCCCTATAAATAGGAGGGATGTGGCTCATTTTATGGATGAAGAAAATGGAGAAGAAAGTAGAGAATAGAAGTAGAAATTAGGAGTAGTTTTTATTAGAGTAGATCTTGGGAGAGTGGCCATTTTTCGAATAGAGGCCCGTATTTTGTATTTCCCGTATTATCAATCAATTTTCCATGTTTACCTCTCCAAGTTTCTCATCAGATACACTGTCGTGATGAGTTAGCTTCTGTGCAAAGTAACCCTGGGTTGCATTCTTGTGTTGAGATTCAGAAGATGGAGCATGAGTTGTCTTACCGTTTGGCTGATGCTCTTGATGTTGAGGAGGCCAACTTGAGGCAAAAAAGTAAGCAAGATTGGTTGCACCTGGGAGATCGTAACACCAGGTTTTTCTATATGGCCATGAGATCTCGGTAGAGTCATAATAGTCTTGGTCATCTTGTTAGTTCTGATGGTTCCTGTGATGAAGCCATTAATAAACTGCGTATTGAAGCCCCTAAGTACTATGAGGAGCTATATAATCAGAACAATTATCTGCATGAATTTCCCATTCTCACAACTAAAAGAATTGTCACCAGTGAGGCTGCAATATGGGTTGAAAGGCCTATTTTGGAGGTGGAGGTTAAAACCAAGGTTTAAGGTATCGGTTTCGGAGAGGGTATCGCTCCGCCCAAAATTTAGGTTTCGGTATCGGTATCGCCCGTTTCGGCGGTTTCGGAAGCCAGTTTCGGTATCGTTCGTATCGGTAGTTTCGGTATCGGTATCGGTATCGGAGATATTTTCCGTTATTTTCCTGTATTTTCCTGTATTTCGATATTTTCTTGTATTTGATACTTTGTTGTATTTTCATGTATTTTCATGTATGTTCATTTATTTTATACTATGCTGTATTTTGCTGTATTTTCCTGTATTTCGGTATCGGAGATACTTTGCTGTATTTTTCGGTATTTTTCATGTATTTTCATGTAAAAGAACAATAATAAAAATTGATGAGTCATATTTATGGCATCGTAATACAAAATCTGAATAAAATACATCAAAAGATACAAAAATGAAGAAAATAAATAAAAAGATACATTCTTGAAATAACCGCCATGACTGCCTGAGTATCCACCGGAATACGATTCTTGAAATATTTCTTATATGTGATAATTTCTCATCCCTTCAATTCAAAAGCCAAAATTTCAACGGTAAGCCTCCAGAATACCAGTAATACAATAAAAATGGCCAATATGATGCGTATAGACAATATAATTATGTAAGCATGCAATCTGTAGTTTGAATGAGGCATACACGTGGACATATGCAGTGCGTATGATACTGGATTTTAACCTGATTAAAGGAGAAAGCAACTCGGTTGATTTCTACATTAATCAGAGTAAAGGCCAGTATCATAAGCACTGCATATGTCCACGTGTACGCCTCATTCAAACTACAGATTGCATGCTTACATAATTCTATTGTCTATACACATCATAATGGCCATTTTTACGGTATTACTGAGGTATTCTGGTGACCTACCGTAGAAATTTTTCTTTTGAATTGAATGGTGGGGAAATAATCACATAGAAGAAATATTTCAATACTCCGCATTTAAATGTGCCATCTTCTCACCAGCATGGCCTCGACTTGAAAATGGAAAATGAAGACATTCACTTTGAAAAATCTCTGCACGGCCATCTTTTGGTGCTTCAAAACATGTCATCATATCGATGGTTAACTTGTAAGCTTGCAATCCTGCAATGAGTTAACATGTAAAAAGTGTAAGCAATTATGAAATATATTTAACAAATATGAAAAACAGCTAAAATGTATGAAACACATTTAAAGATCTGCATGTATTTTTCGGTAGTTTTCGGTATTTTCGGTATTTTTGGCAATTTTATGCATTTTCTTTATTTTTCATGTATTTTCATGTATTTTTCTGTTCACATTACTCATTTGAAACAACAATTAACTAATTAATAGATATAAAAGAACAATAAATATTGATGAACCATAAATCTGACTTCATAATACAAAAGCTGAATAAAATACATCAAAAGATACAAAATGAAGAAAATAAATAAAAAGATACAAAAATCTCATTCGTAGTTCTCATCATCCGGCTGATGTGCATGGTAGTATGGAGGATATGAATACTGCATCTGTTCCGGGCCTAAAAAAGATATCATCATGTTATCATATGCTGAGGGCTGGATCTGCTCGTTGAAAGGCGTGTCATGACTGCCTTGACTGCTGGACTGCTCAGTCACGTTCGGACCGTACCTGTATTGGCTATCATAATCAGCATAGACATCAGAGTGTCTGTACGGTGCGTAATAATTGCCTTGGCTTCCTGAGTATCCACCGGAATAAGATTCATAACCGCCATAATAATCAGAAGCACGTTGATACCCTTGATATTCAGAGTGTCTACCGTAGGCATCGTCCCCCCGTTCTTCACTGTGCTGCCTATCATGCTCTCTATACCCATGAGAATCATAAGTATGGTCTCCACATCTCTCAGCAGGACGAACGGATGCCGACGCACCACAACCTCCGTCTGTAGGACCTTGGTCATCGGGAGACGAACCATCATCGCTATCGTGCCGAGCCCGAGTGGCTGCCTTCTTTCGCTTGTACGTGATATTCGCAGGGGCGTGACTTGGCCGCGGCTGGTTGCTTCATGTACGTTCTGCTTCCGCAAGCGCCTCGTCCAACCAAGGATTGTCTCTGTCATCGAGCACCCTGTCTTCTGTCTCCCTGGTCCATCCTCCAATGGATCATCCTCGTGAAAAATTTGATCCAAATTGATCAGCTGGTGATCGGCCTTCTCGCTCCTTCTCGTATGTCTATGTCGCAGTCTCATATTATAATGCACATAGACCAGCCTTTTAAGGTGTTCCATTGTTAGCCTGTTCCTGGTCTTTGTGTGAATGAGGGAGAAGGTGGTCCAGTTTCATTCACAGTTGGACGACGAGACAGTTTGGCTCAACACACGCACTGCTAATCGTGTAAGCGTTGGAGCTTGCTCTAACCCAATGCTTAGCCACCATTGAGCTGCAAGAATTTCCAGTGGTCAGAAAAGATGGACCGTTTTATGGGGAACATATAGAAATCTAAGATCCATATAGATATCTGGAGTGACCCTTGTTATCGCCATTTCCGCCTTAGCGGAGCCGAAATAGCCAACACTCATCTTATAGGCCTCCAGCTACAATTATCAATCATAATTTTAGAATGTGAACTGCTACATCGAATCATATATCAAAATAAAAATATCAGAATATCATTTACCTCCCTATCAATGTCAATTTGCTTCGAGATGTCTGGTTCAAGCCTCTCGATCACGCGTCTGAGTCCAACCAGCACCTCGTTGTCGTTTGTTGCATTGGAGGAGTATTGAAAGCGAGGATTCAGAAAATAGCCTGCAGCATGAATATCTTGATGTAGCTGCTTATCCCATCTCTTGTCTATCATGTCCCACCATTTTCTTTATCCCCTACCAACATTCTTCCGAATTTCCTTTTTGACACGGTCCATGGCCTCATAGAGATACCCCACTCGGCCTTATCATCGCTGTCGACCATTCGAAGAACCTTCACCAGGAGCTCAAATACGGCGATGACATTAGAGATAGTCTGCCAGAATTCATCGCCGTGAATCAGATCGTACACGTTGTTTCCAACCGCCCTATCTTTTGGTTTAAGCCTTGGAAAGTTATCGGACCAGTCCCTGGATGTGATCATTCTCCGCAGGTCATCTCGGTGCGCGTACAGAGAGTCCAAAGCAATGAAGTGGGTCGCAAATCTTGTTATCGCGGGCCGGATCAACTCTTTTCCACCCGTCTCTCTTCTCATCAAGCTGAGCACCCATCCTTTGTTGTATATGAATCCTGTTACCATCTGACTTTGTGCGACGATATTTTTGACTACTTCTTTTGTCATGTCAGAAAATATCAAGTCGATACAATGCGCCGCACACGGGGTCCAATACAGATGATGTCTCTTTCGCATCAGCAGCTGCCCAGCTGACTTGTAGTTTGCCCCGTTGTCGGTAACTACCTGGACTACTCTATGTTCCCCAATTAGTTCTACATATTTGTCCATAAGATCAAATATGTAAGGACAGTTCTGGAATTGGTTGGTTGCATCCACAGAGTCCAGGAACACCGTCCCGTGGGTCAAATACACAAGGAAGTTAAATATCTTCCTTCTGTTTTGTGTTGTCCAGCCATCGCACATCAGTGTGCAACCGTACTCATCCCACTGAACACGAAAAGTTTCTACATAATTTTTCATCTCTTCAAACTCCATGCCCAAGTATGTGTGTGCCAGCTCCCAAGCAGTGGGTGGAGCAACGCCACGTCCCGATTCCGCAATAGCATCCACCATGTGCCTGTAATATGAGCTATTGGTCACATTGTATGGGATGTGGTTGAAGTAGAAAATTTTGGCCATAGCTCGGCCGACATAGGCCTTGGCATTCTTCATGAAGGTATTCTTTATGGCTGATTGGGATTTACCCTTCTTCGTCTGAGAAAAAGGGTCGGCACCGGGTCTGAGAGCGCCGGATGGTCTACCGGTTGGCTGAACATCGCGAGCAGAACCGCACGCGAACATACCGGCCATTCGGGCGGCACGACTACCCGATCTGGCTAGCCCAGGGGCTTCAAACCCAGACGATCATGCTCCCATCCTTCTGCCCTCATTTTTAATCTCTTCTTCGACAAGTTTTTGTCTACTTCTTCTAAGAGCTCTTCTAAGGTCCCTCGCCTCCTCGGTCTCATCCTCATCCTCATCTGAGTCATCTGATATTGCCTCCGTCTGCTTTGCCCTTATCTCCTCCTCTATCCTCTTCTTCTCAAATCTGGCCTGTACCTTTTCGGTCTTGTTCTGAAATATGTGCGCTCTCATCTCTTCACGCACTTCTTTAGGTACCTCGGGGCATGTCAGCACATCCCTGGTAATTCCCGCCAAGTGTTCCTTAAGGCGAGACACGCCTCCATGCATTTCTTTCCGGCAATAGTTGCATCTTACTTGTCTATGGTTATCTGCGATCATTTTACAGTGAGCCCACCCCATATCCACCGTCTTCTCCTTTGGAGTTCTTCGAGACATGTTAATTACTGCACCATAAACCAAGGGTTACGATTAATCTTGAAAAGATTATTAACGTATTAGACTTAGATATAGTCGACGGTGTCACATAATCATGATTTGCGTCCTTGCGGTCCAGCGGAACACGGTCAGGGAATTGACTAAGCCAGGATCACTTATACCCAGTCTAGCTAGGTTGATCCAGCAAACTTAGCCAAGCACATTGAGCCGGATCATGGTCCATTGAAGGAAACTTATCATTCATATGTTTGCCATCAACTAAAAGGCTTTTATTAAAACTAGTTAATCCTATCAACTAGTTGAATCCTAAAATTCGAATTTATTATGATTCGTTAATAACTTTTATTAGAGTCCTTATCAACTATAATGTTTTATTTGTTTCAACATGCTAACCTAATCATGTATTTGGATTTTAATAGATTCACATTACAACAATTTAGAAGAATTTTAATGGCTAACCTATAAGAGGCTTTCTTGAATATGCAAGAAAATAGAATTACCACTAAAACATGTCAACTAAATTTAGCATGCAGATAAGCAACTTAAATATCACATAAATAATAACATGCAACTTAAAAATTTATCCCATAAATAATAACATGCAATTTGTAGTAAATCTATTGTATTTTTATAACCAATCTGTTATAAGTTCTAACATATTTTTATTAGAAAATTTTAGTATTTTAAGTATTTCGTATTTACTATTATTTTTATAACCAATCCCTTAAGTACTATTATTAGAAAATTTTAGTATTTTAAGTTCTAACATATTTTTAGTATTTTAAGTAGTTAATTGATCATTACTTAATGTAGCTTCTCTTTTGTTTTTAGTATTTTTAGTATTTTAAACAAATATTTTTAGTATTTTTGTTTTAAGTAGTTAATTGATCATTAACATATTTTTTCCTTTAAGTAGTTATGAATAACAAATATGGTAATTAAATTGATGGTAGACAAATAGTAATTTTTAAGGAGCCCATATAGCATTTCAGGATTTATTATGTATTTTAAGTATTTTTTCTATATTTGTTATGCATTTTCCGTATTTTTTCGTATTTATTTTGTATTTTAACTAATTTTTCTGTATTTATTATGTATTTTAAGTAGTATCTTTAGGAGTCCATGTAGTTTTTAGGATTAATTATGAATTTTAAGTATTTTTCTATATTTATTAAGTGGTTTCCATATTTTTCCGTATTTATTTTGTATTTTAAATAATTTTTCCGTATTTACTATGTATTTTAAAGTATTTTTCCATATTTATTATGTATTTTCCGTATTTCTTACGTATTTTACAATATTTTCCCGTATTTATATATATTTATTTGTATTTTACAGTATTTTCCCGTATTTATTTGTATATTTATAATTACTGTTGCTATTCATATCACACATTTTCCGTAAAAATACTCCCCCTCAGACACACAATGGCAAACTTGTAAATAAATTTATCAAAAACTATAGTGTGGATAGCACAATTAACCATTTTCATCATTTGGCCAAATCTATTACATTATTTACAGGTTTACCATTCCATTATTCTAGTATCATTGAAGTTAATGGCAATACTGTAAATACTATGAAATTTTGGGCTGATTAATTGCCCGTCACCCCCCACCAAGATTTCTGGGTTAATTTTTGCTCATCTAGTTTGATTTATTTACGTTTGTGCCATTGGAGTTAGTAATTAGGTTTTAGTTAGATGTCATTCTTGTAAATACGTGACTAACTGTGGGCTGTATTGTAACTAGCTAAATTTATTTATAACATTACACTCACCTGTCGATCGCGCTGGCCCCTTCGCTTCGAGCCTTCGACTCTCCTCTTCGATTTCGCCAGCGAGAACGGCGAGCCGTAGCTGCTGTCGACAATGTCCAGCGCCTCGATCCTTCGCCGCTTGCTCAGCTCTGGTCCGTAAGCTTCGCCGAGGGTCTCTACGCGTGGGTTGCTCCGGTCCTCCGCTAGAATCTCCGATGGCTAGGGTTGCTCCGGTCCTCCGCGAGAAATTTTCGCTTTTTTGCTCGATGCAAAGGTAAGGACCGCGACTTCTCCCCTTTTTAAAGCTTTTTGCCTTCCTATTGAATCACATGCTTCCTTTTTCGTTGTTGTTCACTCACGGGGTCTGCTGTTCACTCACGGGGGTTGCTGTTCACTCACGGGGGTGGGAGAAATCACGGGTCTTCGTCTTCTTCTTTGGATTAGGGTGTAGGGTTAGGGTTAGGGGTCCTGTTCCCCAACGTGGGATTTCTGTTTAGGTCACGTGGCTTCTTAGGTTTTTTTATTTTTCATTACATTTTTAAGCCGAAACCCTAGGGTTCCGGCCAGTATCGCCCAGTATCGGGAAATACTGGCCGGAACCCTAGGGTTCCGGCCGAAACCGATTTCGTATGTCAAGTTTCGGACCGGTACTGGGCGGTACCGGTCCGAAACGCCCGATACCAATCGGTATCGGGCGAGACCTCAATCCATGGTTAAAACAACTGTTTTTCAGATTGGGGCTGATAAGGCTCCTGGACTTGATGGTTTTAATGGGTTCTTTTATCAGAATGCTTCGGATGTTATTGGCAGTGATGTGACCAAGGCTGTGCTTTCTTTTCCGTTCTGGTCAAATTCTAAGACAAATCAATCACACATTTCTGACTCTGGTGCCTAAGGGATCTAATGCTTCTGAGAGCTTGGGGACTATATTGCTCTGCAATGTATTGTACAAAATCATCAGCAAAAATCTTTGTAACAGGCTCAAAGGGTTGGTTATGGAGTTTATTTCTTCCAATCAGGTTGCTTTCCTGAAAGGCCGTTTATTGGCGGATTCTGCTCTGCTTGCCCACGAACATATTCAGGATTTTAGTAATCCTATGTGTGCTAGGGCTTGCATTAAGCTCGATCTTCGTAAAGCTTTTGATTGTGTGAATAGGGAGTTTGTTTGTTTTATATTAGCCAGATGGGATTCAGAGGCAGATTTATTGGCTGGAGTTATGAATGCATTACCACTCCCCCTTTCTCGGTTCTTGTGAATGGTTCCCCTTGTGGTATGTTTCATTCTATTAGGGGGCTGAGGCAGGGTGAACCCCTTTCCCCTTACCTATTTGTTGTGGTGATGGAAGCATTTTCTTTATTAATGGCTAGGGCTAATGCCTCTAGAGACATCCTCCCCATGAAACGGCTTGGGACCATCACTCATCTACTATTTGTTGATGATCTCTTGATTTTCTGCCATGCTGATATTAGATCCTTTATTGGTTTAAAGGATCTCCTGCATTCTTTCAAACAATTCACTGGATTGGAGGTTAATTGGAGTAAAAGCGCTGTTATGTTTAGCAAGGGGGCCAAGGAGCTACGCCGCTTAGCTGGATTATTTGGGTTACGTCTTGTGACCTCCCACTTTACATATTTGGGGCTCCCTCTATCTGCGAGGTATCCTAAAGCCTTCATGTATTCCCGTCTTGTTGATAAGTGCAGAAGTAGATTGCAAGGCTGGTCCTCCTCACTTCTATCCATTTCTGGGCGGGTTGAGTTGGTGAAAATGGTCATATATGGTATGGTTTCCTTCTGGATGCAGGTGTTTCGGATTCCTAAGTCCATTTTGTGTTCCATTACTTACTTATGTAGGAAATTTATATGGGGTAAGTCGAATATCTGGGCTTGGAATGAGCTGTGTGCCCCTAAGGCTGAAGGTGGAGTTGGTCTCAGAAAACTTTCTGATCTTAACATGGCTTATGGTGTTCGCTTGACTTGGCGGTTGCTCACCCATAATGGGGCTTCAGGCTCTTATATGAGACAACACTATATGAGGGGGGATGGTTTCTCTTTGGCCAAGGTAAATCCTATGCAGTCTGGGACTTGGAAGTTCCTCCTTTCTTGTAGGGATGTCTCTACGAGACTTATCAAGCGCATTGTTAGAGATGGTACTACTACACTCTTTTGATATGATAAATGGCTCCTTTGTGGTCCCCTTTGTGATGCCTATGATGTGCCTGTTGGGGAGGAGAAGAAGTTGGTTAGTGACTATTGGGATTCGTCGGGGTGGATTAATGTGCAAAATATTTTGGCTATTCGGCCTTTGCTTAGCCATGTCTCCCTCACCCGGGGAGGATTCCGGGGTCTGGATCCCTAGTGACTGCTGCTCCTTGAGAGAGGCCTGGGAGGGTTCACGTACCTTTAGGCCTCGTTTTCCTTATTATGGCATTGTTTGGTTTCGGGGTCATATCCTCAAGATGGCTATTACACTGCGTCGGGCTATGCATGATAAGCTTCTCACCAGGGACAAGCTTGTGCGCTGGGGTGTTGATACTTCCCATCTTTGTGTTCTTTGTGATGATGGGGCTCAAGAGACCATTGGGCAGCTCTTTTTTAGTGTGGCTATTCGAGATACATTCTTAGCAGGTGTATGCTCAAGATTGGACTGATGGATCCGCCGCCTATCTCGCTCTCTGGTGTGAGTGACTTGTTCCTATCCACCTTTCAGAAGAAGGATAGTATTGGGGTCTTGGTCAAATCTGTCTTGGCGGCTATGGTCTAGCATATATGGAGGGAGCGTAATCGCAGAATCTTTGAGGGGGTCATTACTATCAATACTCTCCTGTTTGAGGTCATTGCAGCGGATGTCAGGGTTGCTCTTCGTCACATTGAGTGTGACCATCCTTCTGCTGCTGCTCCCCTAGCTAACTGGGGGTTGATTTGAGGCTTTCATTGGCCTCTTGTGAGTTTCTGGCTGAGGGCTTCTCTGTATGTTTGGTTCTACTGTTGGGATGGAGAGGGATTGTTAGTGAAGGGTGGCGATGATTGTGCCCTCTACCCTATCTATCTTTATTCTCTCTCTTATAGACTTGGCTCTCTGGATTTATTAAGGAACTCACTTACTTATATATATATATATGAGGAATATGGGCATGAGCTGACAGCGCATGAAATTTTCATGCGCTGTCAATGATTTGAGGCCCTAAAAAGATAGCTCAAATTCTGGAAACTGCCGGCGCAATCTTTTTGAAACGCATGGATGAGGTGCTCAAACAGTGTTGGATTGACTTGAAAATTGGTGTGGAGCTAGTTAACAAGTAGTAGAACATACTGCAAAAAAATTAAAGAAAATGTTTTTTGGGTTTCAAATCGCTGACAGCACAAGGAGGCCGAATCTGTGCTGTCAGCTCACCTACATATTCATATATATATATATATATATATATATATATATGTATAGAATAATGAGTATCATACGCCATATGAGAGGGTGTCTCATACGCCCTCTCACATAAAGGGGGTCAAGTACAAGCCCACATGGCTTGTACTTGTTGTACTTGACACCCTTTATGTGAGAGGGCGTATGAGACACCCTCATATATGGCGTATGATACCCATTAATCCCATATATATATATATATATATATATATATATATATATATATATGAGAATAATGGTTATCATACGCCATATGAGAGCCTCTCTCATACGCCCTCTCACATAAAGCACCCAAGTACAACCAAGTACAAGACCATGTGGGCTTGTACTTGGGTGCTTTATGTGAGGGCGTATGAGAGAGGATCTCATATGGCGTATGATAGCCATTATTCTCATATATATATATATCTATTATATAAAAGAGGGATGTTATCAAGAGAAATTGGATAAGAGAATTTGGACAAAAGAAATTGGATAATCTATTATATAAAAGAGGGATGTTATCAAGAGAAATTGGATAATCTATTGTATAAAAGAGGGATGTTATCAAGAGAATTTGGACAAGAGAATTTGGACAAGAGAAATTCGATAATCTATTGTATAAAAGAGGGATGTTATCAAGAGAAATTGGATAAGAGAATCTGGACAAGAGAATTTGGACAAGAGAAATTCGATAATCTATTGTATAAAAGAGGGATGTTATCAAGAGAAATTGGATAAGAGAATTTGGACAAGAGAATTTGGACAAGAGAATTTAGATAAGAGATGAGATTTGAGGGATAAGAGAGGAGGTGGGGGAATTTTGCCCATACAACCCCGGTTTTTACATTTTTGCCCATGACCCCTCCCCACCCACACCCACACTTTTTATTCTGCCCCCCCTTTCCGACCATTTTTTCAGTCCACGTGCACGTGTGCACGGGTTATTTGCTATATATATATATATATATATATATATATATATATATATATATATATATATATATATATATATATATATATATATATATAAACTCAAACTCAAACTCTTATTTAATCTGTTATCTCTATTTACAAGAAATATAAATGCCTACATATATATAAACAAAACTTGATTCTTAAGAGAACTTGTCATGTTCTAACTAGAATCTAAAAGAGAAAGAAACTTGCATTTTATGAATAAGGCTACAAAAAGATTCCAAAATAAATAAAATAGAGCTCTGAAAGAAAATCTAACATAATTAAGACTTCTCCTTGTATGCTTGGAATTCTTCCATGTGTAAAAGTTGTTTCGGTCTCCATAATAAGGCTGCACATGCACATAGCATGTTCCACATCAAACGGTATCAAAAAACTGATGCATATCTATGTGAGATTGTCTTGTTTATCATGCTACCATGTGAGGCATCAACTTTGTAGATGCACTCATAGAAAAATATCATTTAAGCATCCTTTTATTACTAGGTATATTATTTTAGGAATCCTGTTGTCACAGTGACTTGATTCTTTGATTGTAAACAACCGTATTCAGGTTCAGACTGGCATGCTAATGTCAGAACTGGTCAAAATCAACTTCTATGCAGTGATTTGCCCCAATTTATGGTCAATTTTTATGAAGAATGCCGCGACCCACCCCATTTATACCTGCTTGACAAGTAAGATTTTAGTTTTTGACCTGATCAGTTTTACAATGTTGTTTTGTGAGGCACATCATTGGTTTCTTTTTCAGATTTGATAGCTCTGGTGCTGGAGCTTGTTTGAAGAGATATTCAGACCCATCCTATTTTCAGAGGGCATTGGTTTCACCCATTAAAGCCGAGAAGGTTAAAAGGAAAAAGAAGGTTAGTCACTTTTGGCTGTTGTATATGTGAGAATGGAGTTCCATTTTTTGACTACTGGTTTCCAGTATAATAGTCAGACAATTGACTTTTGGAAAACTTCAAGAAATTATTTCTGCGTAGGAGCATTCATGTATTATTACTCTTAATGCAGCACCAAGAAGGAACTTGCTTCGTTTTCATTAATTTCCTATGAAAGAACTGTTATTGCTCTCCAAGTCTTTCCCTTCTTAGAGTAACATTCGTTATTTTAAAATTCTCCTCGAAGAAACTGGAAAAACTAGAGTTAATGTCTATGTGGCATATTTATTTTGGTGATCGCTATGTTAGCTTGTGTTAGTGCCCTGCATTCTCTCTTCTATGGTCTTTTCTCTTGCCAAATCTGTTGTTGCTCATTTTTTCCACAGTCAGTGTATCGTTGGAATTTAGTTTATGCAAGCAAAGAATTTTTAGTCAAGTTTGACAATTGAATCTTGGATCATGGTGTTAGCTGCCTTTCAATGTGGCATCATTCTATGAATCAATTCCACTAGTTTGTCTTACATAAGTAGTAGACATATTTAGGTGTGTGTTCATTGCCTTCGCTTAATTATTGAGATTCTTTTCGATAATCAAGCAAAGCTCTTTTGATTGAGAATGCATGATGCATCTGTACTTACAGAAAAGGGGATCACAACTTAGAAATGGAAGAATCCAGAATGTACTGTTTATATCCCAAGACAGTCACAGGTATTACATTTTACTCTTTATGTAGAGAATCAGTAGTTAGATGTACAACCTTTTCTTTCCTTTCCCATTTAGGGCCGACTGAATAAAGATCCATGAAATTGACAAATTTGCTAGCAGCACACAGTTTGCATCTCTGACCACCGACCAGCCAAGCTTTTCCGGGGAGAATACATCGTTCTCTGATGCAAGGCCAAAATCTGGACTTACAAGAGAATCCATACATTTTGATTCAGAGACCAGATCAAACTGTGTTGAACAAGTTTCAGATATGCCTTGCATGATGCCTTGTGGTGTTTCAAACCATATGGATTTTTCTGCGCTTGGAGCAAAAAGAAACCACAGTAACTCTACTGCTCCTATTCTTCGTAATGAGCCAAAGCAAGACATTGCTGATGATGATTCACAGCCCGAGTCATCGCAACGGCAAAGTGCTCCGAGCGCATCTTCTGTCACATGGGATGAAAAGACTGAAATAGTGAAGTCTATGGGTGCCAACTTATACGAAGCTGAGCTTGTGGATAGGAGTCAAGATTTAGATCCTCCCCCACAAATATTTGAAACATCAAAATTGGGTCATGAAACTGCTAAAGAAGAGGTCAATGTGGTTGAACTTGCAAAAGAACATGTATCATATTCTGGTGGTAACCTGTTCGATGAAGATCCTATTGAGATAGACAACCTTGCATCAGTATCATGCCCCGGTGCAAACCCGTCTGATGAAATTCCTGCTGAGACCACCAACTTTGCACCGATATCAGGTTCTGGTGCAAACCTATTTGATGAAATTCCTGCTGGGACATATAACTTTGCACCAGTATCAGCTCCTGGTGCAAACCTGTTTGATGAAATTCTTGTTGGGACAGACAACTTTACTGATGCAACTAATACCTTGGAAACTGAAACAGAGTCAGGTTCTGAGTGCCAAACCAAACGTGAATTGGGGTCCTCCAATATTACATGCGGAGATTTGGAACCTAGAAGCTGTGGGCTAATTGAGAGTAGCAGAACAATTTCGGACTCCTTTGATGCACAGGCTCCCATTGGAGTATGTAGTTCCTTGGACAATTTTGTCCTTTCAGATTGTTTTGACCATGTTCAATCGACTATGTGTGATGCCCCTGAATCTGATATTTCTACTGGGAATGGTTATTCCAAGAGCCATATCCACTGTTTGCCTGGTTCGAGTGCCACAGATCTCATAGACGGTGAGCAGTCTCCAGAGTCGAGGAGTGCCAATGACCAAGATGTGTCAGTGGATAATGAAACCGCATATGAAACATCCAATGACCAAGATCTACTGATTGCGTGTTTTGACCATGTTCAATCATCAATGCAGTCTCCTGATTCGAGGAGTGCCAATGACCAAGATGTGTCAGTGGATAATGAAACCGCATATGAAACATCCAAGTCTCCAGATTTTCCTTTGAATGCTTCTAATCTGCAGTCAGTAACATTTTGGACCAATGGTGGAATTTTAGGAGTTGCGCCATCAAAGCCTCCAGATTTCATCATCAATGCAAATCCAGAAGCAGCAGCTGTGGGCAATGGGAGCAAATCAAGGACTGTGTGCCTTGTGGAGGAAAGAAATGAATCAGACAGTGATATTGCTTTCAGGAAGAACTCTCAGGAGTCCATTCCAGCTTCTTCGTTGGTTGATCTTCACGAAAATCAAGCGCCCTCTAGTAGAACATGTGCTCATACCGGTGGTCCAGATCATGGAGAAGCAGATGTCGCCGCTCCTGGGTATGATCTGACAGCCATTGGTAATACTGTCTCAAATTCTAATGGTTCTGACAAAAATTTACAAGGCATTTCAACCAGTGTCTCTGGACTGGCACATAAATTTCTTTCAAACAGCCTACAGCGGAGGATATTGGTTGCACATGCAGGTCTTTCCTCACTGTCAAAGGTGGTGAATGCTGATTTCAGGACATTACAGGATATTTTACTTCAAAATGATTGTAAAGAACTACCAAAAAGAGTTGTTCCTAATGCACTGTGTGACCCAGAAACAGCAGAAAACATCGAAGTTGAATCATCAAGGAAGCCGGTGTCTTCCAGCTCACCATGCTTTGGATCTTCTTCCCCACCGTTAGAGCACATGAAGATCTCATTTCAACCCATGAATGGTTTAGATACGGCCAGAATGAAACTACAATTTTCCCGTGGCAATCTCCTTGAATGCAACGGAGAATTAGCATTTCCTTCATTTCAATTGGTTCCAGGAACCTCCCCTGCTTTACATGATAGTTCTGAATCTGATGATACATTTTGTAGATCTTCAGCGTTTTCCTCTAATGATCTTCTCAGCCCTCACTCCGAGTCAAGCTTTGAGTTCTGGGGAGAAGAAAGAAGTGAAGCTGGAAAGTACATGGTGTCTGATGATTCGTGCAAAAATTCATTATCGGCTAGTAGCTCCATAAAATCTGAACTAATGGACATATGCATCATAGCCTCCGAGAAATATACAGAAGTTGAGTCTGACGGAATTGATTGCATACAAGATCTTCCTTCCATCAATTCTATTATATATGACCAAGACCAACAGAAAGAAATATTGAAACAACTGGCATTCGGTTCTATAGATTCTACATCCCATTCACCACATGAGCTACCGCCACCACTTCCACTTCCTCCATTGCAGTGGAGGGTGGCGAAGCAGTCCGATAAGCATCATTCAGTAGAAGATAAAAATTATTCTTGTATGGACTCCGTAGAGCATGCTGATGTGCTATCTCAAAGTTCTGCCACTCGCGAACTGCAAGAACTTGGTGCGTTTATATCACTATACAACGCTGAGGAGGTGGAACATCCCATCGAGGAAACGGTTATTTGATCTCTGTTTGTCACCATTATTCAAGATCAATAGTATGCCAATTTTAAAGGAGACTGATGTCATCTTTCATGGGGTCCCTATTTCTGCAGGATCAAGTCAATCTGACGGGGAACGGAGGACCAAATCACAATTGTGGTGCCAAGGAACAAAATGGATGGGAAGATACACTGCATCAAATCGGAAGCAAGGCATGTTTCGATCTTAAACTCAACTTACATTTTCTCGATTGTTGTTTGTTGATGCCTGATGGAATCCCCTATAATCCAAAGTTAAGGCTTTAGTTTTGAATAGAAAGGGAAATAATTGCTCCCAATGAAATACTGATTTGATTGGACCTGTTTCTCTTGATAGAACATGCACGCTATCGGGATGCTGATTTCTGTAGCAGCATTTTACGCTTTTTCCTAATTGAGAATTTTATTTCAGTAATTAACCCCTCGCTTAAATTTCTTACCGTCCGTGCTGCCAACCATGCAGTCATCTAATCTAAGGCGAATGACAACAGAAAATCGAAGCCATACTTGGAGTGCGGAAGAGAGACATTAGATGGCAGGTTGCTCTCACTTCCCAACTATCTTTATTAAACTTTTGCGCATTTTTTAACTACTATATCTCATTCATTTTCTGATATAATGGAAATTATCTGTAGGCCTTGAGGGGTTTGACAATGGTAATTGGAGCGAAAGCTGATTTACGCCATCCGATCAGGGTATTTTCTCTTCTCATCTGTCAGCTAAAGAATTTAGATCCTTGTGTAGATAGAATCTGCTCTGTTTTCTTTGTTACCCTGTCTTGAATCTTTGTAGGTATCTTGTCACAAGATCTTGTAAGTAAATTATGGTATATAAAGGGTCAACCTTCCATCTTGTAATATAGAGCTTCTCCCAAGTTTTTACTGATGGTTGCTGGTGATGTATGTATATATTTTAAGGCTAATGTTTTAAAAAAAATATATATTCATCGAGTAGATCATGCCTTCTACTCATGTCTTATTTGAAAGGCCAAAATCTGATATGAAAACGTCAACGGCCACAAAATTGGTATCAATGGATTCTACTCTTCATACGATACCAACGATGTACAAGGACAAAAAAAAAGAAAATATCACCAGTCAAAGTTATTTTTTTAATTTGACACAAACCCCTGTATGCACCGCAGCACACCTTAGTGTTCAACCAAATTTCAAAAAATCTCAATTCATGCATCGAATCTCCAGGAATTGGTGTCGTGTGACACTCATTAATGCATCTGGAGCAAAGCAACCAAGGCGTCTAGAGTATAACTATAGGATGCCAAGAGTTTAACTAGAGGTCACTTGTGAAATTTCCACGTGAATCATTTAAGCAGCATGGTTTAAGTCCGAGGTGATGGCACATTGCATTGATCAAACGAATCTGGCAACAAATGTAGCTCCATTAGTAAAATTTGGTCAGTTCAGAAAAGGGTCATGCTGGTTCTTGAACTTCTGGCCTCCTTCGTCCTTGGCTGAATGTGTGTGCTTACAACATTGCACACATCATGTGGTCAGCTTCAAATCTGATATGATTCTATCTTTTTGTTGGGAAATGACACAATATCAAACAACACCGAGGCATGCACATCGGATTATATGAAAACACTGTGTCACCAACCAAATCAATGTAGAGTAGGATCTTGGGTGAATCATAAGAAGCACAAAAAAGCACCAAACAATGAAGCCACGCAATCACACAGATAGGCAAGGATTTATACTGGTTCGGCCCAACCGATAGCCTACGTCCAGTCTTACGTTGTCACGGTTTCCACTAGATCAGAAATGATAATACAGAGAATACACCGATTGCAAATTCCCTCCAAACAAATGTATGCACTCTCGACAAAATAACTCTAGCACTCTAGCAATTACAATGTCTCATGTACAAACCCAATGGAGAGATCTTACCAGAGACTCTAGAATAAGGAATACCTCCCCTCCCAAAGCTCGTAGTCACCTCGAAACTCTCTCGTCGCCTATCGCAAGTAAAAGATCCGCTTCTCTCTTGAAGGCACAAGGAAATCTTCACAATTCTTCGTCGTGTTCATGGCGTTAGCCGTTAAAAGGTGTATCTCTTGGTATTTATATCATATGTATCCTTCCTAGGGTAGTAGAGGACGTTTTTGATCTTGTCCATCCGATTAAAACCCAATAGGATCTAACAGTCCGGATTAGAAGTCGAAATCTGGGCGTACTAGGGTTTCTGGGCATCGGCACGGTAGTGTTGATATGCCACACAGTCGTGTGCAGAAATGCGTAATCTGTCTGTGGCTCCAGAACAATTGGCATGGCCGTGTTGAACTGAAACAGAGACTTGCATGTCAACACGGTTGGTCCAGCACTGTCATGTTAGGTATATCACGGCCATGTCCAAATCTGCGCAAGTCAGCTGATACATCTTTTGACACGCACGGTCGTGCCAAAACTAGCGCGGCCGTGCCCCATATTCCAAGTTTGAAGCACTAATCAACAAACTCTACACTGTTTCAAACTTCTTCAAAACCATGGCATACTCAAGCTCTACACAACAACTCTACCCAAATACCAAACATCTCTACCAAGATCTAGAATTTATGAAAATCTCATGACACCGCGAAATCATCAACCACTCACCATGTATAGATCATGCTCAAGCAATGCCTGAGCTTGACTGTGGGAACGATCTTCATGAGCATATCTGTAGGATTGTGATCCGTCAAGACCTTCTCCAGTGCTATCACCTTCTTCTCTTCTTGATGAAATAAGTCTTGCACCTCTATATGCTTGGTCCTCAAACTATATGCCTGATGCTCTGCCAAGTGAATTGCGCTCTGACTGTCGCAGTAGACATTCGTCACTTCTTGCGGTATACCCGAGTCTCTTAGTAGACTTCTCAGGTACTTGCCTTCCTTGATCACCTCAATTGCAGCTATCAGTTCAGCCTCCGTTGACAGTGCTATAATGGACTGAAGGACCAATCTCCATGATATCGCGGTAGTGCCCAATGTGAACACATACCAAGTCGTAGATCTCCTTTAGTCTCTGCCACCTGCATAATCTGAATTTCTGAATCCAAATATCAATAACCCGTCTCTCTTACCGAAACACAAACCAATGCTGGCCATTCCCTTTAGATATCTCAGTATCTATTTCACAGCCTGGTAGTGTTCCTTTCCTGGATTTGTCATGTTTATGCTGACGACTCCAACTGCCTGAGCTAACTCTGGACGTGTACAAAGCATAGCATACATCAGATTTCCCACGGCGCTAGCATAAGGGACTGTAGACATGTAGCGTACCTCATCGTCAGTGCTAGGTGATAGTCTCGCAGAAAGCTGGAAGTGAGCTCCTAGCGGTGTGGTGACAGGCTTCGCCTTCTCCATTCCATAGCGTGCTAGAACTTTCTTTATATAGCCCTCATGGCTCAGTCTCAACTTCACAACCTTTCTTTGCTGATTTCCATATCAATGATCTTATTTGCTGGCCCCAGATCCTTCATATCAAACTTTTCTGCAAGCTTCCCCTTCAACCTATTGATTTCCTTCATGTCTCGTGACGCAATCAACATATCTTCAACATATAGAAGCCAATATATTTTTGACCCACCATCAAGCGTGCGAACATAAACACACTGGTCCTTTATACTCTACTCGAAACCATAACTTATCATGAAGGAGTCAAATCTCTTATACCACTACCTTCGACTTTGTTTTAAACCGAATAAGTATTTCTTCAGATTGCATATCTTCTGCTCTTGCCCCTCCATCACGAAGCATTCAGGCTGGCGCATGTAGATTTCTTCATCAAGCTCTCCATGTAAGAACACCATCTTAACATTCAGCTTCTCCAACTCTAAGTTCTGAGCTACTACCAGGGCCAACAACACACGGATGGACGTGTGTCTCACCACATGCAAAAAGATCTCATTGTAATCTTCTACCTTCTTCTGTGCAAATCCTTTGGCCACCAACCGGGCTTTATACCTCATATCGCTGCCATCTCTTTCCTTGACCTTATATACCCACTTGCAACCAATGGCCTTTTTGTCCTTGGACAATTCTACCAATTCACAAGTGCCATTCTTGTAGAGGGATTCCATCTCATCCTCCATCGTCAGCCGTCATTCTGCAACTGCGCTCGAAGTCTGGGCTTCATCAAACGTCAAGTGCTCCTCGTGCTCTATGTTCAGGGCATATGCCTGAATGTCATCAAATGCAAAAGTAGAAGTAAAATAGTTCCACTCATCCAATCTCTTTGGTGCTCTCATGGTCCTCAATGACCTCCGCACCTCTGGCTCAGTCTCGGCAGGAATCTCACCATGAGTCTGAATCTGATCTGTCTATATTTGCTCTCTCTCTCTCTCTCAGCATTCGGGTCCTGTCTTGTCTCAGCATATCGTGTCTCTATTTTCAGGGAAGGTGACTCGACCTCAGTGTCAGTCTCCTCAGGTGCATGTCCACCTTTTGAATGAGTCATCTCTGGCCTGACCATCGACGACTCATCAAATGTGATATGCCTACTAGTAAACGTCTTCTTAGACACATAATCTATCAACATGTATCCCTTCACTCCCTCTTGATATTTAAGCAAGATGGAATTCCCTGCTCTCGAATCTAGATTGTCCTGCATATGCTTTCCATCTGCAAAGCATATGCAGGACATCCAAATATCCTCAAGTACGAGTAATCATCAGTCTTCCTTGTCCATACCTCCTCAGGAATTTTGAAACTGGTTGCTGATGATGGTAGTCTATTCACGAGATGCATGACGATAGTCACAGCTTCACCCCAATATTCGTTAGGAAGTCCAGCGGTAAGCCTCAAGCATCAGCACTTCTCCATCAGTGTATGGTTTAATCTCTCTGTAACATCATTTGACTGTAGATCTCTAAGCGTAGTGTAGTGCCGTAAAATATACTAAGATCTGCATAATTCTTTGAACTCCCTCGAGGTGTACTCACCACCGTTGTCTGATCTTAAAACCTTGACGGCTCTCCCAGTCTGCTTTTCAACAAAGGCTTTCCAAGCCTTGAACTTCGCGAAAACTTGATCTTTTGATTTCATCAGATAGATCCACACCTTCCTAGAGAAATCATCAATGAAGGACACGAAATACTTCGGTCCCTCAATGGTAGGTACAGAAGTTAGCCCCCATACATCTGAATGTACATAGTCAAGTGGCCCTTTGCTTATATGCTCTGTGATCCCAAAGCGTGTCTTTGTTAGCTTTCCTTCTACACACTTCTCGCAGAGCTGCAATCTCTCCTCTTTGGCCTGTATCAGCTTCCTTTTGCGAAGCACATCCAATGATTTCTCACTTGGATGTCCAAGACGAAGATGCCATAGTTTTTTTTTGATCCTTCGCCATCTATGCCCTGAGAGATCTTAGCCTCACACTCCACGGTGTGCTCCTATAGTGCATATAAGTTATCTACTTTCTTGCCCTTCATCACGATAAGAGAACACTTGGACACTTTCAATAAATCACCTTCTTTAACGTCTTGCACCCAAGTCCTACTAAAGCTCCAATAAAAATCTGACTCTTTACCAAGTCTGGTATGTGATGCACATCTGTGAGTGTCCTGATGACCCATCATGTATTTTGATCCACACTTCTCCTACACCCACCATCTTGCATGCTATATTGTTTCCCATGAGAACGTTACCGCATTCTCTTGAACTATATGGACTAAACCAACTCCTATGAGGTGTCATGTGGAAAGAACATCCTGAATCCCAAACCATGAGATCCCTATATCTCCCGATGCAATCGCCATCAGAATCTCACCATCATCACTGCTCTTGTTACTGATTCACACTGAGGCAGAACTAGAAGCTTCATCCTTGCCTTTTTCATTCTTCTTTAGCTTAGAAAGTCTTGTTTCAAATGTCCAGTCTCCTTGCACAAGTGACACCTATCCCTGTGCTCTCGTGATTTAGATCTTGAGCGACCATTGTCCTTCCTAGAACCATGGCTACCTCTGGAATCCTGATGTCCCCTGATGAAGAGTGTGTATCCCCACCACCTTCTCGAGTAGTCACTTTAACATGAAGAACCTCAAAGTGTACTGCAGACTCTATCTCCTCCAGAGATAATATTTCGCGTCTATATACCATGGACCTGACTAGTGGGTCGAAGTCATCCGTCAGAGAACATAACAATATCATCGCCAATTGTTTGTCCTCGATGTTCACCCCCATGATTTGCAAATCAGACACAATCTTTGTGAAAGCGTCAATGTGATCCTTAATGTGGGCTCCCTTTCTCTTCTTCAGCACATATAATTATTGCATCAAATACAACTTGCTCGTCAGATTCTTCTTTGCATAGAGTGCCTCTAGCTTTTTCCATAGCGTCTCCGTAGTAACCTTCTCAGACACCTTTCTGAGCACTTCACCTGAAAGTGATAACTGCAGTACGCTCAACGCCTTTTACTCCATCTTAGCCTTTTGGCCCTCTGTTACATCTTTGTCAAAACTGTATTTCTCAAAGACAATTTGTGAACAACCACCTCTCATAAAAAAAGCCTTCATCTTTAATCTCCAAAGATTGAAGTCGTTTCTCCCAGTGTACTTGTCCATCTTGAACGATGTGGGAGACGACGACATCTTGACTCCTTACTTCTTCCTCACCAATAGCTCTGATACTACTTATTGGGAAAATGACACAATATCAAACAACACCGAAGTATGCACAATGGAATATATGAAAATATTATGTCGCCAACCAAATCAATGCAAAGTTAGGATCTTGGATGAATCATAAGAAGCACAAGAAAGCACCACACAATCAAGCCAAGCAATCATACAGAGAGGCAATGATTTATACTGGTTTAGCCCAACCTATGGCCTACGTCCAGTCTTCCGTTGTCTCGGTTTTCACTAGATCAGTGATAATAATACAGAGAATACGCCGACTACAAATCTCCTCCAAACAAATGTATGCCCCCTCGACAAAATATCTCTAGCACTCTAGCAATCACAATGTCTCATGCACAAACCCAATGGAGAGATCTTACCAGAGAACCTAGAACAAGAAATACCTCCACTCCCAAAGCTCGTAGTCACCTCGAAGCTCTCTCGTCGCCTATCGTCGGTAAAAGATCCACTTCTCTCTTGAAGACGCAATGAAATCTTCATAATTCTCGGCCGCGTTCGTAGCGTTAGTCGTCAAAATGCGTATCTCTTGGTATTTATATCATAGGAATCCTTTCTAAGGTAGTAGAGGACGTTTTTGATCGTGTCCATCCGATTAAAACCCAATAAGATCCAACGGTCCAGATTAGAAGCAGAAATCTGGGCGTACTAGGGTTTATGGGCATCGGCACGGCCGTGCAGATACGCGGCACGGCCGTGCGGATACACGACACGACCGTGTGCAGAACTGTGTAATCTGATTGTGGCTCGAGAACAATCAACAAGGTCGTGTTGAAATGAAACAGATAGTTGCATGTCAACACGGTTGGTCCAGTACGGCCGTGTTGGGTATAGCACAGTCGTGTCCAAATCTGCATAAGTCAGCTGATACATCTTCTGACACGCATGGCCGTGCCAAAACTAGCACGGTCGTGTCACCTCCTAGATTCCAAGGTTGAAGCACTAATCAAACTTTTTCTCTCACTTATTGAATGAAATTTTTCGGAAAAAGTCAAATTTAAAATAATTACAACAAACGATTAAAATCGATCAAGTTTAAAATATTTATCAAAATTGATCAACTTTTGTCACTTAGCGTCAGGTGGTGATTCCGCGTTGAGGTGGCGGATGGTCGATTTGGCCCGGGATGGATGACTTTGAATCAACCGTGGTTGCCAACCCCGATGGGTTTTAATGAAAAAATCTAAATGACATGTACATCAACCATTACATCTCATATACTCAAGTTGAATGGCCTCTTTTTCTCCATAGTCTTGTGGAATGAAAGAATCAAGCAACAGAAAGCCAAGATCTTAGTAGAATAAAGAATCAACAAATTGAATTATACAAAATGTAATTAGATAAAACATGAACTGTCTTATACAAATTGAATTATACAAATTGAATTATACTCATTTATTGAAACCATCTTAAAATTTGAGTTAAATTTAGTAAAGCTATCTTATAATTTCTGGATGGTTTTAATAAATACAAAGTTTAAGGAGGGTTTGATGAATACCTAAAGTTAAAAGTAGTATTTTTAAAACCACAGGTAGTTCAAAATAATTTTCATAAATTAAGCCTTGTAGTTGGGATTATGATGGCAATATTCTTATTGAAATATCTGTTACTTCTACAGCATAACAAAATGACCCATGCTCTCTAGAGTGGAAGAAGTGCTATACATCCTGTTACTTTGGTTGCTTTCACTCTCTTATAGGCTTGTGATTAAAGATATTGTCTCTTTTTCTCAATAATGGAACCAACTTATCAGCAATCGTCCCCTTTTCAAAAAGAAAGTAAGGAAAACACAATACAAATAGAAGAGAAGACATGGATTGTGGGTTGAATTTTGTATAGTTAATTTGAACTTTGGCCAGTCGTCATAAATGTGCCCCGAATTTTGAAAGCAATATAAGGAATATGGAGGTGTGCTGACAGCGCATGAATTTTTTCCTGCGCTATCAGTGATTTGGAAGGTTAAAACAATTTTTTTAAATTGTTTTTTGCAGTGTGTTGTACAACTTATTAACTAGCTCCCCACCAATTTTCAAGTCGATTCAACACCGTTTGAGCGTCCGTTCATCCATTTCAAAAACGTTGCGCCGATAATTTGGAATTCTGGAGCAGTTTTTTTTGAAATGGATGAACGGAGGCTTAAACGATGTTGGATCGACTTGAAAATTGGTGGGGAGCTAGTTAACAAGTTGTAGAACACAATGCAAAAATAATTAAAAAAAAGTGTTTTAACCCACCGAATCGCTGACAGCACAGAAAAAAATTCCTGCGCTGTCAGCACAACTCCATATTCCTCTTTTAAAATACCTTGAACTTATAAAGTTTCAAAAAAAAATCCTGTACTTTTGCCTAGATCATGGTACTTTCAACTTTCATGTTTTTTTACAATTGAGGATATTATGTACTTTTATAATATTTAGAATAAGTTGGTTTTTTACACTCCAAAAATTCAGGGTATTTTCGTATTTTATTAAGGGTATTTTTGTATTTTATTAAAGTTGAAGATATTTTTATGAAGAGAATAATGTGTATCATATGATAATAGGGCTAACCCTCATATATCGCCTTGATATTTTTTAGACAATCGAAACCGTTTGTTTTGATCTTCATATTCTAAAACCATAAAACACCGAATATCAGATAAACCCAAGGGGCTTGCTCATTCATCCACCCGTTGCAAATTTAATGGTTCTGCAAAAATAGAACTTTTTGCAATGAGTGGATGAACGAGCGAACCCTTTTAGATTCACCTGATATTTGGTGTTTTGTGTTTTGATGTTTTGAAACATGAAGATTAAAATGATTGGTTCCAGTCTTGTGAAAAAATATAGAGGGTGGACATTTTAAGGCCACATACAAGGGCTTAGCACATATTTAATATGATATCCATTATTCTATTTTAAGAAACTATGCCAAAGTTTAGTTTTACAAAATTCAGCATTGTTATGAGTGGGGGAGACTTATGGTCTTTCCCCCTCCATTATCCACAATTACACCCCACTACATAGTAGTGGGTGGACCTTTCATATACTTGAGACCTTTGGTCTCCCCCCTTAACACGATGAATGAATAAAATGGGACCATGGGCTTTCACCATGGTTGTTCATCTCTAATACGTTATCAGCACGATCATGCTCTAGAAAAGAAAATTTTTTGAAGCACAATATTTTTCATCTTCCCCACAAAATTCTCCCTCTTATGAAGGAATCTTGTAGTTGCGGCAAAGATCTTGCGACGACGATCGACTGATTTCTTTCACGGCATTGCGGGAGCAGGGATTTTTATCTACGGATTTTATTTGTTCTTCCCTAGATCTTTGATCTAGAGGTAAAATTCTAATCCCGTAGATATATATTATGGACCATATTTTATTACATATTTATGTTGATTGTTTTACATAAATCAACATATCAAATAAATAGGATAAAAAACCAATACTGTTTTCCCCCAAATTCCCCTAATTTGGGGTTTATAACAGATTATTTTTTAAAAAAAATAAAAAAAAATTTCAATCCCCACACCCCCCGTCGGGGGGCTCGGTTGCCCTGCCGCCCCCAGTCGGGGGGCTCCTCCTGCGCACCGCCCCCCTTAGGGGCTCTCCGGTGCCTCCCCCCGACAGGGGTCGGGGGGGGGGGGGGGGGGCTCCCCTCGCTCACATCCCCCTCCCCCCTGTCGGGGGGGGGGGGGGGGGGGGGGGGTGCTCTTCTCCGGCGCTGCCCTCCCCCCCGTCGGAGGAGGGCTCCTCTCTATGGCACCGACCCCCCCCTGTCGGGGGGGGGGTGCTCTTCTTCGAAGGCGCCGCCCCCCTGTCGCGCAGGGGGGGGTGGGTGCTCGTCTCTGCAAACTGACGCCACCACTGTCGGGGGGGGGGGCTTTTCATCGTGCCACCCTCCTGTATGAGGGGCTTTGCCGTCGCCGCCCCCCTGTCAGGGGGCTCATTTCCTGCGCCGCAAGGATTAATTTCTGTCGGGGTCTCATATTTCCTTGATGCCAGCGAAATTGGCAGATCGAAATTTGGGATTTGGGGGAGATGACGATATTGAGGATTGGGGATAGGGAGAGATGAAATTGTTTTCAATTTCATTGTTTCGGGGGCTGAATATTATTTTTGCAACACTAAACATATGGGCTATCAGCCCATTAACCCATTTATTATAAGTAAAAAAATAGAGATTCTAAATTGTATGTTGGGCCTGTAGCCCACATGCATCTATTTCATATTTTTTTCTTATTTGGCTGTTGGGCCTGAAGCCCGCAGCAAGCCTAAGGGCTTTTATTGAAATAATTGGGTTATGTTATTTTTCTGATTTAAATATAAACAAAAAATTTCAATTAAATCTAGAAAAATATCAGAGAATACCGAAAATTACTGGAAATTCTGAAAAAAACTAGATTATTGATGTGTTGCATTAATATATTCTTTTTGGAATGTTTTTTGTTTTTGGTCCATATAATATCTATAACATTAATATCTGTATAATTTGGATTAATTAGATTTTTTTATTTAATAATTATGAAAGGTCCTGAGATCGCTCTGCCGTTAGTTATCTAACCTAATGGTGCATGATATGTCTCCACGTGGCCCAAGTAATTATTAAATATTTTATATTTCTCCAATAAATTGCGTGCGATGTTGAATTTAATATATTATTTATGCCTGTTGCATACTTTTATTAACTGCCTGGAATGTTGGTAAGACTATGTTGTGGTTTTTTTGGATCGGCCGTTATTAGTCATCACTATTTATTTTTCCTCGCATTTTTTCTTTTTGAGTGAAAATGTAGTGAGGAACTATAAATGTAAAAGCCAAAGCCCGGATAAACTTCGCCTGAAGACGGAGAAAAATTGCTAATGCTAGGACCCCTAAGGGTTTCCCAATTGTAATTTTAATTTTCTCGTAATTCAAAATGTATAAGGGACTTTGGACTTTTAATATTTTTGGTGGTGACCTGCCGATCCCCACAACAGTCTTAGTTTTACTACTCTGCATGTCTTAATTTTTGAAAAATATTTAATTCATGTTTATTCCATGCTTAGTAAATGGCAAAGATTGCGAGCGTCGATTTTGATGTTCTCGATGTGGCTGAAAAAAATTACTTGAGCTGGCAGCTGGACATGAAGTTCCATCTGCGCTCACATGTCATAAGTCACACAATTTAGGCTCCAGCTACGGCTGTGACAACCGATGAAGGGACTTCTACTGTTAGAGTCTCCGATGTAGAGAAGGCTAAAGACATTATCTATATCAGGAGACATATTGATCGGACCCTGAAGGCCGAATATCTAACAGTGGAAGACCCTCATGAACTGTGGACAACACTTGAGAACAGATACAAACATCAGAAAGATGTTATCTTCCCTCGTGCACGTTATGAGTGGGAAAATCTCCGACTTCAGGACTTCAAGTCCGTAGCTGAGTATAACTTAGCTCTCCATAACATCAACTCACGCCTGAAGTTGTGTGGTGAACAAGTCTCGGAATCCCATATGATTGAGAAAACATATACATCCTTCCATGAGAAGGATGCTATTCTCATGCAACAGTATCGTGAACGCAAGGTACTCTGATTTACTCTCCTGCCTTCTTATGGCAGAGCAGAATAGAGACCTCCTACTGGCCACTCATAACCTACGCCCTGCTGGCTCTGCTCCTCTACCTGAAGCTCACACAGTTTTTTCCCAGAAGATGAAGAACAAGCACAGAGGAAGATTCAACAAAGGGAAAAGTGCAAAGAAGCAGACCAGAGCTCCTCCCCAGAACAACAATAATGTGGGAAAGAAAAAGAATACGTAGAAGAGGAATACCTCTGACCAGACGTATGCTCCCAAGAAAAACTGGGAAGACAAATGCCACAGATGTGGCATGACTGTACATTGGTCCAGGGGTCTGTTGTACTCTACGCCACCTCCAATATTTGTATATGGTAAGCCTAAAGTCTTCCGCAGAAATAAATCTAGTGGACATACAGCCTCCAACTCGGTTCAACACCGAGGATTTCGAGAATGACGATCTCCTTGACTAAATCAAATTTAGTCATCTTATCAGCCTTTATCATTAATGTTTTAAATGTATCTTCAATTATGTCCTTCTTTATCTTAATTATGAATCGAATGAAGTTTTACTTTTCAGCAAAGTTTTTACATTCTTTTCTAGAGATAAAGTGTGAAAAAGTGGATAGTGCCTCCACGCACAAGATCATTCGTGATAGATGCTATTTTAAAGGCATCATTAATAATTCCGTCACTACAATTTCGAGACTAAATAAAATAATCGAAGGATCACGTGAAGCAATTTTATTGCTCCCACACCAAACGCAAGTTATTATAAAAGATGTTATTTTCTCTAATAAACAAACAGAAATCTATTAATTTTCAAGGACATCCGTTTAAACGGATATTACTTAGAAATTGATGATTTCAATAGTGTTGAATAATTGTATGTTATTCGTCATAAGGATGGTATTGAAACCATCCTAGAACGTTTTAAAGGACTCCCGTCGAGCCTTTATCAAACATACATCCAACCTATAAAAGCTAATATGATAGAGCACTAGCAGTGTTCTCCATCACCAGAGTTCAGTCTCTGGCAATTATAGACTAGGTCATCCAAGATCGATAATGATGTACCACATCATAACCCAATCACGTGGACAAAATTTTGATGAACCTGAAGATTCTTCAAAAGGATGATTTTCCTTGTCCCCCCCTGTTATAAGGGTAAAACTAATCAGGAGACCGTCCCACCTGAAAGTGGGGTTTGAATCTCCTAGCTTCTTGGAGAAAATACATGGAGACATTTGTGGGACAATTCACCCATCAAGTTCTCCATCTCGGTACTTTATGGTATTGATAGATGTATCTTCATAAAATTATTTTCCATACTAGGCTCACAAACCAAAAGCTTGAAGCTTCTGAGACCATTTCTTGAGACACTAAGTTTTTGTCTCATTATGATCTGCGTACTAATCTCTGTGAAGATGAGATCCTGAAGATCATTCACATTAAGAATACAGTACATCTACTACCGGACAAATTCACTGATAACCAGAAGATTATCAGATCACACGTCCCTGCTGCCAATACGCCAGCTAGGATTGACATCCCCAAAGATGGGTGCATTCCACGGCAGCAGAATCGGTCGTACCTCAAATAAAAAGAGGACGACCGCCTTGCTCCAAGGATAATTTCCCTCGTAAGATGAATATACATGGAGAAATAAAGAATATCCCACTACAGGATGTTGAGCTCGGACCAGTAACCTCTTCACTCCTTCAGTCCCACGAAGAGGACAATACATGAGAAATATAATTAAAATTCGTACGTACTGGGGAGGTATTAGACAGAAAAAGCACTGTCGACGACGACGACTTCGCGTTCGATATTGCCGTTCACGTCGCTAAAGGCGACGATGATATCGATCCACTATCTCTAACTGAATACAAACGCAGAGATGATTGGCCAAAGTGGAACGAAGCAATAGGAGTAGAGCTGGACTCACTCTTGAAATGCAAAGTCTTTAGACCAATAGTCCAAACACCAAAAGGTGTAAAACCTGTGGGATACAAGTGGGTATTCGTAAGGAAAATAAATAAGAATAATTAGATCGTACGCTACAAAGCACGGCTTGTAGCTCAGGGATTTTCCCAACGACCGGGGATAGATTATGTATATACTTCCCCGGGTTATGGATGCGATCACATTTCCGATTTATAATAAGCTTAACATCAATGGAAGGCCTAGAAATGCAGCTCATGGACGTTGTGACTGCATATCTACATGGCAATATAGATAAAGATATTTATATGAAACTTTCAAATGGTTTCAAAATACCAACAGAAATAAAATATAAACCTCGGGACGTCTATTCTGTTAAGCTGCAAAGATCATGATATGGTTTTAAGCAATCGGGAAATATGTGGTATAACAGACTGAGTGAATTTCTTGTTCAATAAGGTTTCACCAATAATGAAGTATGTCTGTGTATTTTCATTAAAACCACGTGAACAAGATTCATATTACTAGTCTTCTATGTAGACGACTTAAAACCTCATCGGATCTCCTGCAGAGATTAATGATATATATGCAAGCCTCAAACTAAAGTTTGAAATGAAAGACCTAGGCAAGACTAAATATAGTCTTGGCTTACAGATATAAAACCTCAGCGGAGGAATCTTGTTACACTAATCCACATACACAAGGAAATTATTTAAAAAAATTTCCATATGGATAAATGCCATCCTCTAAGTCCACTAATGGTCGTTGGATATTTGGATGTACATAAAGACCCCTTTCGGTCGCTGGAAGAGGATGAGGAAATATTAGGTCTTGAAGCACCCTAACTTAGTGCCTTTGGAGCACTACTATACCTGACAAACTGCACGCGTCCCGACATAGCGTTCGCAGTCTTCCTACTAGCCAGATACAGTTTCAGCGCCCGCAATGCCACTGAAACGGAGTAAAACAGCTTCTGCGCTACCTCTAAGGGTTAGTTGACCTGAGATTATACTTCCCGAAAGGTGGATCTTCCACTTTGATTGGTTATGCAGATGCAGGTTACAGGTATGATACACACACCAAGAAATCATAGACTGATTTTGTGTTCACATTCGGCGGTACGGCCATCTCCTAGAAATCTGTGAAGCAGACCATCATAACAGTCTCATCCAACCACTCAGATCTCCTAGCGATCCATGAAGCTATCAGAGAATGTATCTGACTTCGTTCAGTCATTCATTACATTATGGTGACGACCGGCCTGAAGCCGGACGACCTTGAGCAAACCATATTATTTGAAGATAATGCAGCTTGTATATCTCAACTACAAGCTGGTTACATCAAGGACGACATGACGAAGCACATCTCTCCTAAGTTCTTCTGGATGCATTACAGGAGCAGAAGCAGATTGAAGTACGGCAGATTCAGTCTTGTAATAATTTAGCTGATCTGTTTACTAAGGCATTACCTAGATGTACTTTTAGAAAGCTTGTATAAGGATGCGACAACTGAGAAACCTACAAGCCTGAAGCTTGTACGGATCAGGGGGAGTAACCTGTGGGTTGTACTCTTTTTTCTTAAGATTGTTGGTTTTTCCCACTGGGTTTTCCACAGCTAAGGTTTTAATGAGGCAAACACGTTTACTCTGGATCCAGAAGTATCCACCACATTAGCATCATGAATCCTGACGTATTCATATACTAGGTCAAAGGTAATGGATGGATAAGGGGGAGTGTTATGAGTGGGGAGACTTATGCTCTCCCACTCCATTATCCACCATTACACCCCACTACATAGTAGTGGGGTCGACCTTTCATATACTTGAGACCTTTGGTCTCCCCCCTTAATATGGTGAATGAATAAAATGGGAACATGGGCTTTCACCATGGTTGTTCATCTCTAATAAGCATATCATTCTTCCTTTATAGGATCGGGGGCAAAAGTAGCATGAATTCAGATATAAATAGCAGATACAAATATTATGTGGAAAGAAAATTTAGTATTTGCATCCACTTTAGTATCCGTATTCACAAAAGAGACAAGGATGTGACTCGGTTGTGTACAAGATTTAACCAAATGACCAAATTTAGCATGAATAATACATGTAAATAAAATTTATTTAAAATATAACAAGTCTATTATGTTATTGATTTTGGGCTAATTAATGGGGCTACGCACGTGCACGCGTGTGAACACAAACGTGTACACATCTATATCACATTTGAATTGTTTTTGAATCATATGGCTGACTAGGACAAACAGTTTAATAGAAAGTTAATAGAAGAATGGTTGAGATTTAATCTTGGGAAATCAACAGTTGAGATGAGAGTTTGTGAAAATTTTGGGAGGGAAAACTTTTGTATATTGTGGGGAACTTTTTGGAGAAATAAATCGTCATTTAATTTTGTGAAATTCGAGATTTTTGAATTTAAGAGGTCTTGGAAGTTGAACAATCATGCATTTATGTAATTAAATTTACAATATTTATAACAAAAATAAGGAACAATAATATTACCAATGAATTATATGTTGCATATTCAAATCATCATTATCTATCCGGGCAATTGACTTCATCGAGAAGAAAATAATACACTCACAAATGGGATAACAGAACGTCATAATTAATAAACTCACACTGTGCCCCGCATGACGTCATTATTAGTGCGCCCGCGCGCCGTAGGCGCGCGCTATTTTTTATGCTAATTTATTGTTCCACACTGAAGGCGCCCGAACCGAAATTGTTGTTCCGCGCCAAAGGCAACAGTGCCGCTAAATTTGTTGTTCCACGCCAAAAGCGTCCGTGCTGCTAAATATTTTTACGCTAATTTGTTGCTCTTTTAAATTTTGGATGTAAAAATAATTTTTTGGGAACAAAAATTTTGCGGGAGAAAATTTTAAGTGAACCGTGCCCGCATGCACGGGTTATGCGCCGAGGGCACTCGCTAAATTGTTTTACGCTAATTTGTTGTTCCGCGTCGAAGGCGTCCATGCCGAATTTGTTGTTCTACGCTAATTTGTTGTTTCGCGCCGAATGCGCTCGTGCCAAATTTGTTGTTCCGCGCCGAGAAAATTTTTTACGCTAATTTGTTCTTTTAAATTTTGGCTGTGGAAATAATTTTTTAGGGAATAAAGATTTCGCGGGGGAAATCTTAAGTGAACCGTGCCCGCGGGCACGGGTACGCTAACGCGCCGAAGGCGCCCGCTAAATTTTTACACTAATTTGTTGTTCCGTGTCGATTTTGTTGTTCTACGCTAATTTGTTGTTTTGCACCAAAGGCTCCCGCGCCAAACTTGTTCTGCGTCGAAGGCGCCCGTGGCGCTAAATATTTTTACGCTAATTTGTTGTTCTCTTAAATTTTGGCAGTGGAAATAATTTTTTGGGGAACAAAGATTTCACGAGGAAAAATCTTAAGTGAACCGTGCCTACGAGCATGGGTTGTGACTAGTGTCTCTCTCTCTCTCTGTGTGTGTGTGTGTGTTTATTCATGTAGATCAGGTGGCACCTGATCTAATAGATCAGGTGCAAGACACAAAAATGTGGACCCCCAACAAATACAAGCCCATGTGGGGCTTGTACTTTCCACCTTTTGTGTCTTGGCACCTGATCTATTAGATCAAGTGCCACCTTTTCTACATTAAATCCATATATATATCTATATTACAAATGAGGGATGTTTTTGAATCTTTGTCCCATGTGGCAATGTCACATCGCCACATGGGACATCCTTCTTAAAACCAAACCCCAAAAAACACAAAACTCCACCCAACCCCCAAAAACACACCCAAACCCAAACACCCAAAATCACACCCCCAAGCAAAAAAACCAAAAAACCCGAAGACACTACACGCACTTAAACTCACTATTCTCATTTTCACCCGTTTTTGCACTCAGCGAAACACCCGTGTGGGTCCCGTATCCTTACTGTGTGAGAGTTGGTTTTTGGGGGTCTGTGCATTCCCCTTTTACCATCCGACATTGCCGACATGCACACACACGCTTTTCGCTCCTTCCCGGTTCCGCACGTGCATTGCGGCCATGTTCGTTGGTGGTTATTTTTGCTCCGTGCACCAAGTGCACGGGCAATTTCTAGTATGTATGTATATATATATATATATATATATATATATATATATATATATATATATATATATATATAGGAAAATTTTCAAATGCAAACATTTCGCACGGTGCAAAAATGTTTTTAGTTTTTTTTTTGAAATTTTTTTTTTCAAAAATTCTTTTTTCCACCCTCATTATATGTTGTTATACCCCCCTCAAAAAATAATGGTTGAAAAATAATGCCATTTGGCCTTCGATCAAGGCATTTCATCAAATTCGCACGTTTTGAGACCGTTAAATTTGTAACGGGTGGATGGGTGCTCTAATGCCCAACGGGTTCACCCATTATTTTCCCTGGGGTATATAATTGTATGGATTAAACATCAAAAAAAAGAATTTTTGAAAAAAAAAATTTCAAAAAAATAAAAAAATTGTTTTCGCACGGTGCGAAAAGCCCTTTTTTCGCATTTGAAGATCCATATATATATATATATATATATATATATATATATATATATATGGCAATATGGGTTTTGATCACGCATCTAACTATTGCAAAAAATTTTGGTATCGCAAAATCGTTAAACTTGTGATGAGTGGATGAACGAGCAAAATTCTTTGGATTCATTTGAAAATTGAAGGTTTGTGGTTTCAAAATATGAAAATCAAAATGAATGGTTTAGATTGAGGGGAAAAATAGAGGGGTGGAGGTCTGACACTAGCCAATGAGAAAATTTTCACATTGGCTAGTTGATTTCCATTTCTCACATAAACACACAGACACACATACTCTCACAGAATAACGTACATGTGCTGTCATCACAGGAAAATTTCCCGTGTTGCCACACATATACATGGTTATTTTATTTTATTTTAAAAAAATTGTTTGGATTTGTTCTGCTCATCAGAGATTATCACCATACCAAAAATCAAGTGAATACTACGTTATTTGACACTCGATCTAACTGTAGCAAATTCAATGGTTTCAGAACAATAGGAATTTTTACGACAGGTGAATCGAGGGTCAAATACCTCTAGGTTTACCTATTTGGGGTTTCAAGGTTTTAGAATGTGTATAATGATGTGTAGTTTTACATTTATACAGCAAGCGCACGGTGTCGTCTTAGCCTACGGGTCGAACGTATGGAGGTGTCTAACGTAGTACTTACTGATCATAGGTTACAGTTAGCTACGTAGATATTTTTATAAAGGGAAAATAAAGATAAAAAAAGCTCTAGGTCCAGGTATTCCCTCTACTGTTAGTTGAATATGGAAATGAATTCCTTTGTCTATTTATTAAATTAATCCTAAGGTGAGGTCGTTGTACATTGTTGTCCTAAGTGAGCCTGCTAACTAAGGTCAAAACTTTATTTTGATGATGCCAAACAAGTCATATGGGTCTAATATTTTTATATATTAAGTTTCAGGTCAATCGGATGTCAAGCGGCGATGATATGTGCAAAAACAGGGGTTGCACGACCATGCGTGTCAGCTGTACGATCGTGCATATCAGAATATGAAGTGTGCACGAAGGGCCAAATCTGACACGGCTAGTGCGAGATCTGACACGGCCGTGCCAAAAATAACAGTAACTTGAAAGATTTCCTGCAAGCTGACACGACCAGTGCTAGATCTGACACAGCTACGCCAAATATAAAACATTAACTTGAAAGATTTCCTGCAGACTGCAACATGGCCGTGCTAGAGCTGACACGACCGTGCCACAATTGCGAAATTGAAGATAAAGTTAGAGTTGAAACGACACGGCTGTGCCAAGTTACAGAATCCTTTTTAAAGGCAGATTTAATCGGTTTGATCAGTCAAACATCCAGGTTTGACTAGCATCAATCTAGAGGAGTTTTAATTGAAGATGAAGACCTATTCTTGTGGGAGTTCCTAATTAAATGAAGACATCCAAATCAGAGAGCAAACAAGTTAATTTAAATTGAAGATTTGGAGATTGAATTGAAGGATAAGAATTCTAATTGAAGTGAACTTCATATCCTATATAAAAGGAGAAGACCACTCCCTTGGAGATGCATTCCATTGAATACCAAAGAGCCAAACAATCTCCAGAGATCATTTCTTACATCCTTGGCTAAATTTCTCTCCTCCACGCTTCATAGAGATCATCAAATTCGTAGGAAGAAGATGGAGCTCGACGGACGACGCTGAAAAGTGCATAACTTTCTCCACAGAGCTCGTATTGACGAACCGTTTACGTCGGGACGATCATGACTTCACGTTCTATGGTACGGTGATATTTTTCGGATTTTAATCCATGTATTTATATCAGTGCTTTTATTTTAGCATGAGTTGTATTATGAATAGCTTTATTCAGAGGCTATCTTTGGGCATATAATCTTTTGTTTTATTCTTGGAACGGTTCGATCATCACCCAGAAGCATGATCAAGGTTGTAATGGTAAGATCACCACCCTTAAGTGTGATCGGTTTTGTTTTTCTCTTTTTGGTTACAAAAGAAGGTGAAATGCTCAAAGGATTTGGGGTCGGAGCAAATGCGGGGAGACTAGGCAGGGAGCCACTCTGTTGAAAGTATTTGCTTGCATATCTTTGATATGTGATTGTGTGCTTTGCATTATTTTGCTACGTGCTATATTTTTAATTTGTGACATACACCCTATTCACCCTCTAGGGTGTTTTTCAATTGTTATTAAAGTGAGATTTCTTTTAGACTCGAAGTCTAGTGGAATTTCGATCATATGGCACAAATTCCATACACATATTCATATGACAAACACAACTAAAAAGAAGGGCAATCACATCTAAGATCACTTTTGTTTGATGATACTGACTATAGTTATTGGAAACAACGCATGTTCATACACATCAAATGCATCTATATAGAATTATGGAAAATAATTAGTGATGGCTTCACCTTAGTTAAAAAATCCACTCCTAAGCAACAAAAAGAAAATGATCGGTTAGAAATTATAATTGCTAAGGCCATGAGCATATTGTATTGTGCCATTAATAAAATTGAATTTAACCATATTAGTTCTTGTTCTACTGCTAATGATATTTGTACTAAACTTGAATATACTCACGAGTGAACTTCTGAGGTGAAGCAAACCCGTATTAGAATGCTATTACAAAAATATGAAAAATTTTCTATGATGCCTAATGGGTCCATTGATGTCATGCTTTCCTATTTTGCAGATATTGTAAATCCGCTAAAGGCTTTAGGAAAGGACAACCCAGCGAAATATTTGGTTAGAAAGGTTCTATATTCCTTGTCTGGAGAATGGATCAAAAAGTGAACGATGATTGAAGAAGCGCATAATTTGGCAAGCATCAATTTCGAGCAATTAATGGAAAAATTGATGGCTTATGAAGTTCAATTAAAGATGATCAATGGAAGCATGCCAAAGAATGAGAAGAAATCAAAGGAGGAGGAAAAAGGAAAAGAATTTAGCCTTCAAAGCTTCTAAGTTCAGAGATGAGACACCGTATGATTCAGACGACAAAGAGATGGATTCTATAACAAAAGTCTTCAGAGCGTTGATACAAAACAACAAGAAAATGACTGGAAACATATGTGGAACCAAGAGGAAGGAAAAAGATGAAGAAAAGGACACAACATTGAGATGCTTTAATTGCAACAAAAAGGGACACATAAAAGTTGATTGTCCTCTTCTGAAAAACAAAGGAAAGGAAAAAGAAGCAACTAGAGACAAGAGGACGTCCAAGCGAGGAATGATTGCAACTTGGGGAGAAAGCGATGCAGATGAGCTTTCTTTAGAGGACGTTGGAAATAACAACGTGACTTGTGTCATGGCAGGAGATGAAAAGGTCAATCTCAACTCTTCTATATTGATGGTCATAGCTATAGTGAGAATATGTTCGCTAATATGGAAGAAACTTATAAATATTTAGTAGATCTCTTCGTAGACATATTTGCTAAGTACTCTAAGCTTAAGAATCTTCGTGCATCATTAGAAGACCGTCTTGGGTTTGTTAAACATGATAGAGATGAGTTAGTCATAAAATGGAAAGAATTAAAAGAGATAATAGATAATTTTGATGAAACCGCCTTATAGAACAAGATCTTAGAATTAAAAGAAGCTAACAAAAAATTAGCAAAGTTAGAGCTTGAAAACTCTAATTTGGTTAAAGATTTAAATGCAAAAATTAGCTTCTTGAATTCTAAATACTCAGAAATTAAATTCTTAAATCAAAAGGTCTTTAGTTACGAAGAAAAATCAGAGGAGCTTGTGAAAGAAAAATCTAATTTGATTAAGGTAAAAAATATTGCTAGTGGAATAGAAGAAAATAAGAAAGAGAAAAATTATGTTGTTAGGATTAAAGAACTAGAGGAAGAAAATCAAGGCCTTAGCAACATAAAAAAAATTCATTAATAGTCAAAAAAGCATTAATGAGATGTTAGATGGATTAAATGACCATTCTAGCAAACATGGCTTAGGGTTTAAAACGATGCAACCACCCAAGAAACCTAAAAACCCCATGAAGAAGAGATTTGCTAGATACATATGCTTTCCATCTTGCATGCATGATGCGGACATGTTTCCTTCTAGTTATTGTCATTCCAATGTTACATGCTTCTATTGCAATAAGAAGGGACATGTCATCCATGATTGCTTTGCTTGCATTTATCCTGAAAATTTCATGTGGATTCCTAAACATCTTATAAAGAAAAGCAAATCATGTGCTAACGCTTCCGGATCCGCCAAGTGGACACCAAAAGGTGCATCTTCCTCTGTAGGTGCAACATAAGGATTTAGGTGATAGCTTACATCATCTTGGTGAAACTGGCGTTGATTCGAGTGAATAGAGGTAAAGAAAGTTATGATTATCTTGTATGATATATTTGATGTGTCGGGAGATTTCTATGAGCATATGTTAGGGCATGACATCATAAACTACTTCATTGTTTACATGAGCATATGTTTATCATTGATGTAGTTGAAATCTTGATGAGATTTTGGTAAGAAATTTGTTTAGAACATTAAATATGATTTTGATGATGCTGTTTTATATTAATGAAGAAGCCCCATACTCGAATTGTTCATGATTGATTGTTCAAAGTTAGCATGCATAATTGTTTAAATTTTTTTTGAGTTAATATATTCATGTAACTTGTGGAAAATTGGTGGATAATGTTTAGGTTCTAAAAGATTAAACTATTTTTGATTGTCTTTATACTTATATATAATTGTTTTTATCTTTTTTTGAAATTTTTTTTTCAAAAATTCTTTTTTCCACCCTCATCATATGTTGTTATACCCCACTCAAAAAATAATCATTGAGAAATAATGTCATTTGGCCTTCGATAAAGGCATTTCATCAAATTCGCACGTTTTGAGACCGTTAAATTTGTACCGGGTGGATGTGTGCTCTAATCCCCAAGGGGTTCACCCATTATTTTCCCTGGGGTATATAATTGTATGGATTAAACATCAAAAAAAGAATTTTTGAAAAAAAATTTCAAAAAAATAAAAAAAATGTTTTCGCACATGAAGATCGCCATATATATATGCGTATGTATGTGTGTGTGTATATATATATATATATGGAATAATGGCTATCATACGCCATATGAGATAGGCTCTCATACGCCCTCTCACATAAAGCAACCAAGTACAACCAAGTACAAGCCCATGTGCGCTTGTACTTGGTTGCTTTATGTGAGAGGGCGTATGAGAGCATCTCTCATATGGCGTATGATAGCCATTATTCTCATATATATATGTATGTATATATGTATATATGTATGTATATATGTATATATGTATGTATATATGTATGAGGAGGGATCAAATGACCCCCAAAAATAACCCCCAAAAATGACCCCCTATCAAAAATCCTATGCCCCCCATTTTTTCGGAAGATCCGAACCGTTCATCTTGATCTCCACCCTCTAAATACATGACCCACCAATTTTCAACCCGATCCCATGTGTTTTCCCATTCATCAACCATTCGCAAAAGTTCTGTTCATGCGAAACCGTTAAATTTGGGTCGGATGGATGAATGGGAAAAACACATGGGATCGGATTGAAAATTAGTGGGTCATGTATTTAGAGGGTGGAGATCAAGATGAACGGTTCGGATCTTTCGAAAAAATGGGGGGCATAGGATTTTTGATAGGGGGTCATTTTTGGGGGTTATTTTTGGGGGTCATTTGATCCCTCCTCTGTATGTATATATATATGTGTGTGTGTGTGTATATATATATATATATATACTAGTCATAACCCGTGCCCGTAGGGCACGGTTCATTTACGATACCCCTCAAAATTTTAGATCCTCCGAAAATTTAGCTCATTCCAGGAAATTTAGTTTCTCCCAAAAATCTTAGTTCCTCCCAAAAAATTTTCCGCTCAAAAATTTTCGGGGTTTCACAGGTAAATTTTCACTTTCAAAAAATTTTCGTTCCCTCTAAAATGTAGTTTTCCCAAAGAATTTAGTTCCCCTCAAAAATTTTAGTTCACCCTTAAAATTAATTTCTCCCAATGTAGTTCCCCAAATTTAATTCTTCCTAAAATTTTCACATACTCATGTTTTTATATTTATTTTTTGTTTGTTTTCAAAAAAAACAAAATTCTTCAAAAATTTTAATTAAATTTGTTTCTAAAATAATGTAATCAGAGTTGAGTGCAAATGTGTTTAGTTTTTGTTGTATTGATCGAATGGCATATATAGGATGGGATGTAAGCTATGTAGTGCTGGAATCATCGCCATCGATCTGGCTCGAGACGTCTTTGCAATAGATCTGAAATCATCGCCATCGATCATCGCCGTCATGATTTGGTCATTGACGGCACAAATGTGATGTCCACATTGTCACTGTCGGAAATTGTAATATAGTTATGACATGCTTCCTCCTCTTCATGAGCAAAAAATGAGAACTCAAATGCTTGAATTCTTTACATAACACATCTCAATATAAACTATATTACATCTTAACACATTCTATGCATGCAAAGTGTTTTGATAGATTTAAGGAGCCCTTAAGATCATTTTCCATAGATATTATATGTGGATTCTTGAGCTAAATAGAGTTTGTATTCATTCCAAACTAATGATGTGCATGCCACTGTTGAATTCTTCAAGCAATTTTCAGAATCCATCAGCAAGGTCCATCAGTTTGTCATCGATGACATATCCAAGGAAGATTTATATGCTGTTGGAGTTACTTGGCACTTGTGGATGCCGAATAATTGTTTTTGCTTTCTGTTTACAGAGTAAGAAAATTCAAAAGTCCCTTCGCAAATTTGGAACTAAAATAATCCAAATAACAGAGTTGAAGGGATGGCATTTCGCATTAAGTGGGGCTGTAGCTTCTATCGTTTGGACATTGTAGATGGCAAGAAGCAGATAATGTTGGTTTCCTTCTCCCGATACTATTCTTTGGAAAATATAAACTTTAGAAGCGGATAACTGAGTAAAAAGTAACATCTTCAAGAAGTGGAGTCAAGAAATTGAGTTTGTGTACTGTTTGACAGATAGATAGGTTATGACAACTGCCACATGCCACATGCACTGTATTCCTAACTTTTTGATACAATAAAATGTATTGACTACTTCATTTGCTACTATTACTGCATCCATATTTTGCCCTAAGATATTGGACATTTTTTCAATTTGTGCCTAATAAATAGACTACATTATTTTATTGGAAATTCTTCTTTATGAACCAATTAGATCTAAATCTTTAAGTTAAAATTGGCACCGCCATCATGCCAAATAATGTGAGAAAAAAATGTTAGGTTCCCATGAATGTCCAACATGCTTTTACTGTTTACATATTTTCATAGTTGAATTAATGCATGTTCAAAGACTACCAATTGAAAACCCCATTGAAAACCCATTGAAAAACATCCCTCATTTGTTAGCACCAAATGTTCTAAATGTCTCCTCTTAAGTAACTTTGAAAAATTCATATTAAACTTGCTAAATTCTATTAACACCAAGTGTTCTAAATGTCTCATCTTAATTAGCTTAATACATTCCAAATTACAGAAAAAGGGAAACCCAAACAGTTCATATTTGATATCCACACGTTAAAAGCAAAGAAATGAATAATTTAAACAATTCATATAGAAATGACATGCAATTGATTATTTCGCTACCATCATTTGTCATTTAATAATATGATCACATTCAACTCATTTTAACCAAATCATTGAAATCTTGCCCTGATAATATCAATACAATCGAGTTCCTTGACTTGGTTTAAAAGTGAAAGACACATGGAGATCCACCAATAGATGATCCCAGAGTATCATTGAGAAGAGAATACAAAAATGTGAATTTATTGAAGTGAGCCTTCATCTAAATTAAAAGTCAAAAATTTCCATTAATAGCTGTATACATCCTACCGTAGCATTCAAGCCCACATATCTAAGGGTTTAATGTCTTGAATGCACAAATCATATTTCAACAAAATCCCACTATTACACCGAAAGGAAAACAAAAGACACCCCCAAGCAAAAACCAAAAAGTACAAATATCATTATGGCACAAAAACAAAATACAACATGTTAAAAAGAACTGATCTCAGTCAAGAGTTATTATCTAAGTGCCATCCTCAGTTTGAGTCGTACAGGATAGCACACAAAGGATAGCGCACAAACCTCCACATCATTGAAACAATCAAGTGCATCTATAGATCGTAGTATTATATGAGTAGAGCCCTGCTCTTCATCATCATTAACTGCATCTCCATGCCTGCGTCTTCATCATCTCCTTCTCCAGCATTTCCATAGCACTACCAAACCCAGTATTTCTACCATCAGCATCCCCAGCTTGGGGAGCAACGAAGCACCTCCATGCAATGCTCTCAACCCAGAACTCTGTAAGAAAGATCTAGACACATTGGGAGGTAAATTTTCTAACCGGAAGAAACCAAGAGAGTTATCAGCATTCAATAGAGATAAATTAGACTTGCCTTTTAAACTAAATATCCGAGCATTTCTTTCCTCCCACACAGTCCAACCCAAAGCTATGATTGTTAACTCCCACTCAACTCTTACATAGCTAGAAACAAACTGCCTTCCCCAATCCGACCATATTGAATGCATATCTGAAGGAATCTGAAATATATTTAGATTGAAAGGATAGATCTCCATATACTGCACAATAACACATTGAAAAAATAAATGGTCAATATATTCAGCCTGAAAATTACACCACACAAATTGGAACATAACTGAACCCCTTTTTGATTAGGACATCTTTTGTATTAAGCTCATACTTTAGTATGATCCATAACATGATTCTGATCTCCAGAGGCAAAAAGGAGCAGACCAAACTTTCGAATAGCAGAAAAATGCTCCATAACAATAACCAAATATTTTGCCAGAAAGAACTTTTGAATAGCAGAAAAATCTATACATATAATAGGAAATATGCCCCCATCTTATTCAAATGAATTAATAAAGTACACCATCATTTAGCAGAAAAACAGCTACATACCCAGATCTTTGATGTGGAGGGCCAGGTACCATCCATCCTTCTTCAAGGGTTGTGTCTATAATAGAGCATTCGATACATTTGAATGACACGTGGTTCTCTATGATACCAAAACACATGAACCTTTGCAAGGCACATAGAAAACATGGCCAGTGAATTCTGGAAGTTAAATATTTCAGGTGTTGTGTCATTTCTGATATGTGATTAAAATGGCATTTAGCAATCAGTATTACTGTACTCCTTTCCCTTAAACATCGGGTTGTTTGTAAACATGTAACAAAAATTCTGACAGGGCCAGCATTTACATGATGTTCTTTAATAACTTGCTCAGAATTTTTTTATGTCCATGGTGGGTGTTTACTTCCTTAAGCATTATTATCTTGTATGCTAAAGTTCTTTCTGGCAAGTAATTTCTATTTTATCTCATATGTTCTATTTTAAAACTATACATTTTGATTCGAAAGAATAGACAATAAAAACTTCTGTATAGGAATGAGGAGAATAATATATTTTATAGTTGAGAAACTAAACTTGATTCGAAATTTAACTGAACTTATATTATGCTGGAATCTAAACAATTGCTCACCTTCTATTTAAATCGAATCCCAATGACTAATTTACACCATCCAACAGTAATCTGAAGCTTCTCTATGATACCAAAACACATGAACCTTTGCAAGGCATATGGCAGACATTCCCAATGAATTCTGGAAGTTAAATATTTCAGGTGTTGTGTCGTTTCTGATATGTGATTAAAATGGCATTTAGAAATCAGTATTATTGTCCAAGTCACTTGCAATGTCCGACAACAGAACCTTCTGAACATCGAGTATGGGATCACCTCTATATTTTGTGATGTGCATGAAAATATGTAAATGAAAAATCTATAATGATTAGTAACTAACCTACTGTAAACAATGGTCATTGTTTCCATATAATACTTAGATATTTATTTGACATAACAGTGTGTACAAAACATCCAAGAGTTCCACAAAATTATGATGCATTCATACGTAAAGCATCCTCGGTATCTCTTTTCATGGTAGAATAATCGCCAACATCGGGCCAAAATCAAAAATCAAGAATATCGCATACTATGGTTCAGTTTGATGAATCTATGGACCAGCGCATATTGAAACTCATAACTATTAATATGATTTAGATGAAAGCAGCATGAACTGAACCTCAAGAGAAGTCCAACAGTTACTTGTTTCTACATAGGTTTCCCTGCACCATGTTGTTTTCCAAGTAACTCTTGCTAGGCAGACAATCAAAACAAATTTTAAGAATACTTACACATTTTGCCCCCACTTATCGATTGCAGCGGTAGCTTTAGCTTCTGTCCCATGGCCAGTAAAAGTCAAATACACAAATCTTATGTTTCCAACCTTCTGATTATACCTGCTTGTTATAGATACCTTTCAAAACACATCAAAAATGTAAACATGTATAAAATTTTGTAAAATCTTATGTTTCAATACACATCATTCATCTATTCATTTCCAACACATCAAAAATTATCAACATAAGAAGATGTGATTTTTCAGGTATCATCAGAAAATGTGATTTTTCTACATTCAGGTATCATCATAAAAAAAGATGTGATACCTGCTTGTTATAGATACCTTTCAAAACACATCAAAAATGTAAACATGTATAAAATTTTGTAAAATCTTATGTTTCAATACACATCATTCAGCTATTCATTCACAACACATCAAAAATTATCTTCTTTCCAAATCTATCATTCAGACACATTCAGGTATCATTCAGTACACATCTTCAGTACACAAAAAAAGTAGATACCTGCTTGTTATAGATACCTTTCAAAACACATCAAAAATGTAAACCTGTATAAAATTTTGTAAAATCTTATGTTTCAATACATATCATTCAGCTATTCATTCCCAACACATCAAAAATTATCGATGTGATTTTTCAGGTATCATCAGAAGATGTGATTTTTCTACATTCAGGTATCATTATAAAAAAGATGTGATACCTGCTTGTTATAGATACCTTTCAAAACACATCAAAAATGTAAACCTGTATAAAATTTTGTAAAATGTTATGTTTCAATACACATCATTCAGCTATTCATTCCCAACACATCAAAAATTATCATCTTTCCAAATCTATCATTCAGTACACATTCAGGTATCATCAGTACACATTAACAAAAAAAGAAGATTAGGTGAAATTTGATATATAACATCTGTAAAATCTTATGTTTCATTCAGCTATTCATTCCCAACACATCAAAAATCTTATCTTTTAAAACACATCAAAATTTTTGTAAAATCTACATATCTATGCTAACAGCTAGAAGGAAAACATATATTACATGCTTGTTATAGAAGTTGAAATAAATATTGAAGGGATGCCAAAGTCCAAACCATGCTCTGCGATGCAGCATTTATAGGATCCCACTACAGTCGCTCTTCTCAAACTGCAACTGAGGTTATGGATTAGAACCAAATGAACATAAAACTGAATAACCAAATGAACATAAAACTGAATTACCAAAGTATCCCGCTACCTAAAAACTTGCTTAACACAAACATAAATTACCAAAGGAACATTAAACTGAATTGAATTAAAGTAAATAGAGACATCTATTGTAAGTTAAAGCCCTAATTCTAGTATAATCCAGAACAAAGCTTAATTCCAAATCCTCAACATTATCTTAGAAAGGAAAAACAGAGAGTGAGAAAGCGAGAGACAATTAGATCGTTTTTTGCTTTTGTTCGGCATCTTGAATGTTAGTTAAATTGAGTTGATCAGGGTAACCTACCCAATTTGATGATTTTTTACTAACTCAATAAGCAAATCACCAAGAAGAACAACGACAAAAAGTTTGGACTAATAATCGTACAGATATCGAAGATGTAAACATAATTTCTTCACAGGAATGCAAAGAGTTAACACAAATCATAAAACATAAACATAAATTCTGTTTCAGTAGCCATCAACTATTATTCTAACACTCAATTTTGACCAATACATGGAACGAATCATGATCATAGGGACCCGATAAATAATTAGTTCATGTTCACTCTGAAACATAATTTATAAACATACATATACTTTAATCATATATGAATTATTCAAAAATAAAAATAAACATCCAGATTAGAATAGGCGCATCACATCAATTCGTACAAAGATCAACCATTTACTCAATAATGGATGAAGTACTGTCAAATGATCCATCAAAAATTGGTTCAACCAAATAGATTGGATCCTTTATTATTCAAAAGCTATTGAATCCTTGCTTAGGGAAGCAGGTAGTAATTGAGGTGGAACTTGCTTTACGACAATGGTAGGATGGCACCATGTGAGATGAAGGAAAAAGTTGGTTCAGAGCCAAATAGATTGTTCTTAGAATCAAGAGAGAAGAAGAATTCAAACATTGCTTTTAAAGATGAAGGGCAGAGGTGAAACTCTATCTGCAATGAAGGTGACGATGCCATGGAAGATGATGGAGACATTGTTGATGCTATTGTTGGAGGAGACCTCCCAAAGTTGGTGTAATGCAGCCACAAAATACATTATTAATGGGGATTGACCATTACTACTACCTCCTAGTGCGCTGAAAAATTAATCAAGACAAAATTCTTCAAAAATAGGTTCAAAAGTAGATTCAAATTCTTTATGCTATATGCATGTACCCTTTACATGTCAAACAATATGCCATTCAGAGTTTTGTGAGCGAAAATTAGAAAAAATAAATATGTAATAAATCATTCCATTCCTATGATCATAGCTAAGAATTTAAATGTCTTGGTACAAATTATTTATAAAACAACATCACATCTTATTTCCAAATATTATATATCAAAATCCACCTAGGTGATAGATTTTCAATTAACAAATGATAAAATCAACATCCTTTTTCACTCTAAATCCAAAATCAGATTTTTTTAAAAAAAATGAGATAAAAAGTAGAAAATCAATGAGAGTGATCACGGATCTGACGATACATGTGCTGCATGATGTGGGTGGATTTTTCTGTAGAGCCTTCGATTCCTTCATGATGATCCGCTTTGACAGATCAACCCACTCCTGATCCAATAACGAAACAAATAAAAAAATAAAAAACTCTCCGAAAAAATGGAATAGCCAGAGAAAGAAAGAGAGGATTAACCTTTGAATTTAATCAAAAATAAATTCTTCAGAAATATGTGCAGATATTTTATATGTGTGTACCCTTTACATGGCAAATAGTATACAATTCACAATTTTGCGTGCGAAAAATTGAGAACTATGTTCCAGTCCTATTATCATAGCCAAGATTTGAAAAGTGTAGCTGCTATTTCTTTCTAAAACACATCACATCTTCTTTCCAAATGTTATATATCAAAATTCACCTAGGTGATAGATTTTCAGTTAACAAATGTTAAAAATCAACATCCTTTTTTCTCTAGATCCAAAATCAGACTTTCAAAAAAATGTAACAATTGAACAAAAAAGTAGAAAAATCACATCTTCTGATGATACCTGCGTTGCTTGCTGTGGGCAGATCTTTCTGCAGATCATTCAATATCTTCCAGATCTGTTTCGACGCCAACTCCAGATCCTTTTTTCCAATTCAAAGAAATAAAATTAAAAAAAAATCTCCCCAATAAAACAAAACCAGAGAGAGAAAGAGAGATAAACCTTCGAATTCTTGTGGATCCTCACAAAACAAAATCATGATCAATTACGTGAGGTGAATACCAAAATTTCATGGAAGGCCAATGCAATGGTATAACCTCCAAAACTTCATAAAGACCAGCTCCTGCACAAAAGCATCATGTATCCATCAATTCAAGCAGACAAACAATAACGACAACAAAACCACAACAAAAATGCTTTGATTGAGATTTTTCACATACACATTCACCAAATATTTATTGCATAAGCACTAAAGCTCACATAAACTCAAGGTTGCACAGAAGATAGGCGGCCTTTTAGCCAAACTGGCCCTTACTACATGAAGAATCCTGAAATGAGTGGACTTGGATGAAAACTCAACATGGAAAACTCAGAATGTACTACATTCTAAATTTCAGAATGTGTGTTAAAATATCAGAAATGGATGTTAATGTGAGTTAAAATATCAGAATCACTACATTCTAAATTTCAGGATGTTTATGTGAGTCAAAAGCATGTTTATGTGTTTGGAAAGCTCACATGAACTCAAGGTTACGTAGAGGATGTACGAAGAATCCTGAAATGAGTGGCCTTTGGATGAAAACTCGAATATTTTAATGATCTGCGAGCACAAACTCGAATAATTTAAAAAAGCATTTTTTTCCTAATTTAAATCAACCTCCAAATTTCTTAAAAATCAGCTAAACTTTTAATTATGAAAAATGCAAGAAGCTCACATGACTGTTGATCCTCCCGTTGAGAACCCTAGACTCATTCTTGCCACAAACTTGTCGTCCGAGGAGAACCTCGCCACCGTCACTGTGTAGGCATGCTCGCCATATTTCGAGGACTCGAGGGCGGTCTCAAATGATAGGGGTGATCATGGAGCGACCGTTGCAATAGGCTCTGGAGGGATTTTTATTCGAGAGAGAGCTGCTCGAGAGAGAGCTGCTCAAGGGATAGCGTAATTTTTTTGTGGAGGGAGGGATGGCTTCCCCCAGGGCGTTTAATGTTTTGAAGGGGGATTTCCGATGTGGGGGTAGGTCGGTCCGCATTTAATGTTTTGAAGAGGTGGGCTGATGAATTCCCCCAGAACGCAGGCTGATGTCTCGGTTCCCAAAGCGTTTTCAAAATGTTTCACAATTTTAAAACTTTTGCATTCCCTCCGACACGTTTTTCCACGAAAATTAAGAATTTTCCCCCCAAATTTTTTCACATACCTTCATCTCAGCCATTCATTCCTCCAAATCAAATCCGAGCCGTCTTTCTATCAACCCCTTTGTCCTAGTCATCTTGTCCTAGTCAGCCATATGATTCAAAAATCACTGTCAAATGTATAATAGATATATGTCTATATGAGGTTAATGGAGGAGTGCTGACAGCGATGGAAATTTTTCCAGTGCTGTCAGCGATCTGGGCGACCAAATTTTTTTTGTAGTAGTTAGATAAACTTGTTACCTAGCTTCCTACAAAATTTCAGGTCGATCCAACACCGTTTGAGCCTTCATTCATCGATTTCAAAAACGTTGCGCAAAACTGTCCAGATTTTGGAGCGGTTTTTTTGAAATCGATGAACGGATTCTCAAACGGTGTTGGATCAACCTGAAATTTTGTGGGGAGCTAGTTAACAAGTTTATCTAACTACTGCAAAAAAATTTAAAAAAAATTTGTAGGTCGTCCAGATCGCTGCCAGCGCTGGAAAAATTTCCAGCGCTGTCAGCACTCCTCCATTTTCACACACACACACACATGATTCTCTTTGGACCAAATAAGTAATAGGAGTCAAATATGTATATGCCTTCATGCGTCACTATTCTGAGACAATGATAGTCGAGTTTTAACATTTGTAAACCGCAAGGGCATGACGTCGTCGTAGCGCTTAGCGGGTCGTCCTCAGGGAGGCTAGGTGATCGAGTACTAGCTCGATTTTGGGCTTAATAGTTATCTACGTCAATCGATTGGAAGGGGGAGGCATATGTTTACGGAGTTTAACAGAGAAATATGATATGCAAATATAATGAAAGCAAGGAGAGAGCAATGGCAGTGTAGAGGAATGAATCAACCACAATAATAACAACAACAACACATCAGCACAAATAAAAGCAATAACAACACATATAATATCAAAGAAAGAGAAACAAAAGCTTATCTCAATGATTCGATAGAGGAATTTCAGATCCGCACACAAACCCAAGAGATTCACTTCAGAAATCTACTCAATAACTAATCTAGATTTAAAATAACCCTAGAAACAACAATAAAACAGTAGAGGCGACCAAAAACGACGTAAAAAGCTTGGCCCCCTTCGATGGCGGCGCCCCCGAAGTATTTAAACAACCTTAGCAGGTCGGGCCCAGCTTCTCAAACCCGACTTCACATGGCCGCGTGGCGAGAACCACACGGCAGCGTGAACTACAGGTGGGTACTAGAATGACGCGGCCGTGTGAAAATCGTTCACACGGACGTGTCAAGAATTGGGCTTCCACTGTGCCTTGGCTGGGTGAAGGGGACACGGCCCTGTAGAGCTAGTCCACACGGCCGTGTGGAGCTTCTTGGATGAAGTAGGATGACATGGACGTATGAATGTTATCATACGACTGCGTGGAGTGCTTTTGCTCCCTTGGCAGGTGACACGACCGTATAGTTGAGGCCATACTGCCGTGTAGACGGTGAGATCCTCTTGCTTTTGCTCCAATTCCTCATCTGTGCTCTTAGGTTTCAAAATCCATGTGCTTATCCCAGCTCCAGTCAATAAATAGGAGCTAGTCCACACGGCCGTGTAGGAGGTCGGTGTTTCACCATATATTAATTGCATCGGAGGTTCAGTCTGACGCCTTTAGGTCCTAAGACAAATCAATGGCCCTACATGCAATGACCACTGGAATTTTATTAACAACTGATGTGTAATCCATTAGAGTTGTTTTAATAATCGACTCAGTCAACCCATTTTGGGTGGGAACATGGGCTTCAGGGAGTTCAACTTTTATTACAATTTACAGATTATTATTATTATCGCAGTATTATCCAATGTGCCTGTAATTTGATAATTTGTTTTAATAGCTTTAGAAAAGCTGGACCACTGTTGGATAATATGTTTACTTATGACCATTTAGAGGATACATCGATAAGTATGGTAAGGTACTTTATCGGCCCTTCTCAGAGAGTGGATAAGTCTATAAATATCCATCAAGTACTCTCAAGGAAAAAGTCTCATTATTTCATTTTACTCCATAATAAGTGAGATATGGAGATTCACCCTTCTGAAGAATCTTCGTGTTCTTTAGATTATATTCATGGGATTGGGATATGATCGAGTGCATCATCACCGATCCTAGGTGTCTAAACAATCGTATCAAAGTATAATCTTAAATTATAATTTTATAATTTAAGATTAGTTATAAATTACAATTATATATAAATTAAGATAAATTTTGTTTATAAATTAGGATAACGTAACCCAACACCAACAACCGGACACCATGTAGCAAACATAAAAAAATAACTAACCCCTACATTTTCTAATCCTTACGTTTAAATATCCTCTAATTTTCATTCCCATATCAACTAATTTTCTCTTACATAGTCTTCGAAATCCCGTGGACTTTTTAGCAGTTCCCCATGATATTTTTTCCCCAATTTTTTTCACTAATCTCTCCTCCCTCCATCTCCCTCTCCCTCTCACCCCAAACCTTGCGTTGCCAGCCCCAACTCTGCCAACTGCCATCGCCTCCATCGCTTGCACGTTTTGCCTGTTGCCTCCACCCTCCAGTGCCCTCTCTCGTCACATCTCTTTCTCTTTTTGTCTCAAACCATGTTGGCCTCCCACACGATTGTTAGATGATACATCGATAAGTATGGTAAAGTACTTATCGGCCCTTCTCGGAGAGTGGATAAGTCTATAAATATCCATCATGTACTCTCAAGGAAAAAGTATCATTATTTCATTTTAAATGGCGATATTGGTTTTACTCCATAATAAGTGAGATATGGAGATTCACCTTTCTGAAGAATCTTCGTGTTCTTTAGATTATATTCATGGGATTGGGATATGATCGAGTGCATCATCACCGATCCTGGGTGTCTAAACAATCGTATCAAAGTATAAACTTATACGAGTTCGGACACATTTGTGTGCTCTGTTAATTTGCTCCATTCTTCGAATTTCGTACGGTATGGACCTTTTGAAAGTACATTCAAATGCTCAAGTATGGTCTTCAAGCCATTTTGAGTCGTTATATATAAATATTTGGTATTTATTCAGTCGGTTTCAATATGGATTTTGTATCAACAAATATCCTTGAAACTTGGTGAGTTTCTTTTTCCATGTTTTCTGAGAGTACTAGGCATCATCATGTTTTGTTCAGGAGCTTACATGTTTGCAATACTTGATCATCAAGTCAGATGTCCTAAGATAGTACTTCGGGACTACCATTAGTGTAAGATTCTTTTGATAGCATGTGTTATGAAAGATCATGTGGATGGTAAAATTATCCACCGTTGTTTGACATTCACTTAGTGAAATAAGCCAAACTTATAGCAAAACATAAATATAATGCATAACAACATAACATTTTATCTCAAACTATGTCATGTAAGAAAGAGATTTCATATATTATGCATAAAAGTATGTTTACTGCAACCTAAAACATGTAGAGAAAAATAATACTGTCAATTATATTTTGGAAACTAATCAAGCAAATTATTGTTTTCAAAATCTATTTGTGCTCGAATAATAGCTAAGTATACAATAGTTAGATTTATTTCAACTTTCGTCTAGCTTTATAAATCATGCAATTTGCTTTGGCAATAAACCTATAACCTTACATACTACAATAGCAATATGGGTCTTGCTAGGTCTTCTAGGACTGGACTCGGTAAGCCATTGTTATTCCTCTCCAAGATATACTTTATCTTCCCTTCACCTTTCTTTTATTGTTCCTTGTAAGTTCTGTGCTTCCCATGTTTCCATGTTTCCACTTTTTTAAATTTTTCTGGAAGAAGAAACATTAGCCTCACTTAGGAGACAGATACAAAGGCACGAGCACCCCATGTTTCTATCTTCCAGGGTTTATAAATTTTTCAGGGAGAAGAAACATTAGCCTCACTAAGGAGACGGATACTAGGGTGTCAGCTCCCTCTGTTTCTATTCTTCCAGTTTTTATTTTTCTTTTTCAGCTGTGGAGGAAGAAACATAGCTCAGGGGGACAAATACAAGGGCACGATTCTCATCCATTATTATATATCTCTCACTTATTCTATCAAGTCATGACTTTATGAGTGAACTTATTATTATTATTATTTTTCAAAACAGAATTATTGCACAAGGCTTGATTCAAGAATCCTTCCTCATGAGGTGAGATCTAACAGTGATATAGCATCCTTCTGGTGTTCATCTCGATCTGTAATTAGACCATTGATCTTATGGATCTATTTACAGCAAGATGCTCATATTTAAGACTTGTGTCTAGAAGATGTCAAAAATGACTTTCACATTATCCCTTTGCATTCATTCATTTTATTTTATAAGGGAAGAAGGTATTGGCATTTCAGTAGAACTTCGGGTTCAATTGTCAATATAGATAATAATTATTCAAAATTTTGAAAACAACTATTGCGACATGTGCCAGTATACATAATATTTATAAACAAAATTGCATGATCATATATCAATTTATGAAAATGATAAAATATTTCATTCAGAATAAGCACAGAGCATATAGGCTTCTTGTATGGATCGGCCAGTCTATCACTAAAAATTATGTACATGACGCGGTGCAAAAGATGCGCACTACTCCCAAGGATAGGAGGTCGTCAAGTAGTAATTCCTGGTGAGCCCAGGGTCGGATCATAGGGACAATTCGTTTCACTTTCACAATCTCAATTGGTTATGGAATGCTAAAGGTGTTGGTACAAACAACTAAACTAACACGTGCGATGAGTGGAAGTGTGGGGTGAGACAATCGAGCCAAGCCCAAAGTAGGTAGGGTGGAGACCAAAGTAGGGAGCTAGTCAAGCAAGGAGAAGTGTGTGGAATGGAATGTCATTAGGGTTGTGGGTTGATTAGTAATCGGTTCATCCCAAATGAATCAACCCTCGCATCCATTTCAAGGTATGCGGGGTTGTGCACATCCCTTAAGGCACACCGCCGTTCTATGGCTCCACCAAGGGTAATGCACGATTCATTTGTGTGTTGATTAGTGGGTTGGAATTCCCTAACATAAGCTCGTGATTCAATCCTTGCATCCGTGTCAATAGAATGCAAGGATGGTGCACGTAGGTGTGACCCTTAAGGTACACCACCGTTCTACGGCCCCGCCAAGAGCGGTGCATGACTCAATTAACCCTAGGGCACAACCCATCAATCCACACTATTAGCACCCATTTCAAGGCGTGCTAATCCATTAAATGCAAGAAATGAGCAATTAATAATCAACCACACAAACCCTAGGTAATCCCAATTCCACACCCTATTGGCTCTAAGCCTTCATAATGAGAAGCAACTTGATAAACATAAATGAAGAGCAAATAGCATTCATTACAAACCAACACTTGAATAACTATCAAAAGATTCTCACATTCATTCAATAATCATTCAAATATACATTCAATTCAATAGAAACCAATAGCTACAAAAGAGGGGAAGAAATCACCAAGAGAAACCCTAGAAAACCAAGCTTTCCCCTCTCTTGCTCCTCCTCCAAGCTTCCCTAGCCTCTAATGGCCTCCAAGCCCTTGCCCTAGCTCTTGGGGAAGCAGGGGGGGGGGGGGGGGGGTCTAAAACCCCCCAATGGTAAATCTCTTGGCCGAAGTCCGATGCCCGCTTGAAACGCTACAAGCGCACAAAAACCCCCAAAATCGCATTCGGGTCTGAGTTAGGCATTGCGGGTTGGGTATGGGCTTGCGGGTCGGGTTTTCGAGCACCCGACCCGCCCGCAGACGAATTGAGCACGCGTGGGCTGCTTTTGGATATGGGGCCGGGTCGGATCCCGGCCCCAGTCTCGCCCGCCCGCCCGCATCAGTGGGCGGGCGCTCAGCCCGCCTGTTCGCAAGAGCGGGCCAGCGGCCCGCTCATCAGCCCGCTCGAAGCGGGCGAGCTTAGAAGCCCGCTTAAAATCAAGCGGGGGCACGTGCCCCCGCAGCCCTTTAGCCAATTCGAAGCGAGGGCGGCATCCAGCCATTGATCTGTGCCGCGTGGCGCTGCAAGATTGCGCCACACGTCGCCCCTTTTAATTCCCTTTTCCCCATTAAAACTGCATTTCTCCTCCAATTAATTCGCCAAAAATACCCAGAAATCCCAGAAAAATCCCAGAAAATTCTAGAAAATCCCCAAGACTTCCAAGAGTACCTGAAAAATAGGAGAAGGAGAAATTAGTCCATATAATGATGTTTTGTGCAAAGAATACAAATAAGCCATTATATGAAACATAAAGTGAGATTATACCCAAAAGAGCAAGATTAAGCCTAATCCTTAGCACAAAATAGGGGTAGTTAGGGGGTATAAATATACACTTTTTACCACGAATCACACCCCCCAACTAGCATTTTGCTAGTGCCTAGCAAAAGAAGCGATAATTTCGGATTAAATGGAAAAACATGTACCAAATTCAAAATATCATCATGGCATACCAAAAATATTATTTCCAATTGATTTCAAAGCTAATATACACAATGTATGAAAGTAAACAATAAATGATATTCTCCTCAATCCAATTCCAAGAAAAGTAAGGAAACAAGCACGTATCACATTCTTTGGGAAGTTGCGCACATGGCAAAATTTTCAATTTTTCAAGGAAGTGGCCAAAACCAAAAGAAATTCCTTCTAAGTTGTGGGAGATGAGATTGTATCATTCATGAAGCTTATTCTTTCATTTATTCATTCAATTTTTCTGTTTCTTTTCATTTTCTCTCTTTTTTGGTATTCTTTTTGTTTTAGTATGTGTATGTTTTGCATTCACGCAATAATGCTATGAAATGCAAACACGACCACATTTGCATACACGCGATGACACTATATAGGCAAATGGATGGAATGATCCCCTAAATCTCATTTTTGGCTTCCTCCCCAATGTTTCGTGGGGCACCGGCTAGTCAATTTGATTAGAAAAACCATTCACTTATGTTAATTCTATTTCTCATTCTAACATAAATTATCAACTCATCCACCCACTCCTTAAGAGGAAAATAAAACATACACCAATGACCACATCCAATCCAATCAAAAACTAAGCCATTCATCCCAATTCATGCAATCACTTATACCAAACTAATCCCGAATTATTTCAAAGAGAGCATCAAAATATATAAAATTGTTTCATACATGGCATATTAGCATTTGACTCCAAAATGGAAACGAAATTAAAACACGCCAATCAAACATCTATAAATTTGATACCAAAGTAATAATCCGAAAAAATTGCATTGCATTAAGCAGATAGGGACTAAGCAATAGAAATGTGATGGAAGCAAGGATGAAGGCATTAAAATGATATGCTCAAAATGAATGAATGATGATGATGAATGAGAAAATTTTTATTAACATCAAATTTTTTCAAAACTACCCAAAACTAGCATCCAACTTCATAGTTCACTCCCTCCAACTAGAAATGAGCATTGTCCTCAATGGTTGAAATAAAACTAGATATTATTCAATGATGCTAGAGGGAAAACACACATACTAAAGCAAACTAAACTAAAAAGTTTATTTTTTCTTTTATTTACACTAAAGAAAGGAAGGAATACACCTCAGCAAACGGCGGATCCAGAATGTGTAATGGTGAAGGCAGCTGCTCAATCATATCCTTGCGTTCCTCAGCCAGATGCTTTGGAAACAAAGCTCCTCCACTTTCCGTGGATCCTAGCAACACAGCTCCCAGCATCTCCCTAGAATGTGCTACTGTGTCCTGCGGAAGATAAGATGTGTCAATCCAAGGAAAATAAGTAAGACTTCCAATGAAGGAAGTCCAAATAGGGTCGTCATAATAAAAATGAGGAGATTGGTAAGTATGACGACAATCTGAATCTAAGGTATATGGAGATGAAGATTGAGATTCAGATATGAAGGGAAAAGTGTGATGAGAACTTCCCTGAATGGCGATGCTATCGCATGGCTGATGCAACTCCTCAGGAGAAGGTTGAAATGGCTGCAGGGGCAATTGTGGAGGAGAAGGCAGCGTAGGCTCAATGTAGATCAACTCGCAGTTACTGTCGCTTGCCGAATCCTCGCTATCGAAGGTAATGGCCTCTGCAGTCATCTCTGGGCTCTGTGGTCCACCCTGAATATCCTCGTCCTGGATGATGAACTAATGTGTGTCCCGAGGTGTCTGAAGTGATGGCTGCTGAACCAAATTTGAAGGGAGGGAGGGCCCGGGCTCCAAAGTAGTCTGTAGGATGTGTCCTGTGCACTCGTCCTCCTCAATATCACCGTAGTAAACCATCTCAACAGTCCATCCAAGATGCTCGCAACACCTCCAGCTGTGGTAATGGATCAGACAGGTAATGCGACTCAGGCTCTCTAATGTCATCTATCTCACTCTCGCCTGGGCACATCTCCATCTCATCATCGCCACCAACCCAACTAAACTGCATTGTGTCTCCAATGTGGGTGACACACACTCCATCATCCATTTCCTCCCGATCCTTAATATGTAATCTCTCAATATCCTCTACCTGGCTCTCATGCGACCCAACATCCTGCTCTGCTAGATATCTGATGGGGTCGCAAGAAAAAGAGCTCAAAGGTGGCTCCTCAAACTGACACTGGACCTGCTGCTCTGTATCCTGAAATGGAACCAGGGACTGGCCACCATCCCCATATCCAAGTGACGGCTCTCCAGATAGCGCAGTCTGCTCCCACTCTGTAAGGTCCCTCAGGTACAACCATGCATCCTCTATCGTGTATGCAAAGAAATCTCCACTACTGCTCATCTGCACAAAGTCCCGTGTCGACGGCTGCAACCCTGTGTAGAAAATCCGAAGTAGATTCTCTGCGCTTAAAGCATGGCATGTACACCCAAGCACTAAATCATCGAACCTCTCTAAAACCTGACAGTAAGTCTCACCGTCAAACTGGACAAAGCTAACCATGTGTTCCTCAAATGCCTGGCGCATATGTACCTGATTCCTGTAATAAGTAGGAAAGAAAGCTCGAAGGAAATCAGTCTGAAAAGAAATCCATGTAAAAAAAGAATCTCGAGGATACGCATCAAACCAGATTTTTGCATCATCTCTCAAAGTATATGGGAACACTTTAAAATAAACAAAGTCTGCACAAGTGGTCTCATCAAACAAATCCCAAAACTCTTTTGTACACCATTTTTCAAACATTTGCATAAATGAACTAGGATTTTTCAACCCCATACCGTGAAAGAACGGTGGGAGTTGGGAATCCTCCACATAAGCATCGCTAAAGTTTGAAAATGAATCCATAAAAAAATTTATACAAAAGATTTTTAAAATAAAAAGAAAGAAAGAAAGGAAAATGACTCAGAAAAGTATAAAACAAACAACCAAAAAGATTCAACACTAAGCTGGAAGTACTACACCTAAAGTGTCCAAAACCAACCAAAAATGTGAGTGTGAAAACCGTTGTCCCTGGCAACGGCGCCAAAAACTTGACGCGGCGCAAAAGATGCGCACTACTCCCAAGGATAGGAGGTCATCAAGTAGTATTCCTGGTGAGCCCAGGGTCGGATCACAGTGACAATTCGTTTCACTTTCACAATCTCAATTGGTTATGGAATGCTAAAGGTGTTGGTACAACCAACTAAACTAACACGTGCGATGAGTGGAAGTGTGGGGTGAGACAATCGAGCCAAGCCCAAAGTAGGTAGGGTGGAGACTAAAGTAGGGAGCTAGTCAAGCAAGGAGAAGTGTGTGGAATGGAATGTCATTAGGGTTGTGGGTTGATTAGTAATCGGTTCATCCCAAATGAATCAACCCTCGCATCCATTTCAAGGTATGCGGGGTTGTGCACATAGGTAATGCCCTTAAGGCACACCGCCGTTCTAGGCTCCACCAAGGGTAATGCACGATTCATTTGTGTGTTGATTAGTGGGTTGGAATTCCCTAACATAAGCTCGTGAGTCAATCCTTGCATCCGTGTCAATAGAATGTAAGGATGGTGCACGTAGGTGTGACCCTTAAGGTACACCACCGTTCTACGGCCCCGCCAAGAGCGGTGCACAACTCAATTAACCCTAGGGCACAACCCATCAACCCACACTATTAGCACCCATTTCAAGGCGTGCTAATCCAATTAAATGCAAGGAATGAGCAATTAATAATCAACCACACAAACCCTAAGTAATCCCAATTCCACACCCTATTGGCTCTAGGCCTTCATAATGAGAAGCAACTTGATAAACATAAATGAAGAGCAAATAGCATTCATTACAAACCAACAATTGAATAACTATCAAAAGATTCTCACATTCATTCAATAATCATTCAAATATACATTCAATTCAATAGAAACCAATAGCTACAAAAGAGGGGAAGAAATCACCAAGAGAAACCCTAGAAAACCAAGCTTTCCCCTCTCTTGCTCCTCCTCCAAGCTTCCCTAGCCTCCAATGGCATCCAAGCCCTTGCCCTAGCTCTTGGGGAAGAAGAGGGGGTCTAAAACCCCCCAATGGAACAGTAAATCCCTTGGCCAAAGTCAGATGCCTGTTGGAAACGCTACAGGCACACAAAAACCCCCAAAATCGCATTCGGGTCTGAGTTAGGCATTGCGGGTCGGGTTTTTGAGCACCCGACCCGCCCGCAGATGAATTGCGCGCGCGTGGGCTGCTTTTAGATGCGGGGCCGAGTCAGATCCCAGCCCCAGTCTCGCCTGCCCGCCCGCATCAGCGGATGGGTGCTCCGCCTGCATCAGCGGACGGGCGCTCCGCCCGCCTGTTCGCAAGAGCGGGCAAGCGGCCCGTTCATCAGCATGCTCGAAGCGGGCGAGCTTAGAAGCCCACTTATAATCAAGTGGGGGCACGTGCCCCCGCAGCCCTTCAGCCCGTTCGAAGCGAGGGCGGCATCCGGCCGTTGATCTGCGCCGCGTGGCGTTGCGAGATTGCGCCACGCGGCGTCCCCTTTTAATTCCTTTTTCCCCATTTAAAACTGCATTTCTCCTCTAATTAATTCGCCAAAATACCCAGAAATCCCAGAAAAACCCTAGAAAATTCTGGAAAATCTCCAAGACTCTCAGAAGTATCTGAAAAATAGGAGAAGGAGAAATTAGTCCATATAATGATGTTTTGTGTAAAGAATACAAATAAGCCCTTATATGAAACATAACGTGAGATTATACCCAAAAGAGCAAGATTAAGCCTAATCCTTAGCACAAAATAGGGGTTGTTAGGGGGTATAAATATACACTTTTTACCACGAATTAGTACACACTCCAAATTATACAATCCCTTTTAAATAAATGAAAAAATACAACTTTGGAAACCACGTCGGTCCTATCAAAATCTTCTTCATCAGGGGTGTCCTCCGCCTTCATGGAAGTAGCTATCGATCTTGGGTATTACATTATATTCCTCACTACATTTTTCTCTCATAAAAAAGAAAAGTGTAGGAAAATAAAAGTGGGACTAAGGCCGATCCAAAACACAATATAGCCATTCATGCAAAAAATTGTGCTCAAAATACTTTCATCACATATCACATATCAGACATATAATATTCACAGGATATGAAAGCTCAAATATTTTATGCTCAATAATTAATTAATAGACCGCGAGGCAACGCCATACACCGTTAGGTAAGGTAATTAACGAAAGAGCGGTCACTGGATCCTCATAACTATTAAGCAAATGCTTATAAGAATAAGCCAAATATATTCTAGAAACATGCAAGATAGTACGTGATATATAGCATATGAACATGAATCAAAAATAGGCATCATAGTTAAGGAAAAATAATTTTTTTTTGACGTTGATCTTGGGTATCAATGCACAAAGAATCATGATCATAATTAAATTTAGAGGGGTTTTAGATGTACCTCAAGATCGATTGAGACAGACGCTTGATTTCATTGATCTTCCGCGTGGAAACACGATCTGATTCTTCAGCGTCCAAACGGCAACGATCTTCGATCCCCTGTCGTTCGTCAAAGCTTTTGCAACACCCGGTCTCTCTTTCTTTCTCCGAGAAGAGCGTGCTGATAACGTGTTGTGAAGTGCTTTCCAAGAGAGGCCGCATACCTTTATTTGTAGGAAAAAGTTCACAAAGGTAGTATACATGATGTAACATGATAGACTATTCATAGTGAGATAGACTATACATAACAATGACTAAATTTTTAAAGGGTTTTTTAAATATCCATCACCTTCATCGTTCACACTGTGATATTAATTCTCCAAAATTTGTATTTTGAAAATAGATCCTCAGAAGGATTAATCTGATGTAGCTTAGAGTACGAACATTACTATTTTAAAATTTTTTGAAGTTGCCAAATTTAACGAAAAAATGATTATTTTTGTGCAACTTAAAGTATGGGATGAACTGTTTTTTAAAATACAAAGGTTTGTGGGACTAACAACGAAGTACAAAAGATTTGGAGGATGAACATCAGACTACCCCATTTTAAAGGGTAAATTAGTTTAACACCTTTGTACTTTCAGCAAATCTAGATTAACATCCCATATACTATCAGTTTCTAGGATAACCTCCACTAGCTGACGGTTAGGCTAGATGTTTAGATAATATGTGGGGCTTAAAAAAATAGTGGTGTTAGTGGGGTTGCCTGAACTTTTGCAAATGGATATTATTTTAAGGATCTCATGATGATCAACTAGCAACCACAATCAACATGGCACTGCTCCCTTTCCAACCAAAGTTGCTGTTTTTTAATGATAAAAAGAAGGCTTTTCCAAATAAAATTAAGGAGGTGAAGTCTCCTTTAAGAATGGTTTTTATGGGAGATGGTGGTGCCCTATTTAATCTTTGATATTACCCAAGATTCCTTGAAAAACAAGGATTAGTTGCGTTGATGCTCATCTCTGGCACTGCCCCCATCAGGGTTAGCCAAATCAACCATAATTAAAATGAAGGATTAGTTACTAACCACTACATTTTCTAATCCAAACTTTTAAATATCCTCTAATTTTCACTCCCATATCAACTAATTCTCTCTTCCGTGGATTTTTTAGTGTTCCCCATGATATTTTTCCCCCAATTTTTTTTCACTAATCTCTTCTCCCTCCCTCTCCCTCTCTTTCACCCCAAACTTGCGTTGCCAGCCCCCACTCTGACAACTGCCATCGCCTGCAGGTTTTGCCTGTTGCATCCTCCACTGCCCTCTCTCATTACGTCGCTTTCTCTCCTCAAAAACCCATGATGGCCTCCCACACGATTGTTTGGGGGTGTCTTGGACCATCTTTGCTGGGCTCATACGCCCTCTTAATAGGCTTGTCAAAAGGACAATCAGACTTTCAAGATCATTTAACAAACGAACAAAGCTAATGACTTTCTTCCAACTGCTGGCGATGGCCGCATGGTGGGCCGATGCTGCTGAAAAATCCCAAAAAACTACGAGCATGTGATTTACTGTTCATCCAACTAGGTTGGGAAAAAATTAGCTTCTGTGCTTCTACAAGTCAGTATTTTGGGCTTCGAAACATCTTCAAGATATCTCCAAAAAATCATCGTAAATCCTAGATTAATCTTAAGATGTTTTTGAACACTTTGTATCACATTTTCCAGCACTACACCTCGATTCAAACACACTTGAAATCCCGAGCCAAATTAAAATTCCAAATCATCCACCTTCAAAAAATAAACCAACTCAGTCTAAGGCTAGGACACTTGGTAGTGAGCTTTGCACTAAGCATTCTAACTAACCGAGTGTCCAATGAACCCCTTGCGAAGGTGAGCCGAATTTGTCGTAGCTCCTGAATTTATAACCTGAAGCAAAACACGTATTGTCTCTCCATGCCATCTTGTAGCATCCTAACACTTTTTCAAGGAAAATAAGTTTGAGCCTCGCTCAAACTTCACCACCGACCTATCCACCGATGGGTTCTACTTCATGTGAATTTCCTTGGGATGCGCTACCATGTCGACATCTTTCCTAGCACACATCCATTCCGAGTTTGCATCCAAATTCATTGCATTCACCACAAACCTATCAACCATAGGATTTCAATGCGAATGCAATTCATAAGCTAAATTCACATAGTATTCGTAGCGAGCTAGAGCCTTCACGGTTCGTTGCCCTACTTTGGTAGCAATAGAGTCATCCATTATAGTTCTTGGATCTCCACCTCGACTAGAACTCCCATTATTTGTAAGGGGATACTGCTAAGGTTCAATTCAAAATAGAAATATACAGAAGATGAAAAATAAAAAAATTTCTAACCTAGCAGAGAAGACTAAGGTCCATTACATAAAACATGAATTTAGATGCTTAATAATAGAACACATACCTTTGAAATTCTTTAGCGATACCTGCAGATCCTAAACTATTTCAGTAAAGACACAAGCTCTTTTACTAATCAGACGTGATACACATTTCACCCTGATGATGTACTACTTTTACGATCCTCAAGCCCTCCAAGAACAAGAACTCGGCCCCTGATGTGTCCATATTTTACATACATTTTATGCATCATTTCATATCATATTCGCCTCTAAATTTTGTATTTTCATATAATATCGCATTTCTAACGATATATTCGAGTTTCGTATAGATTTGTGGATTTTTGGAACTTTGGAGCGAATTGGAGCTATTTAGGGGCATGGACACATCTGATACATCTGAAGCATCATTGGCGAGGTCCAGTAGGTGTTCAGCAAGGCAAGGAAGAAGATTGGAGGAGAGGAGGAGAAGAGAGCGAGAGATGGGAACTTTAGGCCATATGTTTAGTTTTCCAGGCTACTCGGTCGAGTGCATCAGCACTCGATCGAGATGACACACAGACGTTGCAGCGGAAACGGGCATGCCCCACTCGATCGAGCAGCAAAGCCACTCGACCGAGCTGATCATCTACTCGACCCGAGTTGCAACCAAACAGAGCAGCGTTCTGGAGGGAGTTCAGACCTACAGTAGCTCGACCGAGTGGAGGGGCTACTCGACCGAGTAGCCCGTATCAGCCAGAGCCAAAGAAGCAGCAAAGTGACAGCCGCATGCAGCTCGACTGAGCGGTGCCGCTACTTGACCGAGTAAGGCGACGCGGCCAGTCAAGTTGGTGGGCCCAAGTGCCCAGATTTCTGAGATTTTGTGGGGTCCATACCCCTTGTATATAAGCACAATTTTTACCATTTTTTAGAGCGCTGACTTTTATTCCTTAGTTTAATTTTAGTTTAAGTTTTTAGAGAGAAGTTCTAGCAATTGCTATTTTGTAGACACCAAAGTTGAGATTTTTATTGATCTTTATTACATGAAATCTTGTTCTTCTTAATTATCTGCGATTGGCTATCACCCTACGACGTGTTGGTAATGATTCTCTAATCTTCCTATGATTTACGTGATGTTTTCTATTGCTATGATGAATTCTCTTGCCTTTATTGAATCTTTCATGTCTCTTGGTATGTGTTGCAGGGTAGAATCCGCTAACAATGAATTTGTATTGATGTGGGGGAACCAAGGGCACGATGGTTACAAGTTTAGGGGGGATTATGGGGCCAGCTGCGGTCTGAGGACGATTTGAGGATGAAGATCTCGAGTTCGCCCATTAGATGCAGTAGGTCTCTAGCTGGTTGGTGATGGATGAGGCAGGTCGCTTGTCGGATGGTAGCAAGGGCGAACTTCCCACAAGAGGAGCAACTCGTCAGAAAGGCCGGGCCGGCTTTCAGCCCGCTGCCCCCTCCGATGCTTAAGTCAGTGTATGACTGAAGAAGAGATGTCGGACACGAAGAGCGATCTTAAAGGCAGATCGGTGCTTACGTGGCAGACTAGTGTGGAAGGCGCAAATATGTGGAGGATACTCGGCCTTGAATGTGAATAGATGTGTTAGGAATTCTTACAGATTAGCCAGTCCCCTTCTCGCTTGGAGGTGAGGGGGTATTTATAGGCTGCTGGAGTTGGTTACTTTTGCTGAGCTAGTTTCTTTTGCTGAGCTGACGGTGTCAGGATGTCAGGGATCCGACCATTGGTATCAGGGCCGAATGTTTCAGGCATGCTTTTGTAAGGCGGTCAGAGCCGTAAATGTCAGATGGCGCTTTTGTCAGGCTGTCTGGCAGCGAAGCAGCTAGGCATGCTTTCGGCAGGTGGTCAGGCGACGAAGCGACCAGGTGCGCTTTTGGTAGACTTGTCTGTAGTGGAACTGCTAGTGGCGGGTCGTCTTCCTCCTCGGGCCAACTGGTAGGTGAGTAGCGTCTGGGCGAGCCTCCTGTAGGCAAGCTAACGTAGACTTGTGCGATCTGCTGGAGGACTCTTCTGATTCTGGTGGTGAGCTTGTCGTTCCACTTGGTGAGCTTCCGTGAACTTCGGCGGGCTTCTCCATTCTTCGGCGAACTGGGCTTCGTTGTGGAGATTCGGCGGGCCAAGACTCGGGCTTTGAATCAGCGGGCCTAGATCCACCGGGCCGATCTTGAGGTCGAAAAACTATGATCCATGAGTAGTTCTATTTAGGGCTAATAGATTAGCCCTAAGATCTTAGGATTTAGATGTGAAATTAGGATTTTTAGGTTGCGTTGGTATAAAAGGGACGTGTTTTGGTTGATCCAGCCAAGTTTGTAGGATATCTCGAACTAGGATCGTGTCCACAGTCGGTGGCACATGCGTGCTTAAGGAGTATCCTATGAACTTAATTAGGAGGTTAGTGGATTCAATTAGGGTTTGCGACCATGCCCGGCATGCTCCTTGATGAGATCTACCTACGTCCTATATTAATATTGATGACTACGAGAGTAGCTTCAATGAGAGCATACCAATCCACAAATCAAGCTCTATCCATGATAGTGGCATGAGCGGAGATCATTCTATCCACGAGAGTGGTATGAATATTGTCGATCCTAATGCACGGATCGCACGTTCCGCCTATCGCGAGAGCGGGGTAAGCGTGTGATACATTAGACCCATGGCGTGTCGAGCCATGAGTTCTACATCTTAGATGCGACAATCCCTAATAAAGCCAATGCAACGTAAGAGTTCTAATATAGCATCAACATCCGACGATCCTAGTAGTGAGTCCTAACGTCCAAGTTGTTGGAATTCCATAATTCCATAGTCCTACTCCATATGGTTTTGATGTGACAAACTTAATAATATTATTATTACTAACTCTTTCTGTGCAGACAACTGGACTACTCAGCATATACATCTTGACATAAGGCTTCTCAGCATGTACATCTTGGACATAATCGTTAATTACAGCTATCTGCACAAAGTCTTCTCAAACTCAGATGTATTCAGATTTACGGACTTCATGTTATCGATGTAATTTTTATTTTATAGGTTTTTAAGCCAATGCACGGATCGCAGACAACTGGACGTGGGATCACGAGGATCCGAACCAGGATAAATTCTTGGTGTTTGTGTTTGCTTGGCTGGTTTGCTAATTTGTTTTATTTCATTAATTGTGTTGATTCTTTCACTGCAAGTTATTTATATTTAAAGGAATATACAAGTTACTTTGTATATCTCCTAATTATTAACAATATTAATCATTTCCGCTGTTTAGTATTGAAATAGCCATATCGACGATCCTTACACAAGTCTTTTATTATTGATTAAAATCTTGCTTGAAAGATAACTCTGCAACAAACAATCTTCTGAAACCAACTGCTAGCATTATTCTAGATATTTAGAGATTACCCAAGACAATAATAGCATCTACCTCCCGGAGGGATCGATATCTTTTATATTACTTGACACCGTACGCTTGCGGTACTCTTCGAGAGTTACATATACACCTAGCTTTGGCATTCGTGCCATTGCTAGGTGGGTTTTAGGTGTTAGTTCCAGGCGCACCAAGTTTTTGGTACCGTTGACGGGGAGGTAATGGTTATCACTTGGGTTATTTATTTATCGAAGATAATTGTTAGCAACTCTTACAATCTCTTATCTTTCCATATTTATTTCTTTATATTCCTTTGCTACTGACGGTATTTCTCTGAGTTTTTGTTGTGCATGAACACTCGCCTCGGGGGTCTTGACAAAGAATTATTATTTGACACCGAGATCGAAAAGCCCGTAAGAAGACTCAGAGAAGAAAAGAGGAGCCATATATTCATAGATCCAATGGCAGAGGGTAATGCTACTCCTCCACGTATCGGGTCCATCCAGGACCACATAAAGCCGAATTTTTTCAGTACATTTTCCATCTTGAGGCCACAGCTGGCGGAAGAAAGTTTTGAATTAAAGACTTGGCTGATCAACCTGATGCAGCAAGACCCCTTTCATGGGCATGCACATGAGAATCCAAATCATCATAAAGACCTCTTCTTGGCGAAGTGCAACACCTTCCATGCCAAGGACGTTAGCGAAGACGCTATAAAGCTCAGATTATTCCCGTTCACTTTGAGGGACAAGGCCTCTTATTGGTTGCGAGTGCACCCTTCAAATACCTTCACGACTTGGGAGCAGTTGGCTCCTTTGTGAACAAGTTCTATCCCTTGTCCAAAACGGTGATGATCCGAGGGGCGATCATTAATTTCAAGCAACTGCCTCGGGAGTCGTTGTATGATGCATGGGAAAGATTTAAGGATCTGCAGCATTAATGTATGCACGATGGAGTCCCGGAGTGGGACCTTATTCAGAGTTTCTATAATGGGCTTCAGCCAGACACCAAGATGATCATAGATGCATCCACTCAAGGCGCTCTTTTAGACAAGCTACCGGAGGAGGCCATATCTTTGCTGGAGAAAATGGCCTCGAATAATCAACAATGGAGTGATGAACGCTCAAACATCAAGGGTCCCGAGGCGAAGATTGCCACTTACCCAGATGGGCAACTCGAGACCCTCTGCAAGTTGGTAACAAGGATAAAACAGAGGTTGGATGCTCTTCCTCTCACTCCTAGAGCTCCGGTATATGCTACTCGTGAAGACTACACCGAGCAACAGTACATCCTAATAGAAGTGTCCTGCGAAGGGACGGACGTACCAGTGGAGCAAGTTCATTATATGGGAGGAGAGGGGAGAAATCAATGGCAAAATCCGGCGGCGAGAAATCATCCCGGTTTTTCTTATAGCAACCCCAATGGAGCATTGCAACCTCCACAACAGCAGAGACCACCGCCACCTCATCAACAACAAGGGTCGCCTCCTCAGCAACAACAGTATGGGTTTATGCCATCTGTGCCTTACAGACCGCCGGGGTACAACCATAGACCACCACAACAACAATATCAACCGGCGGCCCTAAGATCTAACTTGGAAGCGACCTTGGATGCATTTATTAGTGGGCAAACGAAGAACAATGCAGAAACTGCGGCCCACTTTAGGTCCCTTAACACCTCCGTTGACAAGTTAAAAGCTCAAATGGCTCAATTAATGAAGACTCAAGGAAGATTTCCCTCTCAGCCTGAGCCAAATCCTAGAGAGCAAGTCAACGCGGTGGTTTCTATCACCACGAGGGGAGGAAAGGTCACCGACGATGTCATGGTGCCGGTTTCCAAAAAGGTGAACCAAAGATCATCCATTCCTACTCAAGAGGAAGACACCACTATTTCATCCCCTATTGTGGCCACTAACGAGGAGAGGGCTACAAAGGATCCACATGCCATTGGAGAGAGCGATGCTTCTCCTTCTACACTTCCTATTCACACCACTACGGCACCGGCGGATACTACTACTACTTGAAATCAATCTACTCTAAAGGATGCCACTAGAGACAAGGCAAGCCGACCTCCACCTCCTTATCCTCAAAGGTTAGCCATGGCGAAATTAGAGAATAAATATGCCAAGTTCTCCGAGCTTCTCAAGGGAATCCAATTGAATATTCCATTCATGTATGCAATCACAGAAATCCCCACGTATGCTAAGTTCTTAAAGGATCTAATAACGGGGAAGCGTAAAAAAGAAGAGGTGAAGCTTTTGGATAATGCACATCCGTCATCAAAAATCATCTACCCAAGAAGCTTCCAGATCCCAGGAGTTTCACGGTGCCGTGCTCCATTGGCGGCACCCCAATTAGTAGAGCCTTGATCGACTTGGGAGCGAGCATTAGCTTGATGCCGCTCACTATCTTTAAACGGCTAAATACGGGAACAAAAATTGAGCCTACTGGCGTGAGCATCCAATTCGAAGACTAATCGATTACCTATCCGGTGGGCATAGCACGCGACATCATATTCCAAATACCGCCCGGGCTATGCATGCCGGTAGACTTTGTGATCATGGATATGCTGGAGAAGGGTAGTTCACAAATTATATTGAGGAGTCCATTCATGGCGACGACCGGAGTATTGATTAACGTCCGTAAGGGGACGTTATCTTTGAACGTGGGTAACATTGAGGTTGAATTCCACTTGCAAAAGCCGATGAGGGACCGTGCCCCACAAGAGGATGCAAGCTATCTTGAGCTCTTAGAGGACGAGGGAACCAATGAATACGCCATGGAGGATTTCTCTAGAGATCCCATGGGGAAAAAGCTTTAATGATGATGGCGATTGTAATGCCCTACCAGCTACTGCACAAGTACTAGAGGGGGGGGGGGGGTGAATAGTACTTTAAAATAATAAGGAGTATAATTCCAAATTAAATTGCAAACAACTACCAAATCAATTTGCGGAAGCTTAAATTGAATGACAACAACAAAATTAACAATGCAAACAAATGATGTTAATGGGTTCGGATCCACCCAAGTCTCCCCGACTTGTTCCCGGTGATCCTACGTCCCAACCACCCGGATCCCCTCAGGATACTTAGGTTAGAAACCCTAACCTAAGATTTCCACTATGAATATCTTGTGAAAAACCTTCACAAGATCAAATTATACATGCAATAGCAAACGTGAATCCCACAACCCGGGATCACAACCTTCTCTCACAACCGAGAGAATCACAAAGCAATATTAAAGAGTTTAATATGAAATAAACAATCTTACCACAAAATCCTATACCTTGAGTTTTTCTTACCTAAATGGTGAAATGAAGGATTTGAGGAAGATGAAGTCACCAAGACCTAGCACCAAGGAAATGACCAGCAATCGGTGCCTAGGAATGATTTGGAGACTAGGATCAAGCAATAGCTTGAAGAGCTCACCAAGAACAACCTTCTCTCTAGATGGATTCTAGATCTAGAAATGAGAGAGAATGGGTTTCTTGTGAGGAAGAGAGCTTTTGATTAGAGTGAGAATGGCTATCTCTTTAGAACTCAATGAATCTCTTAATGGCAGCTCTCTCCTAGATAGAAATGACCTAGGTTCGTATTTATAGGGTCCCATAAAAACAAGTTAGGTCATTCTCCAACGGATAGAAATCTGTGAGAGTTAGTCGGTCAAAGAACAATCACTGACCGACTAGTTCATCAACTAGTCGGTCAGTCAAACAACGTGGACCGACTAAGTGAGGATCTGAGAAGAGATAGAATATCAGACCTAGAAATCTAGTCGGTCCAAGAAGACTGTCTGACCGACTAGTTTCACAACTAGTCGGTCAGTCAGTGAACGTAGACCGACTAAGAGCAAAAAGAATTAGTCTGAGTACAAAGTGACTTAGTCGGTCCAAGAACAAAAGTTGACCGATTAAATTGTCAACTAGTCGGTCACCAAACGTTCTTAGACCGACTAACGATAAACAGTAGCTTAGGAGAAATTTAACATGAACAGTAAGTCACAACTAGTCGGTCAAAGAAGCATCACTGACCAACTAGTTCACAAACTAGTCGGTCGGTGAGTCAACGTAGACCGACTAACTGTAAACAGTAAAGTCCAAGAAATTAAGGAATCAAACTAGTCGGTCCAAGAACAGTTGCCGACCGACTAGATCACCATCTAGTCGGTCAGTACTTGTTCTTGTACCAACTTACATGCACATACAAGTCCGAATCGAAGCTCGACGCTTCGAGGAAGTTAGAATGAACTTGTGCAAGGATCCTAGAGCTACGAAATGAGCGTAATGAAGATAGAAACGTAAGATATACTCAAGGCTTAACATTCTATATATCAAAGCTAAAAGACTATAAATAAAACCTTAATAAACGGTCTTCGAGAGCTTCGATTGAATCTTCATAACTTCCGAAACGGCGCAAGAGCTTCAACGAAGCTTTGGGCATGAATACGAGCTTTTGGAAGTGTTGAGATGTCGCTTTGAATGTTCTCATGAAATTGGCGACGATCTCCAAAACTGCGCTCACAAATTGTTAGTTCATGGATTATTTATGTTTGCTCATCATCAAAACCAAATCCGGGGAGTCCAATATTCAACATTCTCCCCCTTTTTGGTGATGACAAACCAACATAAATAATAATCAAAAATAATGATTCAAATGTAAAATACTTACTCCCCCTGCATTGATGACACGTTAATTCCAGAATGAATATATATGAATTGCATCAATCAGATGAGTAAGATAAATAAAGAGAATCGAATTTCGAAATATCGGATTTTGAAAATCCTTATATGTATCTTAACTCCCCCTAAATCTAACATATCAAACTAGATTCTTGGAAATTGAGTTAAATTTTCATTTACGCTATTTATTATCATTATCTCTCCCCCTTTGGCATTATCCCAAAAAATGGGGGGCATACAACGACAACAACTAGGAAATGGAAAATCCAACATCGGGAGTCGTAGACAATGACGATGGACCAAATTGACACCAAGGGAAAAATGTGGAAATCAAATCAAGGTGTGCCAAAAATGTCCATTATCAAAAAAAATAATCAAAATCATCAAAAATACCAAATAATTATTCATTTCTTGAATAAAGAAACATACTCTTCAATATTCAATATTCTTGGTTAAATTTGTGCATGGAAAACAATTCTATACAATTCTAGAATTTAAATCTATTTAACCAAGTTTTCATGCGTCGAACGACGTATTCACACATTATATGCATTGAACGAATATTAAATGTGCACGACGAATTAAGACAAAGAGAACGACGATGTATATATATAAATGATAACATCATGAGTACATCGAAAGAGATATCCCAACGAGTACATCAAAATACAAACGACCATGGATATAAACATCAAAAGATACATCATCATCGTCAACATCAAAATACAACAAAATAACCATCAGCAACATCATCCAAAGTGTATCAAAACAACCAACACCGAAACCCTGAAAGCTCAAAAATACATCAAAACAACTCTCAAACCCCATCCAAACCCAAAATACTCTCACTAAAAAATATATCATCTGAAGTGTAGTGGAGAGTCCTCGAAACAGACAATCACGAGGAAGTGGCTGGATCTGCAGTCTCCGTGGGTCCAGTCGACGGAGTGGACTCAGGCTCTGCAGGGAGTAGAGGTGTCTCAACAGATGGAATCGTCGGGGTAGGTTTGGAAGCAACAGCAACAGGCTCAACATCAGCAGGCACAGCAGCAGGGTCAGCAGGAGGCTCAGACGACTGAAGTGCAGAAGGCTCTGGAGCACCGGAAGTGGTGCCATCTCCAGGAGCAGAAGATGTAGCAGCAGCAGCAGTGGCCTCATCGCCACGGGCAAAAGAAGTGACAAGCTCGTCAAGCTCCTCATCGTCCATCTCCTCGTCCTCAGACACGGATGGAGGAAGATCAATGCCCATCTGACGAGCCATACGGCAAACTACCTCCTCGGTACGAGCCAAGCGAGACTCGTGCCGACGAAGTATCCGTACGACATCATCCAAAGTAGCAGGAAGAGAGGGGGCACCAGCAGCAGAGGGAGTCGCCTGAGAAGCAGATGTGGTAGACCTCTGCACGTGACGAAGCGCCGCTAGAGATTTCTTCACGGCCGTCGCGTTCAGAGGCGTACCCAAGGGACGCTCATCGTCAGGAGGGAGAGGGACTCGGAAATGACGAAACACAAGGGTCAACAGACAAGGATATGGAATATGCGCAGACTTATTGGTCTTGCGTATACACTCGAAAGAGTCCATCTTATCGAGTATCACGCGAGCCCAATTAATCTCGCATCCCAAGAAAAGAGCGTAGATCAATTTCAAGAACGGCTGGGATGGAAGAGAAGAGGATCCATACTTAGGTAGAAGACATGACTTCAAGATCAGGTTAAGGACCCACGCATTCGGCTTGAAAGATTTCGATGGAACACCAATGAATGCGGAGGGGATAACCTGGAAGATATCTGCAAGAATTGACTGATCCAAGGAGGAAATATCATCGACCGAAATGTCCGAAGGGAGGAGACCACACGACGAACAACCAAGAATCTCCCCCAAGATTTCTGCCGTGAGAACTATAGGAGTTCCCAAGACAGTCGTCTCAATGGAGTGGCTGGCATCGTACTGGCCTCGAACGCGATTGGCATAGAACAATTTCACGAGGCGAGGATACGGTTTGGGATTGGCCTTGGGGTCATATCGGAGATAATCAAGAAGACCACTATAGGACAAAAGATCAGCAAGGCCGAGAAAATCAGAAAACTGAACGTAATGCTCTAACAACAGTGGACAGTGCTCTATACGGTTGTACGCTGCGAGACACTGAGGGTCATTGCGGCACAACGATATGTCTACACCGCCGACTGGCATAGGAGCTTTACCCTTAGCCTTACGGGTCTTCGGAGGAGGAGTAGGTTCCGTAGCAGGCTCATCCTCAGGGATAAATTCAGAGTCGGAATCGGGAGGAGTAGCCGGTGAGTGGAGTATGGGATTTTTGGTCTTGGATTTGCGGGGCTTGACGGTCGCCGTCCTCTGCTTCTTCAGAGGAGGCGAAGACGGGGAAGCTTGAGTAGACTTGGCACGACGTTTAGGCTTAGGGGGATTCCTAGGGTCGGAAGGCCCTACGGTCATAGGAGAAGCCCCGGAAGAGGCGATGGGAATCCTCGTCTTAGCCATGGTCGTGGCACGACGAGTACAAGCAAGCAATCACTAGCAACACAAGCTCTAGAGATCAAAAGAAATCCGAACACACAAACCCTAGATGCACAAGCCCTAAGTGAAACAATTCGGAAACCCTAGGAGCTAGATGAGATAAAATCGAACCCTAGGGTAGGAATCGACCTAGGAGAGGGAGGGAGATACCTAGGAGGAGGAGGCGACGGCGGCGGACGGCGAGGATGGCCGGAGATATGGCCGGAGACGACGAGAATTTGAAGGGGCTCGATCGGGTTTTGGGAGTTATCGGGCTGGAGAAGATGAGAAGACCGACTAAGAATGATTTTAGTCGAACCAAAATGAGTATAAGTCGGTCTGGAATCAAAAAGACACAAATGCCCTAACACACTTAGTCGGTCACAGTTCAAGCACTGACCGACTAGATTACGATCTAGTCGGTCGGTCAATGAGCTTGAACCGACTAAGTCGAAACAGAGGCAAACAGCAAATTTTAGGGCAAGATTTAGTCGGTCGCAGTATACTTACTGACCGACTAGTTTTCAATCTAGTCGGTCGGAAAGTGTACTATGACCGACTAACGAAAGAAAATGATAGGAGATGGATGAAAGCTTGATCTAGTCGGTCTGAGTTCACTTGCTAACCGACTAGATGAGCATCTAGTCGGTTGACAAATGAACTTAGACCGACTAGAAGAGTTCAAAATTTGATAATTGATTTTTCTTCACAAACCACTTGGATGAAACAACTTAAAACTCTCATTAGACATCTAAATTACCCCATAAAACGTCGAAATCTTAAATGCGACTTTCAAATACGAATTCGATCATAAATTCAAATATATCACATAAAATTCCCAAAAATTCAATTAATCTAGCATGAACAAAATATCGCGAAATCGAATAGCATGCAAGATAATTGAATGAAATATGAATCCTATATCTCGGATTCACCCATAATCCCCAATTCTCGACGCAACCGCACAAAGGAGTCCTCCTTTAGGGGTTTCGTGAAAATATCGGCGATTTGCTTTTGGGTTTCAACGTACACTAAAATGATGTCCTTCTTAGCAACATGATCATCTAAGAAATGGTGTCGGACATCTATGTGTTTTGATCGGGAATGGTGCACCGGATTCTTTGAAAGACAGATAGCACTTTGGTTATCCACCATGATAGGGCTAGTATCACAATGAATACCAAAATCCTTCAAAGTGTGTCTCATCCAAAGAACCTGGGCACAAGCGGCACCGGCGGCAATATATTCCGCCTCGGTGGTTGAAAGTGATACAGAATTTTGCTTCTTGGAAAACCAAGAGACAAGAGAATTTCCTAGAAAATGGCAAGTGCCACTAGTACTTTTCCTGTCGGATTTGCATCCCGCATAATCGGCATCACTGTATGAGACTAACTCATACGTGCTAGATTTCGGATAAAGTAATCCAAAATCTAAAGTGTAACTTAGATAACGGAAAATACGCTTTACCGCTACTAAGAGAGACTCCTTAGGTTGAGACTGATAACGAGCACAAATGCATACGGCAAACATAATATCGGGCCTACTTGCGGTAAGATAAAGTAAACTACCTATCATACCTCGATATAGACGAATGTCTACATCCTTACCGCCCGTATCCTTGTCGAGATGCGTAGTCGTGCTCATTGGAGTCTTTTTCCCGGAAGCACTTTCCATTCCAAATCGCTTAAGCAACTCCACCGTATATTTCGTTTGGTGGATGAAGATTGCATCGTTCATTTGGCGAATTTGGAGACCTAAGAAATATTTGAGTTCGCCCATGTGGCTCATCTCAAATTGTTCCTTCATAACATTAGAAAACTCTTCGCAAAGAGTGAAGTTAGTAGCACCGAAAATGATATCATCAACATAAATTTGAACTAATAAAATATCATTATTCGCATGCTTAACGAAAAGTGTAGAATCGGCTTCACCCATTTTAAAATTCAAATCCAAAAGAAAATTCTTTAGGCGATCATACCAAGCTCGAGGAGCTTGTCTCAAACCATAAAGAGCTTTCTTTAGTTTAAAAACATGATTTGGAAATTTTTCATTTATGAAGCCCGGAGGTTGAGAAACGTAAACTTCCTCAACGACATCTCCGTTTAAAAATGCACTTTTAACATCCATTTGAAATAACTTAAAAGTTTTATGGCATGCATAAGACAATAAAAGTCTAATTGATTCTAATCTAGCTACCGGAGCGAAGGATTCTTTGAAATTGATACCTTCCTCTTGGCGATAGCCTTGAGCTACTAACCGAGCTTTGTTCCGGATGACGACTTGATTTTCGTCGGTTTTGTTCTTGAAGATCCACTTTGTCCCTATGACGGTGTGGCTCTTCGATGGCAAAGGAACAAGCTCCCATACCTCATTCCTCTCGAATTGAATGAGTTCCTCCTCCATGGCAAGGATCCAAGCACTATCTTCGCACGCTTCAACGATATTCTTTGGCTCTATCGATGAGGCAAAGGCACAATTGGCGAAGTGGTGGACTTGAGATCTCGTCTTGACACTATCATTAATATTGCCAATAACTTGCTCATGGGGATGGTCGCGAACGGTATGAAGCCGCTTGGGAATACCTTGATCACTAGGCACATTCTCAACAACTTCATTAGTCGGGTTAGTCTCAATAGAATCAATTGAATCAATAGACTTAGAATTTTCAAATGAATCACATAAAACATCCATAGAATCATTATCATTTGAAATTCTAGAAGTAGTAAAATTCTCATTAAAAGAGACATGAAGTGATTCCTCGATCGTAGAGGATCTTTTGTTGTATATCCGGTAGGCTTTGCTACGTGAGGAATACCCAACAAATATCCCCTCATCCGATCTCGGATCAAACTTGTCCAAATTATCATATGTGTTTTTAATGAAACATTTTGCGCCGAAAACACGAAAATGTTTAACTTGAGGCAATCTACCAAACAACAATTCATAGCAAGTTTGTTTGGTGCCGGGCCTCAAAAGTATTCTATTAAACACATAGCAAGCGGTGTGTACCGCTTCCGCCCAAAATTGATAACCAAGTTGACTATCTTCGAGCATAGTGCGAGCACACTCCACAAGCGTTCTATTCTTCCTCTCAACAACACCATTTTGAGGAGGTGCGCGAGGGAAAGAAAACGTGTGAGTAATTCCAAGATCATCACAAAAATTTGAGAAAGACTCATTCTCAAATTCACCCCCATGATCACTACGAATAGTGACAATGGTGGTTCCGATGAGATTTTGTACTTTCTTCACAAATATTGTGAAGTTTTCAAAAGCTTCATTTTTATTACATAAGAAAAATACCCATGTAAATCTTGAATAATCATCAACGATGACTAGTCCATACCTTGCATTTCCTAAGGAAGCAACTCTAGTTGGCCCAAATAAATCTAGATGTAATAGCTCTAGTGGCCGTTTCGTAGAAATGCTTTTCTTAGGTTTAAATGAAGATTTAGGAAGCTTGCCACGTTGACAAGAATCACAAAAACTTTTCTTTTCAAAAACGAGTTTCGGAAAACCTTTAATGGAATTTAATTTCGAAAGCTTATAAAGTGTTCCAAAGTTCACATGTCCAAAGCGTCGATGCCATAAGTGTTGTTCACTTGTGTTGGCAACGAGACATTGTTCATATGACTTAGGAAGATCCAAAATATAAATATCTTTATGGCGTGTGCCGGAAAATAATAATTTATTATTATCATTTGAAATATGACACAATCCTTTCGCAAAACTAACTTTGTAACCTTTGTCACAAAGTTGGCTTATTGAAATAAGATTATGATTTAAACCATCAACTAGATAAACATCGCTAATTAAGGGTTTAGAAGGGTTACCCACTTTACCAACACCGACGATTGTTCCGCTCTCATTGCCTCCAAATACGACGTGATTTCCATTTGCAATGGGAACCACTCCGGAGAGCAATTGAGCGTCACCCGTCATGTGTTTTGAACACCCGCTATCGAGTATCCAATTCCCTTTGGAGCTAAATTTATATTTGTTGCTCCTTTTCTTTTTCTTTTCCTTGAGTACCTAAAGATAGAAACTTTCATATCATGGTACCCAAGGTCATTGGGTCCTCAAAAGTTAGACCTTTGGAAGCCAAGTCCAATTGGACTTTGACTTCCCCACATAATCTCTACTATGCACAACATCCGAAAAATAAGCATTCATATATACTTGTTTTTCATCCATGCTTGTGTCCTTCGGGCTCCAAATAGTGAAAATTTTGGGAGCCATCATCCTATTGGGTGCATGCATGCGTTGTTGATTTCTACGTGATGCATGACGTGGATAGGCATACGGGACATGATGGAATGGTGCATGACGAGAATTATTCATACGATGAGGTGGGTGAACATATGCATGTGTGGAAACACGTGTGTGAGGGTGTCTCACATGGTGTGCACGTGCCCGTGAACGTGTAGCATAGAAATCATCATATGTGTGAGATGGTGGAGTAGGACGTGTGTTCCTACGTGGCATGGTATTTGTGTACATATAAGCATGCCCCTTCTTTGGAGGTCCACCCAAAGTGGGTTTCTTTCCAAAAGAGGGTGTGGACGAGGTGGAAGCACCATTGGTAGATGAACTACCAATAGAGTGTTTGCTCCCACTCGTTGAGGCTTCGGAAGTTGGCCTTACAAAAGTAGTGACCGACTTGGATGAATTTCCCATCATATACCCCAAGCCAATGTGGTGTTTGGCCGGAAGTAAGTCTTTTAGGATATTATCCAAGTGGCCCTTACCCTTGTTGAATTTGTTGATTCGGCCCAATGTGTCCTCATATTTCTCTTTGAGAGAACGCAAAGAAATATCCAAAGTGGATATTTGCGATGTGAGCACATAAACACGAGATTTAAGATTCTCGTTCTCAATACTCAAAGTCGAGTTTTGAGAAGTTAAATCCGCTATCGTATGTTCTTCCGCATCCTCAATGCTAACATGTTCAAGTTTAGATTTGAGATTAACAATCTCATTTCTTAACTCTTCAACAACGGTGTCATTGTTGGTGATGATAGTCTTAGGCGATGTTTGAATGCTAGCTAGGTCATCTTTTACTTTAGTATATCTATTTACTAATTTAGTGTATTTTGACCAAAGTTGAGAGTGAGCATTCCTAAGATCGTCCATGGTTACCTCATCGCTTTCGACATCACTATCATCAGAAGAGGAGGATCCTTGATCATGCTCCTCTCTTGCCATGAAGCACATGTGCGCTTGCTCCACGTTCTCATCGTCCGACTCTCCGCTTGAGGAATCCTCGGAGTCGGTGAATGTTGTTCCGACAAGTCCCTTTTTGTACCCCTTTTTGTACTTCTTTGACTTGTCGAACTTCGGCGCCTTCCACTTCTCCTTTTGCTTGTTTTGAGGACAATCCGCTTTGATGTGTCCTGGCTTATTGCATTTAAAGCACAAAGGTGGAGAGGCGTTAGTAGAAGTAAACTTAGATTTTTGTTTGAAGTTACCCTTTCGAAAGAAGCGATTGAACTTCTTTGCCATGAGTGCAATGGATTCCATGTCCATTTCTTCTTCCGAGTCCTCATCATCGGTAGAGGTGGATGAAGCCGCCTTGAATGCAATCGCCTTTTTCTTAGGCGCATCTAGGTTTAAATAGGACTTCATCTTTTCTTGTAACTTCACCTTGCTATCTTTGCGTACCTCGTATGACATCAAATTACCCATTAGTTGAACTACGGTATATTTGTTCATGTCATTACCTTCCTCGATGGCGAATGTACGTTTTTCCCAAGAAGAGGGAAGTCCTTCAATAAGCTTTGAGCACTTCTCCTTTTGAGTGTAGGACTTGCCGAGGGCCTCTAACTCGTTTATTATGTCAACAAAACGAGCGTAATATTCTTTCATCTTCTCGCCCTGTTGCATATGAAACATTTCGTAATCTTTGTTTACGACTACGAGTTTAGAGTCTCTTACCCTACTCGTCCCTTCATGAAGTATGAGGAGGGAGTTCCAAATTTGATATGCACTCTTACATGTGCATATCTTATTGAAATCCTCGGGCTCCAAAGCGCAGTGCAAGGCGTTCATTGCCTTGGCATTGCTTACCTCCGCGGCGACCTCCGCGGTAGTCCATTTCTCAAAGTCTTCTTCTTTGGGTTCGATGTATTCCTTCATTGTAGTCCTCCATAAGGATGCACTCCGGAGGAAGGTTTCCATCCGGCATTTTCAATACCCATAGTTGGTACCATTGAAGAATGGAGGCCTCGTAGAGGAATGTCCTTCCATCACCGAAGATGCTCCTTCACGGTTCCTGAAGGTGTCATAGTTAGAAGGTGGAGGCACGGTCTTGTTGTCGTTGGCAGACATAGCTGAGTATCTGGCTCTGATACCAAATGTAATGCCGTACCAGCTACTGCACAAGTACTAGAGGGGGGGTGAATAGTACTTTAAAATAATAAGGAGTATAATTCCAAATTAAATTGCAAACAACTACCAAATCAATTTGCGGAAGCTTAAATTGAATGACAACAACAAAATTAACAATGCAAACAAATGATGTTAATGGGTTCGGATCCACCCAAGTCTCCCCGACTTGTTCCCGGTGATCCTACGTCCCAACCACCCGGATCCCCTCAGGATACTTAGGTTAGAAACCCTAACCTAAGATTTCCACTATGAATATCTTGTGAAAAACCTTCACAAGATCAAATCATACATGCAATAGCAAACGTGAATCCCACAACCCGGGATCACAACCTTCTCTCCCAACCGAGAGAATCACAAAGCAATATTAAAGAGTTTAATATGAAATAAACAATCTTACCACAAAATCCTATACCTTGAGTTTTTCTTACCCAAATGGTGAAATGAAGGATTTGAGGAAGATGAAGTCACCAAGACCTAGCACCAAGGAAATGACCAGCAATCGGTGCCTAGGAATGATTTGGAGACTAGGATCAAGTAATAGCTTGAAGAGCTCACCAAGAACAACCTTCTCTCTAAATGGATTCTAGATCTAGAAATGAGAGAGAATGGGTTTCTTGTGAGGAAGAGAGCTTTTGATTAGAGTGAGAATGGCTATCTCTTTAGAACTCAATGAATCTCTTAATGGCAGCTCTCTCCTAGATAGAAATGACCTAGGTTCGTATTTATAGGGTCCCATAAAAACAAGTTAGGTCATTCTCCAACGGATAGAAATCTGTGAGAGTTAGTCGGTCAAAGAACAATCACTGACCGACTAGTTCATCAACTAGTCGGTCAGTCAAACAACGTGGACCGACTAAGTGAGGATCTGAGAAGAGATAGAATATCAGACCTAGAAATCTAGTCGGTCCAAGAAGACTGTCTGACCGACTAGTTTCACAACTAGTCGGTCAGTCAGTGAACATAGACCGACTAAGAGCAAAAAGAATTAGTCTGAGTACAAAGTGACTTAGTCGGTCCAAGAACAAAAGTTGACCGACTAAATTGTCAACTAGTCGGTCACCAAACGTTCTTAGACCGACTAACGATAAACAGTAGCTTAGGAGAAATTTAGCATGAACAGTAAGTCACAACTAGTCGGTCAAAGAAGCATCACTGACCGACTAGTTCACAAACTAGTCGGTCAGTGAGTCAACGTAGACCGACTAACTGTAAACAGTAAAGTCCAAGAAATTAAGGAATCAAACTAGTCGGTCCAAGAACAGTTGCCGACCGACTAGATCACCATCTAGTCGGTCAGTACTTGTTCTTGTACCAACTAACATGCACATACAAGTCCGAATCGAAGCTCGACGCTTCGAGGAAGTTAGAATGAACTTGTGCAAGGATCCTAGAGCTACGAAATGAGCGTAATGAAGATAGAAACGTAAGATATACTCAAGGCTTAACATTCTATATATCGAAGCTAAAAGACTATAAATAAAACCTTAATAAACGGTCTTCGAGAGCTTTGATTTAATCTTCATAACTTCCGAAACGGCGCAAGAGCTTCAACGAAGCTTTGGGCATGAATACGAGCTTTGGGAAGTGTTGAGATGTCGCTTTGAATGTTCTCATGAAATTGGCGACGATCTCCAAAACTGCGCTCACAAATTGTTAGTTCATGGATTATTTATGTTTGCTCATCATCAAAACCAAATCCGGGGAGTCCAATATTCAACAGCGATGTCGTACACGACAAGGCGTTGGCCGCTTATTTGAGCATACTAGACGAGGAGCCGCCCGGTGTACCATTGCACAATCAAGAACCAGAGGCTACTATCTCCTTGGCCGAGGAGGGCCAACAAGGAGACGTGCGCCAACTTCTGCCACATGGCCTCATTGGGAAGCATGACGGGCATATTTCATATGCGCCCAACATCCACGATCATCATTGAAAATCTAAAGGGAGTCGAACTTACAACTTAAAACAAGCGCTTATCGGGAGGCAACCCGAGTTTTCTTTCTTTAGTTTTTATTTTTCTTTTTGTTCTTCCATTTTCTATTGAAAAACCAAAATAAAAACGTTTTTAATTCCTTAAAAATACCAGACATAAAAATTTGATGAGTTCTTCCTTCTGCAGGTTGAACAATGGAGAGAGCGCGCTAAACGACGAAAAGAAAGAGAATGAACCAAGAGGAGAGGACCATATAGCAATACTAGCTTGGGGGACAATAGCAGGTCACTCGACCGAGCAGCTACCCTGGTCAGTGGAGTTACAGTCAGATGAGAGAGCAGGCTAAAAGAGCTCCCTGAAAGTCAAATGGACTCGACTGAGTAGCTTCCCTACTTGGTCGAGCTACAATCAGAGCTCTAGGAGACCAAAAACAGCACTGTGTTTCTAATTCGACTCGACCGAGTAGCTACCCTACTCGGTCGAGCTACAAAAGAAGTCCAAAAGTGCTAAAACATCGCTCTGAAAACTTAATGGATTCGACCGAGTAGCTACCCTGCTCGATCGAGCTACAGTGGGAGCAAAAAGAGCTGCAATCATCACTCTGTTTTAATTCAGCTCGACCGAGCTGAGTAAGTAGCTCGGTCGAGTAGTAGGGTGAAACTTGGGTGTTTAAAATTTTAATTTTTTTATCTTTTATACTCGATCGAGCAGTCTGTGCTGTTCGACCGAGTAGCGATTTGCTGAGGGGCCCACAACTTAAAACCGACTTTGCCTCTGTTTATATGAACTTAAAACCACTCGGGCCTAACCCTAATCCTATTCTAATTTGAAAACCCCTGCGCCTGAGTTCCCTTAACCCTAATCCTCCGCTCGATCCGATCGTGTACACCGGAGCTCCGCCGCCTCCGCCTGAGCTCCACCGCCGTCCGTCGCACTCGGTCCGACCACCACCCCCTCCTCTCCATCCCTCTCCTCTCTCTCTCTCTCTCTCTCTCTCTCTCTCTCTCTCTCTCTCTCTCTCTCTCTCTCTCTCTCTCCCCCCTCCCTCCCCCCTCCCTCCCTCCCTCCCCCCAAATCCCCAACCCGCCCTACTCGTTCCGACCATCCGGGGCATCCGCCGCTCGCGCCACCCGAGCTCTGCCCCTCCAGCAACTCGATCTACCCCAAAAGCCACTATCTCTACCCCCTTTCACCCCCTTTCTCTCCCCATCTCCCTCCCCTCTCTGAAAATCCCAAATCCGAACCCTAATTCTAATTGTTTCTAATTAAGAACCCCAACCCAACTTATTTTCTTAATTACCTACTGACCGTATTTTATTGTCAATTGCAAGTACTATTGGAGCTATTTGTAGAGACCATCGGCTTGGAATAGCTTGGGAGATCATTTTGGTTGAGGCTACGCACGTGCACGAGACACTTGCTTTTACCGCAACGCTTGATTTCGGTATATTCGCTCCCGTCCTTATCTTTTATTACCGTATATCGTGCTCACATATTTAGCACCACTTTTGCACGATGTTTCCTCGTCGACTTAGACCGAAGAAGCATCCACCAGCCAGGAAGAGGAATGCCGGCGATCCCTATTCCTCCTCTTCTTGGCCGACGTGCCACCGCCATTGTTCACCCACACCCGAGGAGCACTTAGTTGTCTCATCTTCGTCGTCGTCATCGTCGTCACGTTCCACTTCCCCCACACCTCTAGCAATAAAGGCCCCTCGTTCCATTACCACGTCCCTTCTGCCTCGTTCCATGCCCGACCCTACCGCTCATCCACCACCACCTGCACAGCCCGCACCATCCACCCTGAGGACGTATGATATCGTCTTCAGGGACGATGCTCACCGCGAGCGTTTCGTTGCCATCTCTCACCGCACCATCGTCCCCACCCGCTTCGTCCTCGTCCCCACTCTCATCGGGCTGGGCATCCTATAGGGTGTCCATAGGCTTTACCAGATCATTAGTTTCGACCGACTCCTCGCCATGCACGCATGCACGTACACGTGCCTCACCCTTGAGGCGATGAGCTCCATCGTCTGAGAGGGTGACGACATCTGCTTCCGGCTGCTTGACCGCGACATACAGGTCACGCACACCATGATCCATGTACACTTCTGTTTCCCTACCATCCCCAACCCATCCCTTTCCTACTCCCCAGACTACGAGCTTACCACGTTCGACGCCGAGCAGTTTGGTGTCGTATCACTGGCCTCCGAGGATATAGCCTTAGTAGGGCTAGGTCCTCAGCCATAGTCCACCCCTACCTCTGCTACGCCCAGTGCCACCTAGCCACCACCCTCTTCTCCCTGCCCGAGGTCGAGACATTCTCCCTTCCCGAGCTTACCCATCTTATGGGGATGACTCGAATTCTATGCCATTACCCCGATGGCACGATCCACCCCTTCCTACTTTCTGACGCAGCACACTAGCTGTATCATCGCCTCATCCATACCACCCACGCCACGACAGATATCTGTGGTGGCGGTTTCTTCACCATTTTTGCTTCCATGCTCGGCCTTGCTCTTCTAGCTAGTCTAACAACACCCACCGGGCCTACTAGACTGACTTTAGATGTGCTTGCTCACATGCACATCATCAGGCCACACAGTAAGCATCACTGGATCTACTTACTAGGTGCCCATCACGAGCACCATCTCTACCTGCCCCGCCCAGATCTTACATGTGTTGAGCCAGTCATGCTTGACCGGGTCATTCATGGCAATCTTTCCATCCCTCCCATCCACGTGCTTGAGCCCCCAGGAGGACCAGTCGTCGATGACGACTATGACTGGGTACTCAGTTCAGATGAGGAGGAGCCCGACTTTGCTGCCCTCCTAGTAGCCCAGCCTGCCCATCCCGTGAGCACTTCTATCCATACAGCTGTCAGTGCTCTCACCATTACCACTTCCATATCCACCACCACCGTAGAGACTTCAGGGGCTGTCCACACCTTTTCCCCGGAGGTCACTACTTTAGTATCTTCTGTACCCGGACCTGAGGGCACGTTTGTTTCTGGTGCTCCTATTTCTACCGTTTCACCTTCTTCAGAGCCTGTCCGTACCATTACTGTCCCCAGCAATTTTGAGTCTGCCAGCACCCTACCAGACCCTGTGGACCCCCTCATTTCCATTCCTATCACTTTAGGGTCCACATCCACACTTTTTGGCACGACTTCTGTACCCGCATCAGCTGTCTTTACTGAGAGCGTCGTGGCGTCTATCACCACTTCTGTTGCCCCAATGTCTCCCATTACTGATGCTGATGTTGCTTCTATCTCTGCATCGAATCTTGAATCCATTCCATTCCCATCCTCTTTCACTGAGATCCCTGCTAGACCGCCCTCTCATGATTTTGTCTTCAGACCTCGTTCTTCACATGGACGAGGCCAGGTTGAGAGGGTCATTTCTAGTAGTTCACATCCTCATCCTGGTTCCCGCCATACTGACGCACGTCTTACTGCAGTGGAGACCAAGGTTGCTCGCTTGAAGCATGCCTTTACACCTTCGCCAGCTTGGTCGCCACCCACCAACAGTTAGTTGAGCGGGACCTCACTACTATTCTTGATATTCTGAGGATGCAGCGTACACCAGCTGTCATACTCGCACACGCTCCTCCTGCCCGACCTGACCCTCCTCCTCATGTCACACCGAACCACTCACTGTACCTCTTTCTCATTCTTCTACGGGGCCTGTCACTCATTCTGTTGAGTCGGTTGCATCACAGGTGGACGCATTTGTTGTTGACACACCCAATTTTGCACCTATCGACACACCTGCTATCACACTTTCTTCTGAGCCAGTCGCACTTTTTGTTGACCTACCGGCCTATGCACTCGTCGAGTCTCCACCTGTTGTCCCATCATCTGGTCCCCAGCAGTCGGACCCATCACCAGCCGCCCAGGGTGATGCCTCTGCCTGATCCCTATATTACTTTTGCTCCCGTATCCCCCATATTTTGTGCCCATCTGTCTCTTTGGGACCCGATTATTGCATAGCTTAGGGGAGACCCATTTTGCACCATCTACATATGCCATCTCATTTCATTTGCATATATCTCACTTGCAGCATACCATCATTTGCATCATCTGCCTGCTTGTCCATATTTTTGCGTTTAGGCATTAGGTCATGCATCTGCATTTGCATTTTCCCCTTTTTATTTCATTTTTTATTTTTTATTTGTACAGTTCTTTTTTTGTTTACCTTTTTATTTCTCCACCCACCCCACCTTAGCATCATTTTCCGACTTGCACGCGTGTTCTCAGCAGTGAGGTCATTGCTGTGTTTAGCTTGGGGGATAAGCGCTATCGCTTTTTATTTTTATTTCTTATATATTTTCTTCCATTTTACTCCATTTTATTTTTATTTTCCACCCCATATCTACCATTTTATGTTTTTCCATTTAGGATCACGTTTTTCATGTTTTGGTGTGCTTGGATGCTTGTTTTTACTTCTTTCCGCCTTTCTTTTTTTCTTTCTGTTAGATTTATTCTGAATGATGATATCTCTTTTAGCTTTAGTAGCTATCACGATGCTTATATCTCTTGCCATGCCAGTAGAGCATTTCAGTGTCTTACTATCCATATGCTTGCCTGTATATTTCTTTTGATGATCTCTCTATATGAATGCATGAAATTAATTGAAGCTGAATATATGCAATAGTATTTAGTATGCTTTTGTTGGAAATGCACCAAGATTCACGCATCATTAGTATATCTGAAGCATCTGTCGTTTGTCTTATTTGCTGCCTGCCTGATATGATTGTATGCTTTACTGCTTGACTTCGCCATTTGTCGAAATGATTGAAAATATCCATGCTTACTTATGAGTTTAGTTGAAGTATTATCTTATTGAACCGTTCATGCACATCTTAGAGTGAACCGAGTGTTATTATATTTCTTTCTCCACATATCTCTTTATTTCTCTACATGTCATTTGGGTTCACCCCCTTGCAGCTACTTATATCGCATCTCCCAAAAATACACGCAAAAAGAAAAGCTTGCTTCAAAGAGTTCAAAAAGAGGCAGAAAAGAGGAGCCAAAAAGAAAAAATGCAAATCAAATAGTTCCTACAAAAGGGAAAAAAGAGAAATAAAAAGTACAAAAAGTACAAAAAAACCAAAAAGAAAAGAAAAAATATCTCTCTATTCCATTACTTGGAGCTTCAAAAAATACTTGGGAAAACCAAGGCAAAAATTCCATTCTTTCCCATCCTTTCCTTTAGATGTGATGCCTCAAGCTAAGCTTTGGGGTGAAATGAGTGAGCACGACATTAGAGCGGAGATTGTGCATGAATGGGAATATTTGTTAATTCTTAGACTATGCAAAATATATTAGCTATGGAGATTTTTCATGATTTGAAATTAATATGCGAATGCCATGACTTTTATTCTATTCTCTATTGCATGCTTGGTGTGATTCTTATATGCTTCATTTATAACTCTTGATTAAAAAGTACATCGCCAACATCTGTATATTAAACTCTATGAATTACCTGATGTGAATATGAGTTGATTGCATGAATTTAGAGAATCCATTCCTTTGCTTTTTATGGCTAGCAAGTATTATGTTTAGTCAAGATATGAAATTCATATGGCAAGTATTCCAATTCTTTCATAGTATCGTGATATGTAGTTATGGCTTAAGATCTGACCGAATAATCTAGCGCCTCCCTCCATCTTTCATTCCTATTTCTATTTTTATTTTCTCCGCCCGGTGAGCCTCGTATTCGTCTTCCTCGAGGACGAGTAAGAGGTAAGCTTGGGAGATTTTGATGTGTCCATATTTTGCATACATTTTATGTATCATTTCATATCATATTCGCCTCTAAAGTTCGTATTTTCATACATTATCGTATTTCTAACGATATATTCGAGTTTCGTATAGATTTACGGATTTTCAGGAACTTTGGAGCGAATTGGAGCTATTTAGAGACATGGACACATCCGGTATGTCCGGAGCATCATTGATGAGGTCCAATAGGTGTTCGGCAAGGCAATGAAGAATATTGGAGGAGAGGAGGAGAAGAGAGCGAGAGATGAGAACTTTAGGCCATGTGTTTGTTGGATCTGGATCCTAGCCTAGAGGGGGGGGGGGGTGAATAGGCTTATAAAAATAATTCGTGCAACCCACGAATAAGCACACGCAGTTATAGCAGCAACAGGGTAAATAAAAAGCAGACACAGAGTACACAGCAGATTTACCCTGGTTCGGTCGTCCCAACGACCTACTCCAGCCCCCAAAGCAGAACTAGTATTGAATAGCGCAATAGGTACAAAGCCACAAGTTAGAGCACGCTCAGAGCACCCTCTACGTCTCTACACTCGCCAGGCTCTTAGTACCCCACACACTGTGTTTTCTCTCACTATCAATCCTAGTAATGGTTTCTACCAGCTAGTCCCAAACTAGCTGGGACCCATTTGTCTAGTCCCAACTAGACAAGTCCCAAAATAGTCACAGAAAAATAGGTAAAGTTTCCCATACAGAGAACTTTACACTACGACACGAATAAAAGAGTTTAAGGGTTTAGAAATGCTCAGTTCGTGTCCGTGTAGTTGTCTCTGTCAATCAGCACGTCGTCAGCTCCAATCTGACGCAAACGGTGTCTCAATCTGACTCCTGGATTGCAAGATACACACTGGTTTGTGTGTAAATAAATTCAGTTCAAATCCTTATAATTGGGCGGTCTGTGCGCAGAGCAGCTCCCTTTAAATAAGCGATTGGTGTACAGAGAAGTTTCAGTTCATTTCCTTTTAGCTTCGATCGGTGCACAGAGCAATCTTCTTTAAAAGTAGTGCCATGTCAGCAAGGTAGATTATTTCTTTTCGTTTCGATCGCACGGAACTCCGATAGCCACGTCAGCTCGTCTTCTCGTGATTAGGGCATGCCGGAGAGGCAACTGCCGGAGCCCGGCTGATTGCCGGTGACGCCACTCGATAAACCCTCGATGCTCTCTTACCTAGGGCTAGCCGTATATATTATATGTTATAATACCATGTTATCGTGTATCCATTTTTCATACGGAGCAATTTTCGTATATATATTTTTTCATTTGCAATTTATATGCTCAATCTTAATTCATGGCTAAACACTTCATATCCCTTAGAAAATTCAGAAATTAATCATTCCTACATTCACTTTCCATTATTCTTCAAAAGGATCTACAAAAGCACTAAGAAGTCTATTATCGTGAAAGTGCAAATGTAGGTGTAGAAGTCAAATTCGAAATTTATGAGACATGTCATGGCTATTAAAAAGATAACAACATGTTCATGTAGCTACAACAATAATGAATTAACTTCTACAAGGAATAGATATAATCATTCATACAATACCACTTAGGATAAAACATAAAGGGTATTCTTTTAAGCCCAATTTTTTGATTTTTGGTTTTTCAATTTTTTTTTGTTTTTTTCAGAAATAAAAACATTAAAAATCATGCAAGTAAGCACAAAAAACAAAAATAAATCAAGCACACAAAAACAATCTATGAAGGTATGCAATGAAATGCAAAGAGGGATAAAAATTATACCTTCGCGTCGCTATTTGGCTAAGGAGCTAGAAATAGACTGAGACTTTAAAAATTTGCTCCTCGCCAAGCCTCCATCACACCTACATGAAAGGTGTTAAGTGTGACCTTGTAATCCAACAAGGTCCACGAGTGTTAGCCATTAAAGATTTAGGAACCCAAACTTGTTTAAACTTGATATTTGTGTTCCTAAATTTACAATAATAAGAAGTGTGGCCTACACTATCACAAGTAAAGCACTTTGCATGTAAGTTCTTTGCAATTGAGGATACATTGTGGAATTTCTTGAATTTTTTGCTTTTCAACGTTTTTCAGACCAAAACCAAGTCCTCTTCTATTGTTGCCATATAATTGATTCTCTAAAATAGTGTCCAACGATTGTTTTCCCATAGAGAATTTCTTAAAGGCTACTTCAAGATGAGAGACTTTGGTTTTTAATTGTTTGTTTTCTTCCACAAGCATCGTGCATTTACTAATAAAAGCTCTCTTGTTTTCCTCTTCCTTCTTTTCAAATTCAATCATTTTTCTTTTAAAGTCATTGTCCAACATGTAGAATTTATCATTAAGCTCTCTAATCACATAGTCTTTTTCAGTTTCGAGCTTAATCAAATCAAGTTTAAGCATGCTAATTTGGTTTAGTAATGAGGAACAAGAAATACAAGGAGCATTTTCATCAAAGCTTTCTTTGTCCTTCTTCATGACTTCAATAGTAGACTTACATGCATTAAGTTCAATTTTAAGTTTTTTATTCTCTTTAAACACCTTATCATCTCTAACTTGCATGTCATAGTTCTGATTTTGGAGACATTCAATAGTGAACTCATGATCTACTATTTGATTTTGCATTTCTTCACAAATTTTAAGAAGTTCAGCTTTGCTACCTGACAGTTTCTCATCTTGGATCCCCATCAAAGCCATGCAAGAATGGGCTTCATTTTCCTCCTCGCTTTCAGCTTCGCTATCCATATCCCACGTTAATACCTTCGCTTTTCCTTTTCCTTTAGCGAGCTGAGCAGTTTCATTTGGGCAATCCTTCATCAGATGTCCTCTTCCCTTGCATTTAAAACATTGCATTCTATCAGTAGATTTCTGATCATTAAATTGCTTGGAAGAATTATTAAAGTTAGAACGATTAAACCTGGGTGCCATTTCGTTTCTCCCATGCTTGGTCTTGATGAACTTTCTGAAGTTTCTCACCATTAGAGCTATGTCGTCGTCGTCATCTTCACTTTCGTCAGCTTTCAGAGCAAGGGGCTTTATGGCTTTCTCTTTCTCCTCAGGTTTCTCTCTTGCTTCAACATTTTGCAGTTCCAACTCATGGGACATCAAATTACCAATATGGTCCTCCACCTTCAATTGAGACAATACCTTTGCTTCCTGGATGGCGGTGACCTTTGGTCTGAAAGAGCTTGGCAATGCTCTTATGATCTTCCTCACTTGATCGAGGCTATCATATGGCTTTCCAAGCGAGCTAGACTTATAAACTATGTCGGTGAACCTCGCATACATCTCTGATATGCTCTCTGATGGTAGCATGCGAAATCCCTCAAACTCTGCACTCAAAAGAGACAGTCTAGACTCCTTTACTTGTGACGTTCCCTCGTGCGTCACCTCCAAAGTATGCCATATTTCCTGCGCAGTTAAACAATGTGAGATTCTATTATATTCAGATTTATCAAGTGCACAAATGAGAGCATTCATAGCTTTAGCATTTAACGAATAAGATTTCCAATCATTATCATCCCATTTGTCATTTGGTTTTTCAATCTCAACATTTTCTACTTTAATTACAGGCAGTTTATATCCTTTTTCGATTATTTGCCAAGCCTTGTAATCAACAGAAATAAGGTAGATTTTCATACGATTTTTTCAATAAGCATAATCACCTCCATTAAACCTAGGGGGACGGGAAACAGACTGACCCTCAGCAAAAGCACTATCCATATGGTTATTCATGGTCAATCCTAGGCTAGATCCTAAAACCTACTCTGATACCACTTGTTGGATCTGGATCCTAGCCTAGAGGGGGGGGGGGGTGAATAGGCTTATAAAAATAATTCGTGCAACCCACGAATAAGCACACGCAGTTATAGCAGCAACATGGTAAATAAAAAGTAGACACAGAGTACACAGCAGATTTACCCTGGTTCGGTCGTCCCAACGACCTACTCCAGCCCCCAAAGCAGAACTAGTATTGAATAGCGCAATAGGTACAAAGCCACAAGTTAGAGCACGCTCAGAGCACCCTCTACGTCTCTACACTCGCCAGGCTCTCAGTACCCCACACACTGTGTTTTCTCTCACTATCAATCCTAGTAATGCTTTCTACCAGCTAGTCCCAAACTAGCTGGGACCCACTTGTCTAGTCCCAACTAGACAAGTCCCAAAATAATCACAGAAAAATAGGTAAAGTTTCCCCTACAGAGAACTTTACACTACGACACGAATAAAAGAGTTTAAGGGTTTAGAAATGCTCAGTTCGTGTCCATGTAGTCGTATCTGTCAATCAGCACGTCGTCAGCTCCAATCTGACGCAAACGGTGTCTCAATCTGACTCCTGGATTGCAAGATACACACTGGTTTGTGTGTAAATAAATTCAGTTCAAATCCTTATAATTGGGCGGTCTGTGCGCAGATCAGCTCCCTTTAAATAAGCGGTCGGTGTGCAGAGAAGTTTCAGTTCATTTCCTTTTAGCTTCGATCGGTGCACAGAGCAATCTTCTTTAAAAGTAGTGCCACGTCAGCAAGGTAGATTATTTCTTTTCGTTTCGATCGCACGGAACTCTGATAGCCACGTCAGCTCGTCTTCTCGTGGATTAGGTCATGCAGGACGGCGGGTTACGTCGACGGCGGGTTACGTCGACAGCGTCGTTCGTTCGTCTTCAACAGGGACGAGGTGAGCGTTTGACTGCGGCGAACTTCTTCGAAAATGGCTTCCACTCCGGTGGTGCTCTGTCGCTTCGTCTTCTCTTGCCGGCGTGCAGCAGCGGTGACCTCTCCTCCTTCGTCAGCAGCGCCTCCGGCGACGTCTTCGACTACAGCCGCGACGACAGCGTAAGATTCCGCAAGGAGCAGCCGCACCTGCCTTCGACGCCTTCGAGCGCTTCTTCAGCTAGCAACGGCGGTGGCACTTCATCTTCGACAGCGAGCTATGGCGATGGCGACTTCCGGCGGTGGTCGTTGCGTTGTTCTCCTTGTTTCGACGGACTCCGACGAGGCAGCGGTGCTTCTTCGACTTGATCAGCGCTCCGGCGGTGAGCTCTCCTATGGAGATGGGTACAACAGCGGCGGCCTTCTTGGCATTAGGGCAGCTTCGATCTATGGCACCAACCTCCTCGCCGGATGAGCGGTGATGAGTTTACCGAGACTTGCTCGATGAAGCTTTGGGGGTGATGATGTACGGTTTTGTAAAACTTGGCCTGTGAAGAATATAGGAGGAGGTTTGTGAAAAGAGATTATTTGTGTGGGCTCCTATTCTTTGAAGATGATATGAAGAATTTGGCCTCTCTTTTTTTTGCTTTGAATATAGGGGCTAGGTTTTGCTGCCGTAAATAATTTTTCAGCCACTCTCAATTTTTTTGATTGCCGCAAATAATATCTCCCCTAGGTACAGGTTTATAAAAGATGTGTATTAGGGTTTTGGGAGTTGTAGAATGATTAGGAGGAGTCCCTACAATCAAGGGATTTGAAATGCCATAGGGATAGGAATAAGAAAAGATTAGGTACTTGAACATGAGATCAAGTACGATTTGAATAGGATTTGAAATACGATTTTTGAATCTCCATGGCATTTGACTTAATCAAATCAATATTGGATTTGCACCAATCACCAATTGATTTGATCCAATCATCTTTGCTATGTGAATGGCACTAAGACCAAGTCCAATAGCTATGTGGATAGCAAATTCTCCAAGTAGTGAAAGATGTATCGTTTCGCCAATCCTGAAACACACTAAGCACACACATCAGATATAACGACACTTTTGTCATCATCAAAGCAAGATCCTAGATCGTTGCTCCCAACAGTGTTCAGTTTCTCAGGCTACTCGGTCAAGTACATCAGCACTCGACCGAGCTGACACACAGACGTTGCAGCGGAAATGGGCATGCCCCACTCGATCGAGCAGTAGAGCCACTCGACCGAGCTGATCATCTACTCGACCCGAGTCGCAACCAAACAGAGCAGCGTTCTGGAGGGAGTTCAGACCTACAGTAGCTCAACCGAGTGGAAGGGTAGCTCGACCGAGTGGAGGGGCCCGTATCAGCCAGAGACAAAGAAGCAGCACATCGGCAGCCGCATGCCGCTCGACCGAGCGGTGCCGCTACTCGATCGAGTAGGGCGACACGGCCAGTCATGTTGGTGGACCCAAGTGTCCAGATTTTCTGAGATTTTGTGGGGCCCATACCCACTGTCTATAAGCACAATTTTACCCTTTTTAGAGAGCTAACTTTTATTCCTTAGTTTAATTTTAGTTTAAGTTTTTAGAGAGAAGTTATAGCCGTCGCTATTTTGTAGAGACCAAAGTTGAGATTTTTATTGATCTTTATTGCATGGAATCTTGTTCTTCTTAATTATCTGTGATTGGCTATTACCCTACGACGTGTTGGTAACGATTCTATAATCTTCCTATTTTTACTTGATGTTTTCTATTGCTATGATGAATTCTCTTGGCTTTATTGAATCTTTCATGTCTCTTGCTATGATCCATGAGTAGTTCTATCTCGGGCTAATGGATTAGCCCTAGGATCTTAGGATTTAGATGTAAAGTTAGGATTTTTAGGTTGCGTTGGTATAAAAGGGATATATTTTGGTTGATCCAGTCAAGTTTATAGGATATCTCAAACTGGGATCGTGTCCACAGTCGGTGGCACACGCGCGCTTAAGGAGTATCCTATGAACTTAATTAGGAGGTTAGTGGATTCAATTAGGGTTTGCGACCATGCCGGCGTGCTCCTTGATGGGATCTATCGACGTCCTATATTACTATTGATGACTGCGAGAGTAGCGTCAATGAGAGCATACCAATCCACACATCAAAGCTCTATCCAAGAGAGTGGCATGAGTGGGGATCATTCTATCCACGAGAGTGGTATGAATATTGTCGATCCTAATGCATGGATCACATGTTATGCCTATTGCGAGAGCGGGGTAAGCGTGCAATACATTAGACCCATGGCATGTCGAGCCATGAGTTCTACATCTTAGATGCGACAATCCCTAATAAAGCAAATGCAACGTAAGAGTTCTAACATAGCATCAATATCCGACGATCCTAGTGGTGAGTCCTAATGCCCTAGTCTTTTATTATTGATTATAAAATCTTTCTTGAAAGATAACTCTGCAACAAACAATCTTCTGAAACTGACTGCTAGCATAATTCTAGATATTTAGAGATTACCCAAGAAAATAATAGCATCTACCTCCCTGTGGGATCGATATCTTTTATATTATAACTTGACACCGTACGCTTTCGGTACTCTCTGTGAGTTACATTTGTGATACATCTAGCCTTGGCATTCGTGTCATTGCTAGGTGTGTTTTAGGTGTTAGTTCCGGACGCACCAGCCCCCTACGCTTTGCTAGTGTGCGGGAGGAGGAGAAAGAGAAAATTTTATTTTAGAGGAAAAAAATCTCCCTAAAAAGGATTGAATTTTTCCTCTCAAGAGATCTGGATGCTTAGATCTTTGATCTCTTGTTTGTGAGAATTTATTGGTGCATTGAGAGGGGAGAAGCGGATCCATTTATATAGTGCTAAGGATCATCAAAATCCAAGTCGCATTCACAATTCTAGTTGAAACCTAACTCTATCACGGCTTGCACAATCCAAGCTTTTCTAATCCTAATTGAATTCTAAGTTTAAATCCAAGTATTATCCTAAAACAAGGTGGAAGTAATAAACTAAAATTTCTAAAAGTACTACAACCTTTGGGATTTCATGTTAGAGTCATACCCTTTAAAGTTGAGTTGGTTTTAGATCCAACTCTTGGATTAAATCGGCACCCAACAATAAACCCTAGTTTAGATTCGTACACCTCAGCCATTAGTCGACTAACTAACCCTGTAAGTCGACTAATGGAAAAACAAAAACTGTTCTGTTTTCGTACTATCGGGCTAGTCAACTAACACATAACTGTTAGTCAACTAATGCTGCATTAGTTGATTAATAGTCATTTAGTAGTCGAGTAATAACTCACTACAAGAAAAACATCCTTTAATGAGGAACATAAAGGTATGCCTTTTGCTGACAGTTACTCAAAATCGTCAGTGAAAGTACCTTTGATGACGTCAAGTTGGCACTCCTCAGTGAAATACCGAGCTTCATTGATGGCTTCTTGCTTCCGCTGGCATAGGGTACGGTATCACTGACGGCAAATACATGTATCAGCGACGTGTTTAAGTGAGGGGTTTTGTAGAGAGTTAACATTCAATGATGAAATGTCATCTCGTCAGGGAAAAGCTTGTATTATTAACGGTCTTAATTTTCGTCCGTGAAAAGGTTAAGCGCTGGGGATTTTTGGTGTGGCGCATTTACTTTCCTTGATGATTCCGTCAGGGAAACTCAAGTATTACTGACAGCCCCGTTAATAAAACCAACACTCAAGCATAGGGATTTTCAGGGCTTGGCACATTTTATTCATTAACGGTAGTGTTTTCTTGTCAGCAAAACTTGCACTGAAAATCTCCAGCTTGAGTGCAGGTTTCCATGACTGTAGAACTTCTCTGTCAGTAATACTCGAGTTTCCATAGCGGTTCCTGTTGGAACTTATCCAACTAAGTTGGGGCTTAATCCAACATTGGGCTTATATGCGATAAATAATTACATGTTGCTACACTGTCATATTAAAGCCCAATGTATAAATGATCTCATTTATTAAGTTACGTGGTCTTAAATGAGTCATATAGGTTGTGGGCCTTTATGTGTGATGACTATTGTGCTTCAATTCGTTGATGGGCCAAATTAGAAACCCTAAGGCTATGGAGGCTAGCATATATATATATATATATATATATATATTCGAAAGGTTAGCGAGAAATTTTATTGAGAGAATATACAAAATACAAAATAGGACAAATAGGCATGTGGTATTAACAGAGAGAGGAGAGGACACAAGCGCCGTCACTCTCCACTATCAAGCCCCCATCCTAATAGTCGCTATACAAAGATATAATACAAGAATAACCAGCAACAAAAACTCAACCCATATCTCTAAACTCCCAATTGCTAAGAGCACTAGTCTCAGCTTCAGTTGTAGCCTCCAGATCATGCAAAGCAATACGTATATCCGATGCAATCCCCTCGAAGACAATGGTCTTGCTTCTATTCAACCCTTCGAAGATGCGTCTGTTCCTTTCCTTCCAAATATGCCATACCGACGCTGCCAGAGACGTTTTAGCCAGTATGCTCATGGTATCATTACCTCCAAAATTTGCCAGGTAGTAATTTCCGACCTCCCGTAAACTAGGAGCGATCAAAGTAGATATACCAAGCTTAAGCAATGATCTACAAAAGATGTAATTAGAGAAGCTGCATTCAAAGAATATGTGATCAATATTCTCAACCCTATTATCATCACATAAGACACAATGCCCCGGAGCAGTGAAACCCCAACGACATATTAGATCTTTGGTCATCAACTTTCCCTTGAGAGCTCGCAGAAGAGTTCGGGAAAATTTCGGTATGTATTTATTATACCAAACTAACTTGTGGAATGGGAAGAGGTTACCCCGGCGACGAACTCCATCCCAAGCCTGACTGAACTTGAATTCAACTCCAGGCAGCCATACCCACTCATCCGATCCAGGCTTGAGTCAAACGTTGCGCAAAAGAGGGCGAATAGGGTCAATGCTCGGATCGGTAGACCAATCACCATTTTGCCAGTAGTGACTGACCGTGAGCTGCTCAGCGCCATGGGGGATTGCGCAGAATTGCCGCAGTGGACCCGCCTCGAGCCATGGATCGGACCAGAATAGAGTAGCTTGGCCATCGTGCACTCTACGCCGGATTAATTTATGAGATATAGGCCGAGATTTGAGCATTCTTTTCCAGGAACCCGACTGTGTGACTCTCAACTTTGCCGCAAAAAAACCCAGAAGTAGGTCCGTAAATAGCCCCCATGTGTTTAGCCCATATGCTATCAGAAGTGAGGTAATTCCAGGTCAATTTCATGCCTGCCGCTTCATTCAATTCCTCCAACATTCTTAGCCCCACTCCTCCTTCCTTTTTTGGTTTACAGAGATCTTCCCAAGCCCAACATCTGGAAGAACCAAGAATAAATCTTCTACACATAGTCGAGATGGACCTGAGGATACTGAATGGTATGTTATAAGCGTGCATCCAAAAGGCAACGATACCGTAAATGACCGTTCTAACAAGTTCAATACGGCCTGCAGTAGAAAGCAAAGAAGAGCTCCATCCCAACATTCTCTTCTTGCATTTATCAACTAACCTGGCAAAGTTTGTAGCTTTGGGATATTTCGATGAAAGTGGAAACCCAAGATAGGTAGATATAGATGTAACAATCTTGATTCCCAAGATATCAGCAAGCTCATGCTTATTCTTAGCCCCTTGCTAAAAAGACCCGCACTCTTCTCAAAATTAACTTGGAGCCCGGTGAAATTGTAGAAATCATCCAACAAATTCCTAATGCCTTGAAAAGAGATCTTATTTGCCCTGCAGAAAACCAGGAGATCATCCGCAAATAGAAGGTGTGATAAAGACCCAGTGCGTCGCATGGAGTGAATTTGACCCAAATTTATGGCCTTAGTAATCAAGATAGAGAAAGCCTCTATAATAATAACGAATAAATAGGGATAGAGCGGGTCACCTTGCTGAATGCCCCGTATTACCCTTGAAATACCCGTGGGGGGATCCATTTAAAATGACAGAAAAAGTAGGCGTTGAAATGCATTCCTTAATCCAACCCACAAACACGTCAGGAAAACCCATCTGCCTCATAAAGTAGAGAATGAAATCCCGGTTGACGCTGTCAAATGCCTTCCTAAGGTCAAGCTTTAGACAGGCCCTACCCCCCATAGGATTACTGAAGTCTCTGATATGCTCGTGAGCGAGAAGGGAGCAATCAGATAACAGCCTTCCTTTGAGGAAAGCGGCTTGGTTTGGGGAGATAAGCTCATGGATAACCACTTTAATCCTATTGCACATTATTTTACTGATGATCTTGTAGAGCACGTTGCAACAGGCAATAGGCATATAATCACCCAACGAGGAAGCATTGTCGTTCTTGGGAACAAGGGTTAGAAATGTGTGATTAACACTCTTAAGGAGCGACCCCGATATGAAAAAAAGATTTGACAGCTGAAATTACCTCAGCACCAATTATGAATTATGCTGGAAAAAGAAGCCATTATACCCATCGGGCCCAGGGGACTTATCCGTACCAATCTGAAAAACCGCAGCCTTTATCTCCTCATCAGAGATCCTCCTGCTAAGCCAGGCAGAAGAGGCCTCAGATAATATGCATTTCGGGGCAAGCTTCTGGAATGTAGTATTATAGTGGTCCTGGTTATATAAAGCTTCAAAAAAGGAGGGAGCTTCCTTCTTCAGGCCATCATGAACATTGTTTCGCCTCCATCAATATCCACAAGATGATTAAGATTGTTGCGCGAGACCCTAGCCTTCATTGCCGTATAAAAATACTTGGTATTCCTGTCACCCAGGGTTAACCAGCTCTGTCTGCTTTTTTGCCGATACATATCTTCCTCTAGCTTCATAGCATTAAGAAGATTCTTCAGGTGAAGCCTTTCTTTTTGTTGTAGGTTGATATCAGAGTGGAGGCAGGGGTCAATGCGAATATTCTCCAAGTCCCTTCTATATTTCTTCACCATATCCCCCGCATTATAATCTATCGCCCAAGTACGAAGAGAGGACTTCAATCTTTTAAGTTTCTGGGTCAACATATACATGGGTGTGCCCCTCACATGATCCTTCCAACTGGATTCAATAGTGGCTTTATAACCTGGGCAGAGAGTCCAAAAGTTAAAAAACTTGAAAGGTTTAGGTTCAGAGGGGACCTGATAATGGAGATATATGACCATGCGAGAGTGGTCACTAGTTAATGGATCCAAGGACTCCGTGAAAGTATCTGGCAACAAATCCAACCAGGTGGCATTAGAGAATACTCGATCAAGTTGAGCGGCAATGCGAAAAATTCCAGCCCTGTTATTACACCAACTCAATTTATTTCCTTTGGTCTTCAACTCCTGAAGCGAACATCTGCCAACGCTTTCGCTGAAATCCTGGATCAACGACTCCTCTAGCTTTCTACCACCCACTTTATCCTTGGCAAAGAGGACACAATTGAAGTCCCCGCCCACCAGCCAGGCCGAACTACCAATCATTGCACTGTCCCTCTCCAAGCTCCTCCACAGCCCCCTTCTTTCCAATAGAGAGTTACGAGCATAAACTCCAGAGATAACGCAGGAAAATCCCCCCACATTAGTACAAGAGATAGAAATGTGTTGATCGGAACAGGACATGGGAGTTGTCTTCCAGATAGAAGGGTTAAACCCCATGATAATTCGACCACCAGGTGCAAAAGCAATGTTGTCATAAGAGACCCAATCCCTTGGGAGGCCGGAGTTATTATTTGGAGATGGAGACTTAATCTTAGTTTCCAGGAGAATAACAGCAGACGGATTTATTTGATTTAAGCTATTTATCAGGTCCCTCCGCCGAACTTGATTATTAAGCCCTCTGGTATTCCAGAAGAGAACAGTCATTGATCAGAGATATTTAGTTGGCGGTCGATGCTGCTGGCATTTAGTAATACCTGTGACCGCGTATTCCTTCTTCCTGCCGCTGATGCATTAGGACCAAGTTTCCTCTTTCCCACTTTAATTTCTGCCCTACGCCGGACCTGATCCTCCACATCTTCCTCCCATTCTGGGTTTTCCAATGTTAGGGCATCAGGTATTTTATCCAAATCATCTTCGTTCTGCTCATCTAGTAAGGTTGGCACCAGAAATTGTCCAACGGGCGCAGTGGGGTCAATCTTGTCGCCAGCAACGCTAGGGTCAACTGATTTCTCCGACTCCATCATCTCAGTGTGTAGGGCTACCGTAATGGGGGCATTAGTCTCTTCTCGCGGAGATTCACATGCATTCCCGGCCATTTCACAAATCTTTGTGACTTCAGGCAACGGGATATCAGACCCAGCCTCAATCCCGCTAACAGCCACCGAAGCTTCAGTAGGTTGCGTTGGTGCAGCATTTGCTGACTTGTTAGAGTCACAAACATCTTGTTCCAGTCCAATAACCGCTTTAAGGTGCTTCTCACTGCATAACGCATCAACTCCATTGTCCAGCCCAGCAATAGTTTCTTGGGTTGAAGGGAGCTTAAGCTTATTAGGACACTGATCATCTGTGTGTCCAAAGCATACACATCCACTGCAACACGATGGATCACCCTCGAACTTGGTCTCAATAGTCACAATCACACCGTCATCCAACTCAACTTCAAAAGAATTTGCCAGGGGGGAAGAAGCATCGACTTCAGTCAGGCAACAGGTGTAGGAGATTCTTTCCAACTATGCAGTGGCCCTATCAAGGCAGATAGGGGTGCCTAGAACAGAAGATATGATGTTTAGACCCTCCAGGTTCCATATGTATAGCGGGACGCCATGCAGTTGAACCCATACTGGGATAGAGGAAAGAATATCACGGTCGTGTCTCATATCAAGACTCCATCTCTTGAGCACAACCAATCGACCTTCAAAAAGCCAAGGACCACCAGAGAGGATCCTATTGCACTCCTCGGCCGACTCGAATCTGAAATAAAAGAACCCGTTTTCTTTGCTATAGATTTGGACCCTCTTCTTAGGCTTCCACAGTCGTTCCATCCAAGATAAAATTTGCCCATAATATGGTATTTCTCCAAGTACGTAGCCCACAATAGTATTTTTCCATTTTTCAGCTCCTCGTTGTACTAAATCACTTGGGAATCTAGCACAAATAGTACCGTCCTCTCGAACCTTAGGTGGAACATGGGACATTCCAATGGCCGACCCGTATGAACGGCGATTTGCACACACATCTAGCTAAGAGATTTTGGTGCCAGCCGTGGATACATTAATAGTCCTAGATGTGTTAGGAATTATGTCAAGCACTTTGCGGGCACGCAAATGCCCAGCAGGGCCAAGCCTATGCTGCATCCTGTGAGAATCACCACCCTTAGCGGTAGGCAACCGACGGTTTCCTCCCTCCCAAGACGAAGGGACCCAATTCTTCCGCACCGGAGCCCCGCTCTTTGCCCCGCCCCTCCTTCGCACAATCTTCCACCCATTATCAACCTACTCTACCGTGCCTTCAGAATCTTGCCCAACGACTCCAACTCCCAAAGTCCGTGCCTCCTCAGCCTTATTAACTCCGGAGGAACGTGCATCAACCACACCACGAACAGAATTGCCCTGTGCTTGATCGCTCGCCAAGTCCTCATGGATCACTCCGATGGAACGCCTGGGCCCTCGATCGGATAAAGGCGCCACAGGCCGTGCAGAATGACCGCCGGAAAGGCCATTTCCATTGATCCCACCGCCAGAAGAGACGCCCACCTCAGACCTAGGATCGCCCGAATCGCCCAACCTCACCTCACCGTGAATATCGCTCATGATTCATGATATATATATATATATATATATATATATATATATATATATATATATATATATATATATATATATATATATATATATATATATATATATATATATATATATATATATGCGGTCATGATCCCTGGAGCACACGAACAAGTTAGCCGTCTTTTCTACGTCCATCGCTAGAAGAGAAACCGTGAGAAGGACAAAGGAATTCTCCAACGGTTGATTCGTGCTGTTCTGGAAAATCATCCGCTACGCTATCGTTAGGATCTCTTTCAGACTATTAGCGATGGATTCAGGTACGCTTCCGCTAATCAGAGAAGGTTATGTTTTAAGATTCAGCACGCGTAATCTAGATCTGTGTTATTTGGTTTGTACACGCATCTAGATCTTTAGTTCAACCAAGTGGTATCAGAGCCGCCATGCTTGAGTCTTAATATTTTTCTTGCTCATGGATTAAGATCTGATAAAAATTAGATTTTTAATCTGTTTTAGATTTAGATTTGTAAATTTTGGGTTTTTTGGTTGATTTTTTTTCCTGTTAAAAAAATTACGAGCCCTAGATCGGGGGCGGCCCGCCGGCCGCCGCCTAACACGGCAATAGAGGGGACGGCGCTTCCGCCCCAGTCAAGAGATCAGCACCGGCGCTACCGGCGCCGACACAGAAGAGAAAGGGGCGGCCTTGCCGCTCCTGTCGGCCAAACAGAGGAAGGGGCAGCTTCCAGCCGCCCCTCTCCATCGGGAAACATGGGGAAACCGGGGGGCTGCACCCCCCGTTAGGGCTTCAGAGGGGGCGGCAACCGCTGCCCCCAGTCGGACTTTGGAGGGGGCGGCGCCCTGCCGTCCCCCTCCGTCGGCAGAGCAGGCCCCGTATGGGGCCTGCTGCGGATTTCAGAGGGGGCGACGGAAGCCGCCCCCGTTCGGGATCAGAGGGGGCGGCGGGTGCCGCCCCCCGTCGGAGCAAAGCAGGCCCCTGACTGGGGCCCTGCCGTAGTTTATATGGGGGGCGGCGCCGAGCCGCCCCCGTCGGAGGACGCGGCGTTGGCAGGCCTGCCGGCGCCCGACAGAAAGGAGGGCGACGGTGGTGGCTGCCCCCCTTAGATTCCCACCTGATAGGGTTTTTTTCAAACCCTAGCAGGCCTTGGGCTAATATCAGTCCCAAAAAACAGCTCTTTTTTCGAAAAAAATTTTAAAACAATATTGGGCTGGTATTTTTTGGGCCTGTTTTGGCAAACTGCACCAGTTTTGGGCCTCCTTGTTTGGCTTGGGTTTTCTGGGCCATTTGGTTATGATCTTCTTTTAGGCTAATTTGGACACAAATTTGGGCCTGTTCTCGGGATATTTTAACACAAGTTGAGGAAATAAAAAGGCAACATATAATTTTCCATTAGGTATACATTTGTGTTAAAATTCAGTTTTAATTTTAAATTCAATTTTTAGGCTTAATTAATCATATATTTCGAAATGATTGTAATTCAATCAAAACCCCACCAAAGTGGGCTTTATCATGGCGATTACTTTTATTTCAATATATACAAGGCTACAGACATACTTTGTACGTAATTTAGTGCCTAAAATTTTGAATTTATTTTCGTTAAAGGAGGAGATAAATGTTCTTGTGTATATATTTCCTTTAAGCCCATTTTATGTGTTAAAATTTAGTTTAATTTAAATTCTTTTAGGCATTCTTTACTTTATTTATACGTTTCGAAATGATTCTAATTTTTATGAAATCCCACCAAAGCGGGATCTACCGTTAAATTATTATTATTTTGAAATGTAAACGGTTAAGTACATACGTTGTATGATCAGTTGCCTGGATGAATTTTAAATGGATCGAAAGAGTAAATAAAAAGTTTTCACATATATTTACATTTAAAGTTTATTTTCATTTTAATTCAATTTTTTGGGCACATTTGGTTATATGTTGTGAACCTACGTTGTATGATTAGTTGCCTAATATTGAATTTAATTGAATTGAAGGAGGAAATAAGAAGCTTTTATGTATATTTCTCCTGAAAGATAAATTTTGTGGTAAAACAAATTAAATTCTAAATTCATGGCATAAGTACACACACACACACACATATATATATATGTATATAACAAGTTGACTTCATACCTTGGTATGAAAATTTAGTTTGCCTAAATTTGGATTTGAATTAAAACACAAAATTCAAGGGTTTTCTTCGGGAGGAATATATTTCTCCTCAAGGGTAAGTTTAAAAGGCCTTAAGGAATTTTGTTCACTAACCATCAAGTAAATGGCCTTACGGAAATTTCACACATTTTAAAGTTTTATATAAAATGGGATAGGGTGTATATTTATATATGTATAACTTTATACGTATGTTGATATACACATTAGTACACCTATATACCTCATTTTGAACAAGAAAATTTGTATTGAAATTATGGATTTTATTTAACTCAATATAAATGGTTTAAAAGGTGGAATAAAAGGTTCTTATATATATTTCCACTAAAAGAAATCATTTTTTGTGATAAATTCAGTTTAGATTCAGATTCAAATTTTTGGCACAATTAATTATATATATATTTCGAATAGAGACTAGTTGGATCATCAACTCACCAAAGTGGGTTTGCTTGTGAAGATTGTTTTCAATCTCGAAATATAACAGGTTAAATACATACTTTTGTGTGAAAATTTTGGTTGCCTTAAATTTGATTTTGAATAAAAGTGGACTTGAATATTTCCACTTAAAGTATAAATTCATGTATTAAATTACGACATAGATTCAAATTTTGCAAAGGTATATATTTTTTGAAATGACTTCGTGCAATCATCATCTCGCCAAAGTGGGCTCTGTTGTTTTGCATTATCTCATTTCATAAATATAAAAAGAATTTTATGTGCCCATAAGTTCGTAAAAAATGTTAACTCGGCCCAAAAGAAGATTACCATTCTATATCATTTTATGCGCACCTGTGGCAATAGACAAGGTGATGATTAGTGAGTTCAACGCATGCAAATTTAATTCGGCCCAAAGGAAGTTTTATTTTTGGCATGTTATTATTGTCATTGTCTGATTGCTACAACAAGATGTCAATGACTAGCCAATAGATTATCCAAAGATAAATGTTGGGCTAGTGGAGGATGTCTTGAGATGTGAAAATAGCATTAATTTGAATTTGGTGTTGTTTTGTTTACTACTCATATGAACATGTTAGAATTGTTTTCTTGTTCTCTTTTTCGGCTATTATTCCTGAAATTTTTTCCGCCCACCTCAAATCTATTCCAGTACTTAATGGCACTAACTTCAAGACATGGAAGGAAAATCTTTTGACAATTCTCGAAGTCATGGATCTTGATTTGGCATTGAGGACTCACAGTCCTCCACCACTCACTGATGAGAGTACCTCTGATGAAAAGATGGAGATGGAAGAGTGGAAGAGATCAAATTGCATGTGCCTAATGCTTGTGAAGAATGCCATTCCATAATATCTCAGGTGCTCTATTTTAGAGAAAATTGCCACGGCTAAATGGTTCCTTATTGAGCTTTGTTACGACCTAAAGATCGTGATAGTCCGAACTACCATCCAAGCCCGCCGGATACCCAGCCAGCTCGCCCCTCCTTCGAAGGCCACCTATACCAGCGGCAGGGCGCTCTTCGCCCCAACTTCGTAGGCTGCTCACTTGTTCCCCGAGGTCCGCTAAGTGCCCGTCGACCCTAAAGTCCAACACGACTAGGGGAAGGGTGCACTCAGCCTCGGCTAGTGGGAAGGGCGCGCTCTGCCACGATCCCTAACGGTTGTGCACCCGTTCCCCTCCGAGTTCGTCGGGCGTAGCTCGCCAGGCGTACGGTCGGATCGTTCGTCGCCAATCAGGAGCGACCTAGCGACTCGTCTGTGGCTTCGCTCCTCAAACACACTCCGACAACTCTTTGGCACATCGAAAACGACAAACAACCTAGTACAAGGATGCTACTGACACTCCTGCCGCTCGACAACCTGACAAAGTACTCCCTAACCGCTGTGCCCCTGACTCATGGTGCTTTCGGCTCTGACACCCTGACAAAAGCACACCTGTCCGTTGCACCGTCTAACAAAAGCATGGCTGACACTCCAAATCCTGACATCCTCGTCCGAAGCTTCCGCTGACAGATGGGCCAGTTCAGCACGTCGAGTCAGCACGCTAGGTCAGCCTCACCTAACCACCTCAATCAGGTATAAATACCCATTTGCCTCCATCGGAAAAAAGGGGTTGGCAAATTAACTCTGAAATCTCATTACTCGCACACACAAGAGCAAAGGACTTCCATATCTTTGTGCTTCCATAACAGATAGCTCGTCACGTAAGGTCAACTCACTCTTAGTCCGACCTGCGTGCCTAGCCTCCGCTTTTAAGTCCTAATTCTAACTTAGGCATCGAGAGGCTAAGGGTTGGACCCCAACCCGGCCTTTCTGACAAGTTGCTCCATGTGCAGGCGAGCTCGTCTTCACAGGTCGTGCTCAACTCCCACATCCGGTAGTGCGGTCGTGGAGCAGAGTCCTCGCAGAATCGATACAGTGGTCGACCTTCGTAGTGTGCTTAGCCTCGTCACTACACTCATTTCCTGTCAAATAGCCTACCTAATCACATCCTAATCATAACCACCATGCCCTTGGTTCCCCTTAATACAAATTCATTGTACGCGAGTTTTACCCCGCAACAATTGGTGCCGTCTGTGGGAACGAAGGGTCACACCCATGTCTAACTCCATACCCATCAACCGGAACCCCAACCACGGCAAAGATCCGATGGACCAAGAATCACATTCTCACCCAAGGACTCCCGCGACTAATCCACCCCCGTGGTGGAGGTCGAGACTGTCCAGGCCTCGGCCCGCGCTGTACAGCAAAGCTTCGAGGCTTTCACTAAGATGATGGAAGGCTTTGCGGTGACCAGGACCAAAGCACCCCGGCCCCTCTGAGCCCCTGAACGTGAGTCGAAATCTTCATCCTCAGTTCGATGAAGAAGTGGGGCAGAGAGGGCACACCGAGGAGATAGCGGCCTAACAAAGGCTCTTGGACGAAGAGATGGAGGCTGTGCGGCTGCGTAGGCACCAAGAAGAAGTGACTGCAGCTCAAAGATGCCTAGATGAAGAAGCTGAGGCCATCCAGCAAGCCTGCCTTGACGAGGAGGCCGCTCGTCGCCAGCTCCGTTTCATCATCGCGGTGCGCGAAAGGCTCTGGCGGGAGAACGGGGAGAATCGGAAGATCCCGTAGATGTCGACTTCGGGCCAACGATGCAGGAACGCGCTTAGCCCACCATCCGTCGGGTCCCCACCTCGAGGGAGAAGCCCTCTGTGACGGCCCCTCTCCTCACCGGAGCGGGAAGACCATCGCCAACGAGGATGGAACCGAAGCCGAACCCCAGATAGGCAAAGGAAGTGCACCCCCGAGCGCCCCGCTTACCCGGAGGAGGCCACACCACTGGCGCGATGGATAACTTCGGCCCCGAGACCCGCAAGGTTCAAGGCCCCCCACCTAGTAACCTACAGTGGGAGAGGCGACCCCCTCACGCACGTGCAGCAGTAGCGAGGGGCGATGGAGATGCAGGATGTGGATGACACATTCCTTTGCCGGGGGTGTCGACGTATTGTAAAAGAAATGAAAAGACCCTACCAAGCGAATTGCTAAATTCCGTTCATGTGAAAACTAGTTTTTCTACGATCTTCGTCGAACTCCGGGGCGAGCCTACGGAGCTCCACCACCCAGACCGGAGAGGGGCACGGGCCGAGCTATGTACTCGCCACCCCATTAGCGCGACTGGATATCTCTTACTGATACTTAGGCTATGCACTCTAAACCAGGCAAAGAATACAAAATAACAAAGTTTCGTATTTCATTCAAAAGCCAGACCGAAACTTACAAAACTATGCAAATATAAAGGGGGCGAACTTACAAAATTGATCCCCTTTGTTCGCCCCCCCAAGTCCGTTACAAAAAAGGGCAGAAAAGTCCCGAATTCCTAATAGGGCTCCTACGAGGCAGCCCGTTCGCTAACTTCGGGGCCGCCCTGTGGAGCATTGCCCGACGCTTGGTCTCCGACTCTCGGCCTCTCCATGCTAACCGCGGGGGCTCCCTCTTCCTCCTCGTGCTCCTCCCCCTCTAAGGCTGCCAACGCCTCAAAATCAAACTCGAGCGGAGGGTGAAGAGCTCGAGCCCTTTCCGTGATCATCTGGAGGCATGCCTCCCATCCTTCTTCTCGGCCCCCTCTCCAGTCCTTCTCCCTGACCGATCTCCAGCGCTTTCTTCTTGGCCTGGGCTAGCTGGGTAGCGAAGGTCTTCACCTGGAATTGCCAGAATTCCTCCATCCTCATCAATAGCTCCTCCTTCGCGGCATTTGCTTGCCCCTCTAGTTCGCGCATCCTGACCCTACCATGCTCTGCCTCATTCTCCAGCTCGGCCTAGCGGGTGAGTCTGGCGGCGACCTGCTTCTCCAGCTCTGCCACGTGTGCTTGATACTCCTCGATCGATGTCTGCTGAGCGGCGTACGATTTCTTCAGCTTGGCATACTGAGACTTCTCTCGGTCAAGCTCCCCCTTTATCCTCGCTACCGCGGCCTCTGCCTTGATGATGGCTGAGGTGCGGCACTGCAGGGTGACCATGGAAGCAGTGGCCTGCACGCCCGAACAATGTTAGGTTCGAGAGCAGTAAACATTAAAGCACCCACAAAATAGCCCATCAACAAACTTGCATAAGATGCCATGTCACGGTGGCTCCCAACCGCTCCAAACCAACGTGCGACAGGGATTCTCTATCCCTGGGCAGCTGGCAGTTCTCTGCAATCCTCGTCGCCACGCCGGCCTCGTCGAAGATGGACTCACCCTTTCCAACCGGGTAGGTCTCTCCTAAGAGGGCGTCAGTCGGAAACTTATCCGACATCGGCCTTCTTCGACCGAAACGTCGCCAGCTTCTCCTCGCAGCCCGGGCGGACATGCCTCTCCAGAGCGAACCGGGGGCAGCCATAGGGCCACGATTCCTCGGCAGTCGACCCAACCCCCGAGCTCGATCCTGCGGGGCCTCCCTGAGGGACCGAGGTTGGATTAGGAGCCGACGATGAGGCGGCCTGCCTCTGATGTTCCCCTTTGCTCGGAGACACCCGGCCTACCGGACGACCGTGCTTCGCCTCCCCCGCCTCGAGGCCGATGGTCTGGGGGATGTCGACGTGCTCGACGCCCTCAACAGTCCCTCTAACACCGGCCTCAACGACGGTTGGACTCCCCCCATCTTCGTCTTCTTCGGCCTACTGAGCTTCTCGGCCTTCTTGGACTCTCTCCCCTCCCTTGAACTCTTCTTATCGCTCCTGACGGGCAGCGGAGCGACTTGTTCATCGGCCCCCTTCTCTGCGGCCATTAGCTCGTCGGCCATCCTATCCAGATCCTTGAAGGATAGACTCATCGTCAGATCTGCAAAAGAGAAAAAGTTCAGGGTGAGTAAATCAGGTGTGTAAGCCACTACGTCCGGATTACCTTCAGGCCATAAGTATCACGCTATCATCTTCTCGTGAGCAAGCCGAGCGTACTGCCTACCTTCGGGGGGGATAGCCTCCAAGAGCCTCGCTCGCTCTGCCTCCACTTTATCCAAACGGACCACTTTCCTCGCCTCGGGGTTAAGCACACCCCAATCCGACTTCAACGCTACGTCGACAGGCTGAGAGACGAACACAAACGACTCCCTCCAACCTTTAATCTTCCCCGGCAGGCCTCGGATGAGAGGATGGATCCTCCTCGTCGATAAGTAGTAGTACGACCTCAACCTCTTGACCGCAAAGAAATAGCGGAATAGAGGGAGGGTCAGACTAACGTCGTTCCTCGCACAGAGAACTAGAAACCACACGATCATGCTGATGGAGTTCGGCATCATCTAGAAGAGCGACAAACCCAGGAAGTTCAGGATCTCATGTTACAGGAGGTGGAGAGGGAACCGTAACCCTTGCTGAAATCACACCATGTAGACCCCGAGTTCGCCCTCTCCAGCAAAACATACCCTCTCCGAAGCAGTCGGTAGATGGACTGCACAGGGCGGCCTGAGGTACTTCGCACATGCGGTGGAAATAACATCTATCTGTGCCACCGACATCTAACCCGTTATCTCGACAGGAACGACCCTGAGCTCGGCCAATGTTACGCGGACTCCGGCGTTCGTTCTTGCCTTCGATTCCGGGGTCCTTTCACTTTCCTCGGGTCTCTACTACACGACACGGACGATCGAACTGCGGCCTCCACCCCTGACCCGTTCCCCACTCGTCTCTGACTCCCTGGCGATACCTCCCCTACCACCTCCATCGAATCCATCGTGGAGCTGTTCGTCGACCCCGATGGACGGGTCGAGGATGAAGAAACCATCTCAGAGAAAGGAAAAGAAATATACCTATCAAATCCCTGCTACGGTGGTGACAACGGCGATTGCAACGGCACGAGCTTCGGCGACGACTGCTGTGGCGACGAAGACGATGAACTTGGACAAACGAGAGCTTTGGGAATTTTCGGAAGTGAGAAACTCTTCCACAATGCCCCTCACCCCTATTTATAGAAACCGCCTGCCAATCTCCGCCGCACAAGACCAGCCATGCGTCGCCAATCCAGACCACCTGACGCTTCGCCTTACATCCGCGGTCATGTCCCCCACGCGTCGCCCGAGGAATGGTCGGGACGCTTCGATACCCCCCACCTTTAATTTGAAATGATGACTGTGATTCGGCTGAGATTTGGGGGGCGGGTTCTTTGAAATAGCTTCCGGCATTTTCCCAATGCTTGGACCATGCACCCACTGTCACGACGCTCGAGCTAACAAGGTGGACTAAGTTACTCAGCTCAGCTAGCGCTGGTGCACCGAAAGGATCCAAGGCGAGGCTCTGCGCAGCAAGTCACGTTTGGGCGTTCTATCTCGTTCCCTACACTCGCCTAAATGCCGCGTTCGGAGCCTAGTCGGACTAACATCATTACAACATTCCCCCCTCCTCGTTCGAACACTCGTCCTATGGGGAACGTTGGGGGCATTCATCAGTCATACCTAGGCAAGAACACCAACCTCACAACCAACAAGGAGGACAAGGAATAAGGGAAACAAAAAATATATATATTTCATTTATTTAACTTTTCGCTAACATAGAGCCTGTCAAGAATACAGTACGACATCAAGCTCGGCCAATAGCCAGCCGTACAAAATTACAAAATTTCCCTACGACTAAGAGTTCCTCGACCGTGCCACCTCACCCTCGGCCGTCGCCCCTGGGAGCCAACGTCTCTGCCAGCCGAGCCTTCATCTTCCCCATCCCTTGGAGGATGCCTGCCTCCCTCGCCTCTTGCATCAATGGGATGAGCTCCTCGTCCTGGTAGTGGTAGACGGCGGCTTCGATCATGTCTCGGTCGGCTTTCCCCTTCTCCTCCAGCTGCTTCTTGAGGACAGCCTTCTCCTTCTTCTCCGCCTTGATCGTCTTCCTCAGCTCGGCTATCTTCTGGAGCTGGCTATCGATCACCCGCTTCTTACCTGCCATTTCCTCGGCGTGCCTCTTCAGGAGGTCATCCCTCTTACCCTCTTCTTCCCGAAGCCGACGCATAAGCGCAGCCTGCTCCACCTCAACGAGGCCTACCTTGCCGCAAAGTATTCAGCCCGTGCCTTCTGAACATCACGGACCACCGTGACCTGCCCCAGCTCCGCATCCTTTTCTCGTAGCTTCTCGCTTGCATCATTAAGATCGGCCCTCGCCTGCTCGAGAGCAGCCTTTGTTGTGGCCACCGGGGTGTGGCGCTACAGGGCCACCGTAGCCGCCATCGCCTACAAAAGGATCTGACACAGTCAGACGTGAGCGAGAAGACTTCGAGGGCGAAGTGAGGAGTTCGACCTACCTGTATAGTGTGCCATATCGCCGAGTCGCACAACTGCTCTGAGCCCACATTGGTCAAGGACTCACAATCCCGCGACAGCATGCAGTACTCCGCCAAACGGGCTGCCACCCCGACATCCTCGAACACATGCTCTTCCCTGCCTACCCGGTAGGTCGGCCGGTGAAGATCCTCGCTTGGCAGAGCCTCAGCCTCAGCCTTTGTCAACTTGAAGTGGACGAGCAGTCCCTCACAACTCAGGTCCGCCTTCCTTTCCATCTCCCACATAGGAATCCCGTAGTGCCATTTCTGGACGGGGGCTCCCTTGCGAGGCTTATCCGCAGTCGGGATCCGCATAGGGGCCGAGGTGACCACTCCTGGGTTGGACGATCCCTCCGACACACCCCCTCTAGCTCGTTGGGGGTGATCACTCCGTATTTTACACCCTTTTTCTGCATGTTTGCATGCCACTTTGATCGCTCATATCGCGTTTTTCACTATTATTCGACAATATTGCGATGCTTTTCACGATTTCTTGTTTTTGTCGTATTTCAGGAGATATGGAGTGATTCGGGGTGATTTTGAGATCAAGAGGATTTGCACCCACTCCGGAGTGTCACCCAAAGCTCTTTTTAGGGCTATTCGGCGATGGAAGACGAGTGGAAGAAGAAGGAACATCATAGGAGCGACGAGGAAGCGAAAAGATGAAGATTGGGCATCTGCAGCACCTCACTCGGCCGAGTGAACCACCCACTCGACCGAGCAAGAAGACCACTCGGCCGACCAGACCGGACACGCACCACAGAAGGAAATCAGCGTGCACTCAGCCGAGTGACGATAGTCCACTCGGCCGAGTATGGAGATCCACTCGCCCGAGTGGCATGGGAAAATCCACCATCAAAAGAGGCCGACTTACTGGAAAAGTATAGGCGATTTCAGAGTTTCGACTCGGCCGAGTACTGAATGCCCCTCGGCTGAGTGAGTAAAGTCACTCGGCCAAGTGAGCCGCCCTGACTGCTGTGTAAACTGCGATTTCTGGGCTGCGCAGGGGCATTTTTGTCACGATTTTTTTGGGCGATTTTGAGGGGTATTTAAACCCATTTTTTGCCCTAGTTTAGGAGAACTTTTTGATACTTTTTGCAGCCTTTTTAGAGAGCTTTTTAGATCATTAGATTTAGCTTTTCTCTTGGAGATTAAAAGGTTATTTTTGTTGGATACTATTGGGTTCTCATTGGTTTGTCTCTTTTCTTATCAAAAACTCTATTTTTGTTGATAATTTCTCTATTGCAATGAATTGTGCTGAATTTGTTATTTATTTTCTCATGAATTGCATGATGATTAGTGAGTAGTTATTTCGTCTTAGGGCATAGGGATGAACCCTATGAACCCTATTTCTAAATTGTGATGAATTGGTGAAATTCTTGCTGGAATTGATTAGGGTTAGGTTGGGATTGATTAATTACGGATGGCTAGGGATTCATATTGATTGGGATTTGCAAGAGATTGGGTCCCAATTGATAGGAAGCCCTGGAAATTCGATTTAGATTTACGATTGGACTTCTCTAGAATTGGGTTGCAAGAGATTGGGCCAAAGCTAGAATTTTTAATCGTGTTTCTATACCAATATCCGTTTGCAAGAGATTGGACGGGTAGGAACTATCTCAACCTAGGTCGTAGTTCGAGTTTGCACGAGAGTGGGCTTGAGATACGGTTGAACGATGATGTCGTTCTTCACGCTAGCGTCTTAGGTTAGGGTTTGCAAGAGATTGGGCCCTACCCTAGGTTCGCTATAGACCGGCAATAGCGCGAGAGCGTGAGCTTGGTTCTACATTTAGTTGCGACTAGTTCACCTAAAATTCAAGTCTAGCAATGATGTAACCTACGAATCACAACGATGGTATCCCTAGGCGCTTTATTTTATTGATATTTCTATCGACATTCGAACGATTGTGACAATTTTACCCCAAATTATTCTCGACCATTTTGATAGCTAGGTGATTAGAAGGAGACACTGTCATTGTTCCTCCCTGAGTTCGATACTCGCTCGCCGCTACACCGTGTGTTTGCGGTAAGACTACGAGTCGCTTGTCCTGGGTGCGTGTGCATACCGGGGCGCGATCAAGTTTTTGGGGCCGTTGCCGGGAGGCGACAGTGTTTTATTCTCTTTACTTAGTGTCTTCTTTTTCTTTTATTACTTTTATATTTTTACGCCTTATTCGTGCTAACAATTTATTTGAAACTTTGTTTTCCTTTGCATGTACACGAGATCTACGGCGAACCCCGAGGAAATACTATTTGACCCAGAGATCGAACGTACCGTGAGGAGGTTCAGAGCTGAGAGAAGGCACGCTACAGAGGACAATTGTATGAACCGTGCGGAGACACCGGAGGAGCTAGCCGCATGTATGGCGAGGATCATATCCATCAGAGATAGGCTTCGGCCTAAGACTTCTTCCACCACATCATCCATCGCCATGTCGGAACTAGCGGCAGACAAGAATTTTGAGCTAAAGACGGGATTGGTAGTATTGATGTAACATGACCCGTTTCATGGGAATGCCCATGAGAATTCGCATTATCACATCCAGCTTTTCTTGTCCAAGTGTGCCACCTTCCAAATGCCGGGCGTGTCCGTTGATGCAATCCGAATGCGACTCTTCCCCTTCACACTCAAAGATAAAGCTTTATATTGGTTGAGAACGCAGGCAGAAGGTACATTCACTACTTGGGATGAGTTGGCTAGCGCCTTCGTTGACAAATTCTACCCTCCTTCCAAGACGGTGAAGATACGGAGTGCTCTCATGTCCTTTAAACAAGGACCGCAAGAGACCCTTTATGAAGCATGGGAGCGCTTCAAGGATTTACAACATCAATGCCCCCATCACAGTATAGAAGATTGGGAGCATGTTCACAGTTTCTACAATGGACTCCAACCGGGCACGAAGCAAATTATTGACGCAACCGCCAATGGAGCCATACTATCGAAAACCCCGGATGAAGCTACGGCCTTATTAGAGGAGATGGCCTCTAATAACCAACAATGGGGCGACGAGCGAGGTCATTCTTCTTCCTCCTTGAAGCCCAATAGCATATATGAGGCCAAGGCCGTAGCGGAGCTTTCAAACAAATTTGACTCTCTCCACAAGGTAGTGGAAAGATTGGAGAAATATATCACCGAGCCACATGGAGCACCCTCTACATCTATGCCGGTAAGCAATATGAGTGATTGGCAAGACCAATCTCAAGCCATGTATGTAGGAGGAGAGCATGGAGAGGGGGCCTTGGAGCAAGTACAATATGTCACGAGGAACTCCGGATATTGGGCCAACCCGGCCGCTAGGAACCATCCGGGCTTTTCATATGCAAACAATGATGGTGCTTTGAACCCCCCCGCCACAACAACTTCCTCAAGCTCGACCTCCACTACCACAACCTCAATATCAACCGAGGGGGCCACCGCAACAAAATTACCAGCCAAGGCAACAAGCGGGACCATATAGACCTCCCGGTTACAATCAAGGTTGGAGAGCTCCCAACCCACCTCAAGCTCAACCACGATCGGACCACGAAGCTAGGGTGGAGGAATTCATGGCGGAGCAAAGAAAGATCAATGCTAGGTTGATGGCGGGACAAGATTCACTAAATACCGTCGTCGCTCAACTTGGAGAACAACTTGCATTGCTCAACAAGAACGCCCAACAATTGCCGGCTCAACCCAAGCCCAATCCACGGAGCAACACCGGACACATCAATGCGGTGGTTGCGGTTACAACAAGGGGCAGGAAGGATACCACTCCCGCCATGACCCAAAACAAGCAACCCGTGGTGGAGATTTTGGAAGAAAAAGAACCGGTAATTGAAGAGGAGAGCCAAAAGGAGCCGATTGGAGAAGGAAATTCTAAAGTGGTGGAGCCACTTGATGAGCGCCGCTACATGCCACCGGTGTCGTTTCCACAACGTCTAGCTAGAGCCAAGATAGAGAAAATGCTCGCCAAGTTCCTAGAATACTTGAGGGGAGTAAGCCTCGATATTCCTTTCTTAGATGCAATTGTGGAGATCCCGTCTTACGGGAAGTTCTTGAAGGATTTGATTTCGGGAAAGAAAAGGAAGGAAAAAATCATGCTTACGGAACAAGGAACTTGGTTTACCCGGAAGGAGAAGGAGCCGGCGAAATTAAAGGATCCCGGGGGTTTCTGCATCCCTTGCACACTAGGAGGCGTCTCTTTGAAAAAAGCTCTAGTTGACTTGGGCGCGAGTGTGAGCCTTATGCCCCTTAGTATGTTCCGAAAATTGAACACGGGCACTGACTTGAAGCCGACCGACATGAGAATTCAACTTGCGGACGGTCGGATTACTAGGCCGGTAGGGATCGCAGAGAACATTCCACTCCAAGTTCCGGGAGGTATATGCTTGCCTTGTGATTTTGTCATCATGGACATCAAGGAAGAGGGCGACACTTCGCTCATACTTGGACGCCCGTTCCTCGCGACCGCCGGTGTTATCGTCGACGTGCGTGAAGGAACTCTATCCTTGAATGTCGGGAACATAGAAGTTGAGCTTCACATATCCAAGGCCATGAAACATATTCCCTATTACGAGGAGTTAGACTATGTGGATCTCCTTGATGAAGTGATTGAAGAAGCAATCCCCCACTCTATTGGTGCTATCCATGACGATGGCTTCGAAGAAGGCCAAGCTTCGGGTGAAGAAGAGAAGTTGGAGGACCCTCCAGATAGCTCCACGGATGGTGATGAAGGCGACGCTGATGTCACAAGGATACGAGAGCTTTGCAAGCTCTCAAAGGCCAAGAATCCGAAGAAATCTCCACCGAATGGAAGATCGGTGTCACCGGCCAAGAAGAAGATATGAACAAGCTCTAGCTTGGGGGCCTTATCCCCCAACATTACCCATGATGAGGGGGCGTCGAGGAAGACCAATGATCATCACGATCCAAATCCAAGTGGTCTTCCCGACAAGTTCGACAGGCGCATCTCGTATGCGCCCAATATCGCGAGCTAAACGAATATCTAACGTGGTCGAGCTCATGACCTTAAACGAGCGCTTGTCAGGAGGCAACCCGACGGTTTTTGCATTATTTTTATTTGATTTTCATTTTTGGTTTAGACTTTTATTAGTGTTTAGAGTCTTATGTCCATGAAAATCGTGACAACGGGTCCTAATTTTCATGACAGGAGAAGGAGAAAGGGAGTCAATCATATGGAGGATGATCGAGGCAAGGAAGATCGCTCTAGGAACGCGCTCAGGCCTTAGGAGGAGGAAGAAACAGAATGGATGAAGAAAAACAGAGACTGGAGCGAAAACGAAGAGACGTTGCAGAAAACAGCACATCACTCGGCCGAGTAGTATATGCCACTCGGCCGAGCAAAGACTCCACTCGGCCGAGTGGAGCACCAAACAGGGAAGTTTCTGCAGACCAACTCTCTGCCAATTTCTGTAAGTTTTAGTTTTAATTGCCACTCGGGCGATTGACTTGTCACTCGGCCGAGTGGAACAGATACCCTTCTAGCTCAAGAATTACCGAGTGGCAGATCCACTCAGCCGAGTGGAGTTTTTCCATTCGGCCGAGTGAAGCAAAGTCACTCGCCTTAGTCGTAAGTGGTGAAGATATTTTTTAACTTTACGTCACTCGGCCGAGTGAGACCATCACTCGGCCGAGTCATAACAATTCCTATATATAAGTGGCTGCGGGCTGCGCGAAAATCAAAACTAAAAAATTCCCAAACCCGCTGTCGTTTCGTATTCCTCGGCCGCTGCGACTCCATCCCTCGCCCGCTGCGACCCCTGCCGCACCCGAGCCGACCTCCCCTCGCCGGCGACCGTGCTCCCTCTGACCGCCGACGACCGGTCACCACCCCCCCTCACCGGCGCCGGCTGCCACCGCCTCCGATCGCCCGTTTTTCAACCCAAAAATCCAATTTCTCCCCGTTTCTCTTGATTCGTACGCCCGTTGAGTCCCAAATCCAAATTAATTTTCATATCTATCTATTATCCCCCATCTCCCCCATATATATTGAATATTATTCGCCGATTTGATCGTTTGATTTGCAGGCTAGCTTGGGGGAGCTTTGGGGAGCTTTCGGACGCGCTTTGAGCTTCGCGACAAAGGCGTCTCTTCGCACACACAGCTGTTTGCTCTCGTGGCATGTTCAGGTATACTCGTTCCATCACTTAGCATGCCGCATTGTATATTTAGTTGGGACACGTCTCGTGGAACACATGCCGCCGTGCACTAGGCCGCGTACACAGGGATCCGCTGCCACGCAGAAGAGGACCGATGATTTTGGTCCCTCTTCCGCTAGGGAGGACTCCCCTCCACCTAGCCCGCCACCACCACCGCCACCTACACAGCCGATCCCGTCCCTCCACCCGCTCCCACCATCGGGCCGATGAGGATTACGTTTCGAAATGACGCACACCGCGCCAGATTCGAGCGTATCTGCCATCGCTCGATAGTACTCTCTAGGTTTGCACACCTAGTTGACCTAGACCACCTAGGGATACTTGAGGGGCTTCTCACGTTGTACGACAACATGGGATGGCGTGATTTTTTTTCGGTGTCGGCGGATACTTACATCCGTTCGACACTAGAGGTCCTCAGTTCTATTGACCGGACCCCTGGGGGATGCTCCTTTCGTCTGCTGGATCGAGAGTGTGAGATCACTCTCGACATGCTTAGAGCGTTCTTCCAGTGGCCCGCTGTCCCTGACCCTGACCGAGCCTCCGCTCCCACGCACATCCCACCCCCGTCGTTCGACACCTCCACCTTTTGGACACGGATCACAGGATCTCCACTTGCCTTTGACCCTAGTAGGGCCAAGGCCTCAGCTATCCTCCACCCCTGCCTCTATATTGCACAGCGCCTCATGTCGACTACTTTCCTAGCGAGGTACGAGCCCGGGACCATGTCTACGCCAGAGCTCTACATGCTCTACGCGATGACTCGCCCTAGGGTTCTAGATAGGGGTAGCGACGACTTGGTCCCCGCCGTCGAGATCGACATTGCTTGTTGGTTTTTGGACCGCATCATCATTTCGGTGAGCGCTCGCTCACATATCTGTTGCGACGGTCTGATCACCCTTCTGGCCCTTATGACCGGTGTGGACCTACCTGACGACTTGCGTCGACCTCCGGGCCCCACCGCACTTTCCATAGATGTTATGGCCCAGATGATGATGCTTCGTCCCCACGGTCGCCAGCACTGGGTGTTGTTGCACGGTCCCTTCAGCGCTGACTACATGGTTCTTCCGAGCCCCGCTCAGACACACATTGGACCGGCTCACGGGGACTGGATTCTAGCGATGGATCTCCTCATCCCCGCTGCCTACGTGCTTGAGCCTGAGGATGCTGAGCAGGCACCCCCTGCACCACCGGTTGACCCCGTGATCCCTCAGCCTGCACCTACACTGTCTGCACCTCCCGACACCTCTGTCCACATGTCTGTTAGTGTCGGGAGCACCTTAGCTGAGCCGTCCACCACCACCACCACCGAGCCTATGTCCGTCGAGCATATCACCTCTCTGAGTCCCGAGCGTCCCACCACCATTTTAGAGAGCGGCGAGACCTCCTTTACCGCCGTAGTGGCGGTTCTGTCCTCACTTTTGTCCACGGTCACCCCGGCCGTTGGCCCGTCTGACCCCACTACCGCTGTCTTTACCGAGAGTGTCGTGACTTCTGTCCCCACGTCTGCGTCATTGACCTCTCCTGCTGCCTCGTTGCCCATTTTGGCTTCCACCTCTGCTGCTGCTACTGCTGCTTCGACCCAGCCTGCGTCCCAGCCTCACACCGAGGCTGGGCATCCCTTAGTGAGCACATCATCCCTTCCACACTTCCCTGCTGGCACCGTCACCTACACTGCCCGCCAGAGACAGCCCCACACTTCACCTGTTAGACCTGTGCGTCCCTCTGCTCCACCACCCCCAGACACTCTAGTTCAGAGCATTCGTGCTCTTGAGGGGGCTGTTAGTGGACTCGGAGGGGACTTTAGGGCTCTCTCCGCCACGGTCAACGCCGTGCAGACCCGCGTCGCCATCCTTCCCAGTATTCAGGCTTGCCTGAATCAGATTCTGGCGCGTCTGCCTCCACCACCCACACCCTCCTAGCAGCCACCACGCCCACCACCTCCACCACCACCTCCGCCACAGGACGGTGCTGGTGCAGCGCCACCACCAGCTTAGGCACACTCTTGATGCCTCTGATATTTTTTTGACGTTTTGCTACCCGTTTGTTCTTGGGCCTGGTGATTTTTTGGCCCCCTCCTCCACATACTACTTTGGTGCCTTCCTGATCATATCTTTTTATATCTTTTTGGGAGTTAGGGAGAGACTTTTTGGGGACACTTATATCTGCACCATACTGATCTTTGCATGCATCACATTCATTCGCATCTTATTTTCTTTTTATTCTTCTTTCTTTTTCATCATGCATGCATCCTCACCCACCCTACCCATTTCACGTCTCTCGGTGTGCCACACTTTGCACATTGAGGACATTGTGCACTTTAGCTTGGGGGAGTGAGTTCTCACACTTTTTGCTTTTCGCCACATTTTATTTTTATTTTTTCCACCTTTTCTTTGTTTTTACACCACTTTCACTCACTTTTTTGTTTTTTATCATGCATCACGTTTTCTTATTTTCTTTGTGTGCCGCATTGTACATAGTAGTATCTATTTTCTTTTATCATTATTTCTTTCATCTTTTGCTAGAGATGATTTTTCTGTGATGATGATGACGTGGTGTTAGCCTATCTCTATGTGCATGCTATTTTGTCACGTCATAGCTTTTGTTTCAGATATCATATGCCTGCTTTGCATTTGAAATAGTAACCCACTCTTTTTCTGTATGAATATGGATAAAATTCTGTTATTAGCTGATGTTTGATGATTCATATGTATGCTTTTTATAGAAAACACACCAAGCTTCACGCATTGATTGCTTATATCTGGAGTACTGCTTTCCTTTCTCATATCACTTCTTATTGCATGAATTGTACGCTTCACTTTCAGGTTGATTGAATGCTTGCTAAGACGATATATCTGGACTAGTTTACTTTTTGAGATTAAACTGAGTAGATTATATTACTCTGCTGAAAGTTGTCGTGCACGTCCTATAGAGTGAACCGAGCGATACATTTATTTCTTTCTCCACATATCTTGAGCATCATTTCTCTATTTGATATTCATTGGTGAATTCCCCCTTAGCAAGTCTATTATCGGCATTTACCCCGCTATTAATTTTCATGCTCCAAATCCCCAAAATCAAAAAGAAAAAAAATATATACCAGTATATCCTTCTCTCTTTTGATTTGGGATCGCTTATGTATATATGTTTATCGAAAAAAAAGAGAAAAATTTAGAAAAGGAAAAGAAAAGAGAAAAGAAATTTATAAACGATCCCATCTCATACTCTTTCTCTCTTTCTTTCCTCTTTTGTTTTTGTTTTCATTTTTTTTGGAGCTTCATAAGAAATGGGGAATGTACATATTGAGTTGTTTATGCCACCACGCTTATGGATAAGCTTGGGGGAGAGGATCCAATGATGTGTGAGAGAGTGACTACTTGACGATGCATGACAACCTAGGCTAAGTAATCTTCTATACTCGGTGAGATTGCTAAAGTTTCACGAAATCCAGAAATCGACACCTAGCATTCATTTCATGAAAACCGTACTTTTCTATTCCTACTATTCCATATCATGTAATACCTCTTATACTCCTTATAGAAAGCATTCAATTGAAAAGTGTGTGATCTGTGGTTATGCATACATCTTTAGATGCTTCAGACGATGTTAATCCTAGAATGATTCCATATTTCATGCTATATTGATATTTTGGGGTTTTCTATTTCGAATGCATCATTATACTATGATATCGAAATAAAAGTCTGTGATATGTGTTTTATATTCGATGTATGCTATATGAGTAAGCAAAACCCACGTCCTGAGAAGAATGATCTAGCACCCCCTTCTTCACTTTCTATTTTATTTTTATTTTCCTTCTTTTCCATTATTTTGCCCGTCGGGTTTGCTTTTTACTCATCTTCCTCGAGGACGAGTAAGAGGTAAGCTTGGGGATTTTGATCACTCCATATTTTACACCCTTTTTCTGCATGTTTGCATGCCACTTTGATCGCTCATATCGCGTTTTTCACTATTATTCGACAATATTGCGATGCTTTTCATGATTTCTTGTTTTTGTCGTATTTCAGGAGATATGGAGCGATTCGGGGTGATTTTGAGATCAAGAGGATTTGCACCCACTCCGGAGTGTCACCCAAAGCTCTTTTTAGGGCTATTCGGCGATGGAAGACGAGTGGAAGAAGAAGGAACATCATAGGAGCGACGAGGAAGCGAAAAGATGAAGATTGGGCATCTGCAGCACCTCACTCGGCCGAGTGAACCACCCACTCGACCGAGCAAGAAGACCACTCGGTCGACCAGACCGGACACGCACCACAGAAGGAAATCAGCGTGCACTCAGCCGAGTGACGATAGTCCACTCGGCCGAGTATGGAGATCCACTCGCCCGAGTGGCATGGGAAAATCCACCATCAAAAGAGGCCGACTTACTGGAAAAGTATAGGCGATTTCAGAGTTTCGACTCGGCCGAGTACTGAATGCCCCTCGGCTGAGTGAGTAAAGTCACTCGGCCAAGTGAGCCGCCCTGACTGCTGCGTAAACTGCGATTTCTGGGCTGTGCAGGGGCATTTTTGTCACGATTTTTTGGGCGATTTTGAGGGGTATTTAAACCCAGTTTTTGCCCTAGTTTAGGAGAACTTTTTGATACTTTTTGCAGCCTTTTTAGAGAGCTTTTTAGATCATTAGATTTAGCTTTTCTCTTGGAGATTAAAAGGTTATTTTTGTTGGATACTATTGGGTTCTCATTGGTTTGTCTCTTTTCTTATCAAAAACTCTATTTTTGTTGATAATTTCTCTATTGCAATGAATTGTGCTGAATTTGTTATTTATTTTCTCATGAATTGTATGATGATTAGTGAGTAGTTATTTCGTCTTAGGGCATATGGATGAACCCTATGAACCCTATTTCTAAATTGTGATGAATTGGTGAAATTCTTACTGGAATTGATTAGGGTTAGGTTGGGATTGATTAATTACGGATGGCTAGGGATTCATATTGATTGGGATTTGCAAGAGATTGGGTCCAAATTGATAGGAAGCCCTAGAAATTCGATTTAGATTTACGATTGGACTTCTCTAGAATTGGTTTGCAAGAGATTGGGCCAAAGCTAGAATTTTTAATCGTGTTTCTATACCAATATCCATTTGTAAGAGATTGGACGGGTAGGAACTATCTCAACCTAGGTCGTAGCTCGAGTTTGCACGAGAGTGGGCTCGAGATACGGTTGAACGATGATGTCATTCTTCATGCTAGCGTCTTATGTTAGGGTTTGCAAGAGATTGGGCCCTACCCTAGGTTCGCTATAGACCGGCAATAGCACGAGAGCGTGAGCTTGGTTCTACATTTAGTTGCGACTAGTTCACCTAAAATTCAAGTCTAGCAATGATGTAACCTACGAATCACAACGATGAGATACGGTCCGTAGCGGGGATTCCCTATCCCTAAGCGCTTTATTTTATTGATATTTCTATCGACATTCGAACGATTGTGACAATTTTACCCCAAATTATTCTCGACCATTTTGATAGCTAGGTGATTAGAAGGAGACACTGTCATTGTTCCTCCCTGAGTTCGATACCCGCTCGCCGCTACACCGTGTGCTTGTGGTAAGACTGCGAGTCGCTTGTCCCGGGTGCGTGTGCATACCGGGGCGCGATCAGGGGGAGCACCCGATTCAGACGTCTGTCGCCTCCTATTCGGCCCCTCCACAGCCGGGGCCTCCACACTTCATTTTTGGGCCACCACCTTCGCGGGCCCCTCCTCGTCCATCGCCTTCTTACCCCTATTCCGAGGGTTGGTCTTATGTGCAACCAACACAACAGCCGCCCTCAGCACTTTCTCCCGAGAGAGCATCATATCTTCACCTGCAAAAGAAAGAAAGATTAGGGTAAGCCTACCTGAGAGCTCGCCAGACTCAAAGTACCTTGGGGCCAGAAATCCTGGGAAAGCCGATCGTCCTGTATAAATCTCGCCAGTTGGATGTCCGCTGCTGGTAGCTCCGCCAAAATTTGAGCAGTCGTCAAGTATTCGCCCGTCAGTACCACCTTCACGTTCACTAAAGGGTTAAAAACCCCCCAGTTCGTCATCAACACCACGTCGACCGGCATCGTGACGAAGACAAAACTCTCCATCCACTCCCCCACATCGGCTGGCACCCCGACAATTAGTTCTCGTCCCTTCCTCGCATAGACACGGTAGTACATCCCCCACTTCCTCACTACAAAGAAATGCTGGAACAACGCCAGGGAAGGGATCAAGGAGCTGGCGAGGCACAGGACAACAAATTCGACCAGCAAACCGAAAGCGCAAATATCGGCATCTCTATGAAATTCAAAAGATGGAGAAGGTGAAGATGGACTGGGAAGCTGAGCCCTAACTCGAGAGACCGAGTGTAAACCCCGACTTCGTTATCACCGGGCCAGCATACCCTCTCCTCGGGCCCGGGGAGCCGCACTTCAAAAGGCGGACGGGCGAACCGCACCCAAATCTCCCTAACGTTAACCCTGTCCGACCTACACCGGACGGTCGCAATCATCCTCGGTACATCTGTTCGCCACATGCTCTGCCTCTGCCGTCTTTGCATCCACTACAACCTTTCCTCTTCCACTGACTCTTCCTCTACTGCCCCACTACCACCTCCGAACTCAGAACAAGAAGCCATCGATCTGAAGATCAAGAAATTACCTAGCAGAACAGCGAGCTAAGGAGACGACCGAAAGCGGATCTCCGACAAGGAAAACGGCAACATCGACGAGCGATGAACGGAGGCTGGAAGGCGCGAAAGAAGGTCGAAATCAGGAGAAACTTTCAATCGATCCTCTCCTTCCCGTACATATAGAAAGCTGCAGGCCATCCCCATCGTTGATGCACCGCCATGCAGTGCCCATCTGAGCTCCACTGATGCCTCGACCGGTGTGACAGTTGCTTCAGCCACGTGTCACAAGTTCAGTAGCAAAGACGCTTCAATTTCTCCCTGCCCTTTCAAATCGTAATAATGGCTAGCAGGGCAGGTCTTCCAAGACCACTGTCACCTCCAAGTGCAGCACGAAACCCAAGCCGCCTTTGTCGAGAAAGGAAGAGATGGTGTGTCATCCAAGCCGAGCCGGGCTTTTGACTCGAACCGGAATGACGAAGGCAATTGTTACGACCTAAAGATCGTGATAGTCCAACCTACCATCCAAGCCCACCAGATACCCGATCGGCTCGCCCCTCCTTCGAAGGCCACCTATACCAGCGACAGGGTGCTCTTCGCCCCAACTTCGTAGGCCGCTCACTTGTTCCCCCCAGGTCCGCTAGGTGCCCGTCGACCCTAAAGTCCAACACGACTAGGGGAAGGGCATGCTCTGCCTCGGCTAGTGGGAAGGGTGCACTCTGCCACGATCCCTGCCGGTTGTGCACCCATTCCCCTCTGAGTTCGCTGGGCGTAGCTTGCCAGGCGTACGACCGGATCGTTCGTCGCTAATCAGGAGCGACTTAGTGACTCGTCTGCGGCTTCGCTCCTCAAACGCACTCTGACGACTCTTTGTCACATCGGACACGACAAACAACCTAGTATAAGGATTCTACTGACACTCCTGCCGCTCAACAACCTGACAAAGTACCCCTGGCTACTGCGCCCCTGACTCATGGTGCTTTCGGCTCTGACACCCTGACAAAAGCACCCTTGGCCATTGCACCGTCTGACAAAAGCATGGCTGACACTCCAAATCCTGACATCATCGTTCGAAGCTTCCGCTGACAGATGGGCCAGCTCAGCACGTCGAGTCAGCACACCAGGTCAGCCTCACCTAACCGCCTCCATCAGGTATAAATACCCCTTTGCCTTCATCGGGGAAAGGGGTTGGCAAATTAACTCTGAAATCTCATTACTCACATACATAAGAGCAAAGGTCTTCTATATCTTTATTCTTCCATAACAGATAGCTCGTCACGTAAGGTCGACTCACTCTTAGTTCGACCTGCGTGCCTAGCCTCTGCTTTTAAGCACTAATACTAACTTAGGCATCGGAGAGGCTAAGGGTTGGACCCCAACCCGGCCTTTCTGACAAGCTGCTCCTTGTGCATGTGAGCTCGTCTTCACAGGTCGTGCTCAACTACCACATCCGGCAGTGCAGTCGTGGAGCAGAGTCCTCACAGAATCGATCCCGTGGTCAGCCTTCGTAGTGTGCTCAGCCTCGTCACTACACTCATTACCTGTCAAATAGCCTATCCTAATCACATCCTAATCATAACCACCGTGTCCTTGGTTCCCCTTATTACAAATTCATTATACGCGAGTTTTACCCCGGAACAAGATTGAAAAGAGGTTTGTCAAGAATGAAAAGGGTGAGATTAGTACACTCTTGACAAACATAACTTCAATAAAATATGAAGGTAAAGGAAACATCAGGGAGCACATATTGAAGATGTCTAATATTGCTTCAAGGTTGAAAGCACTTGAGCTAGACCTCTATGAGGATCTGCTAGTGCATTTTGTTTTAATATCTCTTCCATTACAGTTTAACCAGTTTAAGGTGAGCTACAATCTGAAGGATGTGACTTGGTCTCTGGATGAGCTCATCGCATACTGTGCAAATGAAGATGAAAGGCTTAAGCAAGAAATGACAGAAAGCACTCACCTGACCTTCACCTTCAACAAAAGTAGAAGGATACTGAAGCTGCAGATACAGCTTCTCAAAAGAAACAACAAAGGGAACTGAAAAGTTCAGAAGGTAATGGTTGTTTCTTCTGTGGAGCTGAAGGGCATATAAAGAAGCATTGCACAAATTATCATGCTTGGTATGCTAAAAAGTGTATGTTTCTTTAATTTGGTTTAATTCTATAATTATTTTCTTTATATAACTTTTGGTACTTATAAACACGTGATAGAAAGATCCTGGTATAACCATTCACATCATTGTGTCTATGCAGGATTGCCTAAGATGCCAAGAGCCGAATGATGTTGAAAGATACATCGATATGGGCAATGGCAAGATGGTTCAAGTAGAATCAAATTAAATTTAGATTATTTCTTTTAAAGGCTAGATTGTATTTGAATTTTATGAGACTATTATGTACTGTGTTAATGGAATTTGGATTTCCATCTCTATTTTGAACAAATCGATTATTATTGTTCAAAACTGAATGGAAAATTTGGTTGTCTCATAATTCAAAATTAGTTTATTCTGGTTCTTTAAAAGATCATTATAATCTTCATTTATTTGGAAATGTTGCTTCATCTATAGAATTCATGCATTTAAGTACATGTGTTATAATGAAAGAATTAACAATTTAGAATTTCAGTTATTTTTGATTGCAGCTTATACCCTTAATAAAGTTTCAACAAATGAATCACTTGCATGTTTGGAGATGTCCAACTAAGGTAAGGCCTTATAAGCCTAATAAAGAAATTGGACATAATGCTAATGATTTTCTAGTTTTGTTGAATAAGTTTTAAAAGTTGATATTTTGTATGATTTTACATAATCCCACTATTAAGTTAGTTTACGAATTAGGAAATGCACACATATTTGAGGATGCTGAGTTTGAAGGGGAAAATTTAGTTAGTGACATTATTCTTGAAGAGGATTATATCCACACAGGTGTTGTTGGCATTGTTCAGGATGGTATTCCTGATATTGTTCAAGACACAATAAATTCAAGATAATGTTGCAATTCCTCCCATTCAGGAAATTGTTCATAAGGACAAACTCTAGCACCTCAAGTAACTAATTGCCATTCAGGAAATCCATTAAAGAGTTGAAAAGTACATTGTTGAAATATTACATTGTAATTCTCAAGAACATATAGTTGACATTAGGATGATGGAAGTTCAGCTTACATCAAGTCATAAAAGTTCTGCATCGATCTCTAAGATGGATTAATGCATTAATTAAGAACGTCTTTGAATGACACTTAAAATATTTTCTCATTGCCATAGGTTTGAACCCTATTGATTATAAATAGTTTTTTATAATCAAAAGGAATTCAAAGGGTATTAAGAAAAGATTTAAAGCATATCACTCAAAGACTTTATACGGAATAGAATGCATTAATTGTAAATAGACTTTCTATTCAGTTTTCATGAAAGACTCTGTAAGGTTTATAATGGCATTAGTAGAGCATTTCAATATCGTTAATGATATATTAAATTTCATTAAGTGATCACCTCGTTCGGTTTTGAGATGATGTTTAATGATGTTATATATCTTAAGTTCTGTGGGAGCATGTAATTTCTATAATATCTATATGGTAATGAATGTTAAGTTCTGTAGGAGACAAGTTTAGTCTCAATAAATGCCTTAAGAATAATCTTCAGAAGATTCCCTATATCTCACCAATAGGGAATCTAAAGTATGCTCAGTTTTATATGCATTTGGTTATTGCATATATTACAGGTGTGTTGGGCAGGTTGTTAAGTTCAGGAGTTGACTATTTGACAGCAGCCAAATGTGTCTTACGGTGTTTATGGAGAACAAAAGGGTTACATGTTCAAGGATCAATAGTAAAAAAGAGTTTGAGATCATTTTGACATACTGACTCTGTTCATTTATTGGATGCAAAGAATGTATGAAAATCTATGTCAGGCGCCATCTACTAGAATAGATCTAAATGGTCACTTTTATATAGTCTCTTCTGAGATGGCTTTAGATTTCATATCACATTATGTGATATCCAAATCATGAAATATATCTGCATATTTTGTCACTATGCTGCAAATTAGGGATGGTGTTGAAACACCACACAGTTTATTTAGTGACTATGAAGTCTATAATTTTATATTCCAGCAACAACATGAACTCGACAAAGTTTAGATATTCAGAGATCAAGTTCCTAGATTGTTATTTAATAATAGGAGTGTATAATTGTCTAATGAGCACATCGGAACAAACCATGTAATTTCGGATCCGTTATAGTAAGGAAATGTCATCCAAAAGGTTTTATGAGCTAACTACTCATATGGATGTCATTTCATTAAGAATATTCAGTTTTATGGGAGTTCGTTCTTTTGGATGCTCATATGATAGACAAAATTAAGTCTTCAGCTTAAGCTTGAAGTTATTTTCTGATCAGAAATAAAGTTTCGGTTTAGTTCGGCTTCACTCCGATTTTGGTTTGTTTATGATCTCACTAAGGTTAAGGAAGATCAGTTGGAAATAGACATGTTAGATCACATTACATGTAATTTCCATGCTACACATCCACTTCATAATCCATGTCATTCTTTTGTATTAGCACGATGACCACTGATGGGTCGAGCTGCAATTGCTGCGACGAAAATATTTTTGATCCCTTGCTAATATATTTGATGGACCGGATTGTTTTTGACTCATTAAAGAAATGACAGTAAGTTAAGATCTTATTTGGTTGTATGCACAACGAAATATAATTATAAAGTTTAGCATATAGCCCAAGTGTGGGATTGTTGGAACTTATCCAACTAAGTTGGATCTTAATCCAACATTGGGCTTATATGTGGTAAATAATTATATGGTGCTGCACTGTCATATTAAAGCCAAATGTATAAGTGATCTCATTTATTAAGTTAAGTGGGCTTAAATGAGTCATATAGGTTGTGGGCCTTTATGTGTGGCGACTATTGGACTTCAATTCGTTGATGGGCCGAATTGAAAACCCTAGGGCTAAGGATGCTAGCATATATATATATATATATATATATATATATATATATATATATATATATACGGTCATAATCCCCGGAGCACACGAACAACTTAACCGTCTTTTCTACGTCCCGTCGCTAGAAGAAAAACCGTAAGAAGGGCAAAGGAATTCTCCAACGGTTGATTCGTGTTGTTCTGGAATGATTCGTGTTGTTCTGGAAGATCATCCGCTACGCTATCGTCAGGATCTCTTTCAGACTTTTAGCGATGGATTCAGGTACGCTTCCGCTAATCAGAGAAGGTAATGTTTTAAGATTCAGCATGCGTAATCTAGATCTGTGTTATTTGGTTTGTACACGTATCTAGATCTTTAGTTCTCACAGTTCCATCATGGAAACTGACGTATTACTAATGAAGAAGATGTCCTGTTAGTGAAACCTACAGTCAAGCCGGGAATTTTAGTGCATGACACATTTTATTAGCGATGGCGGTGTTTTCCATTCAGCTAAACCAGCACTAAGTCGATCGACTCCTTGATTCAAGCAAAACCAACGTGTCTGATATTTTTTTCTCTCCTCGTTAACATCGATTCGCCTGAAACCAAGCACGAGGAAATGCATGGGTTTTCTTCTTCCGATCAATTTTTCTTCATCAATTTTTTTTCTTAATATCAATCCCTCGTTAAGATCGACTCCCTTGTCTTGAGCAATTTTTCTTCTTCCATAACTATATACACTTCTTTCTCAAAAATTCTGAAACAAATCGTCTCTATCTCAGCTCTCAAAGCGGGTATCTTTAGGATTTCTATCTCAAATCCTCGTTCTCTACTAAAAAGATGGGAAGGTAGGGTTTCTCTCTCAACTCCTCAATTTCTTCCATAAAGGTAAGGTTTTTGTTTTTCACAGTTTGTCCTTTCTACAATTTCTGAGGAAGGAATAGTTGCAAAAGATTCTGGCAATTTCTTGCTATAGATCCGATTTGGTCGTTTAATTCTCATTGGAGGCTTTTCAGGTATCTGTACTTTTGCAGATCCAATTTCTGGCCATTTATATCTACTGCTGATCAGTTTATAGCTGTAGATATAAGATGACTCCTTTTATTTGTTTGGAAAAGTTGTAAAGATTTGATTTTGGATGATTTTGTGAAGATTATTCCTGATTTCAGCTACTGGTTACCTTATGATTGTTGTGAACGAGAAACAGATTTGGAGAAGGGTTGAGGCTAGGAAACCCCTAGCCTCCTTTATATAGTATTCATAATGGGTACTCATGTGGGTGGATACCCAATAGGCCCAATGGGTCCTATTCATAACACTTCCCCTTATCCAACCAACGTGGTATACTCGACTTTATGAATACTGAATGATTCATTAGTACTACTGAGTATCTTAAGGGGTGGATACTTCTGGATCCAAGTTAAGGGTAACTGCCTCGTTAAAACCCCTTAGCTATGGAAAACCCTGTGGGAAAAACCAATAGCGAAGGGAAAAGAGTACATCACTCCATAACTTCCCCTGATTTGGGGATGTGTCGAGGGGTGGATACTTCTGGATCCAGAGTCAATGCGGTTGCCTCATTAAAACCTTGACTATGGAAAACCTTGTGGGAAAAACCACTAGCCAAGGAAAAAGAGTACAACTTTACAGTTGACTCCCCCTAATCTGATCAAGCTTCAGGCTTGCAGATCTCCTATATATCTATACATTTATCTCCTATGTGTCTATACATCCATCTCATCTGCAACATTCCGAAAGCAAAAGTAAAGTACAAGCATCACTCATCTATACAAGTTTCACTCATATAAGGCATTAACTGAAACTAAAGGAGCGCTAGCAAATTTGGTAGACAGCTCCACGTCTCAATCGTCATTGTCTGCGAGGTACTTCAGGACCTGGCTTTGTATGTTCTTGAACTGCTCCTTGGGTGATGAGCTTCTCGGGATGGTGGAAGGATGTAGACTTGGAAGGATTTTGTGTAGATCTTCAGGAGGTGGACGTCCCTTTTATGCCATTCATCGCGATGATCTGTAACCTGCATATGCAAATACATTTAACATAGAGGATTTTTCCTCGACCCTTGGAGATAGCGCAGAAGCTACATATCTCTGGTCTAGTGGTGCGCTGGGGGCGCTGCACTGTACCTGGCCAATAGCTATACTGCTAATGATCAAAAGAGACGCATGCAGTTGGCCAGGTAAAAGAGTGTTTCAAAGACACTTAATGTACTTCTGGACCATATATATTCTTCCCCTCTTCCAGATAACGGAAAGGGGTCTTTTAATGTATATCCATACAATCAAATAGGTGTATTTAGTGGAGAATGAAATTAATGTTTCTTCATCAATCATCATTGTATGAAGTTTACATCTTCGGGATGATTAATTAACGTCATCTTCAGGATGATAGTTCATTTCCAGGATAATAGTTCATCTTCAGGATGATGGTTCATCTTCAGGATGATTAATGTTCTGTAAGCCTAGAATTTATGCCTAGCTAGGGCTTTCATATCGTATCATATTTGATAGATAGGCTTTAACAGATATTTCGGTAATTTCTCTTAAGGAGATCCGATAATATTTTGAGTTATTAAAATAATCTCAATTCTTTTAATTTTCTCTCTTAAGAACAATACTGTTTTTAAGAGGTGCAAACAACAACCTTTTAGTATGAGTCCTTTAAGGATCTTTGTCTAGGTTGTCTTTCCTTTAATCATATTATTAATATGTGTCCCAAACAGAAAGGAAAGTAAAGAAAAAATTTGTACATGCAGTTGAAGGAATTTTATATCGGTTATGTTGTCACATCCAATAGCAACATCAAATTCCCTCTTTTTGCCATTCGTTGAGTTACGCCTTGACATAAACCAGTCGATGCATCGGATTCATCTTGTAAGTGAGTTCAGCTCATCTTACTTGATTACTTCCTGGTTTGAGCGATTTATACCTCTAAAACTATAGCAAATTAAAATGCTTATAGCTAACGATTTTATTTTAATTCTCCTTCAATACTCAGTTATCCCACAAGATTTGATATCATTTTTGATACCAGGACTTCAGGTCCAACACCTCATATTTCATAAGTGAGTCCAGCTCACCTTATTATTGCCTCATTCCACATTATTATAATTTGGCCAAATCTCTATCTTTGCTTCAGGCAAAGCAGAGTTGTGGAAACGATATTTTATATTTAACTGGCAAAATGAAATATGAGAGAATTTGTCGACAAAATGTGTTCTTTCTTGTCCAAAACTCACCCCGTACGTACTATAATCATTTGATTTCTCCCAGAGGTGTCTCCTTCACGACGCGTTAAAGAAATGAAGGTTCTGGGACGGGTAAAGAATATGGACAGATCCAGAATTGGTCCTTAGCAACCAAGTTGCAATAAGGTTCTGGATTTGAGCTCACTTTCCTGTGGTGGTATTGTTTTTTCGGTCTCCAGGAGTAGATCTCTCTTTTTGGAGCCTAGTGGTATGTCCTCTCATCCATTGAGGATATCCACTTCTGCTACTGGTGGATTGCATCCAATATATTAGGTATGTCAATCCTAGCTGGATTTTTAGTAGCAGGGATGTGAAAGTTTTGACAATATTTATATTGTCAGTAACTATGTCTGACAACTGTTTTAACAGTTTCATAAGTGTGGATCTTCAGGATCTCATCACAATTCATGATAACCAGATCATAGGTATTAATTATTTAAATGGTCATTTGAGCTTCAGGCTCATGGATGATTGTAGTATTTCTGTTGAAACTGATTCTAGGACATTAAAGTTGTGAGGGATCTTCAGGATCTCATCAAATCTTTAAAATAGGATCATCAATGCACGTCTTAGGAGAAGTGAATTTAAATGCTTCCCCTGTTCAGAGTGCTCAGACTCTATTTATCTGGGATATTTACTTCCGATAAATAGTTCTGCATTTTGATGGTCTATAGTGGTGATATGGGGGTGTCTACTCATCATGGCACAATCTATAAGATGTGCTCTAAACGCTTCCCCCGTCAGGGGTTTTTGGAAACTGTTTATATGAGGTGATCAGACTCATATAAATAAGTTCTAAGGAGGCGTTTTGATGGTTTGCAATGTAATTGCATGTTCCCATGTGGTCACCTGCAACTGGATTTTTGATGGATAAGAAATCCATTTAAATCATTTTAATGATTTATATTACCCATATTTGGGTGTGAACACAAGCTTCAGGGTGTTCGTTATTTTTCCAGTTGTAAAATATTTAAATTTCCCAGTGTTATCCAAAGTTACCACCATTTTATAAAAGAATGTGGTTGGATACTGACCATTTATTTAGAGGATATATTGATGAGTACACCAAGGGTACATCATCAGTCCTATTAAGGGAGTGGACGGAGCCTATTTATATCCCTTAAATACTCTCAAGAGACCTAAAGGTCTTCATTATCTTTAATGATGATGGTATATCATGTTAAATTCATTTGAGGAAGTGGGGAGAGTCAAGGTCCATGTGAATGGAGATGATCTCATTATCATTTTTCCTTTTTGAATAGGACAATGAAAGTTTCACCCTTTTGAAGAATCTTCGGGTTCGTCTGGTTGATGATGTCTTGCATCATCACTCCAGGGTGATATCGATCCAAAGTTGGTCGATTCTGGACACTTCTGGTGTTCCAAAATAATTCCTCTTTTTGAATTTATGTGGGACTTTTGAAAAATCCATTAGAATGCTCAAGTTAATTTTGTCCGGTAATAGTTGAACTGTGTTCAAAATGTGAAGGATTACATCTTCACATTGACTATTGTGCGGATCATTTTGGGACAAAGCTTCAGGCTTCATTTATTTCTTGAGTCATTAGGGATTTCGTTTTGACGAATATCCTTTTGAAACTGTATAAGTTTCAGAGAGTATATGGCATCCTCATTTTATTTTTAGGGGTATTCAAGATAGCAAATCATTCGCAGTAAAATAAAATGTATTAAAGCTACAAGAGAATAATACTGATGATTTTGTTAAGTCAACAAGTGACATAGTGTGATGTGTGCTCTTTGAAAACATACAACAATAATTATGCTCATTTAAGACTTATATTATGACAACAGATTATATTTGATTTCAAAATTTATTTGTCCTCGGGGAGTAGCTAAATATACATAAGGTCAATTAGACTTTCGTCGTTTTGACTAGATATGTATGTATTTTTATATGTCATAAGTTAATGCACATTCATGTTTGCAAAAACATTATGGCTCTTATCAGAACTTCCGGTCTGATTTTGGATTGCCATTGCTTACTCCATGTCGAGGTATATCGTATCTTCCCTTTCCCATTTAATCCAAGACTTCCCCTGTTTTGAGTTTTCCTTATTTTTATTTCAGGTCATGTTTGATCCTGAACTTCCCCTGATTTCAATATTCCTTATTTATAAAGGACAATGAAAATTAGTCTTGCTAAGGAGACATAAGCAGGGGTTTGAGCAAATTATTTATACTTCCACTTTTCTAAATAAGAGACTTTTAAAAAGTCTATTTGAATGCTCGAGTATAGCTTCAGGCCTTTTACTTGAGTCGTTCAAATTTTATGTGGATAGTTTACCATGCTCAGAGGGGAACAAATACGTGGGTGCGTAATATATTTCTCACTTATTCATTAAGCTACGACTTCAGGCGTATGCTTATATTCAAGGCTAGAAAAAAAAAATCTTTCCTTGTAAAAATAAAGGAGAGTACTCTTTTAAAGAGTTTAGCGGTATTATGGAAAACTTCTGGTGTCCATATTGGATTATATAGATCATAGATCTTATATATCTGTTTACCGCAAAGTGTGCATCTTTTATAAAGATAGCAATTATAATTTTCGCATAAACCATCGTATTTATTTTATTAGGGAGAGAGAGTGTTGACTTTTGATTTGATTTTGAACTTCAGGTTCATTTTGTCAAAGTGGATATGATATAAATTTTTTTTTGAAATCATTATTGTCTTATTGTCATAAATATCGTCATATCATGAGCCCATCATACATATAATGTAAATCTTGTAAACTGAAGATTATGTTCAATTGAATTGAAACAAGTATGATGTACACATGCTATTTATATGCTGCAGGCATTTAAAATAATCTTATCGCAGGTATATAGTCTAGCAATAGTCGTTGAACTATATCAAAGTGATTTTGGCATGCTTTTTGACAGTTTCATTGTAAAATTAACATGGTATTAAAATAATTAACATCCACGCAATTAATGCATAAGCAATGAAAACGAAAATGACTTAGGACTATGGGGATCAGCCAGCCGACACCGAAAAAGAAGTACAGTCCGAAGTTACATCAAAAATAGCATGAAAGAATAAAGTACAACTCGGGAACTTCAGAGAGAAGCCTCTATCTTCATTGTGCGTACGCCTTCAGCTCCTTTTTGGTGTCCTTCGGTCTTCTTTTTACATTTATATCCTCACTTACAAATTTCTCTCAAAAAAAGAAAAATTGCAGGAAATTTAAAAAAAAAAGGTGTCGGAAACCTGGCTGATCCCTAAAAACATAGCCTAATTTGCACATCCACGTAGATAATATATTGGAAACATACAACCACGCAGATAATCAATCACAGGCATGTAAAGATTAAATTGTGTGTGACGTGTAAAAATTTATTTTGAAAAATTTTTACCTTTGATCCATATTTTAATGTTTTGTTTACCGCTTTAAAACCCTTTAAATTTTCTTTTAATTATTTTGGGCTTTTTAGGGCCAAAAATAAAAGAAGAAAAATTATTTATGTAAATGGGCTAATTTTCTGGCCTTTTGGGCCATGAAAACAACCCATTAGGGTTAATTGGGCCTCCCCCGAAAAATTGGCCCGTTTAGGGTTAGGGTTTCGGAAAATCCTAGGGGGGCCCGCGGCGTGTCGCCGCGACGGCTGGCCGCGCAGAACGCGGCCGCCGCAGCGGCGGGCCGCGGCTGTTGGCCGCGGCCGCGGCTGCAGTCCGTGGCCTGAGGCCGCGGCTGCTTACCGCGGCTTCAGGCCGCGGCGTTTATTTGCCGCCGGCGGCGCTTGTGAGGCGCCGACGTTTCGCCTTACGGCGTGCGGAAGTTTTGGATCAAAGGGGGGTAAAACCCGGATTTTTCAAGGATTTAGATCGCTAAAAACAGATTTTTATTGTTTTTAGGCATGCAGATCTAAAAAAATGTGATTTTTTCCGTGTTTTTAAACTTTTTAATCCTAAAACATGCAGATCTAACATGAAAAGCAAGTTTAGATCTAAAATTTTTTGATTTTTACCTCTAGATTCGACAAAGGAATCTAGTCGACGGTTGGTGAAGGATGCCCTTTTCGCTCCCCGTCGAGAAGATTACGATCTTCTTGAATCTGAGCGATTGATGGATCTCCTTCCCCGCGAGCCGCCGTCTCCTCCTACGAGCGTGATCATGCTGATAACGTGTTGTGAACGAGAAACAGATTTGGAGAAGGGTTGAGGCTAGGAAACCCCTCGCCTCCTTTATATAGTATTCATAATGGGTACTCATGTGGGTGGATACCCAATAGGCCCAATGGGTCCTATTCATAACAATGATTTCTATTTTCTAGTGTTTCATTTTATAAGAGAAAAAGGAATTAAGGAAAAAGTTAATCACATGTTTTTTCAATCTACCACTTTTTGGCTTAGTAGATATGACAGGATCTAGGGATCTGATTATGACTGAATATTGCATATCCTAACATTATAATCATATCCTCTTGTGCATATAATCCATGGAATCATGCTCTCTTAACTACATTCGCGTTAATTCATTATTTGTGAGCACATGATTTTATTTTGGTACAATTTCACTTCCCAAAGCATTATAAATGTCTACTATATTTTTAGGGATTTTTCTGGATTTTTCAGGGGTCCCGAAGGGGACTAAATCAACTTAATAAGGAGTGGAAGCTGAGCCAGGATAGGCGACTGTCCTTTCAACGACAGTCGCCTGCCTAGTTGGAAACCCAGCATGGAGCAGAAGGGAGTGCATAGTAGGTGCCTACAGAAGGACAGACAGGTGCCTGGGCAATTACACATGCAACTGCCCGGACAACAGCAGTCGCCTGCCTTAGAAGAACTGGAGCTGGAAGACGCCTGCAACAGTATTGACAGGCGACTGGATATCGTATAGGTGCCTGCCATTTCAGTAACAGTCGCCTATTTTTCCAGATGTCTTGAGGACCAGAAGAGCCAACTTACTGTTTAATTTAACACTTCTGCAGCAGGCGCATGAAGCACAAAAGATAGGCTCCTGTGGACCTTACAGGTGCCTGTAATATTTAAGATAGTCGGCTTCCTGGAGAACCATTTAACATTTTGAAGTTACGGAGCCTGCCAATCAGGCGACTATCCGACCATCAACAGTCGCATGTCATCAAGCGCCTGAAGATTAGTTGACAGTCGCCTGATCGGAGTTTTTCGCCCAGATTCTGGGTTGCGAGAATTCGGTTTTTCTTAACCCGATTTCTCCCCATTTCTGTATGCCTTTGGATGAGATTTTGGACGGATGAGATGTAACCTCTAGGGGGTGTAAAACACTACTATTCAGATGTAATTAGGGATAGCTTAATCTTTTACTATTTTAGGTCATCTTCTTCCTCAAGAAGGAGATTAGGGCTTTGGAGAGTTTTGAGTTTCTTGATCTCATTTTTGCTGTTGTTGAGATTGGTTGGTGATTGAGGAAGCTTGTGTTTGGTGACAAATCTCCAACTCTCTTACTATTATACATTTACTTTCATTTCTTGTATTGAACAATGTCTATTTCTATGAATGCTTATTCTATTCTTAATATGTTAGGCTAAATTCATTGTGTGGGTGTTGTGGATTGATGTAGGATGTTTAGATTGCCTTGCAAATGTTAATTTCCAGCACCCCTTGTTAATCCATGTTGTTGGGTGAAATAAGCTTGTGTTTAGTTGGATTTGATACTATCCGTGGAGGAGCCGAAGAATGGTGGTGCTTCGTAATTGTTGCACCTAGGTATCCAATGGGTATTGCATATCTTGAAAGGAATGCAAACCCCTTCAATCCAAATTTCATAGTTTAGATGTTTAAGTCACCCAATAACCCAAATTGTTAATTGGGTTGTAACTCGTGTATCGAATCGTGCAATAACCGAAAGGGTCCGTAGAACGGTTGTTGTGTGATGTGTAACACTACCTACATGCACTACTCTCACATACCTTGAAATGGGTGTGAGAGTTGATTCATGAGCTTTAATTAGGAGAAGAACCCACTTAGCAATTACCTTTGGCGCACCACATGTGTGCTTAGTTGATTTATTTCCCGATCCTCATACCTTGACATGGATGAGTGATCGAGTTATAATGGAATTAATATTTGGCAAAGCAATTGGGTAATCCCATTGATATCCTAAACACCCACACTCGCGTTTTCCCTTACATCCAAATTTAGGACATAACCCTTACCTTAGGGTATTTAGACAATTCATCTTTACAAACAACCATTCACTTCAAAGCGTGGTTAGAACCATCGTCAATTCCTTACACGCTCTGACTATTTGTGTGAATTTGCAGATTAGATCCGTCTTTGTGGATACGATCCCGTACTCACTGGGTATATTATTATCCAACTTCGTACACTTGCGAGTATCACCTTTCAGGTTGAGCCAGAATCCACTAACTATATCTTTTCTAATGCATACTGCACTGGAGGAGATTGTTCCTCAATAACATGTTGCCAAGGCGGATCCTACCTCCAGTATAGGCACGAGATCTAGTAGGACACAGAGTCTGACTCAGCAGCGAGAAAATCTGCCTGGGCTACAACAGCGGTTCATGAGGAATATTGAAAGCATGTATGTAAACATAATCATTTTTTAATTAATGAAATGATTATTTAATGATATACTAACAATTCATGTTTCATTTTGTATAAATTCTATGCAGTTTCTTGGATCTAGATGTGTTTAGATAGTCTATGATCATAGTGAGGGGATTGCAGAATACAGCATGGCCTACATCTAGAGCAGTGACACAGAAGCGCAAGCAGTGGATGTGGGACATGACGAAGGTAATTCAAACAATCTAATGCTTATATATATGTAATTTTATTTTTATCATTAAGTTTATATATATATATATATATATATATATATATATATATATATATATATATATATATATATATATATATATATATATATATGGGTAAAGTGTTCCTAGGGTGACTCCTTAGATTAAATCTAAGGAGTCGCCCCCATTTTCTCCCATCTCCCACAATTTTTTTGGATTTTATTTTTCATAGGATTGTTGGTCACATCATGGATGATCAACATACCAAAAATCAAGTCATTCCAATACTTTAAAAGCCCATATCTACCCATTGCAACTTCAACGGTCTGAAAACGTGCTGAAAAACCCATAAAGTTGTAAGGGGTAGATGTGGGCTTTTAAAGTATTGGAATGGCTTGATTTTTGGTATGTTGATCATCCATGATATGACCAACAATCCTATAGAAAATAAAATCCAAAAAAATTGTGGGAGATGGGAGAAAATGTGGGCGACTCCTTAGATTTAATCTAAGGAGTCACCCTAGGAACACTTTACCTATATATATATATATATATATATATATATATATATATATATATATATATATATATATATATATATATATATATATATAAAACAGGGATGTTATCATGGTTTTTTGGATAAGAGAAATTGGATAAGAGATATTGGTTATGTGTATTGTTGTATGTGGATATGTGTATTATTGTATGTATAAGAGATTGGTTAAGAGATAATGGATAAGAGATAATGGATAAGAGATATTGGTTAAGAGATATTGGTTATGTGTAATTGGGTGTGTTGTTTGTAGAGATTGGGTTATTTGTAATTGGGTTTGAGAAATTGAGATATGAGAAATTGTAATAAGAAATCAAATCATTACAGTTGAAAGAATTGGGAGGGAAAGAATTGGGAGGGAAAGAATTTAGATCACATCACAGTTGAGAGGGAAAGAATTTTGATCACATCACGGTTGAAGAACGTATTTTCTTTGCGCGCCAAATGGAAGCATTGCACAGGAGATCACCCTCAACGCCATCATCTTCTACCTCAGCTCAATTCCCCTCTTCTACCTCAGCTCAACAACTCTCCTCCAGCTCCACAACACATCTACCTCATCTTCTACCTCAGCTCAAGCACCCTCTTCTACCTCAGCTCAACAACGCAGCGCAAGTACATCAAGACTCATCTTTTCTTTTAAGCTTTTCTTTTAATTTATTTCACCCTCAAATTTTTTAATTTAGCCTCATATTTCAGCTGTTTGAGCTTCATCACGGCCTCAGCAACTCCTCCAGATCTCCTCGCCCTGCTTCACACCAGCACATCAAGAAGAGCACACGCCTATCAGCTCAACGTATGTTTCTTGTGATAGTTTTTAAATTTTAAATTTCTGAGTGATAGTTTTTAAATTTGCCCTGCTTCCTGTGATAGTTTAAATTTTCACACGCCAAGCAGCTTCACTCCATTTTAAATTTGCCCTGCTTCCTGTGATAGTTTTTTATTTTAAATTTCTGAGTGATAATTTTGAGTTAATAATTCTTGAGTGCCCTTCATAAAATTTTCATTATGTTAATAATTTTTTGAGTAATCTTCTGAGTAATCTTCATAATGTTAATAATTGTCATGAGTAATGAGTAATGTTAATAATTTTTTGAGCAATCTTCATAATCTTTAGATTTTTTATTGGTTATTTATCTCTCATAGAAGGAGATATTTTTTATGATGTATGAAGATTCAAGTAGCATATGTGCTTTTTACATATGTGGTAAACTTTGATCATATAAGAGATTTGTAACTCTCATTGTAATAACTTTGATAATAACTTTGATGTAAATCTGATTCAATTAGCTTTTTTATAATTTATATAAACTTTCTGTATTTATAATTTATATAAAATTTGATGTAAATCTGATAACTTGAATCTCATTGTAATAAGAGGTATTTTTTACATCCTTATATAACTCAGTTGTATGTGGATAGCATATGTAATGATCATCTTTCAGCATATGTAATTATCAAGATAATTTTGAATCTGCTATTAGGATGTAAAAATATGTCATTATACAAGATAATTTTGCATACATGAAAATTGGTTGTATATAGAATGAGATAAAATTTTGCATCTTGATTCAGCATGTATGAAAATTGGAATGACATTTGTGATAACTGCAATGGAATGACATATGTGATTTGCATACACATATCAACATATCTTGAATCTCATTATATAACTTAGAAATGGATAGGGTGTGTTGTTTGTGTAATTGGGTGTGTTGTTTGGGTAATGGATTGTTGTTTTGTGTAATTGGGTAATGGATTATATAACTCAGGACAATGAGATAATGTTTTGTGTAATTGGGTGTGTTGTTTGTAGAAATGGGTAATGAGATATTGGATAATGTTATCCAATCTAAAAAAATTACATATCCTATGAGGCTAAATTATGAGGCTATTCCATGAACTGAGAATTATGTGGCTAAATTAAACAATGAGATATGAGGCAAAATTTTGAGGCTAAATTATGTGGCTAAATTAGCCACTGTGAACTGAGAAATGAGGCAAAAATTCCATGAAATTCCATTCCATGAGAATTTTGAACTGAGAATTTGAGAAATGAGGACAATCCTGATATATAACTCAGGACAATCCTGAGAATTTGAGAATTTGAGAATTTGAGAAATGGATTATATAACTCAGGACAATCCTGATAGCATGTTATTTTGCCTCATATCTCATATCTCAAGTTTTTTTGAACTGAGAATTTTGCCACTGTGAATCATGTGAATCAATTCCATGATTTAATATGAAATTTCTCAAGTTTTGTTGGCAATTGGCAATTCCATGTTTTTTTGAACTGAAATTTGAGTGATATTGAGAATGATTTAATATTGAGTGATATTTGAGTGATATTTGTTTCCCTCCTATACGTATTTTTTCTAATAGGTTTGAGTGATATTTCTTGATATAAAATTCCTGAGTGATATTTTTGAGTGACTTGAGCAATTTAATATCTCAATTCACACATCCATTCACACAAATTTAAATGAAAATGCTATTTATCTCAAGAGCACTGAGTGACTTGAGTGCTTATTTTTTTTGATTTTTTTGATTGGTTATCAACTCACATTGATAATTTGCATTCAAAGATTTAAATTGATTTTTTGCAATAAAAATGCATTATTTTTGAATCTCAAAAATTTAAATTGATTTTTTTGAAGGGATGTGAGTTGATATTGGTTATCCATTATTTTTGAATGCAATTTTCAAAAATTCTCAGGAAATTTGCATTTCAACATTATTTTTTTGATTGGTTAACAAATTGCATTTCACAGATTATTTGCAATAGTTTTTGCAATAGTCTTCATTCATCTATTCTATAGTTTTTGTTTGCAATAGTTTTTGATGTTTGGATGTTTGCAAAAAACTATTGAACTTGAATAGAGATTGCAATAGATGACTATTTGAACTTAAAGTTTTTGTTTTTGTGCAAACATCCAAAACAATGATGCCCAAATCCACATTCATTGTTTGCAATAGAACTATTTCATTGTTTGGATGTTTGCAAAAAACTATTGAACTTGAACTAAAAACATGATGCCCCCATCTACACAGAAACAAAAACTATTGAACTTAAATTTGGATGTTTGCAATAGTTCTTCATTCAAGTTCTTGAATTGAACTTAAATTTGCATAGAGATATTCTGATGAATTGAACTTGAATAGAGATTGCAATAGATGTTTGCAATAGAGATTGAACTTGAATAGAGATTTGCAATAGTTCTTCATTTAACATAAATCTCTACCTCATCACCCAAGTTCAATCCAAATCCAGATTCCAATGTTTGCAATAGAGATGTTTGCAATAATGGTTAAATGACAGGACCCAAAAAAATTGATTAGCATTCCTAGATGGTTTAATTTTTCAAAATTTGGGTATTTACACCATATGAATGGCTATATGAATGAGATGTTTGCAAAATATGAATGGTTATATGAATACAGATTCTTAATATTTTAAGAAATGGTTATATAACTGTGCAAAATGTGACTGTTAATCAACAAATTCATATCACCTCTTCAAAATGCTTGATCATCTCTTCAAAATGCTTGATCACCTCTTCAAAATCAATAATGTGACTGCAATTTGGATTGAACTTGAATTTTTGATATCTCAATTTCAATTCATTTTTTATTTTTGATTTCAATTCAAATTCAAATTATCTCAATTCATTTTTGATATCAAGTGAATTTGATTTATCTTTCAGTTTTAAACCCATTTTGAAAATAGCTCCATTCTAATATTAGTCCTATAGTTTCAAAATGGATAGGCTTTCAGTCTTTCAGGCATGGGCAATCCCAGATATTGATGAAATTGAGCTTGATGAATTGTAATTTTATTTGATACTTAAACCAACCTAACCTGGGATATATGTGAAATTTAACATTCAAAAATGTTGATATCCTGTGAAAAGTAACATTAACATTCAAAAATGTTGATATCCTGTGAAAAGTGAGTATGGAAACATGAAAATTTTGAAAGTAAGTATTGAAAAATGTTGAAAGTGAGTATTCAAAAATGTTGAAAGTGAGTATTGAAACAGGAAAATGTCCTGTGAATTGCAAACAGGAAAATGTCTGGGTGATATATTGCAAATGTCCTGTGATATATATTACAATTCACAGGACAAATATTACAAACCTGTGATATATATTACAAATGTCCTGTGATATTGCAAATGTCCTGTGATATATTACAAAATGTCTGGGTGATATATTGCAAATTATTCAATAGTTGATTTTCACTTGAATATTCAACTGTTACTTTCAATATACTCACTTTCAATATATCACAGGTTTGCAATATACTCACTTTCAAAATATCACAGGACATGTTGATATTTTCCTGTGAATTTTTGAATGTTATATGTGAAATTATATGTGAAATTTCTCATATGCAAAATTATTTGTGAAATTTTTGATATCCTGTTAATTTGGCTGGTTGACATTTTCATGTGTTTGCAAGGTGAATCAAAAGTGCAAGGTGGCTGTGTGTCTGGGTGGCTAGGATCTTCAAAAGTGCAAGGTGGCTGGGTGTGTTAGTCATTCAACCTCAGGTGAATCAAGTGAATTCAAAATTATTCAAATTGAAGGGTTCAAGTTGGTGTTTTGGACTTTTCATCTGTGAAGAACTTTTCATATGTGAACCAAAAATGTGTTTACAAAGTGAATTCAGGTACCCCAATCAGATTCAAATTTCGAATTTTGTTAGCCAAATCTAGCTAAATCACTCTCCTAAAACGTTTTAAAACCCTTCCTAATCTTCTTCTCTAGTCTCCCCTAGACTTACCCCTAACTGCACACCTCTATCCCTTGCTCCTCACCCATTTAACCTTTACCTTAAGTCTTTTTAGCTAACCCTTACCCTCTTTATAATAAACTAATTCATAACCCTAGCTTTAACCCTAATCCCTACCCCTAAGGCTTACGCAGCCGCCGCCTAAAAAAAAACCCAAAATCCCCGTTTCCCGTTTCCCTCTCCCCGGCGATCTCGCCGCCCGCACGCCAACCCCGATCCTCTTCCCTCCGGCGTCCTCCCCCTCACGGCTCTCCCCTTCGTCGGCGCCGCCTTCCCTCAGTGCCTTCCTCCCCCGCGATTCACTCGCCCCCGCCGCGGTCGCCGTTAACCCCATCTCCCTTCGGCGACCCCGATCGCCCCGATCCCCTCTCTCGACCGCCTCACCGAGGCCCCGCACGATCCCTCTCCCCGATCGCCTCTCCTCCCTCACACACGCGGCGAGCCACCGCCCACGCTCCGCCACGCCCGCGATCGGCGCCGCGCCCTCATCCGCAGCCACCGCTGCGGATCTGCAGAGCGCCACCGGCCCCGATTCCCTGTGCAGCGCAGCCACCGCCCGAGGCCGCCTCCGGCCGCTATTCGCCACCGCGATCCGCTCCATCACGCCCCCGCCGTGATCCGCCACTGTCGCTGCTGACCTCCGCCGTCGCCAAGCGGTTTCCTGGCCGCTTCGCCGCTGCTTACTGTCGATGGCGCCGCTCGACGCCGGAGGACCGCCGCCGTCTCTCCGGCCGTCATCCTCTCTCATCCGCAATCACTGTGCCGCGCCACCCCTCACTCTCGGCCTCACAGCGATCCCCGCACTGCTCTCCGCCACTGCACGTAGTGCTCCCCGCTGTTGCTGCTGCCGCCTGTTTCCCGACGCCACAAGTCGCTGCACGAGACTCCCCGCAACGACTGCTAGACCGATCGGCCCTTGGACTGGCGTTCCAACGGGTTATCGTCACCGTTACGCCCCGTAGCTCGCTGTTCTTGCCGTCAGAATGACCGTACTCGCTGCCGGACGAGTCTCACTACGCTACCCGTAGTCGAGACGTCGTTGACGCCGCAGGGCTCACCATCTTCCGACATCGTGATCCGTTGCTGTTACCGTTGTCTGAGACGTTCCGCTGCGCTACCCGCAGCCGTCACGATCCTGAGACGATCCCGAAACGACCTCCACTGCGCTACCCGCAGTCGGGGACACGAGCACCGCCACCGTTTCCAGACCCGACGCCAGATTAAATGCGCGTTCCTTACACCAGGTTGGTCCCTCTAAACTCGTAGCGAAACCCACACTGTAGCAAACTGAACCTTAACTAAAACTGGACAACAATAATTAAATTTACTTTTCCGCACCAGTAAACCGCTGCTCACCGTAGAAATCGACCATCGGACAAACTTTCTGTGCATATAGGGTAGTGGTCGATCTAGGCTGATAAAACATCAAATTGTGACTTGACGATTAGGGTAGTCCCGACAACCTAGAAATGAACCTAAATAGGATTATTGAAAAACGCGACCTGACACCGTCGCCATGACCTGTTTCAGACGGACTACCGCAGACGCGACGACTGGACGAGACGCCCCGGACGGACGACACACTCGCCATCGCAGGCAAGTGTACCCACTTGCGTTTTGACCGTGTTTTGGTCTTGGTTTGCTAGATCTGTTAGAATGTGAATGTATAGAACCGGACGTGAAATGATAGCGTCTGGGACGCCCCTGACGACTTAGACTTGACGACGAAGTCTAAGCTCGACAAACAACAATAAACTGCTGACATCATAGGACTATCTTGCGTGTGCGTGCGTGTGGACACCCTAGAATAACTCTTCCCGTCTTAACACGTCCCGTCCCATCTTGCACAGCCTGCGGGCAATAGGGCACTCTCCAAGCTAGAGAGAGTGATCCCTTGTACCGATTCACAGCCTACGGGAAGCTCGGCACCCACCTAGCAGAGTGAGTGTCCCAGCAGACCGAGAGGATAGAGACGCTCACCTAGCAGAGTGAGTGGTCCTATACAGTTGTACGGTTTCACCCACGAGGCGTTAGTCGCTCACCTAGCAGAGTGAGCGATACGCTACCGACCGTGGGGATAGAGGCACTCACCTAGCAGAGTGAGTGGCCCTATATTGTCTTGTCCTGAGTTCTGGGGTTTGGGGTAGGGTTGAGCGTGCGCACGGCAAGAGGGTCTGATCCCCCTCGAACCGTAAGGCGTGAACCCTTCATGTCACAATTGTCCTGTCTTGTCTTGTCTTGCCACGTTTCGTCTTGTTCCGTCCTGTTTATCCTGTCTTGTCTTGACACCTGTAGTTTAGTCCCGTAGTTGTTAGCACACGCTACGACTACTACTTGTCCCGTTTTACCTTCCTACTACGTTACTTCCTTTCGTGTTACTCTGTCATAACCACAGCATGCTAATCAACCAGTAAACTGTTGCGTAAAAGAACCTCAGCATGTTAATCAACCAGTAAACCATTGTTTAAAGTTCGGTGCACTTGCAGTAAAGTCTAACCCTTCTTGTAGACTTTACCTGACGTACAGTTCCTTCTTGTGGTGCTGTACGTCAGGTGTTTAGGCAGAGATCGTGGACGAGGCAGTTTCACTGGAGTATGTGGAGCCTAGGACGTCGACCAGAGTACGTGCCCGACGAGAACCAGACCTTGAGGTCTTTTAGTCGTCACCTTCTGAGGTTACTACTTTCAGTTGCTTTTAGATAGTTTGTTGCCACGCTTAGGCTTCTTTTTAGACTTTGTACTCGTTGGATATTATATCTCTATTTAATGAATGCAACTTCCTTCTGTACTTCCTTTTGTTTCGAACTTTATTAATGCAAGAACCTGAAATTTTTAAAGGTACCCCCTACAGACGCTTATTGGGTCCGAGCTTCTCAGCTCTGGCCTAAGCGGGCCTTAGTCACGCTTCGCCTCCGTCCATTTTGGGAAGCGGGGCGTGACAAGAACTTTTCATATGTGAACCAAAAATGTGTTTACAAAGTGAATTCAGGTATCATCTGTGAATAATTTTTTAAATATAACCAACTTGAACTTTTTGATCTTTTTGCACTTTTTGAACTTTTTGAATATACCATAAAGGGTTCAAGTTGGTGTTTTGAACTTTTTGAAAATTTTGACCTTTTTGAATATAACATTTGAATATAAAACTTGAAAAATCAGTTTTGAACTTTTTGAATAATTTTGAACTTTTTGTAATTTAATAAAATTGAAATGTGATCTAATTAGAGTTGGTGTTATATTCACAAAAGTTGATAATGTTGTCTAATTAGATAACAGTTGATAACTTTAACATTCACTCTAATTTTTTGAATTCACTTTGGTGAAACTTCTGCAAGGTGATTTGAACCCTTCAAAAATGTTGATATCCTGTTAATTTCAACTCATTCAAATTTTGAACTTTTTGGTATAAATTTTGAAATTTTTGAAAATGTCCTGTGAATTGCAACAGGATCAATTTTGAAATTTTTGGTATAAATTTTTTGAATGTCCTGTGAATATAACAGTTGAATATTCAAGTGAACTTTACCATTAAATGCAATATCTGTGAAAATTTGAATGAGTGAATATTTGATACTTAATTTGATATAACTCTGTGAATGAGTGAAAATTTGCAACATCAAGTTATATGTGAATGATTTGATAATTTGCAACATTAGATTTTATCCTGTGAATGATATCCTTTTATCTGTGAATGATTATCTGTGAATTGTAACAGGATATCAAGATAATTTGAAAATCATGAACTGAGTTATTAAATGTGAATGATTAAAGATGAAGTATCAATTTGAGTTATCAAGATTAAATGTCCTGTGAATTATTAAATGTCATGTGAATGTCCTTTGAAGTATCTTGATAACCAAGTTGCAAATTATCAATCTGAGTTATTAAATGAGTTGATACTTCACAGGACATCTAAAGTTATATGTGAATGATCTGATAATTTGCAACATTAGATTTTCACTAAAAGTTCAAAAATTCACTCTAATTATATGTGAACCTTTTGATATCCTATTAATTTCAAAAATTATATGTGAAATTATATGTGAAATTATAAATTTGAACTTATATGTGAAATTTAACATTCAAAAATGTTGATATCCTGTGAAAAGTAACATTAACATTCAAAAATGTTGATATCCTGTGAAAAGTTCACATATCACTTGAAAAGTAACATTAACACCAGTCAAACACCAACATTTTTGAATGTTATATGTGAAATTATATGTGAAATTTCTCATATGCAAAATTATTTGTGAAATTTTTGATATCCAGTTCATTTTAACTTTAGGTGAAGGATATGCAAAATCATATCTCATAAGTTCAAATAAGTTCACCTAAGATTTCCTAAAGATTAACATTTTAGATTTTATCCTGTGAATGCTATCCTGTTATCTGTGAATGATTTTTGAGTTATATCAAATTTTAGTGAATGAAGTATTTTTCACAAGATATACTTCATTCACTTCATTCACTGATTTTGAGTTATATTTCAATTTTACACAAGTTGAAATCTTGATATACATCATTTACTAAAATAACCTCAAAAAATTTTCACAAGTATATGTCCTGTGAATGAAGTGAATCAAATTGAGTTATCAAGATTATATGTCCTGTGAATTGAATGAAGTATTTTTCACAAGTTTTATCAAATTTTTCACAAGTATATCAAGTTTTTGAATATATGAATATCAGTTTTTGAGTTATCAAGATTAAATGTCCTGTGATTATTAAATGTCCTGTGAATGTCCTGTGAAGTATCCTGTGAAGTATCCTGTGAGATATTGGTCAAATTCATAAGAGATATGGGTGAATGTCCTGTGAATTATTCAAAATCAGTGAAGTATTTTTGAATGTTATATGTGAAATTATATGTGACATTTCACCCTTGAGAATTGAGTTGTTCTCTCAACTTAAAATATTATGTGTAAGAAATTGGAGTGCATATCCTGTCAATTATTAACTTAAACTTGAACTTTTGAACTTGAACTTTTATCTGAGTGATTTTATCAGGATATGCACTCAATGCTCATTACAAATAAGTTTGAGTGCAAATAAACTGGGGATATGAAATCTGGCATATTTGGCTAATAATTGACAGGGGTGATAATTTCATAATTTCAAATGTTTCAAACTTGAAGGGGATAACTTGAACTTTATAGCAAATTGAGTTTAGCTAAATGTTTGCTATAAAGTTTAGCAAGGGGATAACTTGCTATAACTTTATAACAACTTTATAGTAAGGGGATAACTTGAACTTGAAGGGGATAAGTTGGCATTGAGTTGGAGTTTCAGTTTGAATAATTTAACAAGTTGAATTATGTGTTTCAGTTTGGTTGAAATTTACAACATCAAATTTAACACAGTTTGAATGATAGCAAACTTGAACTTTTTGAATTATGAGTTTAGCTGAACTTTATAGCAACTTTATAGCAAGGGGATAACTTGAACTTGAAGGGGATAAGTTGGCATTGAGTTGGAGCTTCAGTTTGAATAGTTTAACAACTTGAATTATGGGTTTCAGTTTGGGTGAAATTTTACACATCAAATTTTCCATATGTTAAAGATGTTCTTGGTGTTTCATTATTAAATTAACACATATCCTGTCAGTTTGGTGAACACATTATTAAATTAACACATCAAATTTTCCATATGTGTTAAAATATTCAAGTGTTTCAGTTTGGGTGAAATTTAACACACCAAGAGTGTTATTACAGTTTATATACATGGGTTTGATTTCTTTATCATTGTCAGACAGAAATTTTTGAATGAATTTTGTGAATGAATTTTTGAATCAATTTTGAGTGTTATTGCAGCTATTTTGAATTTGAGTGTAAAATGAGATATACTGGGATATTCAACAGTGATATACTTTTTTGTTATTCAATAGAGAATCATGTATCAAAGAGATTGTGATATCCTTATGAATTTTGATATTGTATAATTTTGATCCTGTAAATTATGGGTGAATTCATATGAGTTCACAGGAATTGATCCTGTACATGAGTTAAATTCCATGATATGAGTTCAATTTCACATATCATAGAAATGTTTGTGGGTTAAACAGGATATGGGAGAGGATCCTGTTTTGGTTTGTGAGAGGATATGGGTGAAACATCTTGATAAATTTCATTCAAGATTTTGTAAAACATTGAATGAAATTTCATTCAATTTCATTCAAGATTGTTTCACCCATATCCTGTTTCACCCATATCCTGTTCAAGATTGTTTCACCCATTCAAGATTTGTTTTGTGATTGAATGAGATTGAATGAAATTTATCAAGATTGAATGAGATTGTGAACAAAATTGAATGAGATTGTTTCACCCATATCCTCTTACATTGAATTTGTTATTTATCTACTCAATGAGAATATATCATCTTGATGTTTACAAAATTTCATTGAGATATTTGAATGAAATTGAGTTTGGGACATGATTTCATTGTGATGTTTTACAAAATTTCATCTACTCAATGAGAATGTTATATGTGAAATTGTTTTATCTTGAGTTTGGGACATGATTACAAATTGTTTTATCTTGAATGAAATTTGTTTTATCTACTCAATGAGAATATATCATCTTGATGTTTACAAAATTTCATTGAGATATTTGAATAAAATTGAGTTTTACAGAATTTCATTGAGAATATATCATCTTGATGTGTGCACAAAATTGAGTTTTACAAAATTTTTAATTGAAATTCTCATTGAGATATATGAACAAAATTCCATTGAAATTTCATTCAAGATGATAATTTTGATATTCAATGAAATTTATCAAGATGTTTACAAATTTCATTCAAAATGAGCTATACTTGGATATTCAACAGTGATATACTTTTTTGTTATTCAATAGAGAATCCTGTATCAAAGAGATATGGGTGAACTCATTTTGTAAACAGGATCCTCTCATTTTGATATACACTTTAACTAAGGATATCACAGGTTTTATCAAATTTGTTTTATCAATTTTGTATATCCATGATATCACAGGATATGAGTTCAATTTAATAACAGGACATATCAAGTTACCAACATTAAATGTCATGTGAGCTATCAAGTTATCTTTAATATGAAACACCAACATATCAAGTTATGAAATTTTGCTGTGAATGTCCTGTGAAATTTCATATCAAACACCAACATCCAAGGATACCAAGTTTGATAATTTGAGTTATCAAGATTGAGTTATTAAATGTCCTGTGAGTTATCAAGTTTAACATTTCATATCACACCAACCTGAACTTGAATGTTGGTGTTTGATATGAAATTTTCCTGCAGTAAATGACATAGGAACAAAATAAGAAATAACAAGAGAAAAAAGTCGTGGCAAGAACCACCATTGCTGCAAGAACCACCATTGCTGCAAGAACAAAATAATTATAGATGCACCACCGTCGCCTCCCCAGTTGATTTTTGCGATTTTTGGAGTTTCTGGGTATTTGCTGGGCCGCATTCTCAGGCATACTTTCCCACTTCGGTAAGTTTCTTAAGGTAACAAGCCTCAATTTTATATTTCATTGGTCTTTAATTTCCAAATGCATGCACGATATTTGTTTGAATGCCTGGCTGATTTTTTTGACCCTAATACAAAAAATCTGGGGCTTTGTATTTAATTCATTGCAGCTTCTGTCAAAATATTGTTGTGGGTCGTTGTATTAGGTTCACACAAAAATCTTTTTTTGGAAATTTTTGCTCTGAAATGTTATGTTTCAATTGTTGATTGTTGTTGTTAGGTCCAATCTGTTATTAGGCTAGCAACAGATCCAAAACATTGTTATAAGAAAATATCAGATTGGCCAAAACAAATGCTTTTGTCAAACTGTTATATGTCCAAATGCAAAACATTGTTATAAGAATATATCAGTAAATATAGTATACTCTCCATATATATTGAGGACTACATTGCAGAAAATGTCCAGTAACAAAAAAAAGTCTATTCATAATTGCTATGGGATGATCGACAGTGTATTGTGCATGATATTGAGGACTACATTTATATGAAGGAGAGTATGCTAATATGCTTATATGTTTTCTTGAGCTAATATGCTTTCAGTTTTGTCTCACATAATTTCAGTCTTCAAGTAATTTCATATTAACACCATGATTTCAGTTTGTGTATCAATATTGAGGTAGTCATCAATATCATATGGAATTTTGGTTGCGTTAGTAACTTCAAGTAGCTTTTGTGTAGTCCTCAATTTCATGTTAACAGCATGATATTGAGGACTACATAACATGTTGTCAAGTTCAGTTCTTCAATATTTAGGACTACTTAACATTATTTTAGCATGATATTTCAGTTTATGTATCAATAACATGATTTCAGCATGATCCTCATAAATTTCCTTTGCCTTCAGGAGGTCGCATTCAAAGCTCAAAATCAGCCGCGAATATGACAATGTCTCCTCTGAAGCATGTATCTTCAGTGAGTGATATAAGACAATGACCATGCTTTTGAGTTCAGTCCAGTGGCTACATTGTATTGTATGCTGATATATGTTTGTTTTTCTTCAGGAATTGGATGAGGGTACCAGAGAGGAGAAGAACACATTGATCAGCAATGACGAAGAATGCAACCGGGTTTAAGCTGCTGCTGCTGCTGAGAGTGATGGGAGTTCAATGGATATGTTTTGGTTCTTGAAGCCTTGCACTTATTTGGTCAAATAACTGAGTCTATGTTTCTGATATTTGTACACTAATAAAGATCATAGGATGTCCAGCTGTTAGGATGTCACAGTGTATGTTTCTCTCAGACAGGAAGAAGAGCATACTGTTAGTAGCTTACATGGATTTCATTTTGTTAGGGAAGTGATTATCAGGACTCATTCATTGTTTTATTGGATGTGTGGAAGTGTGTAATTCTTTACTCTCAAATTATATTTCGTAGGAAAATAAATTGTCACTATATGTGTTGTTAATTTGGGCTTGAGAATGATCTCTTGGGTTTAATTATTGTGCTGAAAATGGAATAAATTCATGGCGAATACAACCTTTATGAACTCGATGAAATTAGGATGTCAAAGTCCAGATTATCTCAGAGGAGGAAAATTCTTTTCAGTTGAAAAAACAAATAATCCTATTTAAATTTACAGTTTCTTTCCTAACTAACATTATACCCTGGGTGCTGCTGTTTTTGGTACATAAGATGGCTTCTTCCTAACCTAAATATATGATGCTGTGATGGCCAGTGGTTCATGTTCATCTACTTAAGTGGTTGGGTATTGATGTAAAGTAAGTCTACCCAACCATGTTTTTGGTCCTCAAACAAACAATTGGCCATATCGTTCAAGATTGCCAAGTAATCGAATGAATGCCTTTTTCTTATCCAACGGAAGCGTAATATCAAACTTTGTCCTTTCAACTATGTCAATAGGAACATTTGATTTATCACCTGCAAATAACAAAACAAAGCATTTTCATTTCTCACTAAACACATTTGAGAACAAATAGTTACTGGGCAAAGACAAGGTTAATCACACTACATGTAGCCGAGAGGTCGTAGAACATAACTTGGATATTTAATATTACATTTGATTACTATTTTTGAATTCTAGGGCTGACTAGAACAAGTCCCAGTCATCAACAACGATCAGTATGCATTCACATCCTTTGCATCCAAGGGTCAAGTTTAATTCAAAAAATTGGGGGAATTTGAACTTCTGTTGGGAAAATCGAGAAGTTGAAATCTAGCCAGCATTTGGCCATGTCTCCCCCCCCACTTTTTTGTTTTTCTTTGGTTTTCAAACCCCCCACACAATCACTACATTTGTGCAAAATACCGCACATTTCCCCTTTTTGCAAAAAAATCCTCACATTTCACTTTTAACCCCCACACCCTACACACATGCCCACACTTATGAACTTCACCCTTTTATTTTCATGTGTTTCTATTTTGGACCGGGTTAAAAATTTTTCCCCACTCCTGAAGACGCCTGTGCCGAAGCTAGATTTTTGTTCGTTTAGATTTTGGAGTGGGAAATAATGTTTGGGGAGAAGAAAGATTTTAAGGGGCACGCCGAAGCCGCCCGAACCGAAGCTAGATTTTTGTTCATTTAGATTTTGGAGGGGAAATAATTTTTGGGGAGAACATAGATTTCGAGGTGATATCATAAATGAACGGTGCCCGAGGGCGCGGGTTATGCGCTGAATGAGCCCGCGTCGAAGCTAGATTTTTGTTCATTTTGATTTTGGATGGGGAAATAATTTTTTGGGAGAACAAATATTTTGAGGGGATATCTTAAAATGGATTGGGTGTTTTGTACATTTTTGTTCAACTGAATGGCCTGCGTCAGCTAAATTTTCTTCCGCTAATTTGTTGTTTCACGCTGAAGGCGGGTGCCCGCCAAATTTTTTGCCGCTACTTTATAGTTTCGTGACGAAGGTGCCCACGACGAATTTGTTGTTTCGCGTCGAAGACGCTCGTGTCGAATTTGTTGTTCCGCGTCGATAAATATTTCTATGCTAATTTGTTGTTCTTTTAAATTTTGGCTGCGGAAATAATTTTTTGGGATCAAAAATTTCGCGAGAGAAAATCTTAACTGAACCGTGCCCGCGGGCACGGGGTATGACTAGTATATATATATATGACCACGAGAGGGTGTCCTAGCTAGTGGTAAGTCATTCCGCTCCAAAGCCAAGGGGTGCGGGGTTCAAGGCCTATGGCCGCCGTGACTTGGTAATTATTGTGGAATTTGTTGTGGAATTATTTACCCTGGGGCTACATCTCCCCTCTCGGACTAACCCGGGGGCCGTTGGGGGCACGGCGGTCACCCCCCAGTTTGCATAGTCTCGACCGGGCTCTCGCCTTACCCTCCTAAAAAAAGCCGAAGGCAGGGGGAGGGGTTGGGGATTTTTCTGGGTTTTCAATATATATATATATGTATATATATATATATATGTATATATATATGGAAAATTTTCAAATGAGAACATTTCGCACTGTGCGAAAATGTTTTTATCTTTTTTTTGAAAATTTATTTTTCAAAAATTCTTTTTTTCACCCTCATTATATGTTGTTATACCCCTCTCAAAAAATAATGGTTGAGAAATAATGTCATTTGGCCTTCGATCAAGCCATTTCATCAAATTCGTACGTTTTGAGACCGTTAAATTTGTAACGGGTGGATGAGTGCTCTAATGCCCAACGGGTTCACCCATTATTTTCCCTAGGGTATATAATTGTATGGATTAAACATCAAAAAAAAATTTTTGAAAAAAAAATTTCAAAAAAATAAAAAAAAAGTTTTCGCACGGCTTTCGCACGAGATTTTTCGCACCCGAAGATTGCCATATATATATATATATATATATATATATATATATATATATATATATATATATATATATATATATATATATATATATATATATATGGGTAAAGGGATCCAAAGGTGCCTCCTTAGATTCAATCTAAGGAGGTGCCCCCATTTCCCAACATCTCCCATATTTTATTGAAATTTTTTTCATGGGGTTGTTGTTCACCTCGTGGAAGATCAACATACCAAATTTCAAGAGATTCTAATACTTTTTGAGCCCTCATCTACACCATGCAACTTCATGTGTTTTTCAGCATGTTTTCAGACCGTTGAAGTTGTAGATGGTAGATGAGGACTCAAAAAGTATTGGAATACCTTGAAATTTTGTATGTTGATCATCCAAGATGTGAACAATAATTCCATGAAAGAAAAATTAGGAAACAATTATGGGAAATGGAGGGAATTGGGGGCGCGTCCTTAGATTTAATCTAAGGAGGCACCCTAGATCCCTTTTTCCATATATATATATATATATATATATATATATATATATATATATATATATATATATATATATATATATATATATATATGTATATGTATGTATGTATGTGTATATATATATACACACACATATATACATATATATATATATACCTTGCCAATGAGGAGCGTGCTAGACAGATATGTGAAAAACAAGTAGGCCAAAATATGATTGAGGACTTTTGTCGGTTAAAGCGAAAAAGGAGAAACCAGGATGTATGTTAGAAGAAATCTGGAGGGACTTATGTGCCTACTGGAATACCAGTAAGTGGAAGCATATGTCGACAAGGAATAAGAATAATAGGATCGGTGATTCTCTCACTGTTACCATGCATGTCACTCATTGTAGGGGCTATATTACCGTTGACTAGCACCGTGATAAATTGCAGGTTTGTGTGCATTTACTGAATGTTTCCAGAATTATTGCTTTACTTTTTTGCTGCAGCTCATGTAACGGGCGATTTTCGACCGTGTGATTTTCGTGCGCGTACTTTCTTTTTCATACGCGTATTTATTGTGACCTTCTCTTGTATCCTAAACACGTGACGTTATATGTCATTGTGACCCTCAGAGAGAGTAGTTATTTTTGGAAATTTTTGTGAACATCATTTCACGGGTATTCTTCCACAAATCATCTTTGAATGAAGAGGTGTCTTAACTTTTAGACTTCGATGTTTGGCTTCTATTTTTAGTATCGTTTTTCGTGAACCTAGCGCATGACCAATCACCATACCCTTGATCCTCTCGTCGCCACGGTCGTCCCGATATTTTTCTTGTATTTTTCGGACACCATTAGGCTGATCGTCCACCCTAATTATCGTTAAGTCACAATTAGCACTTCTAATTCAAATTTCAAACCTTAACCATAAATCCTAATCAAATCCTTTGGATCTTACATATCCCACCAAATATATTTCCTCGTCTATATGTCACACTAGATCTACCCTCCCCCTCACACACTCTCTCTCTCCAATCACCCCTAAACCCACTCCTTTCCCACCCCATTTAGCAACTTCACACATTATATCGTATCAAACCCTAGGGCTTTTCATCTCCATGCAAAACACAGCCGCCACCCTTCTACATCTCACGCAAACACCTACCGCCGGCTCCTTACTCCGGCCACCTTACCTTGCAGCTCCGGCCACAACGTAGCTCCGGCCACCCCCATTGATGCCGGCCGTTCCCCCTCTCCTTGTTTCATCCCTAGAGGTCGAAACTACCGGCCCTTCACCCGAACTCACCACGTCACAACAGCCAGCCGCTGGCCCCGGTAGTACCTCGCGTGCGCAGCAGGCCGGCCACCCTGGATCCGCCGACCACCCTATCCCCTTGCTCCGACAGCCCTCCCTTAGACCTGCCGGCCTCAACCACCAGTGAAACTGTCGGCCTGCATCTTTCTCCGGCCAAGACAGGCCGCCGGCCTCCTCCCTAGCTACAGTAGCAGCCGTCCGGCCCCCTACCACCTGTCGGCAACCCAGAGTCACCCTTAGCTGGCCACCACCTCCACGCTAGATCCAAGCAGCCACCTCATCTCATGGATGAACCTCGCTGCCGTGCGTCGCCCAGCGCGCACATGTCTCAGTCTGCCGTCCAGACCATCTCGACATGCCTCACGGCCACCTCAGGACATCAGCCCATCATAGCAGATCTCGCGGTCTCCCGACGCTGTTACCGTTACCGTGCCATTTTGTTACGCTACTCGCGACCGAGGCGATTCGGACGCCATTACCATTGTCGTTCCATTCGTTGCGCTACTCGCAACTGAGACGATCCCGACGTCGTTACTGTTGCAGTGCCATTTCGCTGTGCTACCTGCAGTCGAGACGATCCTGAGATGATCCTTACTGCGCTACCCGCAGTCGAGGACACCGAGCACCACCGTCATTCCAGATCCGACGCCGACACGTGCGCGTTCGTCGCACTAGGTTGGTCCTCTTACTCGTAGCAACCCAAACATTAAGGCATCAAATCATAAGTAAAAATCAACAACCAACTCACTAAATTTACTTTTACACACAATTAAACTGTTGTAACATCTAGAATCGATGATCAGACTATATTGACTGTGTACATAGGATAGAATTATCGAATAGGATGAACTTTCAAAACCTGACTTGAAACTGATAGGATAGCCCCGGTTAACTTAGAAACAACCTAATATGATCGCTAAACTGGTTCTGACACCCGCCGCTGACTCGTAACAGTGGACCCTGACCGACGCGCTATCTACAACTAGAGGCTTCCAACGGACGTTCTTCTCGCCACCGCAGGCAAGTGTACCCACTTGCGTAGTTACGGCCAAGTCTAGGCCACTTCTTTCTTAAAACTGTAAATTGTTGAATAAGAGAACCGGACGTGAAATGATAGCGTCCGGGACCCCCTCATAATAGCCTAGACTTGACAACGAGGTCTAGGTATAAACTGAAAACATGCTAGGAACTATCTGTGTGAGTGTGCGTGTGGACACCCTAGAACAACTATACTCATGTCATGCCATGTACAGCATTCACGACTTGTCTTGCACAGCCTGTGGGCAATAGGGCACTCTTTGAGACAGAGAGAATGATCCCTTGTACAGATACACGGCCTGCGAAAAGCCCTGCACTCATCAAGTGAGTGAGTGACCCTTGGCAACCCGCGGGGATTGAGACACCCACCTAGCAGAGTGGGTGATCCTTGTTACAGATCGACCTACGGGAAGCTCAGCACTCATCGAGTGAGTGAGTGACCCCTGCAGACCGTGGGTGATCCTTGTTACAGAACACCCTACAGGGCGCTCGACACTCACCTAGCAGAGTGAGTGACCCTGCAACCTATGGAGATTTAGAGGCACTCACCTAGCAGAGTGAGTGGTCCTCGTCCAGTCTTGTCTTGAGTCTTGGGATGGGGTAGGGTTGAGCAGCCACCAGGTTAGAGAGTTTGGCCACTTTCTAAGCTGAAGGCATGAACCCTCTTGGTGTCGAGTCGCTTGGTGTCACACGGTCTTGTCTAGTCTCGTCTTGCCTTGTCGTCGGTAGCACACGCTACGGCGATTGCCTGCCACGTTTACTTTCTGCACAGTTTTACTTTCCTTGCATAAATCTATAAATGTCATGCTGTTGCATCTCTCATTTTAATCAACATTAAAATGTCATCTTTAAATTCCTTTACGCTTGCAGTAGAGTCTTCTCACCTTTCCTTGTAAACTTTACCTGACATACAGCTCCTTTTCTCTTGGGTGTTGTACATCAGGTACTGAGACAGAGTACACAGACGAGCAAGCCTTACTTGAGGACTTGGAGCTGGATGACGTTGACCCGGAGTACGTTCCAGACGAGGACCAGACCTAGAAGTCCCTCAACGTTGCTGCCTTCCAGAGGTTTACTGCTTTCTACTTTTGGTGCGTATCACTACTTTACTTTTGTCTAGGTTGGGTGCGTCGCACCAATAGTATACTTTTCTGTAGTTGTAGTCATGCTGGGCTTCTTTTATTAGACTTGATATAATGCTGGATATTATCTCTTTTATTAATGAATGCAATTTCCTTTCGAGTACTCTTATTCTTATTGTTATGAACTTTTAAACGCAAGAACCTGTAAATTAAATGGTATCTCTACATACGCTTATTGGGCCCGAGCCTCACAGCTCCGGCCCATGCATACCTTCGTCTCGTCCTCGTACCCGTTTTGGGAAGAGGGGCGTGACAGGTTTTAGTGGTGGCCCATACAGGTCGTGCGAAAAGTTCAGAACAATAAAAAGTACTCGCATTCATTTAATGTCCAGTTAACATGTGCAAAGTCTAATAATCCCTGGTTAGATTAGTGACCCTAGTTGACCTTAGTTATTATCTCTTTATCTTAGGCACCATTTTAGTGTCGTCTTGCCTGACATTAACCTTGTTCGAATTCGGTGCATCTATGTGCATCATAACCCAGAGATTCGTAACAGAGCACTCCATTTCTACCCATACACTTCCTAAGTTTTGGGACATCACTACAGGGAACGGAGTGGTGACATTTAATTTGAGATGCCGCTCGATTCCGTTGGTGATCAGTGGACACGAACTTTATGCCGACTTCATTGTCCATGATCTACCATATTTCGATGTTGTTCTTGGCATCGATTGGTTGGGAGATTTCCATGCTTCGATTGATTGCCGCAGCATGAAAGTGGTGTTCAGGATTCCAGGCCACCCAGAGTTCGAGTTTTGTAGCAGAGAACGATCGCTTGGGCCACGTTAGATTCCGGGCCAAGCCAGAGGAGTCGATCATTGTCGCCATGCAGATGGAGATCAGTAGACAAGCAGTCATTAGAGACTTCGACGACGTCTTTTCGGATGATATTTTAGGGTTGTCGCCCGACAGAGCTTTGAGTTCAGCATAGATCTTATGCCGGGAGCGCAACCTATTTCGAAGGCGCCGTGTCGGATGTCTCCTGCAGAGCTTAAGGAGTTGCAAAAACAGTTGGACTAATTGCAGCAGAAGGGATTCATTCACCCTAGTGTGTCACCTTGGGGTGCAATAGTCTTATTGGTGAAGAAGAAGGATGGATCCTGCCGGATGTGTGTAGACTACAGAGGGCTGAATGCAGTGACCGTGAAGAATAAGTATCTGCTGCCTTGGATTGATGATATTTTTGACCAGCTTGGAGGTTCGAGGGGTTTCTCGAAACTGGATTTGAGGAGCAGATACCATCAGCTGAAGGTGAAGAAGGACGATATCCCAAAGACGACATTCAGGACAAAGTACGGACACTATGAGTTCGTGGTCATGTCTTTTGGTGTGACCAGCGCTCCAGCAGTGTTTATGAACCTGATGAATTTGATTTTCTATGACTTCTTGGATAAGTTCGTCGTCATCTTCATCGACGACATTCTTATTTACTCTAAGTCTGCAGAGGAGCACAGCCGTCATCTGAGGACAGTGTTGGAGACACTGAGATGTCATAAGTTGTATGCCAAGTATAGTGCGAGTTCTGGTTGGACAGAGTTGCATTCCTGGGACACGTGGTGTCCGGTGATGGCATATCTGTAAATCCGGAGAAAGTCAAAGCAGTCACCGAGTGGCCGACTCCATAGTCAACATCAGATATCAGGAGCTTTCTTGGATTAGCTGGCTACTACCGTCAGTTCATCAAGGATTTTTCGAGGATTGCGGAGCCGATGACGAGGCTGACGAGGAAGGATATGGAGTTCGTTTGGTCAGAGGATTGTGAGAAGGCCTTCAGTATTTTGAAGGAGAGATTTACCATAGCACCGGTATTGGCTGTACCGGATCGAAGCGGAGGCTTCAAGATTTATTGTGATGCATCTGGCAAGGGTCTCGGATGTGTCATACATCAACATGGCCACATGGTCGCGTATGCTTCTTGGCAGTTGAGGAATAATGAGAAGAACTACCCGGCGCACGATCTAGAGTTAGCAGCGGTGATATTTGCGTTGAAGACTTGGAGACACTTCCTGTTGGGTGAGAGCATGAAAATCTTCATCGATCACAAAAGCTTGAAGTACATTTTTACGTAAAAGGAGCTCAACATGCGTCAGAGACGATGGTTGGAGCTGATGGCAGATTATAAGATAGTTCTGCAGGATCACCCGGGGAAGGTGGATGTAGTGCCAGATGCTTTGAGCAGACTCCCCACAGTGATGATGCATACTACAGACTGGAGAGTACAACAGGAGCTGAGAGGGATGAACATTGAGGTTGTCCTACCAGGAGTGATCGTTTCGTTGATGAACTTGCAGATTCAGTCAACGATTGTGGAAAGTATCAAGGCAGCTCAGGCAGGAGACCCGAAGCTGCAGAGGATCAGAAGGCAGGTAGAAGCTGGACTTCGGACGGAGTATGTCATTCATGAGGATGGATCACTGAGGTACGACAGTAGACTCTGAGTATCTGCAAGTGACATTAGAGAGGACGATTCAGATTCTGGAGGATATGTTGAGAGCTTGTACGATCGATCTGAAGGGTTCATGGGAAGATCATCTCCACTTAGTAGAATTCTCATACAACAACAGCTATCAGGCGAGCATTGGCATGGCACCGTTTGCTGCCCTGTACGGAAGGAAATGTCGGTCGCCACTGAGCTGGGATGACATCTGAGACCGAGAGCTGTTGGGTCCGGAGATGATTGTAGAAGCTGTGGATGTCGTGAGAGACGTCATGGATAAGCTCCGGAATGTGCAAGATCGTTACTAGCATTGGGCAGACACCAAGAGACTACCTTTGGAGTTTTAGCCTGGAGATCATGTCTTCCTGAAGATTTCTCCGAACAGCAGAGTCATTCGTTTCGGAAAGAAGGGAAGTTGAGTCTGAGGTTTATTGGACCGTTTGATGTACTGGAGCGTATGGGAGCAGTGGCTTATCGCCTTGCTCTACCACCATTTTTGGAGGGAGTTCACGACGTTTTCCACGTATCTCAGCTACGTCGATACGTCAGTGACCCATCGCACACTGTGGATTTTTCAGAGATCACGATTCGACCGGACCTGACTAATGAGCAGTAGCCAGTACAGATTTTGGACCGTCGACAGAAGCAGTTGAGGAACAAGGTTATCGACCTGGTGAGAGTGATGTGGCGTCACTGATCACCTGGATAGTCCACTTGGGAGCGCGAAGATGAGATGAGGGAGTGATCACTCCTTATTTTACACTTTTTTTCCCGCATGTTTGCATGCCATTTAGATCGCCCAAATCATGTTTTTCACGATATATTGACGATATTGCGATGCTTTTCACGATTTGTTGTTTTTGTCGAATTTCAGGTGATTTGGAGTGATTTGGAGTGATCTCGAGATACGCCTACTCCAGAGTGCCACCGATGACCTCCCCGAGGGGTATTTTGCCATTGGAGAGGAGAGGAAGAAGAAAGAACGTCGCAGGAGCGACGAGGAGGCCAAAACAAGCTGTTTGGGCATTTTTGGTGTCTCACTCGGCCGAGTGAAGGAGTCACTCGGCCGACCAGCGAGACACCGCTCGGCAGACCAGATCGGACACGTTTCATATGTGCACTCGGCCGAGCATCGGAAGCCACATCGGCCGAGTGACGAGATCCCGTCCGCCCGAGTGGCGCTCAGACGAAGCCATTCAAAAATCGCCAACTTACTGTTTTTCGTCTGCCTGAGCTTCAGAAGACCCACTCGGTCGAGTGGCAAATGCCGACCGCCCGAGTACTAAGAAGCCATCGGCCGAGTGACGACAACTCACTCGGCCGAGCGACTCCCGAAGTGAAGACCCCCGAAGACCCAGACTTACTGGAAATTTACAGGGTTTGTCACTCGGTCGAGCGACATTTGTCACTCGGCCGAGTGCGACGCGCTGCCTGTAGCGAAAATTGCGGATTTCAGGCTGCGCAGGGGCATTTTGGTCACAATTTTTTTGGACGATTTTGGGGGGTATTTAACCCCTGTTTTTACCCTAGGTTAGAGAGATTTTCTCTTTAATTTTTGCAGCTTTTTTAGATTAACTTTTTAGCTTTTATTCTTGTGATTGGAGAGGAGACAAAAGTGGATTTTTGTTGGATTATTGGAAGAACTCCATTGGTTTGTGTCTCTCTCCTCTAAAAATACTATTTTTATTGCTTATCTCAATATTGTGATGAATTCTCTTGTTAATTTCATTGATTATTTTTGTATTTGTGCTATGAATTATGAGTAGTCTACACGTCTTGGGGCGTGGGGATGAACCCTACGAGCCCTATTTCAGATTTGTGATGAATTGGTAGAAATTTTGCTAGAATTGCTATTAGGGTTAGTTTGGGATCGATTTATTACGGATGGCTAGGAGTTCATACCGATTGGGATTTGCAAGAGATTGGATCCCAATTCGATAGGAAACCCTAGAAATCTGAATTGGGTTGGAATCGAATTTCCGTAGTATCGATTTGCAAGAGATTGGACCGATACTAGGGTTTCCGGTTGCAATTCCGTGCCGATACCCATTTGCAAGAGATTGGACGGGTAGGAACTATCCCAACCTAGGTCGTGGCCCGAGTTTGCATGAGAGTGGGCTCGGGGCGCGATTGAACGATGATGTTGATCCTAATGCTAGCTTGCCTAGGCTAGGGTTTGCAAGAGATTGGACCCGAACCTAGGATAGCTATAGACCGGCAACAGCGCGAGAGCGTGAGCTAGGTATTACATTCAGTTGCAACTAGTTCATCCAAAATTTTATTCTAGCAATTTTGATACCAATGAACCACATTGACGAAATACGGTGAGTGGCGGGAATTCCCCATTCCCTAGGCGTCTTTATTTGATTAGATATCTTCGTACTTTGTCTGACGATTGTGACAGGATCTCCAAAGGCAAATTCTCTCTTTTCTGTTCTTAATAGTCAGGTTGATTGGAGCAAGCACTTTCATTCGTCCTCCCTGTGTTCGATAACCCGCTCGCCGCTACACCGTGCGCTTGCGGTAAAACTACATGGTCGCACTTTTGGGTTACATTCCGGAGCGATCAAGTTTTTGGCGCCGTTGCCGGGGAGGACATTTTGACGGTGTTCGGCATCGACCACCCAGTTATTTCTTCTTTCTTTCTTTCTTTACTTTCTTCTATATCCTGCTCTAACTCTTTTTGCAGCCCTATTTGCATATTCTCCCCATATTTTGCATAAGATCTTAACAGGGAGAATGGAGGATGCAATGTCGACAACAGAACACAGTCAGGAAGATTATGACCCCTTCACAGACCTCCTTAAGGAGCTTGTCGATGAGGTCCACGCTACCGGAGCTTTTGCTATTGATATCAAGGACCCCGACGAACAACTGTTTGCTAGTTTTGTGATGGACCAAGTCTCCCCGGATGGGACTATCGGGGGAAATGTCAGAGTTGATGTGATCGACGACAAGTTATATTTCGAAGACGGTAGAACAAATGTCGAAGAACACTATACTCCCGAAGAATCCTTCGAGCAAACCGACGTTCAGGGAGTTACACTCTATGACGCTCACTCTTGCTTTTATGAATCGTCTGATGTGTTTCTTGATTCCAGGCACGAACCAGAGCAAAGTGAAGGCTTCAACGATGCTGGCACAGAATCGGAGAGCGCCTATTTCGATGCATCGTCCTCACTAAGTAGCGAGTCTGAGTCTTCGCAAGAGAGCGCATCACCTGAACATGAGCTAAACCCGGACGACAATGAAGAAGCCAAACTCATGCGAGCTGATGAAGTAGAAGGAGCAGCACCTCTTGAGGTAGAACTTAAACAATTACCTCCGAATCTAAGGTATGCCTTTTTGGGTAATAAATTAACTTTCCCAGTGATAGTAAACTCCCACCTCACGCAAGATCAACTTGAAAAACTCCTAGACGTTCTTAGGAGCCACAAAGATGTCCTTGGCTACACTATCTCCGATCTAAAAGGGATAAGCCCTAGGCTTTGCACACATAGGATCCATTTGGAGGATACCGACACCACCTCCATAGAGCCTCAAAGGAGTTAAACCCGAATATGAAGGAGGTTGTTAAAAAGGAAATCCTAAAATTGCTCGACGCCGGTATCATTTATCCCATCTCTGACAGTAGATGGGTTAGCCCCGTTCACGTCGTCCCCAAGAAAGGGGGATGACAGTCATAAAAAATGAAAAAGGTGAGCCCATATCTACACGCACCGTCACGGGATGGTGAATGTGCATTGACTATAGGAAACTAAATAAAGCTACCCGAAAGGACAATTACCCATTGCCCTTCATTGATCAAATGCTTGAACGCCTAGCTAAACATAAATACTTTTGCTATCTAGATGGGTATTCGGGATTCTTCCAAATCCCTTTGCACGAAGATGACCAAGAAAAGACCACTTTTACTTGTCCCTATGGTACCTATGCCTACCGTAGGATGCCGTTTGGTCTTTGTAATGCTCCCGCCACCTTTCAGAGGTGTATGACATCCATATTTTCCGATTACATTGAAAATATTATGGAAGTTTTTATGGATGATTTCTCGGTTTATGGAAGTGAGTTCGACTCTTGTTTGGCCAATCTTACTAAAGTCCTTAAAAGGTGCCAACAAAACAATCTCACTCTAAATTGGGAGAAGTGTCACTTCATGGTCACGGAAGGTATAGTTCTCAGGCACCTTGTTTCCTCGAGAGGAATTGAGGTAGATAAAGCAAAGATTGAGGTAATCGAAAAACTCCCTCCTCCTATTAATGTCAAGGGCATTAGAGGCTTCCTTGGTCATGCGGGGTTTTACCGCCGCTTCATCAAGGATTTCACCTCGATTGCCCGACCACTTACTTCCTTGCTCGCTAAAGATACTCCTTTTATTTTTTCAGGGGAATGCTTGCAAGCCTTCAACACCTTGAAGGAAGCACTAGTTTCCGCGCCCATCATACAACCACCGGATTGGAGCCTCCCCTTTGAGCTAATGTGTGATGCTAGCGACCAAGCCATTGGAGCGGTATTGGGACAAAGAAAAGATAGGAAGCTTCATGTGATATACTATGCGAGCAAGACATTGGATGAAGCGCAGAAAAACTACACAACTACCGAAAAAGAGCTTCTAGCGGTTGTCTATTCCATCGAGAAGTTTCGCTCCTACCTCCTTGGTTCCAAGGTGATTGTCCACACCGACCATGCGGCGTTGAAGTATCTTTTAAACAAGAAGGAGGCCAAACCTCGGTTGATTAGGTGGATACTCTTGTTGCAAGAATTCAACTTGGAGATCAGAGACAAGAAAGGTACGGACAATGTTGTGGCGGATCATTTATCTAGGCTCATTCGCGACAAGGAGGATGAGAGTTTGCCTATCGACGACACATTCGTGGATGAGAGGCTATATGCCATAAGGACCGGTGAAGTACCTTGGTACGCAGACTTCGTCAACTACTTGGCGTGTGGAATCAAACCGCATGGTATGCCCACGCATCAAAAGAGGAGATTTCTGCATGAGGTCCGTAGCTATTTTTGGGAAGATCCATACCTCTTCAAGATATGCAAAGATAGTGTCATTCGGAGGTGTGTTTCTAAAGAGGAGGCAACGTCTATCATTTTGCATTGCCACGGTCTACCATGTGGAGGACATCATGTCGCCTCTAAAACAACCGCTAAGATTTTGCAGAGCGGATTCTTCTGGCCAACAATGTTTAGAGACACCCACGAATTTGTAAAGGGGTGCGATAGATGCCAACGGACAGGGAATATCTCCAAACGCAATGAGATGCCAATGAGGCCCATCCAAGAAATTGAGCTTTTTGATTGTTGGGGAGTAGACTTCATGGGACCATTTCCGTCGAGCAATGGTAACAAATATATCCTATTGGCCGTTGACTATGTCTCCAAATGGGTGGAAGCAATCGCCACCCCTACCAATGATGCAAGGGTCGTCTCTAAGTTCTTCAAGCAGAATATCTTCCCACGCTTCGGAGTGCCTCGTACCTTGATAAGCGACGGGGGGGGGGGGGGGGGCATTTCATAGAAAACAAGTTTGAAGCCATGCTAAAGAAGTACGGGGTAAACCATAGAGTTGGCATGGCATATCACCCCCAGACAAGCGGCCAAGTGGAAGTCTCAAATAGAGAGATCAAGCAAATTCTTGAGAAGACTGTGGATCGATCTAGAAAGGATTGGTCAATGAAGCTAAACGATGCTCTATGGGCATATCGCACGGCCTTTCGCACTCCCATCGGCACCACACCGTTCCGACTTGTTTATGGGAAAGCTTGCCACTTGCCGGTAGAGTTGGAACACCGCGCATATTGGGCCATCAAGACCTTTAATTATGATTACAAGAGTGTGGTGGTGAGGCGACTCTTGGACATCAACGAGCTTGATGATATAAGAAGAGACGCCTACGAGAGCTCGAGAATTTACAAAGAAAGGACCAAGATTCTCCATGATGCCCACATAACCGTCACAGACTTCAAGGTAGGAGACAAGGTCTTGCTCTATAATTCCCGGCTCCGACTATTTCCCGGTAAGTTGAGGTCACGTTGGTCCGGACCGTTCACCATCAAGCACATACAACCGGGAGGGGCCTTCGAGTTGGAAAGCAAGGACGTAGCCACATTCAAGGTAAATGGTCAGAGGCTCAAGCATTATTCCGAGGGAGTCCCAATGGGAGAAATCAATAGAATATATCTACTTAAGGGGCGGCCGGATGATCTTTCATGCCTCCTTGACGAGGTTATTGAGGAGGCGATCCCTCACTCCATCGGCGCTCTATTCAAAGAAGATTTCGAAGAAGGCCCGGATTTGGACCAAGAAGAGAAGAAAAATGAATCCCCCGACTTCTCCGCTGAAATTGATGAAGGCGACGCTGATGTTGCAAGGATTCGAGAGCTCTGCAAGCTCTCGAAATTAAAGTCTCCAAAGAAAGCTCCACCGATACGGAAATCGGCATCACCGGTGAAGCCGAGGACCGGAGCAAACGCTAGCTTGGGGGAGCCACCCCCCAACACTATTCGAGACAAGAGACCACCGAGGGAGAACACGCCGCCGCAACTTCCGAATCCAAGCGTTCTCCCCGGAAAGTTTGACGGGTGCATCTCATATGCACCAAACATCCCGCGTTAATTGAAAATCATAGGGGGTCGAGCTCACGACCTTAAACGAGCGCTTGTCGGGAGGCAACCCGACGGTTATAGCTTTATTTTTACTTTTTCTTTATTTTTGTTTTAGAAATTTTTAGTGTTTTGAGTCGTTCGCCCAAATTTTTTTTTGATAACGGGTCCTATTTTTCCTGACAGGAGAGGAGAACGAGGTACACATCATTAGGAGGATGAACGAGGCGACGAGGAGCACCCCAGGAAGGCGCTCGATGCTTAGGAGGAAGATGAAATCAACTGGAAGAAGAAAAACAGAGTTTAGAGCCCTAACGAAGACAAACAGCAGCAAACAAGGCTCACTCGGCCGAGTATACTAGTCACTCGGCCGAGCACACAAGTTCGTCCGACCGAGCCGCTCACGAACGAGGGAAGTCTGATGTACCCAACTCTCTGTTTATTTTCCTGATTTCAGTATAACTGCTACTCGGCTGAGTATATATGTTCACTCGGCCGAGTAAAACTGATACGCTCCTAGGGCGAGTCTTGCCGAGTAGCTTGAGCCACTCGGCCGAATGGACTTACTCCACTCGGCCGAGGGTGGAAAGGCCACTCGGCCGAAGCGTAAGCGGGGAGGAATTTTGCGTTGAGTTCACTCGACCGAGCGACACAGTCACTCGGCCGAGTCGTAACTTTTACTATAAAAAGGCGAGGGGGTCGGGCGCGTTTTTCGAAACAAACGAAAACGCTCGCGCCCGACCCTTCGCATTCCCAGCACCCGAATCCCCCTTTGCTCGCCCGATCGCCCGTCCGCCGCCGCCGCTCGGCCACCCTTCGCCGGCCGAGCCGCCGCCGCCCCTCGCCCGAGTCGCCGCTGACGGCCACTGCTCCGGCCAATTCCGGTAACCTCATTTTTAGCCTATTTTCTCCTCTTTTGTGTATTTTTCGAGGATCCATGTATCTAACGAATCCTAAACCCAAATTAATTTCAATTTCTATCTATTATACCCATAATGCCCCATACGTATTGAATATTACTCGCTGATCTCTCCATTTCATGCGCAGGTTATATTTGGGAGCTTAGGGGAGCCCAGGGGAGCTTCCAGGGAATGATTTGGGCTACGTGAAGGCGTCATCTTCGCACGCTTCCATCGCTCTGCTCTCGCGGCGTGTCGTGGTATATTCTTTCCTTTATTTTACGCACGCCGCATTTTTTTGGATTTGGTGAGCGCTCGGGGCCCATATGCCGCCCCGGACACGGCCGCGGTCGAGGAGAGCTTCCGCCAAGTGGAAGCGGTCAGATGATGCCGGCCCCTCCCACGAGGTGGAGGACTCTCCTCCGCCTTCTCCACCACACCCCACACATCCAGCACAGCCTGCAGGCCCTGCACACCCCGCTCAGCCTGCAGAGCCCGCACAGCCCATACACCCCACACAGCCACTCCCTGCCGCTCCACAGCCACCACCTCCGGCTCCACTTGTCGGGCCGCTGGAGATCACGTTCCGGAACGACGCACACCGCGTCGCTTTCGAGCGTATCTCCCAGCGCTCGATCGTACCCTCCAGGTTCGCACACCTTACAGACCTAGGACGCCTGGGGGTACTCGAGGGGATTTTCACGTTGTACAACAACGTGGGCTGGCGAGATTTCTTCCAGGTGTCGGTGGACACGGTTATCCGTCCGACACTTGAGGTTCTTAGTTCGATTGCCCGGACCGACAAGGGATGCTCGTTTCGGTTCATGGACCGAGAGTGCCAGGTCACTCTCGGTATGATGAGAGCTTTCTTCTCGTGGCCCGATGTCCCCGGGGCCGACCGTGGTTACGCCCCCACCCATATCCCCACACCTTCCTTCGACGCCGGCGCCTTCTGGGCCCGGATTACGGGTCTTCACGCTGCCTTTGACCTTAGTAGGGCCAAGGCCTCGGCCATCGTCCACACTTGCCTCCGTATAGCTCAGCGCCTCATGGCGACTACCTTTTTGGCCAGATATGAGCCGGGTACGATGTCCACGCCGGAGCTCTATATGCTCTACGCGATGACACGGCCCAGAGCTCTATCTAGGGAGGGCGATGAGTTGGTCCCCGCCGTCGTGATTGATGTCGCGGCTTGGTTTTTGGATCGCATCATCGTATCGGTGGGCGCTCGCTCACCGATATGCTGCGGCGGCCTGATCACCTTGCTCGCTCTTATGAACGGCGAGGACTTTCCTGATGACCTGCGACGAGCACCGGGCCCCACTTCACTGTCCATAGATGTTATGGCCCAGATGAAGATGCTTCGTCCGCACGGTGAGCGACACTGGGTCTGGCTGCACGGCCCCTTCGGTGCCGATTACATGATTCTTCCGAGCCCAGCTCGGACTCAGATTGCACCGGCCCAGGTGGACTGGCTCCCTGTGATGGATGTTCTGATCCCAGCCGCATACGTGCTCGAGTTCGAGGAGGCCGAGCAGGCTCACACTGCCCACGCTGCCCCCGCAGACCCTGTTGCACCTGCTGCGCCTGCTGCCCCTGTTGACCCCGTGGCCCCTCAGCCTATCCCTGATATTTCTGCTGCTCCCGACACCTCTGTCCACACTTCTGTCGGTGTCGGGAGTACCCTAGCTGAGCCCACCTCCACTGCTTCCACGCCTGCCACCACCACCACTGGCCCTCTGTCTGCCGAGCCCGTTTCCTCTGCCCCACCCGAGCACCCGCCGACTATAGTTGAGTGCGGAGAGCCCTCTTTTGCCACCACCGTAGAGACCGTGGTCTCCACCTCTGTCTCCATCGCTGCTGTATTCTCTGAGAGTGTCGTGGCGTCTGTCCACACTTCTGTGTCACCGACCTCTCTGGCCGCCTCGTTGCCACTTTTGTATTCTTCCTTCGTTGCTGCTGCCTCCACTTCTCACCAGCCGGTGCCCCGGCCTCACACTGAGGCCAGGCCCACACTTGCGATCGCAGCACCTTTCGTACACCTACCTGCTGAGCCCGTCACCTACGCCACCAGAGTACGCCAGCCCCGCCCTACACAACACAGACCGGTGCGTCCCTCTGCACCACCTCCCCCGACACTGTACTTCAGAGCATTCGTGCTCTCGAGGGGGCGGTGAGTGACCTCAGAGGCGACCTTAGGACCCTGTCCGCCACCGTCACCGCGATGGCTGGCCGCTTCGACCTGCTTCCGCACATTCACTACTGACTTACCCAGGTCCTAGATCGGCTCCCCCGCGTACCCACACCCACACCCACCCAGCAGGTACCCACCCCCACCCCTACCCACACCAGCCTGCTACCACACCCACTCCCACACCCTCTCAGCAGTCTGTTCCACCCCCACCACCACCTCCGCCTCAGGACGGAGACGGCGCAGCCCCACCTTCTTAGGCACTCTTGATGCCATCGATTCTTTTTACCGTTGTGCTGCCCGTCTCTGCTGGGTCCTGATGACTTTTGCCCACCCCACCCTCCCCTCACTGTTTTTGGATACACATTTTGATCATATATTTATATATCATTTTTGGGAGAGCGGGAGAGTTTTTGGTGTCACTACTATATATCTGATTCACTCGTATATCTGCATGCATCATGTCTGCATCATATTTTTATTTCTTATTTTTCTTTTGTTACTTTATTTTCTTTTTCCCCATGCATGCATCCTCACTTACCCCTCACATTACTTGTCTCTCGGTGTGCCACACTTCGCACATTGAGGACACTGTGCCATTTAGCTTGGGGGAGTGAGTTCTCACGTTCTTTTCGATTTACCACCTTTATTTTAGTTTTTCGCGCCATTTTCCGCATTTGCACTCATCTTCATCACTTTTTCTTCTTTTTACCATGCATCGCGTTTTTCTTATTTTCTTTGTGTGTTGCATTGTAATGAGTTTCATTTTCCCTTTATCTTTATTTCTTTTTCATCTCATGCTAGAGATGACTTTTCTGTGATGATGATGACGTGGAGTTAGCTTTCTCTATATATGCATGCTATATTTGTCATGTCTTAGATCTTATTTCTGATATCATATGCTATGACTTGCTTTGCATTTAGAGATAGTAACCCACACTTTTTCCGCATGAAAATGGATGAAATTTTATTATTAGCTGAGTCTGAATATTCATATGTATGCTATCGCAGAAAACACACCAAAATTCACGCATTGAATGCTTATATCTGGAGTACCGTTTTCTTTTCCTATATCACTTCTATATGCATGATTTGTACATTTCACTTCAGGATGATTGAATGATGTTAGCTATGATAAATCTGGATTAGTTTAGCTTTTTTGTGATCGAAACTGAGTAGATTAGATTACCCTGCTGAAGTTGTCGTGCACGTCCTATAGAGTGAACCGAGAGATATATTTATTTCTTTCTCCACAAATCTTGAACATCATTTCTCTATTTTAAAATCATTGGTGAATCTCCCCTTAGCGATTCTATTATATGGCATTTCCCCCGCTATTAATTCCTAGCTCCAAATTTCCCAAAACCAAAGAAAGAAAAAGAAAAATTCTTGTATATCCTTATTCCTCTTTGAGTTGGGATCATTGTGTATATATGCTATTTGAAAAAAAAAAGAAAAAAAAAGAAGAAAAGAAAAAAGAAAAAGAAAATAGGAAAGAACCTCAATAAAAGATCCCCTTTCATGTTCTCTCTTTCTTTCCCTCTTTTTGTTTTTTATTTTTTTTGGAGCTTCATAAAAATGGGGATGTAAATATTGTTTTTGTGCCACCACGCTTATAGATAAGCTTGGGGGAGAGAATCCAATGATGTGTGAGAGAGTGACTACTTGACGTTGCACGACAACCTAGGCAAAGTAATATTCTATACTCGGTGAGATTATTTTTAGCTTTACGAAGTCCAGAAATCCATGCCTAGCACTCATTTCATGAAATCCATGCTTTTCTATTCTTTCTATTCTACGGTGTGATATTCTTATACTCCTCTTAGAAAGCGTTCAAATGAAAAGTGTGTGATCTGCGATTTGTATACCGCTTTAAATGATTCAGACAATGTTAATTCTAAAATTATTCCGTTTTTCATGATTATATCATTGTTCGTGGGTTTTCTATTTCTATTTGCACTATTATACTATGATATCGAAATAAAATTCTTTGACATGTGTTTTTCATTCGGTGCATGCTATATGAGTAAGCAAAACCCACGTCCTGAGAAAATGATCTAGCATCTTCCCTCTTCGCTTATTTCTTTCTTCTTTGTTTTTATTTCGTTTTTCGTTTTTCTTCGTTTTTCATTTTTCGTTTTTCGCCGTTTTCATTTTCCGAATCCACCGGGTTCGCCTTTTACTTATCTTCCTCGAGGACGAGTAAGAGGTAAGCTTGGGGGATTTTGATCACTCCTTATTTTACACTTTTTTTCCCGCATGTTTGCATGCCATTTAGATCGCCCAAATCATGTTTTTCACGATATATCGACGATATTGCGATGCTTTTCACGATTTGTTGTTTTTGTCGAATTTCAGGTGATTTGGAGCGATTTGGAGTGATCTCGAGATACGCCTACTCCAGAGTGCCACCGATGACCTCCCCGAGGGGTATTTTGCCATTGGAGAGGAGAGGAAGAAGAAAGAACGTCGCAGGAGTGACGAGGAGGCCAAAACAAGCTGTTTGGGTATTTTTGGTGTCTCACTCGGCCGAGTGAAGGAGTCACTCGGCCGACCAGTGAGACACCGCTCGGCCGACCAGATCGGACACGTTTCATATGTGCACTCGGTCGAGCATCGGAAGCCACATCGGCCGAGTGACGAGATCCCGTCCGCCCGAGTGGCGCTCAGACGAAGCCATTCAAAAATCGCCAACTTACTGTTTTTCGTCTGCCTGAGCTTCAGAAGACCCACTCGGCCGAGTGGCAAATGCCGACCACCCGAGTACTAAGAAGCCATCGGCCGAGTGACGACAACTCACTCGGCCGAGCGACTCCCGAAGTGAAGACCCCCGAAGACCCAGACTTACTGGAAATTTACAGGGTTTGTCACTCGGCCGAGCGACGTTTGTCACTCGGCCAAGTGCGACGCGCTGCCTGTAGCGAAAATTGCGGATTTCAGGCTGCGCAGGAGCATTTTGGTCACAGTTTTTTGGACGATTTTAGGGGGTATTTAACCCCTGTTTTTACCCTAGGTTAGAGAGCTTTTCTCTTTAATTTTTGCAGCTTTTTAGATTAACTTTTTAGCTTTTATTCTTGTGATTGGAGAGGAGACAAAAGTGGATTTTTGTTGGATTTTTGGAAGAACTCCATTGGTTTGTGTCTCTCTCCTCTAAAAATACTATTTTTATTGCTTATCTCAATATTGTGATGAATTCTCTTGTTAATTTCATTGATTATTTTTGTATTTGTGCTATGAATTGTGAGTAGTCTACACGTCTTGGGGCGTGGGGATGAACCCTACGAGCCCTATTGCAGATTTGTGATGAATTGGTAGAAATTTTGCTAGAATTGCTATTAGGGTTAGTTTGGGATCGATTTATTACGGATGGCTAGGAGTTCATACCGATTGGGATTTGCAAGAGATTGGATCCCAATTCGATAGGAAACCCTAGAAATCCGAATTGGGTTGGAATCGAATTTCCGTAGTATCGGTTTGCAAGAGATTGGACCGATACTAGGGTTTCCGGTTGCAATTCCGTGCCGATACCCGTTTGCAAGAGATTGGACGGGTAGGAACTATCCCAACCTATGTCGTGGCCCTAGTTTGCACGAGAGTGGGCTCGGGGCACGATTGAACGATGATGTTGATCCTAATGCTAGCTTGCCTAGGCTAGGGTTTGCAAGAGATTGGACCCGAACCTAGGATAGCTATAGACCGACAACAGCGCGAGAGCGTGAGCTAGGTATTACATTCAGTTGCAACTAGTTCATCCAAAATTTTATTCTAGCAATTTTGATACCAATGAACCACATTGACGAAATACGGTGAGTGGCGGGAATTCCCCATTCCCTAGGCGTCTTTATTTGATTTGATATCTTCGTACTTTGTCTGACGATTGTGACAGGATCGCCAAAGGCAAATTCTCTCTTTTCTGTTCTTAATAGTCAGGTTGATTGGAGCAAGCACTTTCATTCATCCTCCCTGTGTTCGATAACCCGCTCGCCGCTACACCGTGCGCTTGCAGTAAAACTACACGGTCGCACTTTTGGGTTACATTCCGGAGCGATCAGGGAGCGCTACCCGCATTTATTTCCTGAGCAATAGTTGATGTAGATTCCGAGGGCGGAATCTTTTCTTAAGGTGAGTAGGATGTAACGGTCGCTTTTCGACAGTGTGATTTTCGTGCGCATACTTTCTTTTTCGTACGCGTATTTATTGTGACATCCTCTTGTATCCTAAACGTGCAAAGTTATATGTCATTGTGACCCTCAGAGAGTAGTTATTTGTGTAATTTTTTGTGAACGTCATTTCACGGGTCATTCTTCCACAAATCAGCTTTGAATGAAGAGGTGTCTTAACTTTTAGACTTCGATGTTTGGCTTCTATTTTTAGTATCATTTTTTGTGAACCTAGCGCATGACTGATCACCGTACCATCGATCCTCTCGTCGCCACGGTCGTCCCGATATCTTTCTTGTATTTTTCGGACATCGTTAGGCTGATCGTCCACGCTAATTATCATTAACCCACAATTAGCCCTATCTAATTCAAATTTCAAACCATAACCCTAAATCCTAATCAAATCCTTTGGATCTTACGTATCCCACCAGATATATTTCCTCGTCTACATGTCACACTAGATCTACCCTCCCCCTCTCACACACACTCTCTCCAATCCCCCTAAACCCTCTCCTTTCCAACCCCATTTAGCAACTTCACATATTATATCGTATCAAACATTAGGGCTTTTCATCTCCACGCAAAATGCAGCCGCCACCCTTTTAAATCTCACGCAAACACCTACCGCCGGCTCCTTACTCCAGCCACCTCACCAAGCAGCTCCGGCCACCACGTAGCTCCGGCCTCCCCATTGATGCCGGCTATTCCCCTCTCCTTGTTTCATCCCTAGAGGCCAAAACTGTCGGCCCTTCACCCGAACTCACCACGTCACAGCAGCCTGCCGCCGGCCCCGGCAGCACCTCGCGTGCACAACAGGCCGGCCCCTGGATCCGCCAGCCACCATATCCCCTTGCTCTGACAGCCCTCCCGTAGACCTACCAGCATCCACCACCAGCGAAACTGTTGGCCTGCATCTTTCTCCGGCCAAGACAGGCTGCCGGCCTACTCCCTAGCCGTAGCAGCCGTCATCTAGCCCCTTACCACCTGTCGGTAACCCCGAGTCACCCTTAGCTGGCCACTACCTCAAGCGGCCACCTCATCTCACGGCTGAACCCTGCTGCCGTACGTCGCCCAGTGCACGCGCGTCTTAATCCGTCGTCCAGACCATCTGATCGATGTTGAGGATTGATTCCCCGGATTTAGTTTTGATGATGAACAAACATAAATATCATGAACTAACTCTTTATGAGCGCAGTTATGGAGATCGTCGCCAAAATTCTATGAACATCAAAAGCGACATCTCAAGACTTCTCAAAGCACGTGATCATGTGCCTGAAGCTTCGTTGAATCTCTAGGAGCATTATTGAAGTCAAGAGATTCGGATTGAAGCTTTGAAGACGGTTCGTCAAGTTTTATTTATAGTCTTCTAGCTTCTTTTCGTATAGAATGTTAAGCCTTAAGTAGGTCTTACATTATTAGAGCTAGGATTATCATAGAAGCCCATAGAAACTTTCCCGAAGCCTTACGCTTCATTTTGCGGCTTCTAGTGCATCTTAGTTGGTTCAAGAAGAAGAACCAACCGACTAGATGGCAATCTAGTCGGTCGGCAATCCTTCGTGAACCGACTAGATATCCTATCTCATTTCAGCTCATTTACTGTTGACCAATTAGTCGGTCCAAGAAGGTTCACCGACCGACTAGTTGTCAAACTAGTCGGTTTGGAATCCTTCTTAGACCGACTAGTTATATCTTCATTTTCACAGCCTGAGCTACTGTTTATCGTTAGTCGGTCTAAGAACAATCATCGACCGACTAGTTGAGAAACTAATCGGTTAGGATTTGTACTTAGACCGACTAGTTCTCTTGTGTTCAGCGTATTGTTTTCAACTGCTTAGTCGGTCAAAGAACACTCACCGACCGACTAGTTGTCAAACTAGTCGGTTGGCAAGTCTTCTTAGACCGACTAGTTCTATATCTCCTGAACTATCTTTATTGGCTGTGAACTAGTTAGTCGGTCCAAGAGGAATCACCGACCGACTAGTTGAGAAACTAATTGGTCAGTGATCCTTCTTAGACCGATTAGACTGCTTCAGAAATAGATCCGTTGGAGCATTAAATGCACGAATTTTCCCTCTCTCTCTCCTCTCTATCCTATATAATCTTGAGATGCATCTTCATAGCATTCAAGGCTGCCATTATTGAGTTTTAGAGATCAAATAGAGAGCATTTAATTCTCATTCCAAGCTCACTCATTTCTCACAAGAATCTCTCCTCACTCTTATTCCTCAAGAGAGATTATCATTGATTGTGAGCTCTTCAAGCCTAGAGCTTGAATCAAGGTTACCAACTCCATCCTAGCCTCCTATTGCTGGTCATCATCTTGGAGCTAGGGTTTGGTGCCTTCTTCTTCCCCAAAATCCTTCTTGCCCTAAAATCGTAAGTTTACTCAAGGCATAGGATTTTATTGGTAAGCATTTCATATTTCATTTACATTGCTATTGTAAGTTTTTCTCTCGGTTGTGAGAGAAGTGTGTGATCCCAGGTTATGGGAGTCACATTTTCTTTTGTGTATGATTGAACTTGTAGAGGTTTTCTACAAAAATTTCATAGTGCAAAGCTTGGGTTAGTGGTTTCTAACTCAAGTATCCAGAGGGGATCTGGGTGGTTGGGACGTAAGATCACCGGGAACAAGTCGGGGAGACTTGGGTGGATCCGAACCTGTTATATCGCATGTTTGCATTGTTTAATTCTTGTTGTTTGTAGTTATTCCGCATTGTTGTTTGTGTGTTTGCAAGATAATTAGGAATTATACTCTTGATTATTTTAAAGTACTATTCACCCCCCTCTAGTACTTGTGCAGTAGCTACGCAGGGCATTACATTTGGTATCGGAGCCAAGTTCATAGCTATGACAAACAACGACTACATCGTCTTCAAGAATCGTGAAGGAGCTTCTTCGGTGATTGAAGGACACTCCTCAACTAGGCCTCCCTTCTTCAACGGTACCAATTATGGGTACTAGAAATGCCGGATGGAAACGTTCCTCCGGAGCACTTCACTATGGAGAGCTACGTTGACGGAGTATGTCAAGCCCGCCGAACAAGACTTCGCGAAGTGGACTACCGCGGAGGTCGCCGCGGAAGTGAACAATGCCAAGGCAATGAATGCCTTACAATGTGCATTGGAGCCCGAAGACTTCAACAAGATATGCACATGTAAGAGTGCATATCAAATATGGAACCAACTCCTCATCTTGCACGAAGGAACGAGTAGGGTAAAAGACTCTAAACTCGTTGTTGCTAACAAAGAATTCGAGTTGTTTCATATGGAACAGGGTGACAGTATGAAGGAGTACTATACTCGCTTCGTGGACATATCCAACGAGTTGGAAGCCCTTGGGAAGATCTACACCCAAAAGGAGAATGTCGTAAAGATTATTGACGGACTTCCTTCGAGTTGGGAAAAGCGTACCTACGCCCTCGAGGAAGGTAACGACATGAATAAATATACTGTCGTTCAACTAATGAGTACCTTGATGTCTCATGAGGTACGCAAGGATAGCAAGATCAAGATGCAAGACAAGATGAAGGCATACTTGAAGCAAGAAGAGCCAAAGAAAAAGACGATTGCGTTCAAGGCCGCTCCATCTACATCTACCGATGATGAAGAATCGGAAAACGAGTTGGACATAGAAGCTTTGGCCGATTTGGCAAAGAAGTTCAACCGATTCTTCCGAAAAGGTAAGTCCAAGAATAAATCAAAATTTATTTCGACTAATGCCTCCGCTCCTTTATGTTATAAATGCAACAAGCCAGGACACATCAAGCCGGATTGTCCTCTCAACAAACACAAGGAGAAGTGGAAGGCACCCAAGTACGACAAGTCGAGAAAGTACATGAAAGGGTACAAGAAAGGGCTTGTTGGCTCATTCACCGACTCGGAAGATGATTCCTCAAGTGGAGAGTCGGATGATGAACAAGTGGAGAAAGCACACATGTGCTTCATGGGAAGAGAGGAACATGATCAAGAGACCTCTTCCGATGAAAGCGAGGATGAAGGCGATGAGGTAACTATGGATGAACTTAGATTAGCTAATGAACAACTTTGGTCTAATTTTTCTAAATTGGCTAATAGATATATTAAGACTAAAGATGAGCTAACTAGTCTCCAAACCTCACCTAAGCCTATCATCATCAACAACGACACCGTTGTTGAAGGTTTGAGAAATGAGATTGTAAATCTCAAATCTCAACTTGAGCATGTTCATTTTGAGGAATCGGATGAACATGAGATAGCGGATTTGACTTCTCAAAACTCAACTTTGAGTATTGAGAATGAGAATCTCAAATCTCGTGTTTATGTACTCACATCGCAAGTGTCCACCTTGGATGCTTCTATGCATTCTCTCACCGAGAAGTATGAGTGCACATTAGGCCGAATTAATAAATTCAATAAAGGTAAGGGCCATTTGGATAATATCCTAAATGACTTACTTCCGGCCAATCATCACATTGGCTTGAGGTATAAGATGGGAGACTCATCCAAATCTTCACTACCTTTGTAAGGCCAACTTCCGATGCCTCAACTAGTGGGAGTAAACACCCCATGGGTACTTCATTTACCAATGGTGCTTCCATTATGTACACACACCCGTTTGGAAAGAAACCCACCTTGGGTGGACCTCCAAAGAAGGGTCATGCTTTTATGTACACCAATACCATGCCACGTAGGAACACACATCCTACTCCACATGTTCACAAATATGATGATTTTTATGCTCCACATCCACGAGCACGTGCACACCATGTGAGACACACTCATGCACGTGTTCCTCCACATGCATATGTTCATCCACATCACTATCATATGAACAATTATCATCATGCACCATTTCATCATGTGCCATATGCTTTTCCACGACATGCATTTCCTAGGCCATTTCCTCGTAGGCCACATGCATCACGTAGAAATCAACAACGTATGCATGCTCCCAATAGGAATAGGGCTCCCAAGACATTCACTATTTGGGGGCCCGAAGGACACAAGCATGCATGAAAAACAAGCATATATTAATTCGTATTTCATGAATGTTGTGCATAATGATGATTTTATTGGGAAGTCTAAGTCCAATTAGACTTGGCTTCCAAAGGTCTAATCTCTTAGGACCCAATGTCCTTGGGTACCATGGAATGATATTTTATCTTCAGGTACTCAAGAATAAGAGAAGGAGCAACAAATCAATATTTAGCTCCATATTATGTTTTCTAGGTTCAATCCACCGTGGGATACCAACCCTATCAACTCCTTGATTTGCAAAGTTTTTCATTCAATTGGAGTTGATGGTGCTTGAGTGATGCACCAAAGTAGGGGGAGCTTATCGTTGTAAGTTTATTCTTACATTTGGTATCCATGTGTGTTGAATGCATGTAGATGTCTCTTTGTGTTTTAAACTATCGCATGCATATCTTGATGCTAGTTTTGAGCTTATGTTATAATTCTTATCTTTCTTATGCTCATGGCATTCCATGCTTATTATTGACTCATTTAGTGAGTATCTCTTTTGGAATGCATGCTAGTACTAGATTTGTGTATGCCATAAGTTTTATGAATTTTCTATCTATTTTTGGCATAACACTTTTGCATGATATTGATAGTTGATATTCATATTGTATTTATGTCTCTGATGTTGATTTCGTCGTTCGACGATTAAATTGGTTAAATAGATTTGTTTGTATGAAAACATAGAATTGTTTTACATGCATTAAATTAACAAAGAATGTTGATATTGGAGAGTATGTTCCATAACTCAATATGTGAAATTGATTTGAGTTTTGATGATTTCATTTTTTCGATTTTCGACTATGGTCTCGTTGGCATGCTTTGATTTTCTTCGGTATTTTACATTTGGTATTTTACTTTGGTGTCATTTGGACCGTGGTCGTATTCTTAGACTCTCGTGCTTTTATTTCTTAGCCATTGTTGTTGCCATTGTTGTTGTCGTTGATCTCATCCCGCTCTTTTTGCTAATGCCAAAGGGGGAGAGAATTAATAATGACGATGTGCTAAATGATAATTTAAAGCAATTTGCCATGAATCTAATTTGATATGTTAGATTCAGGTGGAGTTAAGATATAAAAATGGATTTAGATCCTAAATTGCAATACTTGAGTTCATGTTTTATACTTTCCTCGTCTGCTTGATGCGTATGATTATTATTGAATACGGAACTAACGTGTCATCAATGCAGGGGGAGTAAGTAAATTTCATTTGAATCATTATTATTGATTATTATTTATGATTGGTTTGTCATCACCAAAAAGGGGGAGAATGTTGAGGATTGATTCTCCGGATTTGGTTTTGATGATGAACAAACATAAATATCGTGAATTAACTCTTTGTGAGAGCAGTTATAGAGATCGTCGCCAAAATTCTATGAACATCAAAAGCGACGTCTCAAGACTTCTCGAAGCACGTGATCGTGTGCCTAAAGCTTCGTTGAAGCTCTAGGAGCATTATTGAAGTCAAGAGATTCGGATTGAAGCTTTGAAGACGGTTCGTCAAGTTTTATTTATAGTCTTCTAGCTTCTTTTCGTATAGAATGTTAAGCCTTGAGTAGGTCTTACATTATTAGAGCTAGGATTATCATAGAAGCCCATAGAAACTTTCCCAAAGCCTTACGCTTTATTTCGCGGCTTCTAGTGCATCTTAGTTGGTTCAAGAAGAATAACCAACCGACTAGATGACAATCTAGTCAGTCGGCAATCCTTCGTGAACCGACTAGATATCCTACCTCATTTCAGCTCATTTACTGTTGACCAATTAGTCGGTCCAAGAAGGCTCACCGACCGACTAGTTGTCAAACTAGTCGGTTTGAAATCCTTCTTAGACCGACTAGTTATATCTTCATTTTCACAGCCTGAGCTACTGTTTATCGTTAGTCGGTCTAAAAACAATCATCGACCGACTAGTTGAGAAACTAATCGGTTAGGATTTGTTCTTAGACCGACTAGTTCTCTTGTGTTCAGCGTATTGTTTTTCAACTGCTTAGTCGGTCAAAGAACACTCACCGACCGACTAGTTGTCAAACTAGTCGGTTGGCAAGTCTTCTTAGACCGACTAGTTCTATATCTCCTGAACTATCTTTATTGGCTGTGAACTAGTTAGTCGGTCCAAGAGGAATCACCGACCGACTAGTTGAGAAACTAATCGGTCAGTGATCCTTCTTAGACTGATTAGACTGCTTCAGAAATAGATCCGTTGGAGCATTAAATGCACGAATTTTCCCTCTCTCTCCTCTCTATCCTATATAATCTTGAGATGCTTCTGATCGCTTCAAAATGCAACCCTAGAGCACAACCTAGTATGGCGCAATTACACGGAGATAAATCCCCGGCAACGGCGCCACAAACTTGATCGCTTTAAAATGCAACCCTAGAGCACAACCTAGTATGGCGCAATTACACGGAGATAAATCCCCGGCAACGGTGCCAAAAACTTGATCGGCCCCGGATATACACCCGGAGAACGATTGTAGTTTTACCGCAAGCGCACGGTCAAGTGGAGAGCGGGTATCGAACACGAGGAGGTGGTGTTGGCTCCAATCTATCCTAGGTTGGTTTGACGACGAATGTTTTATTGGTGGAGATGGTTATGGAATGATATAATGGAAATGGTGGTGGATGTCGGTGTCGGTGATAAAGAAGTCAGATAAAGTATCGATTAAAATTTAATACTATAAAAGAGTCTATAGCTAGGGAATCCTCACTACGGATCGTCATACATCATTGTAAATAGTGAATCTCAATATTACTAGGCTTGTGTTGGGGTGAACTAGTCGTAACTGAATAGAGAACCAAGCTCACGCTCTCGCGCTAATGCCGGTCTATAGCAACCTAGGATAGGGCCCAATCTCTTGCAAACCCTAGCCTAAGCCACTAGCATTAGGATCGTCATCATCGTTCAATCGCCCCTCGAGCCCACTCTCGTGCAAACTCGAGTTACGATCTAGGTTGTGATAGTTCGTATTCGTCCAATCTCTTGCAAACGAATATTGGTATAGATTTACAATAAAAATCCTAGCTTTGGTCCAATATCTTGCAAACCAAGTCTAGAGAATCTCGATTATAAACCTAAATCGAATATCTAGGTCTTCCCATTGATTAGAATCCAATCTCTTGCAAACCCCAATCGATGGAAATCTCTAGCTATCCGTAATAAATCGATCACAACCTAACCTCCTAACAATTCTAGCAATTTAGAAATTCATTCATCACAAATCTGAAATTAGATCCATAGGGTTCATCCCCATGCCCTAGAACAACAAATCTACTCAAGCATAGCAATAACGATATGAGAATTAATAAAAATCTTTGCTTGCATACAAAAAGATAGAAAAAAACAAAGATTCAAATAACAAGAACATAATACTTAGCTTTGATGAAGATCTTCAATCCAAATATAAGCTTTTAGATCGAAGAGGGGGCCTAGGGCATGGCCTAACCTCTAAAAAAGAGTCTAAGAAAACATCATGGGAACTCTCTCTAATGATAGCTACAAACCCCTTATATAGCCCCAAAAAACCCTAGCAAAAGCCCCTAAAATCGCCCAAAAAATCGTGACCAAACTGCCCCCTGCGCAGCCCAGAAATTGCAACTCTCGCAGCAGGCGGAGCGGCTCACTCGGCCGAGTGGGAATTCCTACAGAATTTCTAGAGAACAGCACTCTGTCAAAAACTGGCAAAAACTGGTCACTCGGCCGAGTGGGAATCTCACTCGGCCAAGTGGAAATGTCACTCGGCCGAGTGATACTGACATGCGAATTCCAGCACTGTAGCATCGACTTGCAGAAATTTTCCAGATTTCATCCGACCTCTGATTGATGCGTTCTTGTCGGCGTTGGAACCGTCATGAAGTCTATTATCCATAAAAAATATGATAAAAATACTTTGACATCTGGAATGATATAAGATTTCAAAAGAGTAGAAGGATGTCTGAAAATCTGGGCGCTCGTGTCATCGGCTTCACTCGGCCGAGTGGGATTCTTCACTCGGGCGAGTGGACTTCTCTACTCGGCCGAGTGGGTCTTCTAATGTTCTCCCTAGAATTCCAGAGAGTCGGCTTTGATTTCTTTCAGAAGTCCCGACTCACTCGGGCGAGTGGCGATCCATACTCGGCCGAGTGGATGTAACCACTCGGTCGAGTGCATTGTGGCTCAAGATCCCTTCGTATTAGTTGTACTCGGCCGAATGCGCTTATTCACTCGGCCGAGTGGGCTGTGTTACTCGGCCGAGTGGCCTGTTTTTAGAGTCAACTCTTCTTCTCCTCGCCTCTTCATCGATTCTATCGATTTCCTTCTTCTTCCACTCATCTTCCAGCGCCGTTAGCTCCTCGATAGAGCCATGTGCGACGCTCCGGTACATGTGCAAGTCCTTTAAGCTCATTTTTGCTCCCGATTGCTCTATATTTCCTGAAATCCGACAAAAACAAGAAATAGTGAAAAGTAACGCAATATCGTCTAATACTCGTGAAAATCGCAATATGAGCAATCGAAATGGCGTGAAAACATGCAGAAAAAAGGTGTAAAATATGGAGCGATTAGCTTCTTCATAGCATTCAAGGCTGCCATTATTGAGTTTTAGAGATCAAAGCGAGAGCATTTAATTCTCATTCCAAGCTCACTCATTTCTCACAAGAATCTCTCCTCACTCTTATTCCTCAAGAGAGATTCTCATTGATTGTGAGCTCTTCAAGCCTAGAGCTTGAATCAAGGCTACCAACTCTATCCTAGCCTCCTATTGCTGGTCATCATCTTGGAGCTAGGGTTTGGTGCCTTCTTTTTCCCCAAAATCCTTCTTGCCCTAAAATCGTAAGTTTACTCAAGGCATAGGATTTTGTTGGTAAGCATTTCATATTTCATTTACATTGCTATTGTAAGTTTTTCTCTCGGTTGTGAGAGAAGTGTGTGATCCCGGGTTGTGGGAGTCACATTTTCTTTTGTGTATGATTTGATCTTGTAGAGGTTTTCTACAAGAATTTCATAGTGCAAAGCTTGGGTTAGTGGTTTCTAACTCAAGTATCCAGAGGGGATCCGGGTGGTTGGGACGTAGGATCACCGGGAACAAGTCGGGGAGACTTGGGTGGATCTCAACCCGTTATATCGCATGTTTGCATTGTTTAATTCTTGTTGTTTGTAGTTATTTCGCATTGTTGTTTGTGTGTTTGCAAGATAATTAGGAATTATACTCTTGATTATTTTAAAGTTCTATTCACACCCCCTCTAGTACTTGTGCAATAGCTACGTAGGGCATTACAATCGCTCCTTATTTTACACCTTTTTCTGCATGTTTTCATGTCATTTCGATCACCCATATTATGTTTTCTACGATTATTCGACGATATCGAGTTGCTTTTAACTATTTCTTGTTTTTGTCGTATTTCAGGAGAAATGGAGCGATCTGGAGCAAAAATGAGATCAAGGGACTTTCGCACACATCGGAGCATCGCCCCACAGCTTACTTGAGGAGTTAGCAGCGCTAGAGGATGATGGAAAGAGGAAGAAATTCAATAGAATCGACGAGGAGGCGAGGAGGAGAAGAAAAGAGCCCAGAAGCAGCTTAATCGGCCGAACAGAGAGTTTACTCGGTCGAGTAACGAGCCGCATTCGGCCGAGGGAAACGAATACGTACTTCTGAATTTTCAAAGTTCACTCGGCCGAGCAAGAAAGTCTAGTCGGCCGAATGGAGAAGACCACTCGCCCGAATGGTACATGGATTTTCTTCCGAGGAGCGGCCAAGTTACTGGAAATTTTGAGAAAGCTACTGGCCGAGCAAGATTGCTTACTCGGCCGAGTAAAGAAGCCTACTCGCCCGAGTCAGACAGAGCGACAGACCCCCAATTTTCCCAGACTTTCTGTCTTTTATTGGGTCTGTCACTCGGCCGAGTGACATAGGTTACTCGACCGAGTGACGCAGTCTGACTGCTACGCAATTGGGATTTCTGGGCTGCGCAGGGGCAAATCTGTCAGGATTTTTTGGACGATTTTGGCTTGTATTTAAACCTAGTTTTATCCCTAGTTTTAAAAGAGACTTCTATTATTGGCTATTCCTTTTGTAAATCTCAGCTGGAGATCATAGACGACAATTTTGGTTTGTTCTTTCATGCTAAAACTCGTATTATTATGAATTGTTTCTTCTCTATAATGAATTGTGCTATGATCTATTGCTTTATTTCTGAGATTTCCATGATGAATGTGAGTAGTTTCGTCTCTCTAGGGCATGGGGATGAACCATATGGACCCTATCTTTGAATTGTGATGAATGAATTGAATTGTTGCTAGAATTGAAGAAAGGTTAGGTTGTGATTGATTTATTACGAGAAGCTAGGAATTTCTATCAATTGGGATTTGCAAGAGATTGGATCTTAATTGATAGGAAGGCCTAGATATTCGATTCATGTTTATAATTGAGATTCTCTAGATTTGGTTTGCAAGAGATTGGGCCAAAGCTAGGATTTTTATTATAAATCTATACTAATATTCGTTTGCAAGAGATTGGACGAATACAAACTATCATAACCTAGATCGTAGCTCGAGTTTGTAGGAGAGTGGGCTCGAGTTTGCACGAGAGTGGGCTCGAGTTGTGATTGGACGATGATGTCGATCTTCACGCTAGTGGCTTAAGTTAGGGTTTGCACGAGAGTGTGCGCTAATCTAGGTTGCTATAGACCGAAAATAGAGTGAGAGAGTGAGCTTGGTTCTACATTAAGTTGCGACTAGTTCACCTACATTCAAGCTTTGTAACATTGAGATTCATGATCCACAAGGATAAGAGACGGTCCGTAGCGGGGATTTCCTATCCCTAGATACTTTATTATATTGGATCTTATTTGCTATTTGAACGATTGTGACATTATCATCAAAACCATCCTATTATTCCATTGATAGCTAGGTGATCAAAATAGAGTACTGTTAATTGTCCTCCCTGAGTTCGATACCCGCTCGCCACTACGTCGTGCGCTTGCGGTAAGACTATAGTCGTTTTCCGGGTGTATATCCGGGCGCGATCAAGTTTTTGGTGCCGTTGGCAGGGAGGCCAACGGTATTCGATTTTGCTCATCCGGTTATATCTCACCTTCTATCTTTATTTAATTTCTTTTGATGCTCAAATTGACGTGCTCTCCCAGATTTTCCAATAGAACCTTAAGCAGGTAACATGGGAGACACGATGATGAGAGTGGAGTCTAGCCCGGGAGATGACGATTCCTTCGCAACTCTTCTGAAAGAACTAGTTGATGAGGTCCAAACCACAGGGGCCTTGGCCATCGACATTGAGGACCCCATCGAGCAACTATTTGCTAGCTTTGTGATGGATCAAATTGTTGGATATGGAAGACGTTTGTACACCCTTGTGGGGGATGTACGAGGGAATACGGACCTCGAACGTCGCGCACACGAAGTCGTGTGCAAAGAGAATCTGTTCCCTTGCGGAGAGGATCTCTGTATGAGTGGGAAAGTCACATTATATATGCATGCGACATATGGCTAATAAAGGGGGAATATCTTAAGCTTATGTTGTATCATGCATATGGTACAACTTAAGCTTATAATGTGCCATGCATCATGGTACACCTTAATTAAGTTGTTCCAAAGGAACAACTTACCCTAAAATAACTACATTGGGGGCTATAAATAAGACCCAAGGGTAGCCATTTTCCTTACACCATTTGCATGAAATTCATGCATGCATCTTCTTCATAGCGAAGCTCTGCAGAAATATTTCCTCTCCCTCCATCCAAGTTCTTAATCTAAAATAGAGATTTAGATTGTGGATTAGTAGCCTTACTCCGTTCGTGAGAAGACTCGATCCGTCGTGGCGAATCCGAAGGCAAAGTTCCGAGACTACCGCTCCACATACGCTAGCGTAAGTCTCCACTTTAATTATCGATCCTAACTCTGTTTTGGACAGGATCCTACACAAATCTCTCTGGAAGGGACTACCGAGGGCAACATTAAAGTCGACATGAGGGACGGCAAGTTATACTTTGAAGGTAGTGAAGCATGCATCGGAGAGTTCTATACTCCTGAGGAGTCCATTTGGCATGCCGAGATTCAGGGAAGTACACTTGATGATCCTCTCTTCGACAATTATGAATGCACTGACCTATCTCTTGATTTCAGGTGTGGACCGGAGGAAAATGGTAGTCCCATGGACGTCAAATCGGAGTTGTGCAGTGTCTACCCCGATGCACCTTCTTCACCAAGAAGTGAATCTGAGCCAGCATACGAGAGCCCACTCCCGGAGCAGGAACTAAACTCAGGAGTGACTGAAGATGCCATGCTTTCACAAGAAGAGGAGGTAGGGGGTACAGCGCCCCTTGAGGAAACAATTACCTCTTAATTTAAGGTATGCCTTCTTGAGAGAAAAACTAACATATTCGGTGATCGTTAATTCCAACCTTAATCCCACCTAGCTTGAGTGGCTTCTAGTTGTCCTTAGGAGCCATAGGGATGTCCTTGGCTACACCATCTTTGACCTCAAGGGAATAATCCCTAAATTTTGTACGCACAGGATCCACCTTGAAAACATTAAAGCCACCTCCATAGAGCCTCAAAGGCGATTAAATCCTAACATGAAGGAGGTAGTTAAGAAGGAGATCCTTAAACTGCTTGAAGCCGATATCATTTATCCTATTTCTGACAGCAGATGGGTTAGCCCTGTGCATGTCGTTTCTAAAAAGGGAGGTATGACCGTTATAAAAAATGATAAGGGAGAGCCTATATCCACACATACCGTCACAGGAGGCGGATGTGTATTGACTACATGAAATTGAATAAAGCCACCCGTAAAGATCATTACCCATTGCCCTTCATTGATCAAATGCTAGAGCGCCTCGCTAAACATAAATTCTTTTGTTATTTGGATGGGTACTCGGGATTCTTTCAGATTCCCTTACATGAAGATGATCAAGAAGAGACTACTTTCACGTGTCCTTATGGCACATATGCCTACAGTAGAATGCCCTTCAGACTTTGTAATGCCCCCGCCACCTTTCAAAGGTGCATGACGCCCATCTTTTCTGATTATATTGAAAACATTATGGAAGTGTTCATGGATGATTTTTCTGTTTATGGTAGCGAGTTTGACTCATGTTTGGCCAATCTCACTAAGGTTCTTAAAAGATGCCAATAAAATAATCTTACTCTTAACTGGGAAAAATGCCATTTTATGGTCACCGAGGGGATAGTTCTTGGGTATCTTGTTTCATCTAGAGAAATCAAGGTTGATAAAGCAAAAATTGAGGTAATTGAAAAACTTCCTCCTCCTATTAATGTTAAGGACATTAGGGGATTTCTTGGCCATGCAGGGTTTTACCGCCGCTTTATCAAGGATTTTGTCCTAATTGCTAGTCCTCTTACTTCCTTACTTGCTAAAGATGCTCCATATGTCTTTTCAGGAGAGTGCTTGCAAGCCTTTAATACACTGAAGGAAGCCCTCATTTCCGCGCCGATCATACAACCACCAGACTGGAATCTTCCTTTCGAGCTTATGTGCGACGCTAGTGACCAAGCAATTGGAGCAGTCTAGGACAAAGGAAGGACAAAAAGCTTCATGCAATCTTTTATGCAAGCAAAACCTTGGACGAGGCACAGAAGAATTACACTACCACTGAAAAAGAACTCTTGGCGGTCGTCTACTCTATTGAGAAGTTTCGATCCTACCTCCTGGGATCCAAAGTGATTGTGCACACCGATCATGCGACATTGAAGTATCTACTAAGCAAAAAAGAAGCCAAGCCAAGACTAATAAGATGGATACTATAATTGCAAGAATTTAACTTGGAAATTAGAGACAAGAAAGGAACCGACAACGTTATGTCAGACCACTTGTCTAGGCTTGCTCGTGACGAGAAGGATGAAAGCCTACCGATTGATGAAACTTTTGCCGATGAGAGGCTATTCGCCATTAGACCCTGAGAGGTGCCTTGGTATGCGGATTATGTGAACTATTTGGCATGCGGGATAAAACCATGCAGGATGGCCACGCAACAAAAAAGGAGGTTCATGCACGAAGTCCGCAACTATTTTTGGGAAGACCCGTATCTCTTCAAGATATGCAAGGACGGGATTATACGGAGGTGTGTTTCAAAGGAGTAGGCTATGTATTGCGATAGATGCCAACGGACGGGAAACATTTCGAAACGGAATGAGATGACAATGAAACCCATTTTGGAAATTGAGCTATTTGACTGTTGGGGAATGGATTTCATGGGACCTTTCCCATCAAGCAAAGGAAACAAGTATATTCTATTGGCCGTTGACTACGTCTCGAAGTGGGTGGAGGCCATCGCAACCCCAACTAATGATGCGAGGGTGGTATCGAAATTCTTCAAACAAAACATATTCCCGCGCTTTGGAGTGACACGAATCTTGATAAGTGATGGAGGAAGCCATTTTATAGAAAGCAAGTTCGAGGCCATGCTAAAGAAGTATGGGGTGAACCATAGAATCGGCATGGCATACCACCCTCAGACGAGTGGACAAGTGGAAGTGTCAAACCGGGAAATCAAACAAATTCTAGAGAAGACCGTCGATAGATCTAGAAATGATTGGTCCATGAAATTGAATGATGCATTATGGGCATATCGCACGGCCTTTCGCACTCCTATTGGCACCACCACATACCGTCTTGTTTATGGGAAGGCTTGTCATTTTCCGGTAGAGTTGGAACATCGCGCATATTGGGCAATCAAGACCTTGAATTATGACTACAAGAGCACGGCGTTGTGACGACTCCTAAACATCAATGAGCTTGATGAGATTAGACGGGACGCGTACAAGAGCTCTAGAATTTACAAGGAAAGAACGAGAATCCTCCATGACGCACGCATCACCGTTACGGACTTCAAGGTCAGAGACAAGGTCCTATTATTCAATTCTAGACTCCGACTCTTTCCCGGAAAGCTAAGGTCATGATGGTCGGGACCTTTTACCATCCGACACATACAACCGGGGGGCCTTCGAGCTAGAAGGAAAAGACGGTGCCACTTTCAAGGTGAAGGGACAAAGGCTCAACTATTATTCTGAGGGAGTCCCCACTGGACATGTAAATAGCATATACCTAATCAAGGGGTAGTCCCATGATCTTTCATACCTCCTCGACGAGGTCATTGATGATGCCATGCCATTCGCCATTGGAGCTAAGCACGATGACGACTTTGAAGAGGGCCAATCTTCTAAAGATGGCGAGATGATGGGAGACCCGCCAGATCATTCTATGGTTGATGACAAAGACGACACTGATGTCGCAAGAATTAGAGAGCTATGTGATCGCGCCCCAGATACACACCCGGGACGGGACTCGTTAGTCTTACCGCAAGCGCACGGTGTAGCGGCGAGCGGGTATCGAACACGAGGAGGGCAAATGACAGTGTCTTCTTCAATTCACCTGGCTATAAGAACAGTCGAGAAATATTCGCAATAAAGCGGTCACAGTCGTTCAATTGTATAAAGAAAATACCAAATCAATAAAAACGCCTGGGGATAGGGAATCCGCGCTACGGACCGTATCTCAACATTGTGATTCGTAGGTTTCATAATTGCTAGACTTGAAATTCAGGTGAACTAGTCGCAACTAAATGTAGAACCAAGCTCACGCTCTCGCGCTATTGCCGGTCTATAGCAAACCTAGGGTAGGGTCCAATCTCTTGCAAACCCTAACATAAACACGCTAGCGTTAAGGACGACATCATCGTTCAATCGTATCTCGAGCCCACTCTCGTGCAAACTCGAGCTACGACCTAGGTTGGGATAGTTCCTACCCGTCCAATCTCTTGCAAACGAGTATTGGTATAGAATTACAATCGAAAATCCTAGTATTGGTCCAATCTCTTGCAAACCAATCCTAGAGAAATCCAATTATAACCCAATTCGAATTTCTAGGGCTTCCTATCGATTTGGGATCCAATCTCTTGCAAATCCCAATCGGTATGAATCACTAGCTATTCGTATTAAATCAATCCCAAACTAACCCTAATCAATTCTAGCAAGAATTTCACCAATTCATCACAAATTAGAAATAGGGTTCGTAGGGTTCATCCCTACGTCCTAAGACGATAAAACTACTCACTATTCATAATGCAAATCATTAGAAATTCAATAGAAATATCAATAGAAATCATTGTAATAGACAATATATCAATAAAAATGAGATTTTTGATAGAAAGAGAGACAAACCAATGAAGTTCCAATAGCATCCAACAAATTAACACTTTTATCTCTCTCCAAAGAACCAAATCTAATCTCCTAAAAAGTATTCTAAAAAGGCTGCAAAAACTATGAAAAAGCTCTCCTAAACTAGGTTAAAAACTGGGGTTAAATACCCCCCAAAATCGCCCAAAAATTCCCCTGCGCAGCTTGAAAATCGCACTTTACGCTACAGGCAGCGCGGCTCACTCGGCCGAGTGACAAATATCACTCGGCCGAGTGACGGACCCTGACGGATTCCAGAGAACTGGGAGGTTTGGGGGTCGGCTCCTCGGGAGTCACTCGGCCGAGTGACTTTCTTCACTCGGCCAAAGGGATTTCTTCACTCGGCCGAGTCGGAACTCGGGGTGCACTGACGGATTACAGTAAGTTCGTGTTTTCTTCTGCCGCCGTTCTGATGCCACTCGGGCGAGTGGTGTCTCCGTGCTCGGCCGAGTGGGCTGGCGATGCTCGGCCGAGTGCACGCTGATACTCAATCTGTTGCGTGTCCGATCTGGCCGGCCGAGCGGGCTGTCGATGCTCGGCCGAGTGACTCCTTCACTCGGCCGAGTGGCATGCTGAAAATGCCCAATCTTTGTCTTTTCGCTTCCTCGTCGCTCCTACGACGTTCTTTCTTCTTCCACTCTTCTTCCATTGCAGAATAACCCCCGAAAGAGTCATGGTTGACACTCCGGAGTGGGTGCATCTTAGAATTGCTCCAAATCGCTCCAAATCTCCTGAAATACGACAAAAACAAGAAATCGTGAAAAGCATCGCAATATTGTCGAATAATCGTGAAAAACGTGATACGAGCGATCAAAATGGCATGCAAACATGCAGAAAAAAGGTGTAAAATATGGAGTGATCAGGTTCTCCAATCCTAAGGCTAATCCGCCAAAACCCTTGTTCAAACCACCATAGGGAGACCCTAGATTCATCCAACAGAGGTCTAACCTAACATCCAATCCCTCGGAACCTAGTGATCATCCCTAAGCCCTAGATACACACTACTCTATCATGAAAATGGCTACAAACATGATAGCAATGGAGATTAACATAATTACTTGGGCAAACGTTATGAAACTAATTTCAATACGAAGAGGAAACGATATAGAGCAATATATCAAGAAATCAAAGAAAAAGAAATAACTACCAAGATTTAGATTACAGAACAAAATCACAAGGGGAAGAGCTCCTCCAATAGCTCTAATGTTTCCAACAGTAAAAATAAGCTTAACCTAATCTAAAAAATATCTAGTTTATTTTCAAAACCTATTAGTTTTGGATTTTACAGCAAAACCAACCTGAAACCCAATAAGAAAGCCAAAAATGTAGTCTGCCGACCTAGCGCTCGGTCATGTTGGATATGGACGACATGTATACACCCATGAGGGGATGTATGAGAGTCTATGGACCTTGGATGTCGCGTACATGAAAGCATGTACGAAGGGAACCTTTTCATGTGTGAAAAGGACCACTCGATAAGTGGAAAAAGTCACTTTATAAGTGCATAAAGGCACTTGATAAGTGCATAATGAAGAGGATAAGCAATGGTACTAATATAAGCCAATAAGCATATATGTAGTTATTTCCTACAATAACTACCCCTAAAGCCTATAAATATGACCCAAGGGTAAGGATTTTAAGGCTAATCCTTCATGCCATAAGTTTGCATAAGGCAACCTTCTTTCCTCTTCTCCCTCCCATTAAAGTTCTTCATCCAAGTAGAGATTTAGACGGTGAAACGCTGCTTCGATCCTCTGTGACGAAGTACCGACCGTAGTGGCAAATCCAAGGGCGAAGTTCAGAGATTATAGCGAAGCATACGCTAACGTAAGTCTCTTCTCTCTTTCGATCCTATTCTATCATCGCATGATGGGATCCTACATTGGTATCGGAGCCACACGGGTTCGCCCCGGTCTCACCGATGAACGAGGTGTTGTCTTTTTCACGAATGAGTTTCCTACCATTATAGATATGGTAGTAGCGCATCGTGACGGAGAGAACGCAACAGTTGTTCTTTTCACGTTAGGGTCTTCTGTCATTACAGATATGGCAGGAACTCTCCGTGACAGGAAGAACTGACCGTTCATCCAAGTGTGTTATTTTTTTGGTACACGGCCATTAAAACATAACCACTTTCTCGATGAACGGGTGTCTCATCGGAGAAGATGATGGTTACCAAAACTTCTCATCGGAGAAGAATATTGCCATGGAAGGGCATGGTGCAATCCACCCCCCTCCGCATTGGGGAGGGGGTTGGCTTCAGCCAATGACAACCAAGCACACCACCCCCCCCCAACGGGGGGCCTCCATGAAGGGAAGGCCGGCCGGCCATGGCCATGGCCGGCCCTGGCATCAGCCAGGGCGGCCGGCCAGGGCCACCCTGGCCTCTGCCAGGGCCTGGCCGGCCTTGGCAGAGGCCAGGGCAGAGGCGCCCTGGCCTCTGCCAGGGCCAGGGCCGGCCCTGGCCTCTGCCAGGGCCAAGGCCGGCCCTGACAGAGGCCAGGGCAGAGGCGCCCTGGCCGAGGCCAGGGCCAGGGCCAACCTGGCCGGCCCTGGCCTCGGCCAGGGCAGAGGCCCTGGCCGAGGGGCCAGGGCCAAGGCTGGCCCTGGCCTCTCTGGCCAGGGCCACGGCCGGCCCTGGCCGTGGCTAGGGCAGAGGCGCCCTGGCCTCTCTGGCCAGGGCCTGGCCAGAGGCCGGCCCTGGCCTCTGCCAGGGCCGCCCAGCCGGCCGGCCGGCCAGGACAGAGGCGCCCTGGCCTCGGCCACGACCCCAAAAAGGTGGGGGGGCCTGCATGGCCAGCCGCAGGATTCCTACGGGAGAGGGAATACGGCCTTGGCACGGCCACGGCTCGACCCCGGCAATGGCCGGGGCAGGCAACTACCTCCCGCTGTAAAATACGTTTGCAAAATACGTTTTTTAAAATAAGTTTTCAAAATCATTTTTCCACTGTAAGTACTATAAGAGTACTATTGTTTGATAAGTGATGGGGAAATATTGAAAGTTGTTCTAGATGGTGATTGGAATCGTAATGATCTTTCCGATTCTAGAGCAACACCTTCAATATTTTTCGAAAGTAACTTATCAAATGAAAATTTTTTGCAATGTTTTTGATCGAACTCTTTTTCTATGTCTTTTGCCGCATTTTAAAGCTAAAATGTCTTCCGCTACTAAGAACATCGTCGCTGAGTTGAACAAAGGTGAAAAACTCAACGGCGATAATTACAAACTATGGTCCATAAAGATACAATATGTTCTAGAGGATCAAGAAGTGCTAGAAACTCTAACAAATATAATGATTGAACCTGAGTTAGGCACTACGGCCCAACACAGAAGAGACAAGGAAGCCTTTGATGCTTGGTCTCGGAAGAACAAGATTGCTCTTATTATGTTGTTATCAAGTATGGCCGACGACATAATGTGAATCTTCTGAGAACATGACCTAGCTATGGACATATGGTCCAAGCTGGAGGAGAAGTTTGGCGGCACCTCGGTGACCAAACTTCGCTCTTTAACTATAAAATTTGATTCGTACAAAAAACGTCCAAATCATTCCATGGGAATGCATCTGCGACACATGGCGAATCTTATTTCAGAGTTAAAGGATGCAGGTCATGTGCTCACTGATGAGCAACAAATCCAAGCAGTCATACATTCCCTACCAATCGAATGGGAACAAATGAAGATGCATCTCACTCAAATGAGAGCATTAAGAATTTCAGCGATGTTTCTAAGCACCTTGAGTTAGAGGAAGAGCGGCTTGCGGCCGCCAAGCCAAGTGCAGAAGTGCACATGGTTGCTAGTTCCTCGTACGGGGGAAAGAAACGTAAAAATCGCTTGAAGTATGATCATGAACATAAAAGGCAACCAGCGTCTACCAAGAAACCCAAACATAAGGGTGGGAACAAGAAATGGCACAAGAAGAAGGACTTAAAGAAGATCAAGTGCTTCAAGTGCAACAAGTTAGGTCACTTTGCCCGTTCTTGTACGGATGGAGGTGACAAGGTAACTTGTAATAATACTAGTTACATATGTGTTTCTAGTTCAATATTTCTTGTAGAATCTAATCCATTTTGGATAATCGATTCAGGTGCCACCGACCACATAGCAAGGGACAGACGGTCCTTCGTGGAGTATCACCGGATAGCCCAAGGAACAAAGTGGATATATGTAGGAAACAACACACGTGTTGAAGTGAAAGGCGTTGGGACGTGCAAGCTCGTCTTGGACAACGGCCGCACTATCTTACTTCATGATGTCCTCTTCGCTCCAGATATTCGAAGGAATATTATATCTGTGGTTGTATTAATGTGTCTTGGTTATAGTTGGTTCTTTCATAATTGTAATGTGGACCTATCTTGTAATAATTCTTTAATTGGTTCTGGGTATGTTTTTAAGGGATTCATTGTATTAAATAATATGTATGATTCCTCTAATTTTAATGAAAATTTCCTTGTTACAAATTCCTCGGTTTGTGAATCTGATGTAATTTGTTGGCATGCAAGGCTTGGTCACATTGGACCAACACGTATGGATAGACTTACCAAACGTGGCCTTCTATCCAATGTTTCAAAGGTCGAAATGTCGACTTGCGAACATTGCCTTGTAGGAAAATCTTGTCGCAAGCCGTTTGGAACCGGCACAAGAGCCGAAGTTCCATTACAGCTCATCCATTCGGACATATGTGGTCCGATGAATGGCAAGACAAGACGCGGGAAGTCCTACTTCATCACTTTTATTGATGACTTCACCCGATTCGGACATATCTATTTGATATCCCACAAACATGAAGCATTAACCTGCTTTAAAAACTATATGAGTTTAGTGGAAAATCAATTAGATCGCAAGATTAAGGTCTTGCGAACCGATAGAGGCGGTGAATATCAATCAACAAGTTTTAAGGAACTTTGTGATGAAAAGGACATAGTTCATTAGGTAACTATGCCTTATACTCCGTAACAAAATGGTGTTGCTGAATAGGAGGAATAGGACTTTAATGGAAATGGTCCGTTCAATGATGGCGCAAGCTAACTTGCCAATCACCTTTTGGGGGATGCATTATTGACGGCTGCTTTCATCTTGAACCGCGTACCCTCGAAATTAGTTAGCTCCACTCCTTATGATTTTTGGAACCAAAGGTCTCCTGACTTAAGCATTTTAAAACCTTGGGGGTGTGCATCCTACGCACATATTTCCTCCCATAAGTATGGCAAACTTGGGCCAAGGGGGAGGAAATGTATCTTCATACGATACGCAGAAAACTCCAAAGGTTATGTTTTCATTGGTCAGGAAGACAATGGAGGACTAATTGAATTTGAGTCGAGGGATGTTACTTTCTTGGAAAATGAGTTTCCAAGACAGGGCGAGATAAGTCAGGACTTATCTCTATTTGAGATTTATGATCAAGAAGGATTACATCATTCGAGTGGGAGAATTCTTGGTGAAGACGAAAATACGTTTCAACCTTCACCAATGGATGATACGAATGATGCGAATCATATTCCATATAGGAATAATGATCCAAGTGGGAGCAATTCTAATCACATTCCAAGTGGGAGTAATATTAGAATTGATCCAACTTCGAGTCAACAAGGACTCGAAGAATCTCAAATGCGACGTAGTAGTCGTACAAGGTTAGCTCCTCTAAGATTTGAGGATGAATTCCCACAAACCTTTATGACTTTACTACAAGAAGATGATGTGCCTGCTACTTTCAAACAGGCCGTATCTTGCCCTGCAAAAGACAAATGGATGGAAGCGATGAAGGAGGAATTAGAATCCATGAAAATTAACCGAGTCTGGGACTTGGTTGACTTACCCAGAGGACATAGAGCTATTGGGAACAAATGGGTTCTTAAGATCAAGCATAAGGCTGATGGCTCTATAGACAGATATAAAGCTCGCCTTGTCACGAAAGGTTTTACACAACAGGAAGGGATAGACTACGAAGAGACCTTCTCACCTGTTGTTTGTTTTACCTCGATTCGCTTGATTCTGGCTTTGGTAGCTTGCTTAGACCTCGAGTTACATCAAATGGATGTAAAAACTGCCTTTCTCAATGGAGAATTGGACGATGAGATCTATATGGAACAACCAACAGGGTTTGTAAAAGAAGGAAACGAACATAAGGTTTGTAAACTTCGTAAGTCCATATATGGTCTTAAACAATCCTCAAGGCAATGGTATATACGATTTCAAGAAGTTGTCTTATAAAATGGTTTTACCATGCTTGATGAAGATAACTGTGTATATATCAAGAGGATCAAAAGCAAGTATGTTATTATGTCTCTATATGTAGATGACATTTTAATAGCCGGAAATGACAAGGGCTTTGTGATGGATATCAAGGCTTGGCTTTCATCAGTATTTGAGATGAAAGACATGGAAGAAGCCGCATATATCCTTGGAGTTAAGATTTCAAGGACTCGTTCGAAGAAACTTCTTTCTCTTTCACAAGAGACTTACATAAAGAAAGTTCTAGAACGTTTTAATATGCAGGAATGTAAGTCCATTGATACTCCTATAAACAAATGCGATAATTTATGTCTGAAAATGTGTCCAAAGAACCAAAAAGAAAAGGAAATTATGGAAAAAGTTCCATATTCTAGTGCAGTTGGTAGTCTTATGTACGCTATGATGTGTACAAGACCGGACATCTGTTTTGTCGTTGGAATGGTAAGTCGTTACCAATCCAATCCAGGGCAAGCACACTGGAAAGCGGTTAAGAGGATAATGCAGTATCTTAAAGGGACTGCGGACTATGCTTTATGCTATCAAGGAAATGCCTTGAGGCTCGAAGGCTACACTGATGCTGATTGGGCGGGTGATCTCAATGAGCGACGATCGACCTCAGGACATGTTTTTCTACTCGGATCTGGTGCAATATCCTGGAGTAGCAAGAAACAATCCTGCATCACACTTTCAACTATGGAAGCCGAATTTGTAGCATTTAGCATGGCGGTCCAAGAAGCTGTTTGGCTTAGGAGGTTCTTAGAAAAGCTAATTGATGCAAGTGACTCAGTTGTTGTACCAGTATACAGTGACAGTCAAGCATCTATAGCCTATGTCAAAGATCCAAAATTCCATTGTAAGACCAAACACATTGATATCTGCTACAAATTTGCAAAAGACTATGATAAGAACAAGAAGGTAGACATTAGATACATATCTACGCATGAGATGATAGCGGATCCGCTTACGAAGGCGATCCCCAGAGATGTGTTTTACAAACACTTATCATCTCAAGGATTGCATAAGAGCTGAGTTGTATCAATGTATTCCCATGTCTATGAAAGATCAAATTTAATAAAAGAATAAGTTCTTTTCGACATTTGCATATGAGTTTCTTGAAAATATTTGTGTACATTTCCTTTAATCTCAGCTATGTTTTTTCTAGTATGTCGGACAGATTGAGGTTGGCTCTCTCACATGAGCAACCGCCTTTATTCTATCAGGCGGATAAGATAAAGATGAGACCTGTTTAAAGTCAAAATCGTTAGACAGATGATTTAGAGTCATGACTTAAACAAAATGGTCGTATGAAAGATCTGCATCATATGGATACTTACAAAAGATCTAAGAAGATTTTTTAAAATCTTATCTGTCTTATGCGGGATGTGGGTCCAGGAAATTACTGAGTAGTAAAAGGGACTCAAAGTCAGACATTGTGGTGTCTGATCATTATCCTTACAACATCATTAAGACATACGCTCCCTGGGAAAGGAGTGATGTTGTTATACGTATTCATACTACGTATGCATTTGACCATTGGGTTGGAATAGTAATTATGTTTACTATTATGTGAGACCCAAAGACCACATGGGTCTTAACTTCTTACCCTTATGGACTCTAATTGGTTCCTTTAGATTTGACTAGGTGATCGCTGTCTTAGCATGTTACTTATGGACTATGGTCAATTCGGTCCGGCGGGGCATGTTAGAAAAGCGAGTCAAGTCAAGATCGAAAGGATCTCAAGAAGAGGAAGATTAATTTCAAATTCACATATGGACTTTAGAGATTCAAAGCTGGCCAGCCAATTGTAATCCAGATGGGATTCAATTGTTGAATATAAAGTATAAGAAATGTGAAGAAATAATCTAGGGTAAAACATGCGTTGATCTACTCAACTTTGCACCCCAAGGAGTGTTGTGTATCTCTAACAAGTGCACAACAGCGGACTCTATGTGCATGACGGTCACACGGTCTATTTCTCAGTATGATGAATAGAAGAACTAAAGGAAAAGATGTTTCCTTACAATCCCCTCAAGTGTGAGTGGGAGATGTTGGATATGGACGACATGTATACACCCATGAGGGGATGTATGAGGGTCTGTGGACCTCGGATGTCGCGTACATGAAAGCATGTACAAAGGGAACCTTTTCATGTGTGAAAAGGACCACTCGATAAGTGGAAAAAGTCACTTTATAAGTGCATAAAGGCACTTGATAAGTGCATAAGGAAGAGGATAAGCAATGGTACTAATATAAGCCAATAAGCATATATGTAGTTATTTCCTACAATAACTACCCCTAAAGCCTATAAATAGGACCCAATGGTAAGGCTTTTAAGGCTAATCCTTCATGCCATAAGTTTGCATAAGGCAACCTTCTTTCCTCTTCTCCCTCCCATTAAAGTTCTTCATCCAAGTAGAGATTTAGACGGTGAAACACTGCTTCGATCCTCTGTGACGAAGTACCGACCGTTGTGGCGAATCCAAGGGCGAAGTTCAGAGATTATAGCGAAGCATACGCTAAGGTAAGTCTCTTCTCTCTTTCGATCCTATTCTATCATCGCATGATGGGATCCTACAGGTCGATCGATTTGCTTGCTCGACCGATCACTGCCTTGTGGAGATTCATCCTGGGAACTTGAGAGGGGGCCGCTCGGTCGAGCGGGTAAGCCGCCCGACGAAGTGCCATCTTAGGGAATCGATGTCGCTCGGTTGAAGATGAGGCCACTCGGTCAAGTAGCTACTCACTCGACCGAGCGAATTAAGCTCCACTTTAATAGAGAGTTAAAGGCAAAGTTTGGAGCTCTACTGACTACTGTCTCGAGCGAGCGACTTGGCCGCTCGGTTGAGCGGGTCGAGTCACTCGCCCGAGCAACCCTTTTGGTTCTTACCCATGCGTCTTTGTGTCACAGCTTGGTCGATCGTATGATGCGCTCGACTGAGCATTCTAGCAACTCTTCCTTCCATTCCTTCGCTCCTTTATTCTCTCCATCTTCTTCTCCTTCATCTTCTTCTCCTTCATCTTCTTTACCCCCTTTAGTCGCCGTGGCGAGGAGATGCGAGCTTTGGCGTCGACGTTGTGTCCAAAATCCCGTATCGCTCCGAATCACGTCGAATTCCCTGAAAGTGTATAAAACATCGCAAGAATCAAATATATCGAAAAAGTGATATAATATGAAAATTTGAATTCGGGCGATCGAAACGATTTGGAAATGCGCAATGAAAATATAGAAAATATGGACACAACACACAACTAAGGGTTTTAAAATTTAGAGTTCTAGGAAATGAATTCTAAGGGTTTCCTAGGATAGATTGAATGATGTGTGTGTGCTCCAGATTTACTCTACTTCAAGGCTACAATCTATGAGGGAGAAATAAAAGAGCAAAAAGATTTACAATGAGTTTAAGCTTCTTTTCTTTCTCTTGATTGAAGTTGAAGTCTTTGAGTCTTCTTTCTTTGTCTTGATCACTCAATCATCTCTTTGAGTTTTGATTGTTCTTGATTGTCATTCATTGCAATTGATCTTCATGATTGGATTTGGCAATGAATTAACTACATGGAGGGGATTAGTCGTAAATATTTATGTTTGCTGATCATCAAAACCAAGTAGGGAGAAGTCAATACTCAACATTCTCTCCCTGTTTGGCGATAACAAACAATCATAACCAAAAATAAATAATTGTGCTTAAAAAGTACTTACTCCCACTATATAGATGCCAATCAAGTTAGACAATTTAGATATGGGCATCAAATGATCAAATAAACAAAGAGTATGATATGAGTGACATGGAATGAATTCAAAGTTTTTTGAATTTAGGATTTTTGAATCCAAATTCATTATATCTTACTCCCCCTGAATCTAAGGATATATCAATATTAGATTCATTATGTTTAGCTTCAAATTAGCACAAAATTATGAATTTGTTTATTTCTCCCCCTATGGCATTATCCAAAAAGTGGGAGTAGAGAAACAACAACAACAACTAGTGCTAAATAAAAAAGAAAACAACATGGGAGTATAATAGGATATGTATTAATGTGAAACCAAATGAAAAATTAGAATGCATGAAGGTGTATCAAAAAAATACTTATCAAAATCATTAAAACATAGTTGACTAGAGGAAGCGAAGTCTAATAGCAACATTCAATATCCAATATATCTCAACATTCAACATATATATTCAAAAGCATAAAGAAGAGACAATATCACACAAGAGAATAATAAACCAAAAGAGCACCATATAAATATATCAAAACA